>CM063510.1:15453559-15776059 GCA_032207245.1 Pardosa pseudoannulata
TCCCGATTCTCTTTCTGCAGTTAATTAACTATCCTTTTTGTGAACCATGCCTCAGACGACTTACCTGCTGTTGTGCGCTGCGAGACCTATTGTGTTTTTTCCTGTGTCGCTCACAAACGAGCTGTGTCAGAGCATGTTTCTGACAGATCAGACCGTTTACCGGATACCGACAATTCCTTGACACTTCACGCATTTGAAACGTTTCTGCATTCTTTATTGTGTTTCCTTATCTAGTAAGAAATACGGAAGTCAAATAAAAGCTAGGATCGTTTATTTTTTTCCTTCTTCGGATATAATGTTGCACATAATAGAGGAATCAATTTTTAAAACTGCTTAATGTAAAGAATAGATATGAAAGTAAGAAGTAACTACAAAGGAAATTATATATAATAATTATTTAGATTCGTCTTTTGATGTGTGTGATCTTATTTGGATGTCTTTCGAGAATAGAAATATAAGTTCGTCATTGAAAGAACAAACATGTTTAAGATATTAGGTTGCGATTAAGATAAAAGTCTAGTGTAGTCTTAAAAGGTAATTAAATCAAAGTAATTGCAGCTCCTTAGGCATTTATATTCACTGAAAATTACTTTAGCATTGCTTTGGTATTATATTAAAACGTCGAACGTGTGTACAATGCTGTTGCGTACATCAATGGTTTTAATATTTGTTTTAAAAATATTATTATCGTCACGTGCTGCACTTTTAGTCTGCAATTTTCTGTACCTGTGGCATTTTGTCTGGAGCAGGTAACTTTTCGATTAAAAGAATGGGACAATAATCACAGCAGCGACAAAACTCTGACTAAACATTTATTATTGAGAATTTGTTAAAAAAATATGTACACTTCAATTCATACTCACAGGGCTCATAAGACCGAGGCAAAAATAAACTGTGCCGAGAGACACCTCCTGGATTCGTCCGTTCACAAGAATCTGTCCCTTCTCTCTCGATCCGAGCGCATCTGAATTTTGACTGGCATTCGGTCAAGTTTTCACCTAAAAATGTTTTTTCTGCAGCTGGCGAGGGCTGGCATCCATCGCTCTGTTAATTGCCAACCCTCTCTTTGCATCTTCGGCCGCCGAAACAAAAAACAGGGGCCCATGTAACACCAGCTCGAATCTTGAGTCTAGTATTACAATTATCGTTTGTCATTAGCTTAATTTTAATTTTTTCTTGTGTGGTGTGGCAACTTTTGAAAAGAAAGAATAAGCTTCTCTGATGAGATTGGAATATTGTAATGTAGCCTCCACACTATGGCCAATTGTTTACCACTTTCTTCTGGTGAACGGTGGTTCACGGGTTGCATCCACACGCTGGGCCAATAAATGAGCCAAGCGCGTGGATTCGTCCATAGAATCTACTGCGCACTTTAGTAGCGCATCTGAATGCCTTTGATCTTTGGAGAAAAACCGCCTCAAAAGCCATCGTTAGTCAAGGCTATTTTATCGTCTGCCACCATCGACCACGTTAAGCCATACCCCATCCAGACGATGGTAATGGCTTGCAGTGGACCATATAGTGTATAAGGGCCTTAAGATAACGAAAAGTATATATTAAATTAATGAAAAAAATCTTACGGTGCTTCTTGTCGTGTTACCATGAAAGCGTCTATATTATGCAGTATTTGAATAAGAAAACAAAAGATTCTGTCTCAAGGGAAAACCTGTCTTTAACAATTCTTTCTTTGATTCCATGGAATCCCATATTTATTTGATGTATTCCTTATTTACTCAATGCAAAATCACCAAGAAATTTGTAATATAATCTTTTGTAATAGAATCGTGTTATAAATATTTACATTTTAAGTCATTTAAATAAAGTTAAGTTAGATCTCTAAAAGTAACCTATTACATGCACACTACATATAGAAATATTAAATATACAAATGATCATACTATCTACAACGATAACCTATCTATAAAAATGTTTTTCTAGGTATTTACAGTTTCGTTATAGATAGATTTTATTAAAATTAATTACAAAACTGCGCATTTTTAGCTTCTAGACTGTTGAATTTTAATTCCCCTCTTGCGCATCATTTTTATGGAAGAACAGAACCTTTTGAAGATACATAAAATGCTATTCAGATTTTTTTTCAACAGGTTCTTTGATATGAAACAGTTAAAGTATTCCAACTATACTCGTGTTTGAAACTTTATATTAAAAAAAGTGTCTTCATACATATGCACAAAACGAAAAATAATCTCGCCCCGCTGAATTAATTCGAGGAGCGGTACGAAAGCAACAATCCACCACTGTTTGCACGCACATCTTTCTTTTTTCCTCTGCCGGTGGCAGTCAAGGCTACTTCTACAATTTTGACATCGTTTCTCATTTTGTTTTTATTTATCGCCCTCTCGTTTCGTCAGTTCGCAATAAAAGTGCATCAGAGGCAGCCGAAATTACGTGATAACAGCATCTGAAACCATATTAAATAAGTCCTCCGGCGTCAAGAAACATTTAAATACTGCTAAGAGAGACCTTGGTATGAAAGTTCTAACACAGTGGTTTCCAAACTTCTCCGATTTCAGACACCCTTGTCGAGTTCAGGTTTTTCCGAAATATTCTAAGCAAAACTCAAGCTTTTTTTTCTTTTGAATTGCACAGTACCCAAAAATGGAAAGCTATAACCTGCCAGGCATAGCTTTTTTACTGATAATTCTGCTGAATAATTCTGCTGGCTCAAAATAACCTCACTTAACCCTTTAACGGACAGTGGTTTCGGAGCGAAACCACCTGTTAAATTCTTTCTCTGCTTTTGCATAAGATGGACTTTTAGGTTTTCTATGTTTATGCCATTTTCAACTCACAATAGAGAGTATACAAGAGCTCTATTCTTCAGTTGAAATATACGTGATTAAACTTGCTTTACTTGGAAAAGTCAGTAATATGATATTTTCACTTATAAACTCAAATAAATGTCTATCCAAACAGCACTTATAAATTGTTTAAGTTTGGTACGGTTTACTGTCTTTCAACAAGAGGGCGAATAAGACCGAGACCTACAGCTTAAAGCCGATTCCGAATTGCTACGAACATCCATACCTGCAGTGGGATTTTAACCCATGAATTCCTATACCTAAAAGCAGCGCTGTATCATATGACCATCCTTCGACTGTAAATTGATTAGTTTTCTTTATCATACCCTTTTAGATAATAATCATTGTTCCCGCATCATAATTAAATATTTAAAAAAGCATTTTCACTCCGTACAAGGGGCTGGATTTTGCACTTTAACCACCCCTCAAAAAATGTTTAAAAAAAATGCATTTACATTTATAAAGTTCATAGATACCATTTATAAAATAATTTCATTAAATCTCAAAGAATTTATAATAGTGACCTTTAAAGGGTTAAGGGAACTCAGGACCAGTGCCTACTTTAGAATAAGCCAGGCTCTAACCCCGACCATATTACGGGTCTCTCTATGGTACTCGCTTATGGTATATTTTAAACACGCTGGGTAACTGTTTTGAGTAATACCCCAAAAACATTTTAAACTCTACCTCATTAATCATATTACTTAAAAGAGTAATTATTTTTGCAAGTAAGTAAAAGAAAATATATCAAATGGCACCAAAATATAGCCATCAAAACCCGATTAAAAATATAAAAATATTGTTCTATATCCACGCTTCTTTGACATCAAATAATTTGATCTGCCTTAAACTTTCTCAGGGTTAACACGAATCAGTCTGCAAAATTCTGTTAAGACCGGTTCACCTATTTTAAAATTCATACCAAAAATACACACATACTCACACACACACACATACAAAGGATTATATGTATTCAGAATCGTACTAATATTCGCTGTGTTGGAAAGGTAACTGAGTCGCGTAAAATATGTTCGTGTTGACAATGTCCTCCAAGTTCTCAATCAATACCTCTGGGAGTGGCAGACAAAGCTTATGGATCTTCTACTTGGTCCCTGCTTCTAAATTACGAGGACCCACTTGAGCATAAGTCGTACTTTCACCCTTGAGGTTCTAGTCGAAAAGAAAGGCGCACCCCTTTGTCTTAATACGAAAGTAGCCTGCGGATCAATCATGTTTGGTTTAACCAAGTGGCATAAGAAACAACAACAGGATTATATGTATGTAAATTTTAAAATCGCCGCGAACTGTAAAGATTTAATGGCTTTGAAACCTCTTTAGAAAAGTCAAGAAAGGGAAATTATTTTTAAAAAACTCAAATGTTACAAGAAAAAAAGTATGTCTTTAAGGTGTCAATAAGATCATTTCTGTATCTTTCTAGTTAACATTCTTTTTAAAGCGAATATTGATTGAATCTGTTCTTGAAATATATGCTTACTCAAAACAGGAAATCTTTTGCTGGTACTTTGTCCAGTTTGACGAAACTTAAGTGGTACTCAAACAGAATAAGTAATGTCGACTCTGACCGCAAAATCTCTGACGAAGCTTCCTGTATTGCTATCCTCTACTCATTCTGCTGAAATAACAACAGAACGATAAAGTATTTTTTTAAGAACCGCCTTTCTTTACATTTTTTTACTTCAGATACAATACAGTTTAAGAAAAGATAATAAATAGAAGCAGCCCTTGTTAAATTTATAAATTTTGTATGTTTAGATCAGTTCTTTTGAGAGCTAAATCACGTGTAATAAGCTGTCATAATCCCTTTTCCCGGTTACCAAGGTTTAAAAAATTGAGTCAAATATCTCTCCAGTTGGAATTGTTTGAATTACAGTGGTTTAATGATAGAATATGTTAACATTCACGTAGTGATCACTTAAGAGAATGATAAGGAGTAGCGCCTGTTAATCGGAGAGGAATGCTAACTTTTTGCTATCTTTAAGTCAGTTATTTTTACCTGGAAACCAGGCGCTTTAAAAACTGCGCTTTTATAAAATATACATTAAGTTATTATAATTCCTTTCCTGGTTATCAAAGTTTCATAATTTTGTGTCAAATATCTCTCCAGATAGAGTTGTTCGTATTACGGTTGCTCAATGATAGAACTAGTTGACGTTCACACAGGGATCATTCAACTCGTCACATCACAGTAATATATGTATTTGAATGGCGAATGACTGATGACGAACACGTCATCAATCCTTTAGATTGGATAAACTATAAATATTTTAGTAGCTAGTATTTTCAGTATCAAACTTCTCTATCTTTTTCTGTTTTTTACTAATCACTTCTGCTTTAGAATCATTCGGAGAGCCGCGGTAGCTCATTTGGAAAAGGCAACGATCTCGTAACCAAGAGGTTGCGGGTGTATTATCCTCTTTTATGTTACTTATATTGTAGTTCTTTTTTTCAGAGAATAAAAATATATTATAACTTTGTAAAGAACATGGAAAAGAGGTCAGTGTGTACTGGGAAATAAAATAACTAACAATTAAAAAGCAAACTGTTGTTTTTAGACACAATTGTGACTTAATCACTTCACAGTTTTGATTTAAAAAAAACCAATCCATGTTTAAGGAAAAGAACTTTCCTGATTTGCTCGTAAGCTATTTGAGTAACTTATTAAACTACACCAATCCATTGATTTTCCGCATTTTTTTACTTTACTTTGTAGCTTTTCTAACACATGGTTATTGTAGTCACTCTTTTCTTAATTTAGTTTGCACTGTCTATAAAACATGACTGCGATAGTCTTTTAAAAATTGAATTTCAAAACAAGTGTACACAGTTTTGTAAGGTTTATTTTACTGCTTTTCCTTTACGCGGGAAAGACAGTTTTGTTTCTCTTTGTTTAGTATTTACGCACTGGGATTACTATTTTTGAAGGTTTTCTTAAACACTATGCGTACAGAGGCTGTTCACACATTTTTAGACTGTGTATATTGTAGTCACAAAGCTAAATCACATAAAATTCTTGTGTTTGAAATGTTCCACTTGATAGCCCTTATTCTGAACTATCTTGCGGCACCGTAATTTCCAGGATAATAATGCCTTTTGAAGTGTCAGAAGAGGTATTCTATCCCATTTCTCCTGAACAGCTTTCCAGAGTCCAGCACGTTTGGATAATGCAGATTTTAAAAGTCAGAAAGCACAAAAATCCATTGGTGATACATCGGGAGATTTAGTAGGAATATCAGTGAAGGGTATGGCCTTGATACCGGTTTTTTGTTCAATTTCTTTTAGGAAATTGACAGTGGATTTTGATGTGTGACTGGTAGCTTTGTCTTGATGGAGTTCCACAAATTGATGGCATTGCGGGTAAAGCGATGGTGTTTCAAACAGAAAAATTGGCGATAAAATATGTTCCTGATAGTACGTGGAGTTAATCTTGACATTTTTTCAACTCTCTTTATTTTTAACTTGCCATTATATGAAAAACCACCGGCAATCACGAATCCCTTAGAAAAACTTTCTTTCGATTCTTTGAACCATGTACTTAATTTTTTTTCTTCCCTTTTATGATAATAAATATATCTTTTTTGTTGCAATCATTTAAATATACCGATGATTCATCTATTGTGCCAATTTTTTTCCACTTTATTTTGGATAAATGTTTCTCATACAGAATTTTGCAGCGTGTCCTGCGTTCAGCGATATGCTTTAGAGAAAGACGATGCTAATTGAGTTTTTTCGCTTTCTTAAGATGTAAATCAACGTTTATCATTTTGTTTACAGTGTACACCGAGCATTTTAATGATTTTGCAAATGTTCTATGACTAGGAGGTTTTACGTTTAACATTAAATAACGTACCTTTGCAATAATTGAAGATGTTCGTTTTTCCCTTGGATACTTGTTTGGTATTTTTGTCCCACTTGAGGATCCAATTTGAAGTTGTTTTTTTTTTCGACGATATTACGATTAGATTAAATTTAGATATTACAAATCCATGACTCTCACATCGTTTTTGGATAACGGAATATGAATACTTCCCTTCGGAAAGAGCATAAATATAGCCTTCGAACCACTGCTTCGTTAAAAACGCCATTTTGAATAAAAACAAACCTCTCAAGCTGCAGGCCATAATTTTGACTTTTAAAATCAGAGTATAATTGCAGTTATTTATTTTGCAACAAGACATTTTTAATATAATTTTTTAATCGTCTAAAAAATGTGCGAACAACCTCTGTATTAATAATTGGGGGGAAAAGTTATACTCTAGTCAAATGTCTATTTTTGTAAGAGACTACTTAAGTTATCCCGGTAGAAGCGACGCAGAGGCATCTGTTTTTGTAAAGTGTTCTTTTCAGTAAGGTTAGTATTGAGGGAAAAAAGCCAACTGTAGGTAAAATGTCATTTTCTTTCCTCTGTAAATAACAGTCAGCGTAAGTTAATAATTTATTTACTTGTAACAATATTGACTGCTAATTAAATCGTAAGAAATTTGAATAATATTTTTTGTCTTAAATTTGATTGTCAGAAATTTCAAACTGTCCTTAACTAAGAGGTTTAGAATTAATATGACATGCCCATCGTTCTCTTGTTTTGATGACTCATATAGTCCCTATATCAGTGGTGGTGAAGCCATGACCTGGGGTCCCCCCCCCCACAGAACCACAAAAGCTTCTTAAATGACCTATGCATTGATAAACTTATTTTTTATATCATAAAAGAAAGAAGTCATTGTAGTAAATTCAATTTCTTAATAATGAAAATGTCAAAACTTAAAGCATAAATATCTAATGTCAAATTAAAAATAGATTTCAAACTATTAGTTAACTGATTTTCTTTTATATCACTGAACTAGTGTAGGTCTCAAGACAGTCCCTCATATACTTAATGAGCAAATTTTTTGCATCGTAGAGCGAAGATTTGAACTGATTGGCAACCTTCTTGTACACTTATCAAGCATGTATAATACGATATTTCTTCTAAAATGATTACAATCTAAGTATATTATTAGATGTAGCTCTATATCAGAGATTAAGAAAAGAAAAAAAATTATACAAATTCCAGATGGTATCAAACAGAACAGCTTGATAAATATGGTGTGATTGAAAAGACTAATGTATTAAGGGTTAAGGAACAAAGAACTTGAAAGCTACTTGAAAGAACTGCAGTCAATAATAAACAAAAAAAATAGCCTGAATAAATTAAAAATCACCATATTTCTTTTATTATTATTACCAATTAGGCTAGAAATATACATAAAATAGTACTTTCTTGCAATTTTTCCATTTTTTCTCTTATGAAATGCTAGCAGCAGAATCGAACTAACACTGCTTGAGTCTATGCCTTGATATGGATTTAAAAAATCGAGACACGTAAAACTGCCACAACAAAATAAGATAAAATTGTCTTTAAGTTAACATTTATGTCCTCTTCAAATGAATGTTGAATCCGCACAACGTGGATTTTCCAAACTAAAAATAACCAAGAACTGTTTGTTCAACAACATCTGAAAGAAGATTGAACCTCGCCATTTTAGGAATTGAGGTATAATTCAGTAACAGTTTAGATGTTACTGAATTGATTAGAGAATTATCAGAATTAAAAGTTCGTAAAATAATAATTTGATTTATAGCCCTGTTAACTGGATTTTTCATGAAGTGAAAAGTTCTTTTAGAAATTAGTGGCAATTACTAAGTTACACTACAGTTTTTTGGAGGGAAACTAAAGTACATATTAAAGAGCGTCTACTTTTCTGTAGAATAGTTAAATTGCAGTACCTTAGGGCGGATTTTTTTTATTTTTGCACGGAGTGGTTTAAAGACAAAGTCCTACCTTGCCTTACAAAAAAAAACCCATTGAATATCCTTGCCGTGAGCTTCGAAGGCGTGCAAAGACTCTGAATAGGTAAAGCAAAATAAACAAATCCGTGTTTTTGCAAAATTATAGCTTACGAGAATGAACAACGTGCCCATGTAATCCTTTTTTCGCCATTGAAACCTTTTTCAGAAGATAACACAAATATGGCTATCTAACTATCTTTTTTTTGCCTCTGACGTCATATTCAGATACGGTGGGCGCTTATCAACCAAAACACTCGGAACGTGAGCAGTTTTTAAGGGAGATAAACAGTTTTACAAGAGTTTTTTAAAATGATAAGAATCTTGACGCCTGTCGATGTCTTCCTTGTTACGTATGAGCACTCGTGTTTTGGAATGCTTTTCGAGAGGTGATAACATGTTTAGGATTTTTACGGCTATGATTGTGGCAACAGCTAGTACTCTGTGTTCCGTAAATTGTTTAAGAGCCAAGGAGACAAGTGTATCCCGCTTCTTTCTCTTCAAGGTTTATCAACTGACTGATGGCAGAGGCTTTGCGGTTTGGATCTCTGTTACTAGAATGTGTTTTATTGAGTGACGTAATTAATTCAGCATTACGATCAATTTAAAAAGCAGTGGAAATATTTAAAATAGAAGGATGACTATCGAAAATTTAAAATACAGTGGACTCCGCTTAATGTGATCAGTTTGTGGCACCGTGAAATTGATAATAATAACCGATTGATAACAATATACGATATGCAAAATTAGATAAATTTACCTCCCCCTTTAATTCACACCTTATATTTATGTACCGTATATTATCGTTTAACACATAAGAATTTTATGTATAATGAAAAAATGATCATTTGTTGACTGTCTACAATTTTTTTCTAAGAAGCTCATTGTTAAATTGACTTGCTAATGCATATCGAAAACTGATAATATTAACCGATGTAACGATCACATAAAGCGATAATTTTAACATACAAATGAATAGAGAAAATCGGGACCAAGTGATTTCGATAACATTAAGCGATTGATAATATTAACCGCGATCACATTTAGCGGAGTTCACTATACAACAATTCATGCAAATTCAACTTAAGAGGACTTTCAAAATACTTCTTCATAATTTCTTAATTTAGTCTCGAAGGGCTATGAGAGGAATTTTAATATAAATCTTTTCAGAAATTCTCTGTATTTCAATTTTATAAAAGAAATAATATTCTAGTGTATATATATATATATATATATATATATGTGTGTGTGTGTGTGTGTGTGTGTGTGTGTGTGTGTGTGTCTAAAGATCTCACAAAAGTTCTGGGCTATTAGACGCTGCGTTCAGTGTAGTATTTGGCTGCTCCATATTAATGCATATACCTAGTAGATTTTGTATTCCGCCCATTAGAAATTTGACTTGCTCCGTGCATGCAGGCGCTGCCCACACTTTAGCCACGGCCGGCCATGCATATATATATATATATATATATATATATATATATATATATATATATATATATATATATATATATATATATATATATATATATATATATACATATATATATATATACATATATATATACATATGTATATATAAATATGTACATATATAATATAGATATATAATATTTATGTATATACATATATATACATATACATACATATATACATATATGTCAGGTCTAAAAAAGGGGTATTTGTTACGTGAGTTAAAAGCGATTTTAAAAAGGGAACTCTTTTATAATAATAAAATAAATGAAAAAGACCCACACTCGCGTAAGCTTTTAGGATAATCCGGTCAGGCGGAAGCATTTTGGAACAATTTGATGAGTTTGCAAACAGATAATAGTCAGTTGGCTTGTGGACATGGAACTGTGAACACACTCTACGCTTGTCTTCAACGAAAAAATGAAAATGGCGCAAGTTGCTTTCAAATAGAACCATGATTTAATAAACTTATTATTATCAAGAAAGACTGTTTTCCATTCGCCTTAACATTGGATCACGATATATATATATATATATATATATATATATATATATATATATATATATATATATATATATATATATATATATATATTATATATATATACATATATATATATACATTTATATATAAATTTTTTATACATATATATACATATTACATATATATGTACATATATTTATATATATATATTTATATATATATATATATATATATATATATATATATATATATATATATGACATGGACAAATGGTTAAGGAATGGACGACATATTTGATTTCATATATAAAACTTTATTATTGTAATTTTTCTGTCCATGGCTATGCCATATTTAGATATTCTTTGTTCTCCTCTTGGAGCAACAAGCGTGGAGGATGTTATCAGCCCGAGTTCCCGCTCATAACTGTCTCTTTTGGCTACCTAAGTAAAATTCCTATGTCTACATCGGCGTCAGCTCTTTTACTCTGTCTAGTGCCGCTTGAGGGTGTGTCTTTCTCCTATTACGTTGTCGTTAATGAGTTCTAACTATTTTTAATAATAACTAGCTTAATACTTAACCCCATTTTTTTCCCTGACATATATAAATATGTGTGTATACATATACATATGTATATATATGAAAATACATATGTGTATATGTATATCATTAATTTTCAGATTACTTTCAGTCTGCATATGTTTCTAACGTGAAAAGTCCCTGAACATCTAGACCTTGCACCGTCTTACTTTATACTAACTACAGTCCAGACTGAAATACAAAATTTCAGTCAAATTCAACTCAGTAGAAAATTCTACTCTTGCTTTAATACATTGCCGATTACATCAAAAACAAATGTATTGTTATTCCCCTTTGTTTACATACAACCTTGAATTTTCTGGAAAGAAATAGGAGATCAGAAATTAAAATAGGTAGGTTACGTCTCGTAGAAAAACTGACTTATGAAATCCATGATCTTGTTTGGGAACATGATACGAAGAAAGCGAAAATACCAGAAAAATGATCTACGACTTGTATTAAGTAACTTTGAGTTGTTTTACCAACAGATTAAAAAATCCATTGTTTATGCGTTAGATTAGAAAATGATATTCAACTTGAAATCCTACACTTACTGGCACTGCTTTAAAATAATACATAATAGCCAACTAAGTACAGGTAATGCAAATATTATAATTTTATTTTGTTTCAAAATATATGGGGGAAATTTTAATTTAATTACTTTATCTTATATTAATAATATTTTTATTAATGACAAGAATATTTCTTTACAGAAATTTTAATTAGTACTTTAAACACCTCTACTTATATATATATATATATATATATATATAAATTATTTAACTTTAATATTTCCTTAAAAACCTCCTCTCTCCCATTCTAATTCCTTAAAAAAAAATTTTTCCAGCCTCTAAATGTCTTAATCTATTGGTAGGGGTTTAAAATAAATTGTTATTTTTTAAAAGCAAAGAAGAACACACAAAATATCACCAGCTTATTTTTTATCAGAGAACAATTTTTACATTTATTTTTATATCACAACAAAAAAAAAGTAGTTGCCAAGAAACTACAACAAAATACAAAACAGACGATATTAAAAATGAAATGAATTAATTAAAATACATGAAGTTTTATGTACATAGAGTAAAAGTATAAATACACATGTTAAATAGTTATGAACCACTACAAATCAAATGAGCGTTCTTGGTTTAAAATTCTTTCGATCCATTTCCCAAAGTTTTTTATCCTATAGATGTAAATTTTCTGTCTATTCAACACGTTTTCCAGCTGTCGCCGGCAAATGGCTCCACGTTTTTCCTGATCTTACACTTAAATTCGCTGAGTAAGTGGGAAAATTCTTTCTGTCTTCGCTCTTGGGTGTACCTCTGTTCGAGCAGAGTCATTTTTGTGTCTTTCTCTTGTCTGTCGTTGACTAGTAAAGATGTCCGTTTTAGCAGCTCTGAAATAAAGTTTTAATTAGACTTGTGTCGTTCTCTTCAATGTCGGCCGACTGCATTTTTATTACTGCTAGCTGTTTAGCTTTCTCCTTGTCCAGCAGTTTTATAATTATTGGATTACATATATATATATATATATATATATATATATATATATATATATATATATGTGTGTGTGTGTGTGTGTGTGTGTGTGTGTGTGTGTGTGTGTGTGTGTGTAAATGTTTAAAAATATGTTTTCCAATATAGCAATTTTAATATCCTTTCATTTCAACTTAATTTCTTTAGGAAATAGTTTTTAAAATATCTGTTAAAGATTTTAAATATTCACTAAGCTTTATCTATAGAATTAAATTTTAAATGATAAATTTACATTTCTCCCTTTTATTCAGATATATTACAAAATTTGCAAATTCTTTATTGATCCTGAACTTAAGTTTAAATTGATAAGAAAGTGATAAAAGTACCGTCATATAAGGTAGAAAGAAAATTGGAAAAGTTACATAAGCTTTTTTACTTGTCAACAACTAAATACATCTCTGAAGTTATTTTCTTTCCGGTATCAGTCAAAACGGCGGGCAGTAGATATAATATCTGTAAAAATATACGTGATAGATATAAAAATCACCAATAAATCAATCAAATAATATTATGTTTACAATAATAAATATGGTACCTTTTTTCAGTTATGAATGAATTTTTCTAATCATTCGTTTGATCACCCCTGAAATTTGGGGTTGGTTAGGGTCGGTTAGCAGCGTCGTTTGAAATGCGAAGGGATCGTAATCAACAAAAACCAAAAAAAACAACAATAGAAAAACAATCAAAAATTGAATATTTAAAATCATTGATTAACAAAGAAAACACAAAGGAAACACATACCCATACTAAATAGACTGAAACATTACTTAATCAAATTAGCAGCTGAGTTTTTTCTGTATTCCTGAAAAAAACCATTTTAAATGAAAGTATATTTTAATCATTTTTTCTATTTTCTAAGTAAAAAGAGCGATCAATAGCTCGTTAGATTGGTAAATCTTTTTAATTTTTAAGTAAATCGACCGATCTTTGCAGAACACGTTAGATACAATTTTTATTTCAATTTTTCAATAAATCGACCAATCTTTGCAGAACACGTATTGAGTGAATTGAAGAGGAGTTGTAAAATTGAAAATTTTTTTTATTAATTTTATTATGAATTTGCTTTCTTTTTTTATCATATATTTTGTAAAGGGTTCAGATAAATAGATATTAAAACTAAGACAAGCCAATAGACACATCTATTAAAAATATACATGATGCTTAACTCATCAATAAACCCATCAATAATATTGATTTATTGTATTAAATTTTTTTGTTATATTTATAACCATATTTTGATATATAGATCAATTTATCGTATCACAAAAGTGAGCTCAGTGCATGTATAATTTAAAATAAAAAAAGTAAATCACTGAACATCGAAGTTGCAACATGTTAACGATAAATCCAAGTTAAACAAATTTTTAAAAACTCCACCTGCCTTAACTATCTCGGCAAACATCAACCAGGGTCACCACTACGGTATCATCTAATTGTTGTTATTGATTTTGTTGTTTTTAAATTTTTAATAAACGATTTCTTTTTTATATATTTGATGGCAGTTATAATTTATCCCTAAATTTGTTTCTCGATCGATAGATAGTCAAATAAAATATAAATAATATGATTCAACATTTGATATAATTATTTATTGTAAAAATTAATGTTATTTATTTTATTTTATTTTATTTATTTATTTACTTAATTTATTTATTTTGTAAAGGGAGTGATTGTTGGATACCATTGATCTAAGTCATCATGACAAAATATGTGTGCTTTAACTACTTTAAAGCAAATATATTTCGCTGCTTTGCTTACATTTCTTGTATACCATACCTTGCTTTTTTGATATCTTCCTGTCAATACATATTATCAAATAAAAACAACTAAGATTAACGTCAGCATGTTATAAATTTACACCAATCTTCAAAAAGTATTAATACAATACTGTTTTAAGACCAGTGGTTGGGGTTCAATTTCTATTTGTGCACAGCCCCCCTGCCCGTTTTTTAAAAGTCAGATATTATGCAAATTTTTAAAATGACACTCGCCTGAGCAGATTTAAAATCAAAATTTTTTTTGGGGAATTTTGGATATTGGATTTAAATTTTTGAAAAGAAAAATCACTTAGGCATCTTTTTGGCTTCCTTTGCTAGAGTTCTAAATCCAGAATTCCTTCCAGGGTCGTTTGCGAAAGCTTTTCCAAAAATAGATATTATCATTTAAATTTTTGCCACTGAAAAAGAATCATCCACTTTCTCCCTTCCTTCCGACTTGCACATTGAAAAATTTCAGGAACGACATTCTTTTGAAAGTAATTTGAGCTCATTAGGGCCACCAAACTTTTTCGCGAAAAAAAAATATTCTGTTCTATCGTACTTCCTTTTTCTGGCTCAGATAAAGGATTTTCCGAAATTTTATTTAGTTAAATTCTAGGAAACCCATTTCAAGACATCAGTTTCAGTCAAGGCAACGTATTTAGTCATTAGAGATAATGATAGCAATTCGATTTACTCTAAGAAGGGTAATTTACAGAAAATCATGGAGACCATGGAACACAATGGCGTTCGCAAGTAAGGGGATTTTATTACTAATCAGATATTTTTCCGTCAAAATGACATAAGTATTTTTTTAAATCTTCAAAAGTTTGGGTATTTTGGATTTTTTATGCATTAAACTGTGTACATATCTGAGCATTTTCATATCATTAGTTTTGCCCTAATTACCCGGTTTGTGTGTTTGGGCTGATACAGCAGTAATGCATTTCACATGCCCAGTTGGAAGCTTTGCGTTAGCGCCACTTTTCCACAGAATAGCAGGAAATGTTCTTCCTAGTAGTCCACTTTATATACATGATATTTAAGAAATCCCATTGGCTGACCATCCCACTCCATGAAGTGTAGTCATTATCATCTGATCTCACAAATACAATGCAACCGAAATAGTCATATCAGTGCTTTGAAGATTAGTAAAATCTTTCCCCAGGTGTTTATTCAGCTCATTTCATGACACTATTGTTCAAAGTTTTTCTATAGTTTTCAAAAATATAATTTCTCTTCAGATCGTGAAGGAAATTTAGAAAAGGGGCAAGACTATGAATATACTGGATAGTTGGATGGGAGTGCTACGGTCTCCTGCTTTGCTACAAGAGGACTAGTGAGACCGAGACCTACTGTTTAAAGTCGATTCCGAATGGCTACGAACTTCCATGCCAGGAAGGGTATTCGAACCCACGAACTTAAGAGCAGCGTCCTACACATTCGGCAATCATTCTGATCGGTAAGGCTCCAGAAGATAACAGATAAATACATTCTTTTCTGCAATAAATTTCGTTTTTTCCCTGTCATCTGGATGTCGGAGGGTCTCGGTTTTCCGGTGTTGGTATTGAAATTGATTTCAATGTCTTCACAAGCACAAATAATTTATTTTACCAACACACACACTAAAGGAGCACACAAAGTATAAAAATAAACAACATTTCATATACTGTAAAATTGCTAAGGGGTCTGGAACAATTACGTCAGTCATCGAAACCTAGCTTACTCCCTTCTCGCTTGGCGATTCAATCTCTCCCTAACCCAGGGATGAACAAACTTTTTCGGTAGCAGGCCAAAAATCGAAAGAAAATAAATTTGGCGGGCCAAGATAAATTTTTCTAAAATTTTAAAAACAATATTCAAGTACCTAACAGTTTAAATACGTTAATGATATAAATGAAATTGCGATTTCATTTTTAAAAGTTCCTTATACTGAGGTTTGAAGTGAGATGTACTGATTTTAAGGAATGATGCTAAAAGCTTATCTGTCAGTCTACTTCAGAAATTATTCTTTCTAAGGTTTAAAGTTGAAAACACTTGTTCACATATAAGAAGCAAATATACCGCTGATCTTCTGGGCGTGAGATAATATTTAAGTAGAAAAGGTAGAAAAGGAGATGGATATATAATGTATAAATATATATATATATATTTAATTTGCCTCGAACCGGCAACTTAAAATTCTGTCCGCGGGCCGGATAAAACCTTCCGGCGGGCCTGAGTTCGCCCGCGGGCCGTAGTTTGCCCATCTCTGCCCTAACCTAAACAATGTACAGAGGGCGTTTGTCATATGTCGCGGGAGTCGTTCAGAGATTGGGAATCATTCTTGAAATCTCCTTTAAACAGTCCAAAAAAGATCACAGAATACTTTTAGAATAGTAAAATTTAAATTTAAAGGTAGTTAAATAATAATTATGATTGTTTTATCCGATCCTGTAAGGCCCATTGCGTCTATTGGAGGGTTGGCATAGAGTTGGTATTCTTTCCAATTGGAACTCCCAACAGTTCCAACCTATTTTCCACCGTTTGATTTTTTTAAATGAGTATAAAAACACTCGCAAAAGTTGAATAGCGTCTTATACCCTGTGAGATCGAGAACGCAGTTTTTTAGTTTTTTTTTTTCTGAAGAACAAGAGCATTTTTGTCGATAGCCATTGTAGTTTGTGCCACTACCTACGCTTCCCGCAATGTAGTCGTCGAATAACTTATCCCGGGGGAGGCCGACCTTTACCTAACGTCGCAGTTGTGTGTTGCAAAACTGGCTGGCCGGGTAAGAGAGAGAGAAAGAAAAAGTGACAGCAGACACGTTTCACGTGATGGAAGGTGGCGTCGCTCGTTAACAGCTGGTGATTTAATTTTGAGCCACTTCTGTTTCTGAAAAGCGTACAGTTTGACCACATCCCTCTCTCGTCACCGGTTTTCATATGCACCATATCAGTCTTGTTGTTTTAATGTCCCCGTTATCTTCCAGTCGGAGCCACTAATTTATAGATGATGACATCTCACTTGGGAGCTATTTTGTTTACTTTAAAAATAATGCTCGGCCGACTTTGTGGCGCGAAACTTACAGTTTGTTTATTTCTCTTTTTTCTTGAGAGAGAGACGCTATTAAAGGCCGGATTTTTAGCTGAGGTAGGTTGAAGATGCTCTCATCTTTGGCATCTTCTGGCGCCAACTTAACTCAACCTTGATATAAGTCACAAAAAGGATACTTATCCATAACTCATCCATCAAGAAAATTTTCTATCCGGTTTGGGTTTTAACTCATACAGAGAATATGCAGATGAAGAGTTAGATAGCATCTTGAATTGAAGAAAAAACATTATCTGAAACGTAGTGAATATCGAAATCTTAAGCCGATAAAAATATTAGGGATAATGATTTTCTTTTCTTTTCGAATTAAAGAGTAAACACTGTTTCACATAACTGAACAAAAGTGTATAACAAATATTCAGAATTTTAAAGGTATTTTTTGTAATATTTTTTAAAGAAGCAATTTTTAAGTAGTTTAATAACTCAGAAAAAAAACCTGCATAAAACAAACCCTTGCATCATTTCATAATCACGCAGAAAAATATGATGTATTGACTTTTTCATGATCGGAAATTATCTTTCATGAAATTAAAATGCGTTTATATACTTAATTGTGATTCTATCATAGATAAATATAGTAATAAAATCTCATTCTTAATGAAAAACTATGTACTAAGAAAAAAAATTACTAATTAGATCTCATTCTTAATGAAAAATTATATATTGAATTGAGTAACTTTTCTTTTCAATTTTCTATGGAATTATTTACGGAGTATTGTCTAATAAAAATGAAGTTCCAAAAGCCTTCTAAATAAAGTAAATAATTATCAACATTAAACTACTTAACAACTTAATTTTAAGTAGTAATTTAAAAAAAAATGTTTATTTCTTTTAAACGAGAAATAGTATCTTTGAAATAAGGGAAAATAAACGATACTCTAACATTATTTAAAAATAAATAACTCTTACTACAAATGCATGCATTTTAATGAAAATATTTCCAGTGTTTTTTCTTATATATATTTTATATATATACAATAATAGCTTTATAAATCACTATTTTACTATATTTAAATCTACATGAAACTAAAAAAATTGTTACTGAATTCATTGCGGAGATTTTTCATTAAGAATAAGGTCTCATTCAGCATAATTACTATGTTTATCTATAAGTGTTTCACAACTAAGTACATAAACACATCTGAATTTCATGAAAATGTTTTCTAATTATGATTAAGAGTAAGTCAATGCACCTTATTTCTTTACGAGAACACGAAATGCAAATGTTTGTTGCAATGGTCTTAACGAGATTTATGAATAGATTATTGTTTTATAGAGGTATTTTCTCCAAGTATTTAAACTTCTTAAATCCGCTTCGAAAATTAAAAACTTTTACAAAACAGTTTCTTCAAAACTGTTTGTAAAAATTTCTCGGTATATATCTCATGTAAATGTTTTCTAATTATGATTAAGAGTAAGTCAATGCACCTTATTTCTTTACGAGAACACGAAATGCAAATGTTTGTTGCAATGGTCTTAACGAGATTTATGAATAGATTATTGTTTTATAGAGGTATTTTCTCCAAGTATTTAAACTTCTTAAATCCGCTTCGAAAATTAAAAACTTTTACAAAACAGTTTCTTCAAAACTGTTTGTAAAAATTTCTCGGTATATATCTCGGTAGTGTCTTTCGAGGGGTACAAACAAGTTGACCCTTATCAAATCGCACTTAACTAATTTACCTTTAGACGAAGGTAAAATATTGATAAAAAACCAAACCAAAGATATTTTTTCATTTTATTTTTTTAATCATTGTTGTATCATTTCAATAAAATAAACAGTAATTTTTAGTAATTTTAGTGTAATTTTTAGGTTTTACCTAGGATTTTTAGTTCAAAGTTATTTCGCAATAATTCTATAACTTTGGTAGCGAAATTTTTTTATTTTTTTTTTCAAACTCTACAATATGTCTACATTCAGCAGAATTATAAAACATTCCAAACCTGTAAACTCAGTTACACCAGTTAAATTTCAAAATTCCACTTTTTATTATAATCACTTAAGACGAATCATTTCAACATTCTATAAGTGTTGAAATATATCATAAATGTCTTGCAAAATTTTATGTAAGTTTATTCAGTAAATAAATAAAATATTACAGAATTATGACACATTTAAATAGATATACAGCTAGCATGTACCAATACTCTTTTAATCCCACTGTTATTACTGAATTAAAAACTGTTACGTTAATAGGAACAGTTATGTCATAGTTTATCCAAAAATATATCGTGGAAATATATAAATAAATGGAAATACATATATAAATGGAAAAACTATCATTATGAAATAAAATATTTCCTACTCCACTTGTTAAATATTTTTTAAGAGGCATTCTTGAATCTGAAAATAAAGACGCGATATTTTTTTTTTGCCTTAACATTAATAACGTGAAATCCTTTCGCTGACAGTATGGGATTAGTTGTAAGATCTATGGCTACTTTAATCCATCTTACGGTTGCCTCAATCCATCTCTTTCATGTAAAATTGAAATTTATATGGTTGCTGAAACTGTTTGAGGAACAACAGATGAATGTCATACCCCGTCACTTTCGAAAAAGACAAAATGAATGTCATCTGTAATGTTTAAAAGCTCTTGATTACAAATATGAGAATTTCTAGTGAACACAAATTCACGTCAGAACCAAAAGTTTTAATTTCGCAGATTCGATTTATCAAATTCTTTGCGGCAAGATTTAAATAGGAAGTAGTCAATATCTCACCAAACAGTGTGAAATCGATAATAAGCAAAGTAAAGCCACACGTGAAATCTCGGCTAACAGCTCTTGATAACAAATGTAATAATTTCAAGTTAACACAAAATCAAACCAGGACCAAAAGTTTCTATTTGGTAGATTTGATTTATCAAATTCTTTTGCTGCATGATTTGGAAGTAGAAGGTAGTAAATATCTCAGCAAACAGTTTGGAATAAACAGAAAGCAAAATAAAGCCACTCATGAAATGTGGACTAACACAAGATAGTGGACTAACACAAGAACTAACACAAGCTCCTGATAACAAATGTAATAATTAAGTTAACACAAAATCACACCAGAACCAAAAGTTTCTATTGGTAGACTCGATTTATCAAATTATTTTGCTGCATGATTTGGAA
Organism: Pardosa pseudoannulata; assembly: GCA_032207245.1. Lineage (NCBI taxonomy): Eukaryota > Metazoa > Arthropoda > Arachnida > Araneae > Lycosidae > Pardosa > Pardosa pseudoannulata. The sequence goes on from CM063510.1 coordinate 15,474,264, forward strand.
ATAGAAGATAGTAAATACCTCATCAAACAGTATGGAATCAACAGAAAGCAAAATAAAACCACTCGTGAAATGTGGGCTAACAATTCTTGATAACAAATGTAACAATTTCAAGTTAACACAAAATCACATCAGAACTAAAAATTTCTATTTGGTAGATTTGATTTATCAGATTCTTTTGCTGCATGATTTGGAAGTAAAAGGTAGTAAATATCTCATCAAACAGTATAGAATCAATAATAATAAGCAAAGTAAAGCCAAATGTTAAATCTGGACTGCTTCTTTAAATAAAAGCTACCTAAATTACACTCCGCCAAACTGACATTTTTATTCATTTAGGAATTAACAAAACGATTATTTTAACATGATTTACAGATTGCAAAATCAATAATACGAACAATGGCAGTCACAATAAAAAGTTATCATCCGATATTAATTACATCGTTAGTGTGTAATATATTCCTCGACTGAAGCAATTATGGTATCAAACGTTGAATAGAATCCGATGAAGAAGTATATTGAATTTAGTTATAGCTTTTAATCCTCTGATAAAACTGGTAAGTAACATACTTTAAATCTATTAGAAGTATTTAAAGAGTCCAAACTTATTCAATATGTAATTATGTCCTTGAATTACCACTGTCTGAGATTTATCCTTCTAATTGAAAGATGTAGATTACCTCTAGACGGCATTTGGTTCCACTTTTAACAGATGCAGCAAAAGCAATTTTCAAATAGTTTTCCCTCTACTTATGCTTCCTATTAACCTCTTGCCGTATGAATCGAGCTATGATTGTGGGTGACACTTTCGATGAAAGATTTTCTCATGTGTAGAGACCAGAACCAGTTTCATTACGGACTAAATTGTGAGCAAACCAGTGGACATTAATAGTCCTGCATTTACTATTTAATAAAACCACAGAATTTGATAATTATATTTCATTTCAATTTTATTAAAAAAATTATTAATGTTTTTATTTCACATATTATTTCTATGTTTTTGTTTATATAATAAAAGTAAAAATTTTCAATCGTTTAAATATTTTAGTGTAGAATTTATTGTTTTTATTATTGTTTTATTAATGTTTTTATTTCACATAATATTATTTCTATGTTTTTGGTTATTATAACAAAAGTAAAAATTTTCAATCGTTGAAATATTTTCTATGTAGAATTTATTGCGTAAATAACCTATAAGTGAATAATGTATAATATTAGTCAAAATTTTGTAAGGGGTATTGTTTTATTACTGATACGAACTTTTCACTTTTGGCCAGAAAGAATCATCACGTGTCTGACACGAGCTTTTTACTTTTGGCCAGACAATCATCATGTGTGTGATACGAAGTTCTCATTTTAGGCACAGCAGAAAGCAAAATAAAGCCACTCGTAAAATGTGGGCTAACAATTCTTGATAACAAATGTAATAATATCAAGTTAACACAAAATCACACCAGAACCAAAAGTTTCAATTTGGTAGATTTATCAAATTCTGTTGCTATAGGATTTAGAAGTAGAAGGTAGTAAATATCTCAGCATGTAGTATGGAATCCAGACCTGAACCAGACGAGAATGACCAGAAGCAGTTTCATCACGGGCAAAATTGTGAGCAAACCAGAAAACATTAATAGTCCTGCATTTACTATTTAATAAAACTACAGAATTTGATAATTATATTTCATTTAATTTTTATTTTAAAAAAATTATTAATGTTTTTATTTCACATAATATTATTTCTATGTTTCTGGTTATATAACAAAAGTCAAAAGTTTCAATCGTTTAAATATTTTCTATATAGAATTTATTGCCTATAAGTGAATAATGTATAATATTAGTCAAAATTTTGTAAGAGGTATTGTTTTATTACTGATACGAGCTTTTCACTTTTGGCCAGAAAGAATCATCACGTGTCTGACACGAGCGTTTTACTTTTGGCCAAACAGAATCATCACGTGTGTGATACGAGGTTCTCATTTTAGGCACAGCAGTACGATCACGTCTCCCATACGTTGTTTTAAGGCGAAGGGTTAAGAGATCAAAGATTTCCAGAGGTGTCAAAAATGATGAATATTCAAAATGCTGAACATGAAAATAAAATTTAAATTAGGTTATTGCGTGAATAACCTATAAGTGAATAATGTATAATATTAGTCAAAATTTTGTAAGGGGTATTGTTTTATTACTGATACGAGCTTTTCACTTTTGGCCAGACAGAATCATCACGTGTGTGATACGAGGTTCTCATTTTAGGCACAGCAGTACGATCACGTCTCCCATACGTTGTTTTAAGGCAAAGGGTTAAGAGATCAAAGATTTCCAGAGGTGTCAAAAATGATGAATATTCAAAATGCTGAACATGAAAATAAAATTTATTGCTTGAATAACCTATAAGTGAATAATGTATAATATTAGTCAAAATTTTGAAAGGGGTATTGTTTTATTACTGATACGAGCTTTTGACTTTTGGCCAGACAGAATCATCACGTGTGTGATACGAGGTTCTCATTTTAGGCACAGCAGTACGATCACGTCTCCCATACGTTGTTTTAAGGCAAAGGGTTAAGAGATCAAAGATTTCCAGAGGTGTCAAAAATGATGAATATTCAAAATGCTGAACATGAAAATAAAATTTATTGCGTGAATAACCTATAAGTGAATAATGTATAATATTAGTCAAAATTTTGTAAGGGGTATTGTTTTATTACTGATACGAGCTTTTCACTTTTGGCCAGACAGAATCATCACGTGTGTGATACGAGGTTCTCATTTTAGGCACAGCAGTACAATCACGTCTCCCATACGTTGTTTTAAGGCAAAGGGTTAAAGGATCAAAGATTTCCAGAGGTGTCAAAAATGATGAATATTCAAAATGCTGAACATGAAAATAAAATTTATTGCGTGAATAACCTATAAGTGAATAATGTATAATATTAGTCAAAATTTTGTAAGGGGTATTGTTTTATTACTGATACGAGCTTTTCACTTTTGGCCAGACAGAATCATCACGTGTGTGATACGAGGTTCTCATTTTAGGCACAGCAGTACGATCACGTCTCCCATACGTTGTTTTAAGGGCAAAGGGTTAAGAGATCAAAGATTTCCAGAGGTGTCAAAAATGATGAATATTCAAAATGCTGAACATGAAAATAAAATTTAAATTAGGTTATTGCGTGAATAACCTATAAGTGAATAATGTATAATATTAGTCAAAATTTTGTAAGGGGTATTGTTTTATTACTGATACGAGCTTTTCACTTTTGGCCAGACAGAATCATCACGTGTGTGATACGAGGTTCTCATTTTAGGCACAGCAGTACGATCACGTCTCCCATACGTTGTTTTAAGGCAAAGGGTTAAGAGATCAAAGATTTCCAGAGGTGTCAAAAATGATGAATATTCAAAATGCTGAACATGAAAATAAAATTTAAATTAGGTTATTGCGTGAATAACCTATAAGTGAATAATATGTAATATTAGTCAAAAATCTTTAAGGGGTATTGTTTTATTACTGACACGAGCTTTTCACTTTTGCATCAGACAGAATCATCACGTGTGTGATACGAGGTTCTCAGTTTAGGCACAGTACGATCACGTCTAACATACGTTGTTTTAAGGCAAAGTGTTAAGAGATCAAAGATTTCCAGAGGTGTCAAAAATGATGAATATTCAAAATGCTGAACATGAAAATAAAATTTATTGCGTGAATAACCTATAAGTGAATAATGTATAATATTAGTCAAAATTTTGTAAGGGGTATTGTTTTATTACTGATACGAGCTTTTCACTTTTGGCCAGACAGAATCATCACGTGTGTGATACGAGGTTCTCATTTTAGGCACAGCAGTACGATCACGTCTCCCATACGTTGTTTTAAGGCAAAGGGTTAAGAGATCAAAGATTTCCAGAGGTGTCAAAAATGATGAATATTCAAAATGCTGAACATGAAAATAAAATTTATTGCGTGAATAACCTATAAGTGAATAATGTATAATATTAGTCAAAATTTTGTAAGGGGTATTGTTTTATTACTGATACGAGCTTTTCACTTTTGGCCAGACAGAATCATCACGTGTGTGATACGAGGTTCTCATTTTAGGCACAGCAGTACGATCACGTCTCCCATACGTTGTTTTAAGGCAAAGGGTTAAGAGATCAAAGATTTCCAGAGGTTCAAAAATGATGAATATTCAAAATGCTGAACATGAAAATAAAATATTTTAAATTAGGTTATTGCGTGAATAACCTATAAGTGAATAATGTATAATATTAGTCAAAATTTTGTAAGGGGTATTGTTTTATTACTGACACGAGCTTTTCACTTTGTGCCAGACAGAATCATCACGTGTGTGATACGAGGTTCTCATTTTAGGCACAGCAGTACGATCACGTCTCCCATACGTTGTTTTAAGGCAAAGGGTTAAGAGATCAAAGATTCCAGAGGTGTCAAAAATGATGAATATTCAAAATGCTGAACATGAAAATAAAATTTAAATTAGGTTTATTGCGTGAATAACCTATAAGTGAATAATGTATAATATTAGTCAAAATTTTGTAAGGGGTATTGTTTTATTACTGATACGAGCTTTTCACTTTTGGCCAGACAGAATCATCACGTGTGTGATACGAGGTTCTCATTTTAGGCACAGCAGTACGATCACGTCTCCCATACGTTGTTTTAAGGCAAAGGGTTAATCAAAGATTTCCAGAGGTGTCAAAAATGAATGAATATTCAAAATGCTGAACATGAAAATAAAATTTAAATTAGGTTATTGCGTGAATAACCTATAAGTGAATAATGTATAATATTAGTCAAAATTTTGTAAGGGGTATTGTTTTATTACTGATACGAGCTTTTCACTTTTGGCCAGACAGAATCATCACGTGTGTGATACGAGGTTCTCATTTTAGGCACAGCAGTACGATCACGTCTCCCATACGTTGTTTTAAGGCAAAGGGTTAAGAGATCAAAGATTTCCAGAGGTGTCAAAAATGATGAATATTCAAAATGCTGAGCATGAAAATAAAATTTAAATTAGGTTATTGCGTGAATAACCTATAAGTGAATAATGTATAATATTAGTCAAAATTTTGTAAGGGGTATTGTTTTATTACTGATACGAGCTTTTCACTTTTGGCCAGACAGAATCATCACGTGTGTGATACGAGGTTCTCATTTTAGGCACAGCAGTACGATCACGTCTCCCATACGTTGTTTTAAGGCAAAGGGTTAAGAGATCAAAGATTTCCAGAGGTGTCAAAAATGATGAATATTCAAAATGCTGAACATGAAAATAAAATTTAAATTAGGTTATTGCGTGAATAACCTATAAGTGAATAATGTATAATATTAGTCAAAATTTTGTAAGGGGTATTGTTTTATTACTGATACGAGCTTTTCACTTTTGGCCAGACAGAATCATCACGTGTGTGATACGAGGTTCTCATTTTAGGCACAGCAGTACGATCACGTCTCCCATACGTTGTTTTAAAGCAAAGGGTTAAAAGATCAAAGATTTCCAGAGGTGTCAAAAATGATGAATATTCAAAATGCTGAACATGAAAATAAAATTTAAATTAGGTTATTGCGTGAATAACCTATAAGTGAATAATGTATAATATTAGTCAAAATTTTGTAAGGGGTATTGTTTTATTACTGATACGAGCTTTTCACTTTTGGCCAGACAGAATCATCACGTGTGTGATACGAGGTTCTCATTTTAGGCACAGCAGTACGATCACGTCTCCCATACGTTTTTTTTAAGGCGAAGGGTTAAGAGATCAAAGATTTCCAGAGGTGTCAAAAATGATGAATATTCAAAATGCTGAACATGAAAATAAAATTTAAATTAGGTTATTGCGTGAATAACCTATAAGTGAATAATGTATAATATTAGTCAAAATTTTGTAAGGGGTATTGTTTTATTACTGATACGAGCTTTTCACTTTTGGCCAGACAGAATCATCACGTGTGTGATACGAGGTTCTCATTTTAGGCACAGCAGTACGATCACGTCTCCCATACGTTGTTTTAAGGCAAAGGGTTAAGAGATCAAAGATTTCCAGAGGTGTCAAAAATGATGAATATTCAAAATGCTGAACATGAAAAATAAAATTTTAAATTAGGTTATTCCGTGAATAACCTATAAGTGAATAATGTATAATATTAGTCAAAATTTTGTAAGGAGTATTGTTTTATTACTGATACGAGCTTTTTACTTTTGGCCAGACAGAATCATCACGTGTGTGATACGAGGTTCTCATTTTAGGCACAGCAGTACGATCACGTCTCCCATACGTTGTTTTAAGGCAAAGGGTTAAAAGATCAAAGATTTCCAGAGGTGTCAAAAAATGCTGAATATTCAAAATGCTGAACATGAAAATAAAATTTAAATTAGGTTATTGCGTGAATAACCTATAAGTGAATAATGTATAATATTAGTCAAAATTTTGAAAGGGGTATTGTTTTTATTACTGATACGAGCTTTTCACTTTTGGCCAGACAGAATCATCACGTGTGTGATATGAGGTTCTCATTTTAGGCACAGCAGTACGATCACGTCTCCCATACGTTGTTTTAAGGCGAAGGGTTAAGAGATCAAAGATTTCCAGAGGTGTCAAAAATGATGAATATTCAAAATGATGAACATGAAAATAAAATTTATTGCGTGAATAACCTATAAGTGAATAATGTATAATATTAGTCAAAATTTTGTAAGGGGTATTGTTTTATTACTGATACGAGCTTTTCACTTTTGGCCAGACAGAATCATCACGTGTGTGATACGAGGTTCTCATTTTAGGCACAGCAGTACGATCACGTCTCCCATACGTTGTTTTAAGGCAAAGGGTTAAGAGATCAAAGATTTCCAGAGGTGTCAAAAATGATGAATATTCAAAATGCTGAACATGAAAATAAAATTTATTGCGTGAATAACCTATAAGTGAATAATGTATAATATTAGTCAAAATTTTGTAAGGGGTATTGTTTTATTACTGATACGAGCTTTTCACTTTTGGCCAGACAGAATCATCACGTGTGTGATACGAGGTTCTCATTTTAGGCACAGCAGTACGATCACGTCTCCCATACGTTGTTTTAAGGCAAAGGGTTAAGAGATCAAAGATTTCCAGAGGTGTCCAAAAATGATGAATATTCAAAATGCTGAACATGAAAATAAAATTTATTGTGTGAATAACCTATAAGTGAATAATGTATAATATTAGTCAAAATTTTGTAAGGGGTATTATTACTGATACAAGCTTTTCACTTTTGGCTAGACGAGAATCATCACATGTGTGATACGAGGTTCTCATTTTAGGCACAGCAGTACGATCACGTCTCCCATACGTTGTTTTAAGGCAAAGGGTTAAGAGATCAAAGATTTCCAGAGGTGTCAAAAATGATGAATATTCAAAATGCTGAACATGAAAATAAAATTTATTGCGTGAATAACCTATAAGTGAATAATGTATAATATTAGTCAAAATTTTGTAAGGGGTATTGTTTTATTACTGATACGAGCTTTTCACTTTTGGCCAGACAGAATCATCACGTGTGTGATACGAGGTTCTCATTTTAGGCACAGCAGTACGATCACGTCTCCCATACGTTGTTTTAAGGCAAAGGGTTAAGAGATCAAAGATTTCCAGAGGTGTCAAAAAATGCTGAATATTCAAAATGCTGAACATGAAAATAAAATTTAAATTAGGTTATTGCGTGAATAACCTATAAGTGAATAATGTATAATATTAGTCAAAATTTTGTAAGGGGTATTGTTTTATTACTGATACGAGCTTTTCACTTTTGGCCAGACAGAATCATCACGTGTGTGATACGAGGTTCTCATTTTAGGCACAGCAGTACGATCACGTCTCCCATACGTTGTTTTAAGGCAAAGGGTTAAGAGATCAAAGATTTCCAGAGGTGTCAAAAATGATGAATATTCAAAATGCTGAACATGAAAATAAAATTTAAAATTAGGTTATTGGGTAAATAACCTATAAGTGAATAATGTATAATATTAGTCAAAATTTTGTAAGGGGTATTGTTTTATTACTGATACGAGCTTTTCACTTTTGGCCAGACAGAATCATCACGTGTGTGATACGAGGTTCTCATTTTAGGCACAGCAGTACGATCACGTCTCCCATACGTTGTTTTAAGGCAAAGGGTTAAGAGATCAAAGATTTCCAGAGGTGTCAAAAATGATGAATATTCAAAATGCTGAACATGAAAATAAAATTTAAATTAGGTTATTGCGTGAATAACCTATAAGTGAATAATGTATAATATTAGTCAAAATTTTGAAAGGGGTATTGTTTTATTACTGATACGAGCTTTTGACTTTTTGGCCAGACAGAATCACCACGTGTGTGGTACGAGGTTCTCATTTTAGGCACAGCAGTACGATCACGTCTCCCATACGTTGTTTTAAGGCGAAGGGTTAAGAGATCAAAGATTTCCAGAGGTGTCAAAAATGATGAATATTCAAAATGCTGAACATGAAAATAAAATTTAAATTAGGTTATTGCGTGAATAACCTATAAGTGAATAATGTATAATATTAGTCAAAATTTTGAAAGGGGTATTGTTTTATTACTGATACGAGCTTTTGACTTTTGGCCAGACAGAATCATCACGTGTGTGATACGAGGTTCTCATTTTAGGCACAGCAGTACGATCACGTCTCCCATACGTTGTTTTAAAGGCAAAGGGTTAAGAGATCAAAGATTTCCAGAGGTGTCAAAAATGATGAATATTCAAAATGCTGAACATGAAAATAAAATTTAAATTAGGTTATTGCGTGAATAACCTATAAGTGAATAATGTATAATATTAGTCAAAATTTTGTAAGGGGTATTGTTTTATTACTGATACGAGCTTTTCACTTTTGGCCAGACAGAATCATCACGTGTGTGATACGAGGTTCTCATTTTAGGCACAGCAGTACGATCACGTCTCCCATACGTTGTTTTAAGGCAAAAGGGTTTAAGAGATCAAAGATTTCCAGAGGTGTCAAAAAATGATGAATATTCAAAATGCTGAACATGAAAATAAAATTTAAATTAGGTTATTGCGTGAATAACCTATAAGTGAATAATGTATAATATTAGTCAAAATTTTGAAAGGGGTATTGTTTTATTACTGATACGAGCTTTTGACTTTTGGCCAGACAGAATCATCACGTGTGTGATACGAGGTTCTCATTTTAGGCACAGCAGTACGATCACGTCTCCCATACGTTGTTTTAAGGCAAAGGGTTAAGAGATCAAAGATTTCCAGAGGTGTCAAAAATGATGAATATTCAAAAATGCTGGACATGAAAATAAAATTTTAAATTAGGTTATTGCTTGAATAACCTATAAGTGAATAATGTATAATATTAGTCAAAATTTTTTAAGGGGTATTGTTTTATTACTGATACGAGCTTTTCACTTTTGGCCAGACAGAATCATCACGTGTGTGATACGAGGTTCTCATTTTAGGCACAGCAGTACGATCACGTCTCCCATACGTTGTTTTAAGGCAAATGGTTAAGAGATCAAAGATTTCCAGAGGTGTCAAAAAATGCTGAATATTCAAAATGCTGAACATGAAAATAAAATTTTAATTAGGTTATTGAGTGAATAACCTATAAGTAAATAATGTATATTATTAATCAAAATTTTATAAGGTGTATTGTTTTATTGCTGACACGAGCTTTTCACTTCTAGCCAGACAGAATCATCACGTGTGTGATACGAGGTTTCTCATTTTAGGCACAGCAGTACGATCACGTCTCCCATACGTTGTTTTAAGTCAAAGGGTTAAGAGATCAAAGATTTCCAGAGGTGTCAAAAATGATGAATATTCAAAAATGCTGAACATGAAAATAAAATTTAAATTAGGTTATTGGGTAAATAACCTATAAGTGAATAATGTATAATAGTCAAAATTTCGGTATTGTTTTATTACTGATACGATCTTTTCACTTTTGGCCAGAATGAATCATCACGTGTGTGATACGAGGTTCTCATTTAGGCACAGCAGTACGATCACGTCTCCCATACGTTGTTTTAAGGCAAAGGGTTAAGAGATCAAAGATTTCCAGAGGTGTCAAAAATGATGAATATTCAAAATGCTGAACATGAAAATAAATATTTAAATTAGGTTATTGCGTGAATAACCTATAAGTGAATAAATGTATAATATTAGTCAAAATTTTGTAAGGGGTATTGTTTTGTTACTGATACGAGCTTTTCACTTTTGGCCAGACAGAATCATCACGTGTGTGATACGAGGTTCTCATTTTAGGCACAGCAGTACGATTACGTCTCCCATACGTTGTTTTAAGGCAAAGGGTTAAGAGATCAAAGATTTCCAGAGGTGTCAAAAATGATGAATATTCAAAATGCTGAGCATGAAAATAAAATTTTAAATTAGGTTATTGCGTGAATAACCTATAAGTGAATAATGTATAATATTAGTCAAAATTTTGTAAGGGGTATTGTTTTATTACTGATACGAGCTTTTCACTTTTGGCCAGACAGAATCATCACGTGTGTGATACGAGGTTCTCATTTTAGGCACAGCAGTACGATCACGTCTCCCATACGTTGTTTTAAGGCAAAGGGTTAAGAGATCAAAGATTTCCAGAGGTGTCAAAAATGATGAATATTCAAAATGCTGAACATGAAAATAAAATTTATTGCGTGAATAACCTATAAGTGAATAATGTATAATATTAGTCAAAATTTTGAAAGGGGGATTGTTTTATTACTGATACGAGCTTTTGACTTTTGGCCAGACAGAATAATCACGTGTGTGATACGAGGTTCTCATTTTAGGCACAGCAGTACGATCACGTCTCCCATACGTTGTTTTAAGGCAAAGGGTTAAGAGATCAAAGATTTCCAGAGGTGTCAAAAATGATGAATATTCAAAATGCTGAACATGAAAATAAAATTTATTGCGTGAATAACCTATAAGTGAATAATGTATAATATTAGTCAAAATTTTGAAAGGGGTATTGTTTTATTACTGATACGAGCTTTTGACTTTTGGCCAGACAGAATCATCACGTGTGTGATACGAAGTTCTCATTTTAGGCACAGCAGTACGATCACGTCTCCCATACGTTGTTTTAAGGCCAATGGTTAAGAGATTCAAAGATTTCCAGAGGTGTCAAAAATGATGAATATTCAAAATGATGAACATGAAAATAAAATTTAAATTAGGTTATTGCGTGAATAACCTATAAGTGAATAATGTATAATATTAGTCAAAATTTTGTAAGGGGTATTGTTTTATTACTGATACGAGCTTTTCACTTTTGGCCAGACAGAATCATCACGTGTGTGATACGAGGTTCTCATTTTAGGCACAGCAGTACGATCACGTCTCCCATACGTTGTTTTAAGGCGAAGGGTTAAGAGATCAAAGATTTCCAGAGGTGTCAAAAATGATGAATATTCAAAATGATGAACATGAAAATAAAATTTATTGCTTGAATAACCTGTAAGTGAATAATGTATAATATTAGTCAAAATTTTGAAAGGGGTATTGTTTTATTACTGATACGAGCTTTTGACTTTTGGCCAGACAGAATCATCACGTGTGTGATACGAGGTTCTCATTTTAGGCACAGCAGTACGATCACGTCTCCCATACGTTGTTTTAAGGCAAATGGTTAAGAGATCAAAGATTTCCAGAGGTGTCAAAAAATGCTGAATATTCAAAATGCTGAACATGAAAATAAAATTTAAATTAGGTTATTGCGTGAATAACCTATAAGTGAATAATGTATAATATTAGTCAAAATTTTGAAAGGGGTATTGTTTTATTACTGATACGAGCTTTTGACTTTTGGCCAGACAGAATCATCACGTGTGTGATACGAGGTTCTCATTTTAGGCACAGCAGTACGATCACGTCTCCCATACGTTGTTTTAAGGCAAATGGTTAAGAGATCAAAGATTTCCAGAGGTGTCAAAAAATGCTGAATATTCAAAATGCTGAACATGAAAATAAAATTTATTGCGTGAATAACCTATAAGTGAATAATGTATAATATTAGTCAAAATTTTGAAAGTATCATTACTAGTTATTGTAATTATTGAATTAGTGATAATTAAATCATATGTGCATGATTATTCTGAGTTCGTTTGGATAAAATGATTAATGTTCCTTACTTTCTAAATCAAACAGAACATCTGTGCATTTTTTTCGTTTCTACGAATACAAGATACCTAAATTTAATCAATTTAAGAACTTTTCAACCTAATTATCGAATTCCAAACCAATAAACTGCGAGAAAAATCCCAGGAACTTTCTACAATTTTTGTCAAGGTCAGTCTCATTTTGTTAAATTTATTTTCAAGACGGGCTTTGGATTTTGAAGTAATTTAGACGAAGATGCAGGGCCGTAACTATGTCCTTTAACGCCCATGGCAAAAAACTAGCCTGCGCTCCTACCACCATATATAGTTAGAAAATATGTATACATGATTTTTTTTCTGTCATATATTCATTATAACATATATGTCATATATTCATATATTATATATGTCATATATTCATTAAACTAGCAAAATATTTTGTTAGTTCTTAAAATGTTCTTAGTACATTAATTTTTAATTTTTCTTCTATTTTTACCTTATTAATACTTAAATAATTTTTAAACTCTTTGTAAGTATTATTTCGCTAATAAACTGAATAGTTTTTTGAGGGGAATATATTTTTATTTAAACGTTGAATTTCATAGAAAATTGGTGAATTTCTAAATTTAAATTTAATTTTAAGAACTTTAAAATTTAAAACGAATACCCGGATTTGATTAAGGCATATTAGGAGTGTTTGATAAACATTTTGTAAGAATGTATAACAAGTTTAATCTCTAGAAGACTTTTAAAAAGTAAGAAAATTTATTTAAAAAAATCATTTATAAACAGATTGCATTTTATAATAAAAAAAACTATTTTTCAACTTTTTCCTTAATTCTACTTGGGGCGAATCGTTCACTTTCAGACCCCATTTTCTTCATGGTGCGCAACCCCTAAGACTGAAGAGCCCGAGGCAGATGCCACCTTTGCCACGCCCTAGTTATGGCCCTGCGAAGGTGTAAAGAGCTGTCTTTTTGGAACCATGCCTTCAGAATCCTTGTCTTCGAATTATAAATAAAATTGTAACTAGTCCTTCAGTATTCATTGTGTATGTAAGATTTAACAATTTTTTTATACACTAAAATATGTCATACAAAACACAGATTTCTCCTGAAATCTCATATAAGTTTTATTTAATTTTTTTTTTCAAAAAATACAAGATTCTTTTCAGTTAATTACTTTTTAGATAATTCCTTTTCCCCATTTCCGTCCCTTTAATTTAAAAGAACACTCACGCAATATGATTTAATTCAACTAAAAGAAAAATGACCGTGATTCAAAAACTCTCACTTATATTAATTGCTAATCTAACTGTAATTTACTTTCCTTTTTGACAAGGCACCGGCAATAATAAGAATAATAACTATTCTCTTGCACCACGTGTGGAATGCTAAAAATAAAGGTTGGTATTCTAATGAGAACTTTCATTATTTTTTTCAAGGAGCTGTAATGATAGACGCGCTAAAATTATATTATGTGACACGATTATGTTTCTACTGTACGAAGATTCAATTAACATTAAAATATTTTGAACCAGAGAGATCGATGGCTGTATTTATGCAGATCAAGTTTTCATGATTTCAGCAGACAAGAGGAAATTAGATTTTTGCTTCTGATTTCCATCAATTATTTTAAAATTATTATGTTCAGGCGTAAGTAATTTGCCGCTTGAGGAAAAGCAATCGGAGCTTCGCGATGATATGCTATAAGCTATTTATCACTTATTAAATCCTTTTTTTCCTTTATTCCCTTGACGTAGTAACGGGAGTTACATGCTTCTTAAAAGGTTAATAAATGCAAAAAGTAAGGAAATTATAGATGGTACAATGAATCTAAATTTATAGACTTTTACTAGGCGTGCATTTTGGAAATTTTTCGCCAATAGGACGCCAATACCTTTGGCAAAGAATGGGAAAATAACACATGTGGAAAAGTGCATTTTTCCGGGAGCGGTAGTGATAAATGCACTAAAATTATATCATTTCGCATGACTCTACTAGATGAATATTCAATTAATATACCGCATTAAAACATTTTGAATCAGAGAGATCGATGGCTACATTTATGCAGAACAAGTTGTCATGATTTCAGTAGACGAAGAATAATTAAATTTTTCTTTTGCTTTACATCAATTATTTAAAACTTATTATGTCTAGGCATTTTCCGCTGAAGAAAATATAATCGAAAATTATGACTTATATTTCATTTATTAAGTTTTAATTTGTTTTTTCTTTTTTATCCTTGATGTTGTACATGAGTTACATGTTTCTTAAAGAAGCAATACATGTAAATGATGAAGGAATTATAGATGGAACAATGAATCTAAATTTAGACTTCAACTAAGCGACCATTTTGGAAATTTTTCGCCAATAGGACGCCAATACCTTTGGCAAAGAATGGAAAAATAACACATGAGAAAGAGTACATTTTCCCGGGAGCGGTAGTGATAAATGCACTAAAATTATATCATTTCACATGACTCTACTAGATGAATATTCAATTAATATGCCGCATTAAAATATTTTGAATCAGAGAGATCGATGGCTACATTTATGCAGAACAAGTTGTCATGATTTCAGTAGACGAAGAATAATTAAATTTTTCTTTTGCTTTACATCAATTTTTTAAAAATTATTATGTTTAGGTGTAAGTCATTTTCCGCTTGAGAAAATGTAATCGGAGCTTCGCGATGAAAAATTATTATTTCATTTATTAAATCCTTTTTTTTTCCTTTATCCTTGATGTAGTAACATGAGTTACATGCTTCTTAAAGGCAATAAGTAAAAGATGAAGGAATTATAGATGGTACAATGAATCTAAGTTTAGACTTCAATTAGGCGAATATTTTGAAAATTTTTCGTCAATAGGATGCCAATACCTTTGGCAAAGAATGGAAAATAACACATGTGGAAAAGTACATTTTTCCGAGAGTGGTAGTGATAAATGCACTAAAATTATATCATTTCACATGACTCTACTAGAGGAATATTCAATTAATATGCCGCATTAAAATATTTTGAATCAGAGAAATCGATGGCTACATTTATGCAGAACAAGTTATCATGATTTCAGTAGACGAAGAATAATTAAATTTTTCTTTTGCTTTACATCAATTATTTAAAAATTATTATGTTTAGGTGTAAGTCATTTTCCGCTTGAGAAAATGTAATCGAAAGCTTCTCTCTTGATGAAAAATTATGACTTATATTTCATTTATTAAGTTTTAATTTTTTTCTTTTTTATCCTTGATGTAGTAACATGAGTTACATGCTTCTTAGGCGATACATGTAAAAGATGAAGGAATTATAGATGGTACAATAAATCTAAATTTAGACTTCAACTAGGCGACCATTTTGAAAATTTTTCTCTAATAGGACGCCAATACCTTTGGCATAGAATGGGAAAATAACACATGTGCAAAAGTACATTTTTCTGGAAGCGGTAGGGATAAATGCACTAAAATTATCTCATTTCACATGACTCTAGTAAATGAATATTCAATTAATACGCAGCATTAAAATATTTTGAATCAGAGAAATCGATGGCTACATTTATGCAGAAAGTTTTCATGATTTCAGTAGACGAAGAAATTAAATTTTTCTTTTACTTTACATCAATTATTTAAAAATTGTTATGTTTAGGCGTAAGTCGTTTTCCGCTTGAGAAAATGTAATCGAAAGCTTCTCTCTGATGAAAAATTATGACTTATATTTCATTTATTAAGTTTTAATATTTTTCTTTTTTATCCTTGATGTAGTAACATGAGTTACATTCTTCTTAAAGAGATAATAGATGTAAAAATGAATTTAGTAAAGAAAATACACAAATTTATACACCTTTAAAAAATAAAGAAATACCTATGTAAAATATTTTGAATTTGAAAATGTACTAATTTTTTTTATCAAAAAGAATATTATCTTTCATTTTGCAAATATTATATAAAAAAAAAGTGTATTTTATTTTTGCTTTTCCAATTAAAAAATATTAAAGTCTGGTTAAGAGATTTAACATTTCATTTTTTATTGTGAACTTTTTAATATGTTGAAAATTTTTAGGATTAAAGTGAGATTTAACAGATGGATTATATAAATTATAAAACTAAGCGACATTTAAAATTTTTCGCCAATTTGACCACAATCTTATTTAATATAAAACAAATTACATATTTATATAAGATGAAAAGATAACATCCAAGATTTGCATTTCAATGTGGTATAATGTTTTTAAAGAATTCTACAAATGCAGTGCTTTCCGTAAAATATGCATTTACTTGTTTAAAATAATCCACGCCAAAAAATTTTAATAATTAAATAATTTTTCTCGTTTTATAAAAAATGTAATCAAGGGAAGCTTCTTTGAGTATAATGTTTTTTAAAGAATACTTCAAATGCGAGTGCTTTCTTAAAACTATGCATAGCTTGTTTAAAATAATGACACCGAAAAATATATTAAATTACAAATATTTAAATATATTTTTCTCGACGTTTTTATAAAAAGAAAAAAGATATCATCCAAGGGAATTTGCTGTTCATCACGTGGTATAATGTTAAATGTATAGAATCTTCAAATGCGAGTGCTTTCCGTAAAACTAGTGCTTTAGCTTGTTTAAAATAATCCCGACGAAAAATATTAACAAATAATTAAACATATTTTTCTCGAAGTTTTTTATAAAAAGAGAATGATAGCATTTAAGGAATTTTTGATCAATCACATAGTATAATATTTTTAAAGAATTCTTTCAAATGCGAGTGCTTTCCGTAAAACTAGTGTTAGCTTTTTAAATAATCCCGAAAAAATATATTTAAATTACAATAATTTAAATAAATTTTTCTCGACGTTTTTATAAAAAGAGATTACATTTAGGAAATTTCTGTTTTTTATAAAAATAAAACATAGGGAATTTGTTCAATCACGAATATAATGTTTTAAAGAATTCTTCAAATGCGAGTGCTTTCTGTAAAACTAGTGCACTTAGCGTTAAAACAATCCGACACCGAAATATATATCTAAATTACAAATAATTTAAATATATTTTTCTCGACCTTTTTTATAAAAAGAGAAAGATAGCATCTAAAGGAATTTGTTGTTCAATCACGTAGTATAATGTTTTTAAAGAATTCTTCAAATGCGAGTGCTTTCCGTAAAATTAGTGCGTTTAGCTTGTTTAATATAATTCCGAAGCCGAAAAATATATTCAATTTACAAATAATATAACTATATTTTTCTCGATGTTTTTTATAAAAAGAGGAAGGTAGCATCCAAGGGAATTTACTGTTCAACCACGTGGTATAATATGTTTAAAAAATTCTTCAAATGGGAGTGCTTTCCGTAAAACTAGTGCACTTAGCTCGTTTAAAATAATCCCGAAGCCGAAAAATATATCTAAATTATAAATAATTTAAATATATTTTTCTCGTCGTTTTTCATAAAAAGAGAATGTTAGCATTTAAGGGCATTTGCTATTCAATCACGTGGTATAATTCTTTTAAAGAATTCTTCAAATGCGAGTGCTTTCCGTAAAACTAGTGCATTTAGCTTGTTTAAAATAATTCCGAAGCCGAAAAATAATATAAATAATTTAAATATATTTTTCTCGGTCATTTCTATAAAAAGAGATGGGTAGCATCTAAAGGAATTTGCTGTTCAATCACGAGATATAATGCTTTTAAAGAATTCTTCAAATGCGAGTGCTTTCCGTAAAACTAGTGCATTTAGCTTGTTTAAAATAATCCCGACGCCGAAAAATAAGTCTAAACTACAAATAATTTAAATATATTTTTCTCGTCGTTTTTTATAAAAAGAGAAAGATAGCATATAAGGGTTGTTCAATCACGTGGTATAATGAGAATTTATAATGTATTTAAAGAATTCTTCAAATACGAGTGCTTTCCGTATAACTAGGGCCTTTAGATTGTTTAAAATAATTCCGACGCCAAAAAATATTACAAATAATTTAAATATATTTTTCTCGACATTGTTTATAAAATGAGAAAGATAGCATCTAAGGGAATTTCTGTTCCATCACGTGGTATAATGTTTTTAAAGAATTCATCAAATGCGAGTGCTTTCCTTAACTAGTGCACTAAGCTCGTTTAAAATAATCCCGAAGCCGAAAAATATATTTAAAATGCAAATAATTTAAATATATTTTTCTCGACGTTTTTTATAAAAAGAAACAGATATGATTCAAGAGAATTTGCTCTTCAATCATGTGGTATAATGTTTTTAAAGAATTCTTCAAATGCGAGTGCTTTCCGTAAAACTAGTGCATTTAGCTTGTTTAAAATAATCCCGACGCCACAAAACATATTTAAATTACAAATAATTTTAATATATTTTTCTCGACGTTTTTTATAAAAAGAGAAGTATAGCATCCAAGGGAATTTGCTGTTCAATCACGTAGTGTAATGTTTTTAAAGAATCTTCCAATGCGAGTGCTTTCCGTAAGTTTAATGTTCTCAGCTTCTTTAAAATAATCCCGCCGCTGAAACCATGTTTCAATCTAAGCAAAATGTAGGGTTTTCAATTTTTACTTTCAAAAGGCACGTGCAAGTAATGGAGAAGGAGAAAACCGTATTTAAATAAAGTTCAATAGTTACAGAAACAAAAATTATCCGGGGATAAAAACTCACTCTGAAACGAGAACGGAATTTCAAGCAGATGGTAATGGGCCTGGTCCTTTGCATAAACCCAAGCGCAGCATCGAAAGAACAATTTGATCTCCACGCAAAACAGGTTGCCTAAAATCTCCATTTTTGTATCTAAAGCGTTGACGTTTTACCGATTTTCCTGCCAATTACTTCGTTTAATTGTGGGCTTTAAGCCGGTGTAAGTAATGTTTCTAACATGTGTTGAACAAAAGTTCTCATATATATATATATAATTATATATAATTTTCTTATTTCACGTAGGCTAGAGAAATTAGAGGAAAATGATTGAAAACTAGTAATGACGATAAAAAAAATTAAAGAATAATCTTCAAAATGGTAGGCAGCTAAAAACTTAGTAATCTTTCAAAAAAAAGCTCTGAAAATTTCCATTTGTTTGAAGGATAGTATATACTACTAAGGTGTGTTTGTTGCTATATTCGCAACTACCTAATACAACTGTTGTCAAGTTTTCTTTATAACATTATACATTAAGAGAATTATACATTAATCTCTTTCATAACTCGAATTTTGTTACTGATTGTATTCTTTATCTGTCACTACGTTTTAATTTTTATTTTAATATCTTTTAATCCATATGATGTTATTCATTTATGTCATGCCCTTTAATCTAATTCATTTTTATAATTAATGTCAATAAATTGAAGACTCATGTTTTATTTTAATGTGTTTAAATTATGCATTAATCTCTTTCATTACTCCAATTTTGTTACTGATTGTATTCAGTATCTGTCACTACGTTTTAATTTTTATTTTAATATATTTTAATCCGTATGATGCTTTTCATTTCCGACATGCCGTTTAATCTAATTCATTTACAATTAATGTCAATAAATTGAAGACATGTTTTATTTTAATGTGTTCAAATTATGCATTAATCTCTTTAATTACTCGAATTTTGTTACTGATTGTATTCAGTATCTGTCACTACGTTTTAATTTTTATTTTAATATATTTTAATCCGTATGATGCTTTTCATTTCCGTCATGTCATTTAATCTAATTCATTTATAATTAATGTCAATAAATTGAAGAATTATGTTTTATTTTAATTTAAATTATGCATTAATCTCTTTCATTACTCGAATTTTGTTACTGATTGTATTCAGTATCTGTCACTACGTTTTAATTTTTATTTTAATATATTTTAATCCGTATGATGCTTTTCATTTCCGTCATGCCGTTTAATCTAATTCATTTATAATTAATGTCAATAAATTGAAGATTTACGTTTTATTTTAATGTGTTTAAATTATGCATTAATCTCTTTCATTACTCGAATTTTGTTACTGATTGTATTCAGTATCTGTCACTACGTTTTAATTTTTATTTTAATATATTTTAATCCGTATGATGCTTTTCATTTCCGTCATGTCATTTAATCTAATTCATTTATAATTAATGTCAATAAATTGAAGAATTATGTTTTATTTTAATTTAAATTATGCATTAATCTCTTTCATTACTCGAATTTTGTTACTGATTGTATTCAGTATCTGTCACTACGTTTTAATTTTTATTTTAATATATTTTAATCCGTATGATGCTTTTTATTTCCGTCATGTCATTTAATCTAATTCATTTATAATTAATGTCAATAAATTGAAGACATATTTTATTTTAATGTGTTTAAATTATGCATTAATCTCTTTCATTACTCGAATTCACCATTTGTCATTAATTTGTAATTTTTATTTTAATATGTTTTCACCCATTCCTTTACTTATATACATCAAATGGGCAAAAAACATTCATTTTCCCATTAGCAATACAATGTTAAAATTATGTATTTAATAATATTATAATGTCTAGCGATTGTGAAGACCTCCCTTTGTCCAGAACTAACGGACGAAATCAGCTGATCGGGAGCCTCCTGTTTCGACCCTGTCGACAATAGTGTGGCGACGCCGTGTCTGCGATGTTGACAGTTCGGTTGAATAGGCGTCACGCCCCTGATCAGTTTCGGTAATGAGCCCAGATGATTGTAACGAGATTCCAGAATCAGGAGAGCTAGCGAATGACAATTCAGCTAAAAAAAACTATCTGTAACCTTAGCTGGAGTTCTCAGGTAACTGGAATCGTAACTGACCAAAAAACGGTTGGCGGGACCGTAACTGACCCCCAGGTATAAAAAGCCTAGAATATTTCGCCTCGGGGCTTTTCGAGATTTTTTTTACGGAGGTACTTTAACCTCGTGGAGGATTCCGCGACATTTGACCGGAACCAGCTTTTTAGTGATTGCCTTCGGGAGACTCGTAAAGTCCTACACATAAGGAACGGCAGGGTCTCGGACACCGAACGGGGGATAGATTGGGTTTGCATTGCACCCTGGAAAGGCCTCCCCATTTGTGAGATTATTTAATCTTTTTTTCCGACTGTGATCGTCGTGGTAATTCAGTGCCAGCAAAAATCCTCTACATTTCGACTTGTTTTGGGAGAATTAGAATCCCTTTGTATATACTGTATATACCCCGTATTTACTCCAGAAAAAAATAAAAGTGATTTTCCAATTCTATTGTGACTGTGATCCTTCTTCACGCTACTTTTTCACTCAAGAACATTGAAGTCGTCACACCATGCACCAGCTCTTTTGGTTGCAATCTACACTTTAAATATCGAGTAATTTCAACTTCATGTATATTGACACTGTGGGCATAACTCAAACATATTAACTGAAAATGTTGAAATTTGTTGTTTAGGACTATTATAAAATCTAATTGTGCATGTCCAATTTTAACTACTACAATATACACTTTAAATAACAAAAAATTTCAACATCATGTATATTAACGCTGTGGGCATAACTCAAACACTTTACCTGAAAATGTTGAAATTTGTTGTTTAGGACTATTATAAAATCTAATTGTGCATGTCCAATTATAACTACTACAATCTGCTATCAATTTAACGAAAAAACTCTATTTAAAGGCTCATAGGGTTCTAGACCTTAAAATAAAACTTAGTTATTACCATTAGTATATATGAAAAATACTATGAGGAAAAATATTAAAACTATTCCTTTTTTCTAAACAAATATATGTAATAGGTCTAATACCTACTTATCTATTACAGATCTAATTTCTATCTATATGTAAAAGTTTAGTTATGGGATCCACATGTCATAGGGTTCTAGACCTTAAAACGTAGTTATCACCATTAGCATATATGAATACTATGAGAAAAAAATATTATAACTGTTCCTTTTTTTAATATAAATATATGTAATAGCTCTAATACCTACTTATCTATTACAGATCTAATTTCTGTCTATATGTAATAGTTTAATTATTGGATCCACACGTCATAGGGTTCTAGACCTTAAAATTTATTACCATTAGCATACATGAAAAATACTATGAGAAAAAAATATTAAAACTTTTTTTTTCTATACAAATATATGTAATAGCTGTAATACCTACTTATCTATTACAGATCTAATTTCTGTCTATATGTAATAGTTTAATTATGGGATCCACACATCCTAGGGTTCTAAACCTTAAAATAAAACTAGTTATTACTATTAGCATATATGAAAAATACTATGAGAAAAAAACATTAAAACTATTCCCTTTTTCTAAACAAATATATGTAATAGTTCTAATATCTACTTATCTATTACAGATCTAATTTCTGTCTATATGTAATAGTTTAATTATGGGATTCACACCTCATAGGTTTCTAGACCTTAAAATAAAACTTAGTTATTACTATTAGCGTATATGAAAAATACTATGAGAAAAAAAATATTAAAACTATTCCTTTTTTCTATACAAATATATGTAATAGTTCTAATACCTACTTATCTATTACAGATCTAATTTCTGTCTATATGTAATAGTTTAATTATGGGATTCACACCTCATAGGGTTCTAGACCTTAAAATAAAACTTAGTTATTACTATTAGCGTATATGAAAAATACTATGAGGAAAAATATTAAAACTATTCCTTTTTTCTAAACAAATATATGTAATAGTTCTAATACCTACTTATCTATTACAGATCTAATTTCTATCTATATGTAATAGTTTAATTATGGGATCCACACCTCATAGGGTTCTAGACCTTAAAATAAAATTATTACCATTAGCATACATGAAAAATACTAAGTCAAGAAAATATTAAAACTTTTTTTTTCTAAACAAATATATGTAATAGTTCTAATACCTACTTATCTATTACAAATCTAATTTCTGTCTATATGTAATAGTTTAATTATGGGATTCACACCTCATAGGGTTCTAGACCTTAAAATAAAACTTAGTTATTACCATTAGCATATATGAAAAATACTATGAGAAAAAAATATTAAAACTATTCCTTTTTTCTAAACAAATATATGTAATAGTTCTAATACCTACTTATCTATTACAGATCTAATTTCTATCTATATGTAATAGTTTAATTATGGGATCCATACGTCATAGGGTTCTATACCTAAAAATAAAACTTAGTTATTACTATTAGCATATATGAAAAATACTATGAGAAAAAAATATTAAAACTATTCCTTTTTCCTATACAAATATATGTAATAGTTCTAACACCTATTTATCTATTACAGATCTAATTTCTATCTATATGTAATAGTTTAATTATGGGATCCACACCTCATAGGGTTCTAGACCTTAAAATAAAACTTAGTTATTACCATTAGCATATATGAAAAATACTATGAGAAAAAAAATATTAAAACTATTCCTTTTTTCTAAACAAATATATGTAATAGTTCTAATACCTACTTATCTATTACAGATCTAATTTCTATCTATATGTAATAGTTTAATTATGGGATCCACACGTCATAAGGGTTCTAAACCTTAAAATAAAACTAGTTATTACCATTAGCATATATGAAAAATACTATGAGAAAAAAATATTAAAACTATTCCCTTTTTCTAAACAAATATATGTAATAGTTCTAATACCTACTTATCTATTACAGATCTAATTTCTATCTATATGTAATAGTTTAATTACAGGATCCACACGTCATAGGGTTCAAAACTTATTAATTTGAATTAACCTTTACTTCAGATGCTATAAGGTAAATAACAGGTGAATTTCATAGGAATATAACTGTTAGAAATGGATTTGGAGTGTTTGCAATATTTAAATAACACAACCATTATTGTTTTGCAAAAACACTTAAAGTGATTGCTAGTAAAAATGTATCGTATTTTGTGGACATAATTACATGTAATATAATATGGTAAATACAAAAACCACCTTTTTAATGTTATTCTGAGGTATATTTCCTACTTCAGTTGAATTTCTATTCAAAATTTGTCTGTCTGAAGGTTCGACGTCGTCTTCAGGATATACATGTTGTGTTAATAAAAAAAGAAATACCCCAAACAAAAATTTTCTGTAGTTAAGTCAAGCGATGCAATGCCTCTATTTTATTTCAATAATTTTCTTTAGTACTTGTGGCAACCCTTAATACCAATCCTTTTACCTTTCAGGTCTGATGTGTGAAAAGAACTACTGGTCCGTGGTTAAAAATTTTTTCTTTTTAAAAAATATTGTGGTATTGTTCCCGGAAACAACGCATCACTGTAAAAGCGATATATTTAGCGCCCATTAAACCCCTAAAAAGTCTTTCCAAGCGCTTTGTTCCATTTCATAAAAATTTGTCTCCGATATCGTTTATATAAAAAAAATGAGAATAATTTAAAATTTTTGAAGAAACAGCTGCAATTTTTTTTTGCATTTTCTGCTTGGTAGCCAAATTTTCCTTAATGGTATCGGGAATGATTAATGGTCATAATATTTCTTTTTAATTTGAAATGATCATAAAATGTCGAATTTGGAAAGTTCCACAAGATTTGTTCTTAAGTATTAAGATGTGTCTGTTCCTGCTATATTCGATTCCTCTCACTTAATGTTAACCTATGAGGAATATAAAACTCGTTCTGGCCGACTTGCATTTAAAGAATTCTTTAAAAAATCATACCATGCGGTAGAACAGAAAATTCTATAGGATGCTTGCTTTCCCTTTTTCAAAAACACCAAAAAAAAATAAATTTAATTTTAAATTATTTTTATGAAATTTTGGTATACTCTTTCCCAAACGAAAATAAAAACATTTAGCTGTCCTAAATTTTTGAGTTAAGTCGGAAAACAAATATCACAAAATTGTGAGAGAAAATGTACTCTTACCTGAAATTTCCGGGTTCATATCGGGATCTGAAACACTAAATCGAAAAACGAAAATAACTCCAATAATGATGTCTAAATCTTTAAATACGTTGTTTATTTTCTTCACGAGAACAATCACACACTATACGACGATGATAGATATATACAGTAAATATACATGTTGGTTTAGCATTTATATGTGCACTTTCGAAACATTCTCTTTAGAGACAATCAACACACATTACCCCTGTCCATCACTATTATTTTTTTTCTACTTCGTACTTTTCGCGCGGGGTGACGAGAAATGCTGTTGACGTCATTGAGAGCATGCACAAAAGGAAGGATATCATTTTAATGCATCAGGGTTTCCAACATGAATTTTAAAAAAATAAGGGTGGGGAGTGACATCTTAGAGAATTTGCGGTCTTATTTCATGGAATAATTTATTTAAAGAATTTTTGAAATAAGCAGCTGTTTAATGAGAATTTAATTTTTTCCATAGGTTAGCACTGAACGAGAGGATTCCAATATGGTAGGTACAGACCCACCTTAAACGGACAAGGGCCCTTGAATCTCAGTGTTTTAAGTACTCACCTTTTATCTACATTTTTATAATGATGATAAATAATACTGTTCAGTGAAACATAAGACACTAAAAGGCACCAGTCAAACTTTTTCGATTAAAATACAAAATATTTTCATAAAAACTGAGTCATTCATCCTTATACATCAATTTTTTTTATTTTTCACTACTGTACTGGTATTCCTGGTCAAAATATATTTTGTGTTTTCTATCCCTAAACTTTCTACTCTTTAGTTTTTGTGTTATGGACTCACGAATCCATCGTCCAATCCCCTCTTTTATCTTTCAGTTGTTTTAATGCTCTGCTCGTTGTCAATTTCTTTGCTTACTGTACGAAATCTCTGGATCAGAGGGCTCGGCCCCGGAAATCCAGTAGGCCTATTTATTACCTTGTAGACCTTGAGTCGTCCATCATAGATTACTCTTCAACCAATAGCTAATAATCCATTATATTTTCAAATATTCCAAATTTACTTCAAAACCTCTCTGTCAAATTCTGTAGAAGAAATTAGCATTACTCCCATAACTAATTTAGTAGACTAATTTACTAATTTATGACCATACTGATCCTTCTAATAAAAGGAAGTCTTGCTAAAGATATTTAACTTTTTGGGTCTTAAAAAAATGCTAACAAAAATTTGTAAAAAATTTTCAGAAGTAAGAAAAACTATATAAAACTATCGAAACTTTAAAAGAAAGTATAAAAATATTAACTGTCCCAACTTGAAGCTACCTCACGAACTAATAGTAAAGCTTGCTGTTCGTTGATTGACTCCTAAAACCCTTTCCACGATCTCACGATTTGACCTAGTCTCCTTCAACCTCAGTAGTCGGTGCAGAGACGGGGCCTGGACTCGTGTAAGTATTTGTTTATTCTGTCTCTAACACTTCCTTCTCTCTAGCTACTCGTTGTATAATGAACTCACATATCCGTGTTTTTCTAATGTTTTACCACTTTTGGTTTTTATTTTGATCTTTATTTTTTTATTCCTTCCCTTTACGCTTTAAGTTTTCGTTGTCAATTTCATGCTGACTGTTAGAAATTTCAGGATTAAAACCTTGAGGACCAGTATGTAAATGCTATACGAGTCGACCGTTGTGAAAACCGTTGCCATTTAACACCATCTAGTGTCATCTAAAATTTCAAATAAAACGTCCCAATCTCTGGTTAGGCATACGCGATGCTGGTTTCTCAATAACAACCGGAGCTCTTCGAGTGGAGGCGACGTTGTGTCCACGAGACGTTGGTCACGAAAGGGTTATGTAGCCGCCACACTATGGCCAATTGTTCACCACTTCCTGATGGTGACCTCGAACGACGGTTCACGGGCTGCATCCACACGCTGGGCCACTAAATGAGCCAAAGACGTGGATTCGTCCATAGGATCTATTGCGCACTTTAGTAGCGCATCTGGCTGCCTTTGATCTTTGGAGATAAACCGCCTCGGATGCCATCGTTTTCCAAGGCTATTTTACGTCTGCTACCATCGATCACGATAAACCATACCCCCTCCAGACGGTGGTGATGGCTTGCAGTGGACCATAGTGTGGAGGGGCCTTTAAAGATAAAATCCATTTACGTTCCACGCTAATGAACTCAGCACACACGGAGTTTGTTCCGAGTGAGTTTTTTCTCACAACGGAAGCGAGTGTGTAGTGTGTAACATAGCAGGCCTTCTGTCAACTGCATCATTCCATTTTTTCATGTAATAAATGTTCGTGCTGTTCGTGAATTTCGTCGTTAATTATACAGAATACAGTCCATTTACAGCACATACACCCATCATCCTGAAGATCTTGAAGATTCATCCAACAGCACGCCACATTAGCCAACTGCATTAATTTTTTCCTTATGCCTTTAAAATTTACATGGAAACAAAACTGTGTTTCGACTTTTACTAATTCTCGTATAAAAAATTATTTTAAATTATACGATGTCTCAGTATTTTTATTTTGCTGCGGTATTAAACCCTCTGTAACTCGACAAAGTATTTTCCATTTTAAATGAGCATATCCAGTTTTAACACACTGTATGCGGGACACGTACTAGTACGTTTTCTGACGATTGATACTTGAGCGCTGGACACGTACTAGTACGGGTTAGTGTAACAACATGGTTTGTTTGTGGGTACAAAAATAACGGTATATACAGGAAAACGGAGCCGAATGTTCTTGTCTACTACATAGATTCTGGAATGTAAAAATGATTATATATAACATAATTCGAAAAAATTAAAACTATATACTACTATTTCTATTTGATTTTTCATATTTACGATACTATTATAAATTTATCCACTAAAAAATATATTTTTTGTTTACAAAAATCTTATGGTTGTTATTTATATATTTATATTTATATATTTGTTTATATATTTCAATATAAAATACGAAAAGTTGGTTAAAAAATTAAATAATTTTCGATCTATTGAGATTTAACTGAATAACTAAATTTACGCTCAAAACGCCCGCTCCCGGTACAATTCCGCTGCGAAATGTACCCGCACACAATGTGTTAAGAAAATCACATTAACTAGACAATATCCAAAAAATCTAAGAGATATGGAGAAAAAAATAATGCATTGCACATGAAACATTTTGAAATTTCTTACACGATGGCAAAAACATCAAACTGGGAAATATCATATTTATCTTGTAAAAGAAGGTAAGACAAAAGACACAATCTAATGAACTTAAAACTCAACTATTGTAGGAAGAAACCATAAAAAATATTTTTTATACCTGAAACAATAAAAAATAACTAAAAATGACTTAAATAAGTTTATGTCTGCTATGTAATCTACGTGGAATACTTAAAATTCCGTACATGAAATCGGCAAAATCGATTTTCAAAAATCTTAATTCAAGTGCTTAAAAACTGAAACCAAATCAAAACAGAACTATTTAAATAATAATAATAAGGAATGAAGAAGCTGAATCTGGGTGAGAGCCTGTAAAGTAGCTTTTCTAACTAGACTGTTCGAGACCAATTTCTGCACCCCTTTATCTCAATGGAACCCGAGTCTATAATTCCTTAACTCTTCCTGTCTCTGTATTCTCTATTTGGGAAACGAAAATTGCGGCCAGGTCGTTTCGCTTCATTATGCTAATGCAGAACTTGTTCCTGTCAATCGAACAGTTTATGGTCTTCTGCTTATCGTGCCCTGCCCATGTATCGTTAGTGGGCTGAAATGCTAGCACAGCTCGAAATGTGAAGTTTAGAGATAAAGGAATTTAAAGTTTACTTTGCCTTCGTAATGCAGAAATAACACAATTAATCAATTCAAGTATAAGCATTATTGATAGACTTTTCATCAAATTTAAAATATCTAAGAATGAGGAATTTTCACGTTTTCTAATTTTAATTTTAAACAATAGAAGACAAAAAAGTAAGCAGGACAGTAGCTATTTTTCAATCATTTTAGGGGCCTAATTAGTGATTTCTAATGGGTTTTATAGCGGACTCTTTAACGTCTCTCAAAAACGATACTGTTCCTCCGCGGAGTTTGTGACGTCATCATTCACGTTGACACCGAGCGCCTATGCTGTTTACATATTAAAAGGCGACTTTTAAATTTGTTTCTGTGTAAAGTATCGCATATAATAGATATTTTTTTATTATGTCTGGCATTAGAAAAATCATATTATAAATATTGTATTGTGCCACTCTGTAAAAATACAGCAACTAATTGCAATGAGAAGATATATTTCAACGTTTCCAAAGATCCATACACGTAAAATCTGGACAAATACGATGAAAAGGGATGAGAAATTAAAACCCAAATTATCATATAAATCATCTTTATGAATTTGTAAAGACCATTTATCGATAAGTAAATGCTTGCTTTTGTTTAAATATTACTAGTTTAGAAAAATTAAAGTATATAAAAATACATATATACCTTTAAAAGGACTGTTGATTAACCAGTGCTATTTAACTTTTAAAACTGCTAATTTTCTAGTATTATCACAGAGTTCAAGTACAATAAATGTTTGATAAAGCATATAAATATCGTAAAACATATAAACGTCTAAAGCATATAATTGTCTAATAAATAACTCGGGGGAGGGGAAGATTATGTATTTTCAAGGTATTATAAATATTTTCTTCAGTGATGCATACTTTCTTAAGTGTATCAATTCACAGTGATATTTTTCGATTAAATTGGTGACTAATTTGAAAAAAAGTATATAATATTTTTAAAATACTTCTAATGATATTACTTTAAAAATTAACTTTAATTTCAGAAACTTTATACATTTTTTAATTTAACATTAATATTAGAGGCAATAAAATTGTATTGCTATTTAAAAAAGCATAAATAATTAAGTAAAGCCTTTTAAAGATTTTAAATTTCTTTTCATCAAATTTAAAATACTTAAGAATTGGTTTGGTTTTGGAGCGCTACGGTCAACTTTTGCAACACGAAGACTAAAGGTCCCGGTCTCCCAATAAATACCTCATCTAATTTTTATTTTAACATATTACATCTATCTCTATTTATAAAAAGCGATGCTACTACAAATGTGTGTATAGGATTTAGGTGTATTTATTTAATTTGTCTATATCTACAAACAGAAGAGCTGTGATTAGCATAAATAAAATACTAATACATGTTAAGTAAAATTGGATAAATATACAAATGATTTTACATACCTTTGGGGCTTAATTCCCCGTATTTCTGCTCCCATAAAATCCGGGTTTTTTTCCCAAGAACGAAAACATTGACATCATGTCAATTTAGGGAGGTTGTCCGACTGTCCTTTGGTAAATCTAGGTAGAAGAGACATTTATAACAAATTGAGATAATTAAGATATCGAGATCTATAAAATAAACCTTCAGGTTTAAATAAAAATAAATTTTGATAGCTAGAAAATTCCAAGAACTTGCACAAACAAAATCGGAAAATAGTGCGAACTTACAAGCAATAAGAAACTATTATATATCGTGAACACTGACTTCACAACCAATCACGGAGCGTTTTGATGTCATGTGATTTTCGCTTAACTTTAAAATTAATTTTTTAAATGATGGACCCAGTTTTTTACATTTTTAAGAACATTTTTGGAATTTACGAGTCTGGAATTATCAGAAAAATACTAAGTTCTTCGAATCCTCCACATGTGCAAATTCCTCATTCTCTTGATAATGTAACAAAATATAAAATTAACTTGCATCTGCATGAGCAACAAAATCACTTTTAGTTGTATATTTTTCTTTAACAAACATCTAAATTCAACTCAAAAGTATAATCAATACCACTTTAATTATCACTGATTGTTAGATCATCGTCTTATTTGGCTTTTATCCGTTTATTGGAATTTCGTTCTTGTTTTTGCCGTTGGGTGTTAAAGCTCTGTCTTCTGTACTGTGGGCCAATCGTTATTAGGTACTCATGGGAAAGGCTCCTGGCTGGCTACAACCCTTGGTTTTGTCCAGCTCTTCAAGCTGGTTAACTGGCTGACTGACGCACTGTCACTGAGATATAAATAAAGATTCTTCCGGATAAAAAGAATACTGCAAAATTGCATTCTTTATTTTAATTTATTACTATGAATACACATTTACACATAAAAACTGCTTTGATTTCGAAACATTTATAATTACACTTATTTTATGAAACAGTTAAATGTTACACTTATCGGTAATATCCTACGCTTACTAAATTCATGGTTTAATTATTTTATGTTAAAATATTCATTTTTAAAAGAATATTTATTAAGCATGTTGTCTGTACAACGGTTCATTAACTAACGAAGTAATTAGACATATTTTTAAAAAGTTAATATTTAGCTTTCTGTTTCAGATATATCTATTTATATAGCACTTATAGTAAGGTAATTTATAATTATTGAAAAGGTAATTTATAATTATTGAATAAAGTAATTTATAATTATTGAATAAGATAATTTATAATTATTGAATAATTATTAAATTTAGTAAATATTCATACTTTGTCATTGGATGAAATACTCTGTCATTAGTTGAAAAATGCTGAGTACACATCATTTCATCTAAACCAAATACTAATATTTATATGCATGATGAATATTATTTCACATTAACTTCGTTTAACAATTGTGGGCAATAAATACATGGTGTATTCAAAATCTGTAAACTACACACATTATTTCAACTCCTCTGTTGTTAACTTATGTACAGTCAATTAAACTTAAACTCATACTCTGATCTTTTTCTGTTCAATTTAGCATTTTAAAAGTGATAATTTTAACACCTTTGTACCACACCTTTTGACCACAAATAAAACTATTAAGTAATATATTTACTCAAAAATTTTTAAGCGCACACGATATTTCAATAATGTAGCACTTGCTTAACCCCTTAACGTGCACGCTCGAGTTAGCTCGAGTGTGCTAAACTGGCCAAACTGTGCACCCTCGAGATAATTCGAGCGGCGTTGTACTTTATGTTGCTATAATTTTTCACACTCGAATGCAATCGAGAATTGAAAATAACACTGTGAAAGAAAAAAAAACAATCGTTTTATTGATATTTATCATTTACATGGGATTGTAAGCTATAACACTTACTTATTCAAGTATAAAATATATTTTTTCTACTTATCACTTACGACTTATCTCTTCCTTGTGAGCCGCTTTCCGACAGCGTATTCATATTCAGATTCTGATTCGCTCATTTTTCAATATATATTTTACTAAAATATAATGTAAAATAAAATATAATTGTTAACTATTTTATTACTAAGCTCTGGCTGTAAAGACATCCTTGACTCGAGGCGTCACTTTATATTTCTTGAGATATGAAACATAAGGGTTTCATATTTGATACTTACGCATCAAGGGATGACACATCATACTGTCAATTGGTAGATTGCCTACCAATTGAACAATATACTCTTTCGACAATAATAATAATATTCTAAAAATTAGAAATCATACCAATTGCATAAATATCCAATATACTCAAATTTTGATTATTTTTGTATTTTTCTTGGCAAGACAAAGTTCTGAATTGTGTTTTTTACATTAAAAAAAATGTTTTTTTTGGCCGGCCTTTAAAAAAAAACTGTGCATTAAGGGGTTAAACACATATGGGGTGTAACGCATCAAACTAAAACTCGTCCACTATACAAAATTCTCAAATATAGAAAACTTAATATATTTTTAATTTAAATATATTTAACCCTTAATTTGACAAGATGTTTTTTCAAATATTTTTTAATTTCTGTTATTTTCCCATGTTTGTATAGACATTAGGATCTCTGTAAAATAAACCAAAAAAAATATTTTCCTTTTTTGAGATAATTAATGTCTGCTGTGGCGAACACTGACAATTATGTTATATAGTAGTTATAAATATACATGTCCGGTGTATCGGCCAGACTTAGACAAATTAAGGGTTAATAATTATGTGGCATAACAATTATTAATACCACATAATTATTACATGTTATTATAATAAATATTTAATATATATACATATATATATATATATATATATATATATATATATATATATATAAATATATATATATATATATACAAGGCCGTAGGCAAGGGGAGGGATTTAGGGGACCGGTCCCCCTCCGAAATTCTTAAAGACTGTGTCGGGGAAAGAAAATAGACCATGTGTGTGGGTATGCCATCTGCCTAGCTGTGCATAGACATCAGTGAGCTTAGAACAAGGTCGTTAAGAAGTAGGTGCAAATTGGATTCGACATGTAAGAACAGAGTGACTAGCACTCTTGACAACTCATCACAATATTGTTGCACAATCGGAAGAAAATGTGAACTTTTTTTTGCAAACTTTCATATTTTAAATAGTACCGGGTGACCGAGCTCCGCTCGGAGAAAACAGGTATCGAAGCTAACTCGAAGATTTAAATTTTCAATTGTGATTTATCAAAACAATACATGCCATAAGAAAATTTGTGAAACCATTAGTGAAAAGATAACCGGTTAAAGCGCACCATTGTAAACTATTCTAAACAAAGTTGTTTGGAAAGGGAACTATTCTATACAAAGGTAAAGTTTGAAAAGTCATAGAAAATAAAATGTAATTGATAACAAAAAATTATACAATTAAAGAAATGGTACAAAGTGAGCAGTGTAAAGATTGAAGTTTGTTGAATGGAGAAGCATTCTGACAATGACGGTATCTTCTAGTTGTCCATTTGCGGGTATAATGAGGAATTTTCACGTTTTCTAATTTTGATTTTAAACGATAGAAGACAAAAAAGTAAGCAGGACAGTAGCTATTTTTCTTTCATTTGGGGGCCTAATGAGTGATTTCTAATGAGTTTTATAGCGGACTCTTTAACGTCTCTCAAAAACGATACTTTTTCTCCGCCGAGTTTGTGACGTCATCGTTCATGTCAACACCGAGCGCCTATGCTGTTTACATGTTAAAAGGCGACTTTTAAATTTGTTTTTGTGTAAAGTATCGCATATAATAGAAATTTTTTTGTTATGTCTGGCATTAAAAAATCATACTCTAAATATTGTATTGTGCCACTCTGTAAAAATACAACAACTAATTGCAATAAGAAGATATTTTTCAGCGTCCCGAAAGACCCACATACACGTAAAATCTGGACAACTGAGATGAAAAGGGAGGAGAAATTAAACCTCAAATTATCATATAAATCATCTCTATGGGTTTGTGAAGACCATTTTTCGGTAAATAAATGCTTGCATTTATTTAAATATTACTAATTTAGAACAATTAAATTATATAAAATACATCTATACCTTTAAAAGGATTGTTGATTAACCACTGCTATTTAACTTTTAAAACTGCTAATTTTCGAGTATTATCACAGAGTTCAAGTACAGTAAATATTTTATAAAGCATATAAATATCGAAAAACATATAAATATCTAAAGCATATAATTATCTAATAAATAACTTGGGGGAGGGGAAAGTTATGTATTTTCAATGTATTATAAATATTTTCTTCAGAGATGCATACTTTCTTGTGTATCAAATGTAACAGTGATATTTTTCGATTAAATTGGTGACTAATTTGAAAAAAAAGTATAATATTTTTAAAATACTTAATAATTATATTACTTTAAAAATTAAATTTAATTTGAGAAATTTTATACATTTTTTAATTTGACATTAATATTAAAGGTAATAAAATTGTATTGCTGTTTAAAAATGTATAAATAATTAAGTAAAGCCGTTTAAAGATTTTAAATTTCTTTTCATCATATTTAAAATATCTAAGAATTGATTTTGTTTTGGTTTGGTTTTGGAGTGCTACGGTCTATTTTTTGCAACACGAAGGCTAATGAGACCGGTCTCACAATAAATACCTCCTCTAATTTTTATTTTAATATTACATCCGTCTCTATTTATAAAAAACAATGCTACTACAAATGTGTGTGTATATGATATATGTATATTTATTTGACTTGTTTGTGTTTACAAACAAAAGAGCTGTGTTTAGCATGAATAAAGTATTAATACATGTTAAGTAAAATTGGAAAAAAATATAAATGATTTTACATACCTTTGGGTTTTAATTCCTCGTATTTCTGCTCCCATAAAATCCGGGTTTTTTGCTAAGAAAGAAAACATTGACATGCTGTCAATTTTCGGGAGGCTGTCTGATTGTCTTTTGGTAAATCCAGGTAGAAGAGACATTTATGACAAATTGAGATAACTAAGCTATCTAGATCGATAAACTAAACCTTCAGGTTTAAATAAAAATAAATTTTGATAGCTAGAAAATTTCAGGAACTTGCAAAAACAAAATCGGAAAATAGTGCGCGCTTAAAAGCAATACAAAAATATTGGTCTGCATGAACGATGACATCACAACCAATCACGGAGCGTTTTGATGTCACGTGATTTTCGCTTAACTTTAAAATTAATTTTTTAAATGATGAACCCAGTTTTTTACATTTTTGAGAACATTTTTGGAATCTACGAGTCTGAAATTATCAGAAAAACACTAAGTTGTTCGAATCCCCCACATGTGCAAATTCCTCATTGAGTTGATCGCTTGTTGTTTCAAAATCCCGGCTTCTTGAAGCATTTCATGTAGAGGTGCGTTCTGCATGTTGAAAATGTAGCTTGAAATCTGATGAATGTTGAAATGTCGAACTTTGTTGACGGTGATTTGAAATCGAAATCAGTTCCTTAACACGTTCGCTGCCACCGACGCACTGGCGCGTCAGAGCGGCACCTCCTGGTATGCCGACGACGCACTAACGCGGCGACGGACTTTGATAAGTTATATGCTCTGTGTTTAGTGTGGTTTTGGAAATTGAACGGCGAGGTTGTTTCGGCACGTTAGTGAAGCATTATTTTTTAATTTTTTGTGGTTGGTTTTCAAAATTTTTGTTTGCATTATTTTTTTTTACTATATTGTTTATGTGTTATATATACTTTGCTACATTAATTTAATATTTAGAGTTGATAGAAAATAAAAATGGAAACCGATATCAAGGAATAAAGACAAATCAATAAAAACTTTTATTATTATTATTATTAATTCGTCAAAACTACAGCCAATTGATTCCTCGTGGTCGAAAACCCCCGGGTACCAATTTTCACTTGGTTTGGACACATGAGAAAAAAGTTTGCCCGCACCGGGGTTCGAACCTGGCCCTATCTGTAGCGCCGAACTATGTGGCCTTAGCCCGTCAAAACCGATGCCAATCGATTCCTCGTGACCCAAAACCCCAGATCCCCAAGTTTACTACAGTTTATTATTTCTGGGGCGATTTTCGACTTGACAACCATTCCTCGTATTATAGTATAGGATAAAGGTAAAAAAATTGAATATTTTCATTTTCTTTCAAAATTATTCATTTTCTTTGGTTATACTTCTGTGTGAAAAATTAGAACTTAATAGTATGCATAGTTTATATGTTTTCAGTGTTAATTTTACTATTAAATTCACTGTGTAGTTACTACATTACTCATTCAAAGCTATACATTTGTTCATTATATCACTCTTTAATTATTTTGATATTTTAAAATCACATTGTATTACGATACTCATTAGGAGTATACATAAGAAAACCTGTAGTGTTATTGAAGTATCCTTCACAAAAAACAATGTCCCCCTCCGAACATAATTTCTGGCTACGGCTCTGTATATATACATATCTATCTAACTCTCTCTCTCTCTCTCTCTCTATATATATATATATATATATATATATATATACATATATATATATCATTTAATAATTATTAATACATTATATTAATAATACATTAAATAATTATACGGCATTGTATCTTTTAAGTCTCTCGATCAGATTTTTTAAAGATTATTTGGGTGTGTGTGTATTTCTCTTATAAAATCTCCCATTCAAGAGAAAAAGCTTGGTGTACAAGTCTTACTTTGATTGGACATAATTCCTTTACTGAGTAAAATTTGAATCTAGATATAATTGCTGAAATATATTTTGATAACTGTTATAGCTTACTAACAAACTTTTATTCTTGAAATAAATTTTGCTTTCTAAACAAATGTTCTTGAAATGGTCAGGTTCTAGAGTCTTCTAGATTATTTCTACATAAAACGAACTCATTACAAGTTAGCATCCTGTCTTTCCTCAAGTTTAATTTTACTACAAATACTACAATAAATTTTGCTTTCTAAACAAATGTTCTTGAAATGTTCAGGTTCTAGATTCTTCTAGATTATTTCTACATAAAACGAACTAATTACAAGTTAACACCCTGTCTTTCCTCAAGTTTAATTTTACTACAAATACTACAATAAATTTTGCTTTCTAAACAAATGTTCTTGAAATGTTCAGGTTCAAGAATCTTCTAGATTATTTCTACATAAAACAAACTCGTTACAAGTTAGCATCCTGTCTTTCCTCAAGCTTAATTTTACTACAAATTCATTTCCTTGACGAATAGCACACAAGCAATAAAAAAAAAGAAAGAAAGAAAATTTCCTACAATCGCAAAGATCATTATAAATCATAACTGTTTACAAATTTCATTACAGTTTATATAAAAATATGTTATATATAAAGATTATTCACATATTTAAAGTTTATATTATAGTTAAAGTTTATATGTTTATATTAAAGCTAAACTGTAGGAAATAAAGTATATTTTAAAGATCTGTGCTTGAATAATTTATCTATGTTAAATCAATATTTGGTATTTATTAAAAGTCAAGAAGATAACAAGTGTTAACAACCGTTAGTAAAAACCGCGAAATGGTTTCCATTGCAAAAAATAAATGAGCAAATAAATAAAATATTCAGTAAATTTTAATCACAAACTTAAGAGACAGAAGAAAAAACGATGCATTAAGTACTCAAAACAACTGCAAAAATAAACTGCATAAATTCCAGCCAGCTGCAAAGGTAAAATAAACAATTTTATCAGCAGAAGAATTTTGAATTTGCTGAAAACGGAGGGCGAATAAACTCAACTGCAATTTAAAACAAATGAAATGGGTAAAAAGAAGAAAAAAGTATCCTCTGAAAAGCAACTTTACTCTAAGCCACGTGATTACATTTTTAAAAGGTAACAGCATGTCTAACGATTATCATGAATTTCGCACGAAAAATTAATTCCAGTTCCGTGAGAAAGATTTGGGTATAAAACAAAACAAAAAATGCGTATTCGTATTTTTATTTTCGTCTTTTCCATTTCAGAGTTTCAAATGGAATGAATAAATATTAAATTGCGCAAAATGATGGTTTTTTAAAAAAGATTTTTCCAAGCAAAATACAATTCAGAAAGCGTTGAAATTTGAGTTGAAGCGTTTTATATTCCAAGACGTGAGTCGCTTTTAGTTTAAATTTTATCTACTCTGTTCAGTGCAGTGGAACTCCATTTTTGAAAATTCTGTATACGTTACAATAAAATCATAATATAGTTCTTCAAACAGTACCAAAACTAACTTTAATGAAACTATGAATAAATGACTTAAAATCTTTTAAAGTGCGAAATATTTTAAGACGATTAAATTATCAAGTGCAAATTTAAAAATTTATCTTTATCTTTCTACTTTTTTTTCTGATTGTTGATGCTGTCTTCATTCTTTCTTTCCCTTTTCTTTCAAAAAAGGAAATGGTATCGAGGTTACGAATCCAATAATTAAATTCACTAAAAATCGCCAAAAAAAAGGAAAAAGTTAGGAAAAACACAATTCGCACTTCTTCATAAAAAAGGGAAAAGCTTTCTCAGAAATGGGCAAGCTAAGAAATTTACAAACCAATCTTAATATAATACAGTATTTGATTATGTATGCAGTTTCAGAAATAAGGAAAAACAGATGCGATGATTCTTAAGTAAAACGTCCAAGTATTACATTCAGCCCTATATTAAGCAAATCCTGGATCTTTATCTTCAAATGAAATCTACATACAGATTTATATGTCTTTTATCAACCAGAAAAATTTAGATAGCCGTATGTGTATATATGTATATATGTATATATATATATATATATATATATATATATATATATATATATATATATATATATATGAAATAACATAACGTCCACATAAATTAAAAATACTGTAGAATAATGTAGTAGAGTCAACTGATGCAGGCTTACAAAAACATCTTTTTTTTAGAACACCAGATAACACACAAATCCCTGTAGGGAAAAAGAGTACAAAACAGAAAATATTTGATGATATATTACATCGCGTTCTCAAAGGAAAAGCCCCAAAATCTGTTTGCTAGAACTTTTTATAACTACTGGAAGTGGCGCGGTTCCAGGAAAGATGTCATTCTGATAACCAATCACTTCACTTTAATTACTTCTAGTTTATTCTAGAAGTTAGTACGTCACAAAGTGTGGGAAAAATTAATTAACGGGGTTGCGATTCTAAACTTAAGGTGCCAGGAAATGAGTGTTTGCCGCCATATTTAAGAAAAATGTGTGTTAGAATTTTATTATTATAATTACACACACACACACACACACACATATATATATATATATGTAGGGTTCGGTGTCTAGGGGTGTCGTTAGACAAATTTGATGACAAACTATTTTAACAATAACAAACATTTAATGACGTAACAACACAGAAAAACATTTAAGCACAAAGACGAATAGTTAAATCACAGTGACGACGCGGTATAGACAAGACTTCCTACTCGAAGCTTAACATAGGCAAGACACCCTACTCGGTGTTTAACACAGAAAATACACCCTACTCGGTGTTTAATAAATTGAGGGAGCTCAAGTGCCACGGGTCCTTCACTCGACCTGGTCACTCCTCCACGACTCCGACTCGAATGCTCCTCTGTCGTTCCTTACTTACCCCACTCAGTGATGAGGGCGTGACCTTGCGAGAATGCGCTGCACTAAATTCCCACATATATATATATATATATATATATATATATATATATATATATATATATATACATATATATGCTTCGAACCCCATGGTCCTTGGTTTCGGAAAAGGAGATTGGAACCGTAGGCCCTGTCCCCTTAGGCATTGTAGTGCCGAGGAGTTTAGTTATATATATATATATATATATATATATATATATATATATATATATATATATATATATATAAACAGACTTATGTTATTTATAGACGTGAACTCTACTGAAACCCCTCCACCAGAATGTTTAATTATAAACCCTAGAGTGAATTTTCTGCAACAAGATATCAAATTCGACTGGTATGGCTACAAACAATTTTATTCAACACAAGAAATAGAAATAGAATCGATAGATAATACAAAATCGATCCTATACGTCTACAAACACTTATGCCAACAGTCGGATTGGAACCCACGAACTCATATCATTAGACATCACCCTACCCACCTCATTAGGTTAGTTTTACGTACAACACGAATCTAATTTCAAACGTTTGCGAACATCGATACCAGAAGTGAGAATCGAATAAACAGACTTAAAAATAAAAATGAAGTGTTTTCCCTAGGCGATCATCATTCGGCTAAATTTTTTTCCAACAATTCCTCTATTGCAGGAGTAATTTATTTCCATTTATTTATTTGCTTTTTGTGATAAAAGACGAATTTATTATTCAGTTTTCTCATGTTTTTCAAGAGGACTGCCAATTGCAGAAACATTTCCCGGGATTTATTTATTCTGTTTATTAGAAAAATTTAATCTGTCATTTCTTGAGCATTTCAGAGAATGTGCATGATTGTTACGCAGTTCACTTTAAGTCTTTTGCGTTGTTTCATATCTGACAATTATTCTGAAATAATACTTAATAAGCATCAGATTTATCACTCGATTGTTTTAATCCATAAACTACAAAGTATGAGTTTGTTTCAACGTCTGATATAGCAAAACATTACTCAACCCTGACTCAATGCTATTTATAGTCATTAAAAATAACAATGCGGTAACTACATAAACTAATAACGTTACATAATACCGGAATATATTAAATTTGATTGCTGTGATGAATAATTCATACATGTCAATTTCATTTGAGATTTCCCCATAACGACACTGTCATCAGGTCGTCACCTTATTTTATATGGCGGCTACTTCCTATAAATAGGATCTATGTATTTATCAGTAGTTTAGATCAATGGTTCTGTGTCCTTGTTCAAAGTTGCTGACTGCAAGGACTGAAAGTTGCATTAAAATAAAATGTTATCTTTTATATGACATGAAATAAACAAATAGTTGGCTCAAATCATGCTCAAATTAATTGGTTTCAAATTTGTAGCATGGCGGCGCTTAAGGCGTTCGCCCTCTTCGACCTCTTAATACTTGATAGAAGTTCTGAACAATAAATTATCATGTACAACACAGATAATTTGCACAATTTTTAATGTTTAATCAATTTATAAGAATTATATTAATACTATGGTCTTGTATGAGATAAATAATTCTTCGTTTGAATAGATAATTATCTTCAAATCATATTCTTTTAATTAAACTTTGTTGGTAAATTAATTA
This sequence comes from Pardosa pseudoannulata, assembly GCA_032207245.1. NCBI lineage: Eukaryota > Metazoa > Arthropoda > Arachnida > Araneae > Lycosidae > Pardosa > Pardosa pseudoannulata. The sequence goes on from CM063510.1 coordinate 15,515,691, forward strand.
CAAGAAGTTCCATCACGGCAAATCTCTCATAGGCATTGCTAATGGGCTGAAGAGCGAAGCTAGAGAGAGTTGAAGAGATTTTAGTTTAAAAAAAAAAAAAAGATGATGATTTTAAACCTTATTTTCTATTGTCGTTAACGGTAATCGTAGATTAAACTTCATAGATTTATACTGGAAATAATCGCCGATTAATTCTGATAAAAAAGAACCCTGGTGAAACATTCCTTAATTTGGGTTTGAAGTTGTCGTATTGATTTCCTTTTGCTCAGTGCTTTGCGGAAAATAAAATTCTCTCGGGCCTGCTTACATTTAAAGAATTTTTTTTAAAAACTATACCATGTGATAGAATCGCAAATTCTCTATGATGCCATTTTTCCTTTTATAAAAAACACCAAGAAATATATATTTAATTTTAAATTATTTGCGAAAAATTTTGGCATACTCTCTTACAAAGCCAAATAAAAACTTTTTACATATATAAATTCAGAAAAAGGAAAAGAGGGCATAGTAGAGAATTTGCTGTTCTCTGACGTGGAACAATTTTTTAAAAGAATTCTTTGAATGCGTGCAGGCCAAAGGGAATATTATTTTCCCTTAGATTAACCTTGAGCGAGATAATGCAACAGGGCTGGTGCAGACCCACCTTGATGTGAAGCGTTTATCGCTTCTACAATTATGTTGAATCCATTATGTAAACGATTTGATACGAGCAGTTACACTTTTTTATATTTCCGTGATTTTGATTTGCCTTAACATTTCATTTTCCATTAATTTCTTTTATTTTTCATGAATTTCAAAATTTAAACAAGTTTAATTTCGAAATAAAGGTGATCACGCTAAATTAATATTTGAAATGTTTTGGGGAAAATAGTAACAAACTGCAAAATTACGTATCACAATACTATAATGCTAAAGTTCCACTTAAAATTTTGTGTGTGTACGTGGCAGGTGATATAGGACAATACTGAGAATCACTGAGTTACATTTACTAAACCCACATTTTTTTTTTACCCCACCGTTTCCATTAAGGAAGCATCCAAGAGTAATTGGCAGAAATAACAAACTGTATGGTTCGTAATGAGCATATGCTGTAGCCTCCACACTATGGCCAATTGTTCACCACTTTCTGATGGTGAACTTGGACGCTGGTTTACGGGTTGGATCCACACAGTTGGCTACTAAATGAGCCGAGCGTGCGGATTTATCCATAGAGCTTATTGTGCTCTTAACTTGCGCATGTGGCTGCCTTTGATCTTTTGTAGCCTCCCCATTATGGCCTTCACCACTTCCTGATGGTGACCTTGAACGATGGTTCACGGGTTGCATCCACACGCTGGGCCACTAAATGAGCCGAGCGCGTGGATTCGTCCATAGGGTCTACTGCGCACTTTAGTTATGCATCTAGCTGCCTTTGATCTTTTTAGAAAAACCGCCTCCGAGGCCATCGACCGACAAGGCTATTTTATCGTCTGCTACCATCGACCACGATAAGCCATACCTCCTTCAGACGGTGGTAATGGTTTGAAGTGGATCATAGTGTGGAGGGGCCTATTGGAGAAAAACCGCTTAGAAAGCCATCCTCCGCCAAGGCCATTTTATCGTCTACCATCGTAGACTGCAATAAGCCATAACCCCTCCAGGTGGTTGTAATGGCTTGCAGTGGACCATAGTGTGGAGGGGCCTTAATAGATTTTCGATTTATGAAATGAAAATAGGGAAACAATAATCCCTTTTAAACCCTATTATATTTAAACAAACAAACAATTATTTTTAATGACCTACCACATTAAGTACAGCATTTAAAAAATTAGCGTTTACTTCATTACTTCTTAAAACAGTATATTGTCTACTTCGTCTTTACAATAGTCTTTCACCAAAAGGTGTTACGTAGAGATCTCAGAATTAATTTCCAGCGCAGTTATTGTTTTCTTGGTGTTCTGAGTTATTAAAGAGCTTTGACGAGTGTTAGCGTAGAATTGGTACTTATGCTAGTATGAATAAACTTCTTAGGCTGAAATATTGGCAACACGAGGGTGCTGTTATGCAACCAGTAAATGTAAAAACGGTGTTTTATTTGAATGAAAGGCGCATCGCAGCAGTTGCCCCACCATGAATAAAAGTCATGAATAAACATATGTCGTTTGAATCGCCACACATCTCCCTCTCTCTTTTTCTTTTAAAGTTTTCTCGAACGTTTCCTGGATATATTTTCCTTGTTAATCGAGAATCTGCTCCAGTATATTAAGAAAAATTAAATGTTATATAGCCTGAAAAAAATATCAGAATTAAGATTTTTTTTTTCTTTTCAAAATCAAACTGAAAAATACAAACAGAAAGTACCTCGCTTCCCTGAAATGCTCGTAAATCAATCAGATTCTAGGTAAAAACCTGAATTCTGATTTTGTTTATTTGTTGGGCCTGATGTGATAATTTTGGGTCCTATGGAAACAAACATTTTTGGTCCCCTATATTAGCTTTTACGAAATATCATGACCTATACGTAAAGTGTACCCTAGAAGTTCAAATTATATGTTTATTGAAAATAAATTCAAATCTATACATATTACCTTAGACCTGCATATTTAATTGGGTTCAGACTTAGATGTGTGATGTATGTGGAATCAATATATGTCCTAGAGCAGGGGTGGGCAAATACTTTTAAGCGCGGCCCAAAATGAAATTTTCAAAATGTCTCCGGAGCCGGAGAACAATACTGCGTACGCTGTGCACAAGCGGATGTTTTGGGTGGAGTTTTTTCCCTGAGAAAGAAATTTTTTTGACAAAAACACTATAAATATCATTTTAAAGCATTTAGACAGAGAACTATGGCAGTTAGTGATAATAAATTGTCTTAGGTGTATATGCGAACAGTTTGTGCCCAGTAAAATATGTCACTTAATTTTTAAAGAAATATGATCCATTATATTAAATGAATGGTCATTAAATAAATCAGTTAATGAAAGATTTTATTTTGATATTTATTTATATCTTAACCATACAAATTTCATTATTTATATGTACACTACGCATACAAATACTGTTGATCTCAACAAAATCGCATATAAGAGATTAAAAAAATTGCGTGCAGGATTTTTCAACGGGCCAGATGAAGTAAGCGAAAGGGCAAAAGGGCCCGCGGGCCGTCTTTTGCCCACCTCTGTCCTAAAGTGTATTCCATAAAAATAAATTATTAGGTGATATATTGTACTAATTGTACTACTATGATCTTATTTTTGGTTTATGATAGTTTTTTTTTTTCATAGCTTTATTCTCAAGGTAAAACTTAGAATTTAGTGTGACTCACTTTGGTATGGCCTGCCCTATAATTTCATAAAGAAACAAGGAAGCAGAGCTATGTTACTTTATGAACACTAAATACCTATTTTTTTTAGTACGTTTTTATAGATTAGATATGCATACATATCAAACTCTAAATAAAATAAAATGCATTTGCATGCATTTTGTGTAGAAATTAAATATTGATTTTAACTTTTCAGATATCACTTTTTACTTTCAATAGTTAAACTGGAAGATACATCTGAAGCCGATGACAGTAGCGGGCCTCCTTAAAAGTGCCTTAACCGTGTGCGTTAATCAATCAGATTTTTGATGTGGAACGCACAACGCACCTACGGAAGCTGCGTGAGAACTCGGCTTGCCACCGATAACTCCCCCGAAAAAATGAACGGGAACCACTCCGAACACGACACAAAAACTCAGACATCCATTCACATCACGAGCGACTCTTTTTTTTTTCTTTTTTTTTCTTCCCTATCTACGCTTTCTGGAATATTGTATGTCGAAAGGGGGGTGGGCGGTTTAAAGGGAAGGAGGGGGGCTCCTTTTGGGACAACAGGAAATAATAGCCGACGGGATGCGAATTAACCGAAGGGTGGGGGTTGCCAGATGGCCCGCACATTGTCAACTCCCTCGCAAGGGGTTGACAATGTAGACGTCCGAACGCGTGTACCTCTGAAGTGTTTTATTATCTCTACGAAATGGGAGTCGGGTTGCGCCCTATTAGATGCTCGTTTTCCATCCACGACGTCTTCCTTTCCCGAAACCACTATGTATACGGTCAAAGATTGAGGTATCACAGGGTTCATTATTATTTTTTTTATTTATATTTCATTACCACCCATGCGTTTCATACCCTGGTCGTGGGAAAAAAAACTGGAGGAACTTTTTTTTTAAATAGATATTGTATGATGGAAAATATATTTTCAGAAAATAAATTAGAAAAATACAGTAAAAATTTTAATGCACATATGAATAGCTATCAGCAGAGACGGGGCAGTAGGTGTGCAGTGCGTGCATGCACGCAAGTGGCCAATTTTTTGGGGCGGCCGATGGAATAAAAGATATCAAATTTTTAAGAAGCCAGAATTTAGATTTTATATCTCTCCCTTCAGATTTATATTAAGTTAATATATGTATTTAAGAAAGGCGAAAGGACATTTTAGGAACTGAAATAAAAACCTATCTTATGACGTCAAACTACCAAGAAAAGTTTAATTATCTACTTGATGGCAAACAAAACAAATTTCAAGGGTGGCCGATGGAATAAGAAATATTAAAAATATGTTAAAGTTTATAAGAAACCACTATTTAGATTTTAGATCTCTAGGACATTTTTGAAACTGAAATGAAAAGCTATTGCATAACGTCATCTACCTAGAAAGGTTTAACGATCTAGGATTGTCAGCAAACAAAACAAATTTTTAGGGTGGAAGATTGCACAAAAGATATTAAAAATATGTTAAAGTTTATAAAAAACCACTATTTAGATTTTAGATCTCTAGGACATTTTTAAAACTGAAATAAAAAGCTATTGCATAACGCCAGTCTACCAAGAAAGCTTTAACGATCTACGATTGTTAGCAAACAAAACAAATTTCTAAAGTGGCTGATGGCGTAAAAGATATTAAAAATATGATAAAGTTTATATGAAAACACTGTTTAGATTTTAGATCTTTCTCTTCAGTTTTATATTAAATTTATATCTGTATTTTAAGAAAGGTAAAAGGACAATTTTGAAACTGAAATAAAAAGCTATTGCATAACATCAGTCTACCAAGAAAGGTTTAACGATTTACGATTGTTAGCAAACAAAACAAATTTCTAAGGTAGACGATTGAGTGAAAGATATTAAAAATATGATAAAGTTTATATGAAACCACTGTTTAGATTTTAGATATCTCTCTTCATTGAGGAATTATCACATTTTCTAATTTTATTTTTAAACAATAGAAGACAAAAAAGTAGGCAGGACAGTACCTTTTTTCATTTCATTTGGGGCCCTAATTAGAGATGACTAATGGGTTTTATATCGGACTCTTTAACGTCTCTCAAAAACGCTACTGTTCCTCCGCCTAGTTTGTGACGTCACAGTTCATGAAAACACCGACTGTCTATATTGTTTACATGGGAGAAGGCGACTTTTTAATTTGTTTCTGTTCAAAGATTCGCATAAACAGAATTTTTTTTTATTGTGTCTGACATTATAAAGTCATATACTAAATACTGTATTGTGCCCCTCTGTACGAATACAACAACGAATTGTAATAAAAAGATAATTTTTAGCTCTCCAAAGATCCCAGTATACGGTAAACTTGGACTAATGCTATGAAAAGAGATGAGAAATTAAAATCCAAATTATCATAAAAATCATCTCTTTGGATTTGTGACGACCATTTTACTATAATTAAACCTTTGCTTTTTTTTAATATTACGTTTTAAAGTGCTGTTGGTTAACCAGTGCTGTTTTTACTTTAAAGAAAAATCCCTCATTTTGGAGTATTTACAGAAAACTTATTTACTTTATAATGAGTTTATGAAGAAGGATATAAATTGTAATAATTATTTAATACATAACTTAAAAAAATTATGTATTCTCAAGCTATTTAAATAGCTTCTTGAGAGATACCTTCATTCTTGAATATAGAGGATCTCACGGTGACATCTTTCACTTAAATTGGAGACTAATTTGAAAAAATGTATAAATATATTTTTTTAAATACTCTACTGATATTACTTAAAAATTGTAAATTTAATTTCAGAAACTATATAAATTTTTTTATTTAACATTTATATTAAGCAATAAAAATGTATTGATATTTAATATATAAATCAAAAGTAATACAATATTTAAGTATAAAATAGTACTATCTGAACAATGCATATATTTCAAAAAGTAATTTGCGATTTTTAAATAAATAGTAGAGTGATTTTTATATTTATAATTAAAGTACAAACACACAATATCAATTTCATATTTCAGCAAAAACAAATAAAATCTGGGTATTAATTTTTCTGAAATTTATACATTATTATTTCCATCTGCATCAAAAACAAGTTCTATTTACATAAAATATGTCAAATCTGCATGGCTTAGGCCGGGACAGAGTATTACGACTCTTATATAAAATGTGCCAATGTATATTTACACTCTTTGCCATTACGTTTCATGTTTGTTTAAATTCATGCGCCCAAGTTATTCAACTTAACAAATGCGTTATGAGCCAGCAAAAATTCGTTATAAATGGCTATTTTGATTAAAAAATAGTATTCTATAAGCTTAAGGATCCTAATTAAAAATTCGCAAACGTTATAAAGCGTTCGTGTCTTAATTTTGACAAATATGAATCCAACATTTCAGATTTCTGAATTCCACGCCAAAACGAAATTTCAAATTATGACCGCAATATATGACTCCACATTCATATAGAAAGTATACAATATGTAATAATATCGTACATATTTCTGAGCGTATAACGTAAAAAAGAGAAACTTTTAAATTTACATTATTACAGATCACAATTTATAAATTTGAAACGTTCGTTCTCAGAACTGGTTTGTTCAATTTAACGTCAATATAAAATTCTATTTTAAGTAAACATATAAACGTTACATATAACAAGTAAATAGATAAACGTAGCTTTCAAATTATTCGAGTTTATTTCGTTAGGAATTTCTTAAAAATTTTGACACTAAGAGATAAAGCCGAAAACTATAATTCCAGCGATTTGTAAATAAAATACTACAGAAAGAACAACCCCCAACACACACAATCTCAATTTAAATAACATACTTAACTATCTGCATTCTTTAGAAATCAACTTCTTCATTCATTCAGTATTTTAAAACTCAAATATACCGTAGGATTTCATTGGACGGTTTATCGAGATTTGAATGAGTGACAAATTCACGAACTTACCGTTCCAGATCAAAACGGGGACATACGAATTTGGGGGAAAATAAATAAATGATTGAATCTGAAATCAGCAAGGAACTTCACCTTCAACAATGTTATGCAATGATAGGCTTAGTCCTTTCACTGTTTTTATGAATTTAAATTAACTTAAAATCTTTAAGATTTTAATAATTAAAATTATTGTTAGATTTTGTAATTTACCAACAAAACATATTTGTGAAATGCATAAAAGTTTAAGATAAGAAGTTACTTTTGAGTGTATACAAACACGCACACTTGTTTATATACTCACAGAAAACAGTTTACAGTGTTTATGTGTACATACTGTGTCTGTGTGTTTGAAGAAGAACGGAATCCAAGTAGTTTTGAAATGCGCTATTTAAGTAATAAAAAAATAGAAGGGTTACGATGACGTCAGACACGCTTTTTTTTCTGCAAGATGAAACATCTTCTGAACTATAACCTTGACTTCTTTTCTTTTTTTTTATTCTTTTGTGTTATATCGTTTTTCTTTCTACCGAATCTCTCTACCGATTTTACATTTCTCTCCCTTACACAGTTGGCACATGGACCATTCCCGATGAACTTGCTGTTTGGAGAACAGTAGTGATTTATTTGGCACGATATCGCTGATTTGGCAAAACCGTTACTAAAAGTTTTCAACTCTTGCCGAGAGATTAAATATTTTTACCATTTTTTTTCAAGCATATATCGCAGTTTTGTTTTTTTTAAAAACACTAATAATTAATATATGCATCTGTTAAATTCAAAACATACCTCTTAGTTGCTCTGCACTTATACTATTACCAACTGACTTATCTGTTTCATCCTCAGAATTTTTATTTTATGCAGAAATATTTGTTATGTTTATGTTTTTAAAGAAGAAATTTTTATGAATTTTCAAGAACTTCGATTAATAGATACGCTATTCAGTTAATACAACTGTCTGCCATTTGGCGAGAATTTTTAAACCACCGTCATGCTTGGCGATAAGTTTTCTTTCTTACAACCCCCATTGGTTCAGTTTACGAATTGAGAGTGAGATGACGGTGCGCTGGAGTGTAGTAAACTAGTTTTCTGTCACACACTGACTGCAAAGTTTTGGCATTGAAGCTGTAGCGTAACTTTCTAAACCTGACTCAGCGCACATGTTTCTTTCATCCTCCTGTAAATTGGAGTATAAAGTTATTACTTACCAAGTAAATTTTTATTGTGATATTTTTCTAAGATATATTCTATAGTGGTCTGTTTTTGGATGTGTTTAACTGCTATTTATTAAATAACAAAGAGCTGAAGATACGTATGTGTGGATAATGTCAATGAAAATAAACATAAAGCATCTTTAGTTTTTAATAATTTCTTTACGTGAGGAATCTAGAAGGCTCTTATTTTTATGGAATACGTTTCTGCATAGAAAATGAACTTTGAATGAATTTACTTGATTTTCTTTGGACGTTGATTTGATTTAATTTAATAAATATGTGACATCCCCTCTATAATGTAATTTTGTTATGAGAAGAAGTCTTTGCATATAATGGCAAAAGAAGAAACGGTACAATATGACGACCCACATGTAAGTACGGTTTGTAGTTCAGTGTCGCAGGATATTTGTACTCTTTTAAAGATTTCCGGCAAAGATAATTCCAAGTCACGCTTCTTCCGACTTAGGAGCGAGAACTTGGTTACTTTATTACACCTAAAGTTTGTCTCTTGTCTACACGTTGTGATATTATGAAAGTGATGAGTATTGATGTTGCTTCGAATTATTAATAACCATTGTGTCAACGAGAATCCAGAGGAATACATTAATGATTTTTAATCGTATGGAGGAGGCATCAGTGAGGAATTCTGAAATGTGCCAAGCATCAACTGATTTTGTATCAAAAACAGAATCTGATGATGAATTTAAATGGGAAGAATTTTTCGGTAAGTTAAAGTTCTTTAGCCAACATTGTTATTTATTTGATAATAACTCATTCTGAAGTTAATTTCTCTCTACATATGTAATATGTCATAAATATCGAAATAAATTTTAAAGTTGTGAACAATTAAATGAATCATCTAAACTGAATAAAAAACTAAACCAAATCGAATTATATCATTTGAAGTATTGATTATTTTAAATATGGGGATAAAACTAGTTTTGCATAATTTATTATTTTTGTTTATGAGAAAGTGCCCCTGGCCTTTTATATGTTACTTCCTTCAAATACTTTAGTTATGCATTATAATTCAAATAGTACCTATTATCTTTTTACTTGCCTTTTAATTAGTAAACTGTAGTTAAAGTTAATTTTTAATAGGTTGTTTAAGTCTTTTTCTAAGTTTGTTTTGCATTATTTTACATGAATATTTGCATAAGATAATTTGGGCACAAACATGCTAAGGAATATCCAGATTTTTTTAAAAATTTGTCTTCTTATTTTAAAATTTTTAGTAATAGCATAATACCTATTTCTTCGAATAATTTTCTTCCTCTTTTCTTCATACTGCATGTGTACTATATTCTGTAAATTGTAATCATACCTTGACAGTATTTATCTTTTGTGAGAAGTTTCATAAATTTTAAAATTTACATCAGTTACTAGTACTGTAACATTTAATACAGAAATGATGTTTTATATTAAGTCAAGTTATGCAACTGTGTAGGTTATTGCATATTAGCAATCTTTAGTAGTCAATTTTGATAGTATGTTAATATTAGCTATCATTTTCTCTTTTAAAAGTTCTGCCAAACTTATGTTCATTAATGTAAAATCAGTATTATATCACATATTTCATATATCACACTTATTTCACAGTTTCGTTCATAAATTTAAATTAATAATATCTGAATGCCTAATTGTATTTCTTATAAACTTGGTCAGTATTATGAATGTTGAGCATTATAAAATAAGCCCCAAAGTATAATATTTGTGTGTAATTAAGTATGTAATTTAACTGCGGAATAGAGATAGGGAAAAAAAGCACTTTAGTGAAGTAAAATTTGGTTCAGGCCAAATTGAAAAGGTTGTGTGCATTTCAAATTATTATTATAATAAGCGTAAGTTAGAGGAGGGAAATTGTAGATTATTAATTTGCAAAAACACTGAGGTCGTATAAATTTAAAAACTGCTCAAATATTAAATGAGTGAAAGTTTATATGTTTTCACTATACTATTAAAACTACTAAATTATGAATAAACTATTATAACTACTTCATGACAGAAAGCTTATTAAGTTTTCAATCTATGTTTAAGAAGCATTTCAAATAGAATAACATTTTATTATAAATCATATCTATTTTTCTTTTGGTCGTGAGTGGTCTGTATTACTTGTTATTGAATTAATAATTTATTGAAAGAAAGTAATGCAGTGAAAACAAAGTACTGATATCTTTTATATGCTTTGATTACATTCGATGTCATCAAGGATTTTCATTTTTGTGTATAGTTTTAAATGGTTGCTGAAGATGAAAATGCTAATAAAGTGTCATAAGAAAGTGTTAATATTAAACATTTATTTATTACCTTTTTATATTCTGAGAATATTATAGATAATATTTTGCACATATTTTATTTTCTATTTTTTGTTTTTACATTGGTAAAAAAAAAATTTGTACTCTACTTTAGACCAATATAATTTTTAATGCATATTTCCAAGCAGAAAATTTTTATACCAAACATGGAAAAAGCCCTCTTAGACAAAAGGTATAATTCTTGTTTATTCATACACATCAATATACCAGGATTTTTAGGGTATCAGTACAGCTCATGCAAATAACAAAAATTTACTATACTTAATTTTCATTATTTTGCTCCTTTCATTGTAAATTTTGGTTCTGAGAAGAAAACTAAATATTTTCACTCTAATAATATTAGAGCAGTTTTTAATTATTCCCTCAGTGTTTTGATGTATTCCATAATTTTGTTCCTATGCTAACTTAAACTTATTATAATTGATTATAAATAATTGAATTGATACATTCATAATAATATAAAGAAAAACTAAGTTTAATATCTGGAAACAATAATTTGTTTCTATAGCCTTACTGGTTATAGGGTTTTGTTTAAAACTTGTTTTGCTTCACAGTTGCTTAAATATGGCATGCAATTATATTAACTCATAATATAATTACAACAATCATCATTCATATATTTAAATAAAAGCGTAATGACTAAGTCTAGATTAAAAATTTGTTGTTTAAGAACTATTCATTCATACATAAATGACTTGACTGTTCTTCATAAGTAAAGATTTTTATCCTTTCACCATTTCTTGAAACTTGTAACTGTTAATGAAATATATTTTTTGGTTATTAAACTAATTTTATAATTAATAAAATTTATAATTATTATAAACTCTCATGTTATGACTTATAGCATTTTAAAATTCAACAATAAATGTGTTAAAAAATTATGTAGTTTAAGTGCAGCAGATGCATATTTCCTTTTACATGTTACCTTCAACTTTAACTTACTTCAACCTAACTTCAACTTTTACTTCAACCTAAGTATAGTAAATTTTTTTACACATTTCATAAACTATTTAACAAAACTCTGATTTTTTTTAAAACTTTTGTTATAAATAGTTTTAAGGTGGTTGTATAGTACTCTTAAAGTATTTATATATTAACAGGCAAATAAGTTTGTATGCCTCTGTTAGGAAAACTTTATTTTTTGGAATAACAGAGCTATTAGCGCCGAGATAATATTTAGCCTTTTCGTAAATGCTTTTTTTTTTTTTAATTAAGATCACGAATTTCCATATTTTTTATTAGTTTAATGAAATTAATCCTCATCTTTTAGCCATTTATGTTCGGAGTCGATGACATCTTCAATCTGGTTCACCATTTGTTGGTTAGCTATTATCAATTGATTTTCTACGAAAGTTCGCTCAATCGTCTTGATGTGCTCCGCCTCCTCTTCCCTTCTTTTCTTTTCTTCCCATTCTTTACGCATATTTTGCAAAGTTTCATTTGCCCAATTTATATCTTGAATGAATTTTGGTATATCTTGCTCCTTTTTTATAATGTCTTTCTGAGATAATAAGTCCTTTGTTATCGCGAACGCAAAGGAGCTTCTGTACAGTTTTTGCATGGAAGTCATTGTTTTTAGAGCTTCATTTCGCACGGAAACGAGCAGCAAACCTCTCTCAGGACATGCTATTATTTCTTGGCGTATTAGTTCATCAAAAAGTTTAAAGTAACTGTCTCTCAACTTATCACTGAAGCCACTTTCTTCATTTTCTAATTCTTTTAATTTGCTATCAAAATAATTTTTGAGTTCACTAATTTCAAACAAAGTCGCTTGTTTTCTGCTCGCATGAAATGTTTTGATTTCACTTTCTTCCGTCACAGTCTGTGGTGGAAAGAGAATGTCGAGTTCATTACCAATATTTATCTCCGGAAAACTTGCAGCTTTGTTTGAGCTTTTATACTCACTCGCTTTGATTTCAGATGGCTGAATTTTTTCGTATTTCAAAAAAATATTCATCGTGTTAGCATATTTAATATTTTTGTTTTTATATGTAGGTGCGCGTGTTTAAAATTATCTGTACTAATATTTCTGCGATTTTAAAGATTACGAATGACTTGTACGTTTTAGATATAAAATACCATGGAGATAAAATCAACATTTCCTTCAGAGAAATGTTTTGGGACCAGTTTTCTAGCGAATTCAATGATAAAATGAATGCTAAAGCATAACGGCTATAGCATAAATTTGCTTATAAATATGAATTAGTATTTTTCTTTCCGATCTGACGTAAGATAACTTTTCACCTGCCTCTCCTTAACGTCATAAAAGATAAAATGATTGATGTCTTTAAATGAATTATACTTATATTATTGGATGCAAAATCAAATTGGTAACAATGATTTTTTTCTGCAGTTAAATGAAAAAATATTTTAATTGAATTTTTTCCTGAAAAAAAAAAAAAATTGCATTTTGAGTAGTTTTCTTTTTTTATGTCGACCGTGCCGAAAGTTGGTTATTTGATGTATTGCTGAAATATTTATTGCCCAAATTGTTTTGTATTTAATTCTGGCACTTTTTTTTTTTTTTTTTTTTTTTTTTTAAGTGGGGGAATTAATTGAAGATAGTTTAAATTCATGACAGCTGTGTAAAATTACAGTTTTTAAAAGTTAAATATTTAGCGTTTGCTACGACGCCGTATTCTTCGTAAAAATAAGCAATTTACCCAAGTTGGTGGTTTATTAGTTCAGTGCGAAAACCGTGGTGTATTCGTTAAAAGGAGCTGATTCTTCAGTGAAATTAACCAATGCCTTGAAATTATTCGGAATCCCCTTGCTCTACACGTGTCTAAGTAATAATAAAGCTTGCGCTAGTCCGTACATTGTCTAATAAAAATTTCTTGACATCAATAACCTTTTTAAATACCAGACATTTAAGGAAGCCTGAACCTGATGAACCAGCTTCAATTTTATTATGCGTTATTTGTTGCATATTTTTTCTCTGGAACTGTGCTGTCGGCTAAATCTGGAACTTGTTTAATAATCATTTCTCGGAAAGCATTAGTCCTAATTGACCGCTGGAAAAAGAAGAGCGTGCTATTTGATCCCCCGTTTGGTGTACCAATGGCGTTTGTATCGCCACCATGTCTGCATAACTCTAGCCTACGAAGCTTCATATCGCAAAACTGTGACGTGTTTCATGCGGTTAGACAGTTCGATCACGCGTGAGGCTTTAGTGGATATCAATTAAGCTTTTTACCTCGTGTTATCATCATGTTGCAATGATTATCCTAATATTTTCTTTTAACTGTATGTTACTCGTTGTTTAAGCTTGAGTGGAGTGTAAACACGATTTGAATATATTAGACAGGGCAATGTCTTCGTGCCAAAATATACTAAAATTATATGTTAAAGCCAACCTTATAAAGGCACGAAAATTAAATTAAAATGAACCACCATACAGCTGTTAATATTTTAAATTTAGAAAGCTATGAAACAGCTTAATGCTTTTCAATCTTTTATAAATATTTACACTTTTGTCAAGTTGGCTTTTTCGTAATTTTTCGTTTGAATTTAGTCTTAATTTTTCCTACCCCAAACAGTTTACGAAATTATTACCAAATGGATTCAAAAATCATTATGAAATCTTGTCCATAACTCTGCTGTGCAGTTATTTTACAAAGTAAATCGTCAATGATGAATTTGTACTTTTTAAAAAATTGTTATGGATTCTTTATCTGTTAGTCAGGAGAGATTTTCAGGCCCTTTTCCAATGTGCAGGTTTTTTTTTTTTTTTTTTTTTTTTTTTTTTTTTGTATCGTAGTCTTCTTGTGTTTACCTTCCTTACATTAAATGTTATAATTATTTCTGTTGTCTAATTATTTCCGTTTCTTTGCTACTACGTTTATCGGGATAACTCGTGGTTTATTTTAAGCTTTTACTGGGGAAAAGATAAATTTAAGTAATAACACAACTCTAATTTTATATTCGAAAAAGTAATACGTATTTTAAATGATTAATTTTTTGTATATATAATTCATTGCAAATGGGGACGATTTCCATATTTTGAGAGTGGTATATTACAGAAAATTTTTATAGAAATGATTTTAAATTACCATACTAATTATGGAGGAAGGCGAAAGTAAGCACACAAATTATGTTAATGGTCATACATTCGGATCATTATGTTTGTTGAAACTATTCATTTTTATCGTTAAATTCTGTGAATATCGCTACATTTTGTTTCAGTTCTCTAGTTTCTTGATTACTTTGTTCATAATCGTAGTACGCCATTTTTATTTTATTTATTTTAAAATGATACACACTACCACTTCGATAAATAAATTTCCAGTAATGTTTTCTATGTGAGATGAATTGTAAAATTGTAAATAATTTGTATTTTACGATTATTTTTAAGCATCAGTAAAGTGTTTGCGAGATCAGCCGGTTCTTTCCTTTTCAGAATAGGTAACTTGTCTCATGGTATAATTTTGTTTCAATTTCTTTTTTCTCTTTCTGTAACTTTTAAGTTGTTTTTCTTTCTTTCTTTTCTTTTCTTTTTTTTCCTTGTGCCACAGCTAGATGTGTTCTCTATCTCCGGAAGGTATCATTATGAGTATTCGCTGTTCGTCAGATCGTGACTTTGGAAACGCCTGATAACTGTTAGTTTCTATTTTGTTTGTTACCGTCGAACGAGCATGAGCAGAAAATCTTACTTTCATCTTTTTTACGATCAGATCAAGATATTTTAATGCAAGTACTGGAAAATATTTTGTTCGGTACTTTGAACCCTGCTGTTGATTGCAAGTTCAATAATTGTATTAGAATATAACCTATGTGAAACAATTTACAAAAAAAAAAAAAGAAAGCGTGCAGTTATTTAGAAGAAACAGAAGGGTTATTAGTACTACAATTATTCTCTAAGAATTAAGTGTTAAAATAATTTTTGGTTTTAAAAGTTTTAAGTTTAAACAATATTTAATATCTGTGTTGGATAAAACAATAAAAAGTTCTACTTGTGTAAATATTGCTAACTTTTTTCCATTGAACTGAGTAACTTAAATGCTAAACAAGAAAATTGTGTCAGTATGCTTGATATGCTTGTTCGTAAAAACCATTTCGTGTACACTGAAGCGAAATAATTACAAAGGTGATATTAATCAGCGTTCATCGAAAAGAACAGTGTTGTTGTCTGGATAACCTGGTTGTCAGTGTAGATTAGTGCAAGTTGTACCTGCAAAGCATCATAAATTATCTTGTGTACTGATAATAAAATAAACTACTTTTGTGACCTTAACTATGCTAATGATTTAATTATGTGTTTAGATAAAGCTTAAATATTTTCGAATGTAATCGAAAAAATAGAGCGTGTTTTTAAAAGAGGAGTATAATATTTTTCGAAACAGGGAACTGTATGAAATTGATTCGCATAATTTTTCTGTGACAAAAATTGCTTCATTTACATGTAAAAATGATTTAACTAATTTTCATTTAGATGTAAAATCCAGTTAATCCAGTTTTTATATGGTATTCAGTTACTCTGTTAAATTAATTGGATTTTGATTAATAAAATTTCGTTATTTTTTACCGCCTCTTTTATGGTATTCATAAAATCTGAAGTCGTAGTTCTGTTTTTTCCGCTGCCATGAAAATATTTTCTTTTGCCTTTTTTTGAATCTTTATCGACTACTAAGAACAGAATGCCTTCTAGTGACATTTTTTTCTATTTTATCAAAGGCATTTAACTTATTTTATGTTCTGCGAGTCTTGAATTCTTTTTATTTATCCCCATTATTTTAAGATTTAATGAAAAAAAAGTTTTTACTTTAGAGGTGCAAAGATATATAGATTTTTGTAATTTCCGTGTATTTCTGTCCAAAGTGATATAAATTATTATCTGTCAGTTTGACATACAGTTACGAAATTTCGCGAAAATAAACTTTTTTGTTCCTGTTGTAATAGAAATAAACTTGACGGTTTTCCACGCTTTTGCAGCTATCAGTGGCATAGACCATTGGCTTTATTTTTCAAGAATTTATAAGTTTATAGGTTTTGTTTGGCTACTATTATTTGGTTTATATAAAAACAAGAAATCATGAAGTAAATTTTGTAGTACTTTATTGCGTTACATTTAAAATAGTAATGACAGTCACTTTCGGATGATAATAGCAGCATAGGATTCTATATATGTTTCTAAAGTTCAGTAAACATTAAAGGAACTTAATTGCTACGGTCTTTAAACATATTTGTTAATTAGTTAATTTTGCGTTTTGTTAGGCTGAGAGTAGCTTATTGAACGGGAAATTAAGAACTTAAATGTAATTTGCTTCTCTTTTAAGACTGTAGATGGCAGTGCAGCAGCAAGTGGGAGGAGTGCATTTTCCTCTGACCGGCGAGTTTCAAAGCGGAGAATGGATTTTACTCGTCTTGATAAGAATTTTTTTTTTCTGACGCAACATATACTAATACTATTACTTTGCTATCTTTTTAATAAATCACAAGAAGCTGGATATAGTGAATGTCAAAAAGATCGATTTAACTGATTTGTCTTACTTTTGATCATCATGGACTGTTCAGTAATTATTATTAAAATGGATTATGTTATTCCTGTGGAAAGAACAGAGCAAAAATAGATTTTAAATTGTCATATATATCTATACACCCATCAGTCCCAATAATTCAATGACCTTTATCTGAATGTTTTGTCTTGTACTGTTTAAACCGCAAGATATCAAAGTTTGAATGAAAATCTTGAATGCAAAATGGTATAATTTTCGTGAAATCTAGATGGGGCTCAACAGTATCGATTATGAAATAGTGTTTATATGAACATGTACATATGTGTCGGTCTCATTAGCCCTCGTGTTGCAAAAAGTAGACCGTAGCACTCCAAAACCAAAATGTACAAATGTGTTGTGCATGTATATTTGGCGGTTGTCAAAATAATATTTGTGAAAGGGTTTTAAAAGGATAAAAAAAAACATCGTACAATTTATAAAATTCCAGGAAGTTAAGCTTAGATTTTACGTACAAAATGATTTACAGATAGTAGGATAAACATTAAAAATGAATTAAAAAATATTTCACCTTCCATAAATGTATTTACATTAGCAAAGGTATTTAGTGGAATGGAAAATTTCTAGCTTGTGTGGACGTGGTCCGTATACCATCTGTTTTAAGCTATCTGTTCTTCTATTTATAATGCATATTCGTTAAAGTACATATTTAGATTGACGACAGCCGTTCAATTGTCTTTAATTGTTATAAATAGTATCGTGATTTGGTACACACTCTGTAAAATTATGAATCTAAATTATAATATGCCACAAATGTCTTAATAAAGCTTGTATAAATGACTGAGAAGCGTTCACCTCCTGTTTTTCTATCGATATTTATTTTAAAACTTGGTTTGTTTATATAAGGATTAAAACAATGATATATTTATTCAAGGATACAAGTAATCTCACTGAGTATGTCCTACCTATTCTTTAACCCTAGATCGCTATCCTTACATCTGGGAGTAGTTTTATAATTAAAATAATAAACTACTAAAAGCTGAAAATTTTTAAAGTGCAATAAATTTTATTTTTAAGGAAGTGGATTAATCAATCACTTGCCTTTCATTTCTTCAAAGTAAATTCTAAAAAAGTTGTGGTGAAGTAACAATTAATAACAACGTATATATTATAATATGTTAGTAGACATCTACCTTTTCGTGTAATAAAGTTAAATTAATATACAGTGTAATTTTACTGATACGAAAACGTGGAGAACGGTGAATTCTCCGTATATGTGAATAGTAGTTGTTTCCACCTATGGGAACAGAAAATCACTATTGTGTTTTTTAGTTTAAATAAAGTAGGTAAAATATATTTATATTAATGTCTGTAAACTATAACAACAAAATTTTTTTGTTTGTTTGCATCAAATAGGGTACATTTCTGTATTTAACACATTGTATAAATCACTTTCAGATCAAAATAATATTAAATATTAAGAGGAATAGCAAACACGAATTAGAAATTCTACATTTTGAATAATTATACAAACCAAATATTCTGCAAGTCTAAAGTTCTGTATAAAGTGCAAGAAAGCCATAGGGAGATACTAATATGCAGATTAAAGCAAATGAATTCTTAGATTAACAAAAATAAACTGCTTATTTTTGTTAATTTATGATATATATATATTTAGGTCTTTTAAAACTTTTAAATTTTCGTTTGTCATACTGATTTGTTAGTTGTGTGAAATATGATTTACTTTCGAGGAAAAAGTATCTCTTTCATGATGTTTATTTTATGACATCGTTAGAAATAGATGAAACATTTTAGAACCTCAAATATATCAATCGTTTGGGTAGAATTTAGAGGTTAGTTTCAAAACTTCGTTATTGTTGTTGTTATAGACATTCAAAAAGAATATTCAAAGAAAATAATTATAAGTGAAAATATTAATTCCATTGTGCAAAATGTCTGTAACTATTCGTTTGAGAATATAATTTACAAATTAAGGTGGGAAACTGGTTCCGAAAAATTTTTGCTCCTTTCGTATAACTGGATAAAATTTATGTTCGAAAAATATGTGTAGGAGATCGAAGGTTCCTCCGTATAAGTGAATGTTTCGTATAACTGAATATCGTATAAGTGGATAATTTATTACATAACTTAATGAGAATTTCTCCGTGGAATGGTAATTACATCGCATAACTGAATATTTCATGTAAGTGAATTTTGTATTAACGAGTTTTCAATATACTAATTTTAGTCTTGAGTAACTTAACACAGATTTTAATACCTCATTAAAGATAGTGTTTCGTTTTTTATAGGATGTCAATCATTTGCTCATCGTTTTACTTTTTATTTAAGCTTTCTAAATCTGCTTTTTGTGGGAAGCCATTGTAAGTTAAGTAGGTCTCGTTGATTAATCTCGCTTTAAAAGTTTTTTGTAGCAGTCCTAGGATGATTAGGTGGTATTTCGTTTCAGTCCCCTTGCCACCTACCTAGCTTTATAATCTCTTTTTATCTATATAAATCATACCACCTCCCTCTCTGTTTTCAGGCTTTTCTTTGACGTTGCGTCGCGACACCTACGTTGATTTTATAGCAAGACACGCCCTGTAGACACAGCTCACGACCCATTGCTGTCATCTGGGGTTGAATAACCGCCTGACTTTAAAAATATGATAAAAAAATGGTAGTACATGGGGGCGTGTTAAAAAAATACTACTACAGGCAATTTAAGAAAAATAGTGTTATTGAAAACGGTCGAAATAGCCATTTAGAACTTCATTTCGTCTCTCCACTCCTGTTTTTTGTTACTTTAGATTGGGCGTCTTAAAGGGCTTCATTGCGATATAGTAATCTGTCATTTTTTAACCCCCAGGGGAGTTGTTTATAATAATCTAGCGTTTGTATCCCATAAGTTATGCACTGATAATCACATTGAGCGATGATGATGAACTTTTGTCGATTATTATGCCAATTAAATTACGGTTTATTTTCAGGTGTCCAGTGTGCCACTTGTAATATTTCTTTCAAAAATTATCTTTTAATCCTTATAATATGCTAGCATATAGCCCGTCATATGACGGGATCAGTAAAATTTTTAATTTTCCAAAATTGTAAAGTACGCTATGGGGCAGGTAAAAATGGTTTGTTTTTTGGCTGAGAATTATCTTACAACAAAAAATAATCGATGATTCAATTTAAAATTATCACATATGTACCTAATCTATTATTCAAGCCAAATATAAAAGAAAATTATTTACGTAATATCTAAGTTCAGTGATAAAACGTATGAAAATAAAGCATAATTTAAATAATTTAAAATAAGAAATGATTCAATGAGATGTTTAAAGGAATGACGTCATAATGCTAGAAAAATGTTACTTTTGCTTATTTATTATGTGACAAATTGATAAATTTAATCGCCTGCTCTTAACCGGGGAAAATAGGAGTTGAAATAATGGCATTAAAAGCTCGAAAAGAGGGGAAGGGGTGGATTTCGAAAGTTTTAAAGAAGGCAGTATTTTTCGCTGTGATAGGAAGCATATTTATACCAATTTATTTTAGAATCGGGTCTATAGTTTAGGAGAAGATAAACATTACTCTCTTTGAATTTTTCTAATTATGGATGCCTCTATCCATTCCAGGCCCAACCGCTTCATAAAATCGAGGACAGACGTACAGATAACTTAGGCTATTATTAGATAGGGGATATGAAACTGTTTAATTTTTAATATTTTTTTTTGTCCTCTTGTCACAATGTGAGAATCATTGCTGTAATATCAAGATTTTAAGTGACTTTAATTAAAAAAAAACAGCTTTTGAACATAATCTTTTTATCTTGTTGCTTAGACTGTTATGTTCAGAAAATCGTTTGAATTAATAAAAGAGACGATAGCGCTCATCAATGCTCTTATTCTTAAACACGCTTATGTTTTGAAATATTACATTTGTTGCATACAAACTTGATATTAAAATATAAGAAACACAAACTATGCCGTAATTATTTTTATTTAGTTTGAGCTCTCTTTATAACACTCATGAACTTTTTCAAAAAGACCTCAGGGTCGCCTGCAATGACTTTGATGGTGGAAGGGGACATTGGTCACTTATTTGTTCTACTGGTTGTCATAAGAATTCGTATTCCTTTCTGAATCCGGCTACTAGTCTCGAATGCAAGTGAATAAAAATAATTTACTATGTACCTGTCGCGTGCCATCTGGTGGCATGATTGCCATATGTTCGCCATCTTTGGCAAACGATACAACTGTTTAAGGACCGGTCAAACCGCTATGAAAAAAAATGTAAATAAGATAGCTTACTATTTACATGGTGTCCGCGCACCTGGAAAGTCAGGGAAAATCATTGATTTAGACAATGGATTAATTTTGTCATGGAAAGTCATGATTTTTCAAGTAAAATGAGTAAAAGTCATGGAAAGTCATGGATCCGCTAAACTACAGATTAAAAAAAAAAAAATGCATTGAATTGTTTAATTCTATTTTTACTTGTCATTTGGCTGAAGTTACTGAATTTGGTATTTATGTATTATCCTATTGACCATATTGCCAAGTAAAATTTGTTCGCCAAGGAAACTCAAAGCAAGAAAGCTTAATGGGTGGGTAAATGTATATTATTCTGGTTTTTCCTTAAATTGTAGATTAAAATTTTATTAATATAATAATCATTATTTTTTAATAAAAATTAGTTAAACTTATATTTTGTGCAAAAATCTTATCTCTAGGGATATTGTATATAAACATTATAGGGTTATATTTGGCTATTATTCATGGTCACCTGGATAATACCAAAGTACCCTGAATTCAAATTGGAAACATTTGGATTGAAAAATTGCTATATGATTAAACTTAGGTATGTAGATACAACAATTTATTTTTATGTATGTGAGTTTATTAACACTTATAAAGTAAGTTTATAGTTTTTTTATGATAAAATTCCAGTAATTTCTCTAAAAGCATATATTTTATTTGTATATACATCAGAAGTTTTATTCATATATACTTTAACGGAAGCTTTTTAAAGTCATGGAAAATGATCTGCTAAATCAAGGAAAGTCATGAAAAGTCATGGATTAGAAAAATTTTATTTTGGCAGATACCCTGTATTTATATGGTTACAATTTACAAAGAACACAAAAATAGTATCAGCATTTCCAGCTGTAGAAATAATAGTGCGAATATATTAAACTTTGCCTATATTAAATGCATCTTCTGATAGGCCGAACGATGGGCGATTGGTTAGGTTGCTGGCCTTCGGGACGGGAGTTCGTGGGTTCTAATCCCACAGTGGCATGGATGTTCGTAGCCGTTCGGAATCGGCTTTAAGCTGTAGGTCCTGGTCTCATTAGCCCTCGTGTTGCAAAAGAGTAGACCGTAGCACCCCAAACCAAACATCTTCTGAAAGGTCATTTTCAATATTAATACGTATAAACAGTTATTTGATACTCACTGACTGTTCATTAGTAAAATTAGCTTACACAGTATAATAAGATTGTCATAAATTTAAAAATGGACCATGCATTTATATTTTATATGCATTAAACTTTAATATAATAATATTAATTTATAATATTTTATATGTATTTTTGATTTCTTTCAGTGGATCTTTTTGTCAAGGTACAGATTAACTTTTTTAATTAACCAGCGTGTTGTACCTAGTGGCATGATTGCCATAGTTTCGCCATCTTTGGCATAGACAGACATCCGGTCAAACCGCTATAAAAAATATAAATAAGATAGCTTACTATTTATACGGTTACAATTTACAAAGAGCACAAAAATAGTATCAACATTTCCAGTTATAGAAATATTACTGCGAATATATTAAACTTTGCCTATATTAAATGCATCTTCTGAAAGGTCGTTTTCAATATTAAAACGTATAAACAATTATTTGATACTCACTGACTGTTCATTAGTAAAATTAGCTTACACAATAAAAGATTGTCATAAATTTAAAAATGGACCATGCATTTATATTTTATATGTATTAAATTATATTTATAATATTAATTTATAATTTATGTATTTTTGATTTCGTCCAGTGGACCTTTTTGTCAAAATCAAGTTACAGATTAATTAACTATTTTAATTAATCAGTGCGTTGTTTTTTACATAGCTTTGATATGTGAATGATCTACTCAATTTGCAGCATTTCCGCTTTTGTTGAAAGTGGTGGCGAGTGGTGGTTTTGCGAAAGTGGCTGTGAGCGTTCTAAATTCCTGTTTGGTTACTGTGCATTGATTCAATAAATTACGTGTTTTATCTTTTTCTTTCGCAGGTTTAAGTATTGCATTCTTACACTATTAGGTACTCCGTAAAAACCAATTACCTCGATCTTGACGATCTTTAAAATCATTAATACAAAATTTGTTTCATTCCCATTACATCTGATAAACTGTTGTATCAGCTCTTCATCAATAGAAAGACTTTTTTAAATTTTCAATAATCCATAATAAATTACCAAACCGTCTAAATTTAAAATGAACCGCAAAACTTGTATCTTGTAATTGTTATTTACATTCAGCACAAATTACATAAAAGAAGTGGTGTAGGAAAATAAGGAAAACGTTCATGTTGTATCTCGGTGTTACGCTATTAATATTATCACTTTTTTTTCACATTGTGTTTGTGGGTGTTATGTTGTTTATATTATGGCATGGCAGTTTCAGGGTTTACGTTTACGTGCTATAGCGGGTTTTATACGCAAATAACGGGACGCAACTTTAGCAAAACTGCGGGTTTCACGGACCCGAAAAATTTGGGATAGTAAGATGATCTCTGAACAAAAAAACAAAAAAACTTAAATGTATTTGATGTTTTAATTTTAAATGCTCTTATGCCGAACGATAGCCGATTGGTTAGGGTGCTGGCCTTCGGTTCCGGAGTTCGTAGATTAGAATCCCACTGTGGCATGGATGTTCGGAATCGGCTTTAAGCTGTAGGTCCCTGTCTCTTTAGCCCTCGTGTTGCAAAAAGTAGACCGTAGCACTCCAAACCAAACCATTAAACGCTTTTATTGATAAATTTGATGGTAAATATGTGAAATTTATAGACAAATTAACTGGTAACTAAATTTTTGCAATTAAACTGTTTAGCGAAGAATTTAAAGCCCTGGACTTTAGCAAAATATTTTGTAACAATCCGTGTTAACACGTTGACTGCCTTGGGGGATACCTGCGACGCAGCAAATAATAAAAATACATAACACGTTGACTGCTATAGGGGTCACCGGGTGACCCCCACCACAAAAACTGCTTCAAGCATGATTTTAAAACTCATTTTATCTGCTGCAAATAATATTTCAACATAATATGCATCGCATAATGAGAAATTCATTTCGGCGCCTTGGGCAAACCATCGAAAATGCATCTGGCAGTCAACGTGTTAAGGACTATATGGAGAATTTCCCATAGCTTTCGAAGTTTACTAAAATTACTAAAGTAATTTCAGTAGTCATTTTAGTAATCTCTGCAGCAGCAGAAAGAGGCTTCTCTTGTACGAAGAGAATCCAAACTAGTTCAAGAAATGAATTTAAAGAAAAGAAACTAAAAATTTAATGGTGATTTCATTACAAGGGCTAATTTTAGTAATAGTGAGGTGCTTTCCAAACAAAAATTTTGAAAAAAAAGGACCAAATTTGCATGTTATTTGTATTACATAATTACACAAATCTTTTTTTTATTTGTTAATATGTGTAATATTTATTATCTTCTTTACTTAAGTAATACGGTTTCTTGTTTAAAATTTAAAGAGACTTTTTTTTGTCTGAGGGATTTTTCTCATCAGCAGCTCCCTGGGACTCAGGTCGAAATTAGACGATATAGTTCAATGCATCAACGGCATCAAAGGTGGTGATGCAACTGGACCCTATGGGCCGAGCCCGTCAATCCAGAGGCTTCTGTCAGTAAGCACAAAAATGACAACGAGCGAAAAATAAACACATAAAAGAGCAAAGAGATAAAAGGGTGGATTCGTGAAACACAAAACTAGAGAGTAGAGAGTTTAGGGATAGAAAAACATAAAATATTTTTGTGGCTAGTGACATCCGTACGAAAAAAGCCGAAAATGTAGAATAATAGTGAACAAGATTGAAAATATTAGCCTCGAGTTCAGTTTTAAATAAATATATAGTTCAATGCAGACACTGAGTTTTTAGTTTTAAACATGAGCGATTAAACAAATGGTTTTAATCAACCTGGTCGATATCAATTTTCACCACAGAAATTCATTATTCAATTTATTGAATACTAAATATATCCTACCAGTATATGTTAAAACTAAGTTAACATTTAATAAAACTCAGTGTCTACTATATAGTTCAATGCAGACACTGAGTTTTATTAAATGTTAACTTAGTTTTACCATATACTGGTAGGATATATTTAGTATTCAATAAATTGAATAATAAATTTCTGTGGTGAAAATTGATATCGACCAGGTTGATTAAAACCATTTGTTTAATCCCTCATGTTCAAAACTGATACAACCTTGACACACATGAATTAAATTGATTCCCTGCTAATTATCGTGACCTATCCCCCCTTTCTTTCTTTATTATATCCAGCTCGTGTGGGCTCAGATTTCTTGTCCGATATATATCTGTCGGTGTGGGTCGGACGCCTGGAAGACCGTGAAAATGACTGCATCTTTTCATCATCTCTTATCATTTCCGCGGATAAAATTGGACGTCGGCTGGGCGGGGGCCCCGCCTCTTTTATATCGGTGGCGATGAGAGATGACCCAATTCTGAATTTTCAAACGGCTTGTGTTTTTATAAGGCACAGAACAGTAATGTTTATTTTAATGGGGAGAGTGAGAATTCTTGGAAGAGTCATTTTTCTGCTTTTGCTAATAAAACTAGATGCCACCGTTCAAGGTCGGTTGCGTAAGGCCTCTCTCCCTCTCGGCGTTGTCAGCTGTTTTATATCAGGAAGTGAATGCAAATTCCTACTTTTGATTATAGCATCATTATTATTCAAACAATTGGCTTGTGTTTTTCTTAACGCATTGATCGCTTTAGGATTTTATAATAAACTAAAAAATTACCTGTCATATCATGACGGGTGAAAATTGCAATTTTATTCGGGAGGTTTTCCGGCGAATTCGCCGTGTTTAAATACACGTGTATGCGATAGAAGTGCTTAACATTGATAGAAAACAGAGAAAATAAACATAACTTGTAATCTAAGAATTTTATTTATGCAAAAAGCAAAATCAGTTATGTTATGGAACCCAGAAGTTTAAAATATTTCTTGCATTTACTGATTCATTGTCATCCCCATGTTAAAAACCGTTAAATCGTGTTAAACTTCAAGAATATTCTTCGACAAATTAGCATAATATGCAGAAGAGCAACGTTCGTCACTTTATACTGTGATATACACAGAGTAGGCCAAGCAGCGTTAAACTGTAGCTCAAAGATCAGTCCACTTTGCCGCCGAACGACGGCCGATTGGTTAGGGTGCTGGCCTTCGGAATCTGAGTTCGTGGGTTCGAATCCCACTGTGGCATGGATGTTCGTAGCCGTTCGGAATCGGCTTTAAACTGTAGGTCCCGGTCTCATTAGCCCTCGTGTTGCAAAAGAGTAGACCGTAGCACTCCAAAACAAACCAAACCAGTCCACTTTGCCGGTTAACTATCAACCCCACAACGCTACTAAACTTACCAGGTGTGCGTCACCTGTGATCCCTTTTGGCGACCAATGTGTTTATGTGTAATATGTTTCTTTCTTCAGTGATTGCGTTAGAAAGGCAGAGTGGGTTTTATTTGACTTTTGAAATGGATAGCCGCCATCTTGCGAAAATATGAATAATTTGCATTTTGATTATCTTGTTGTTGTAAAGACATAACATATACATATTTACCAATCATGGTTTTGTTTTGAACGTGTATACGTAAAAAAAATATTGAGCAAAAAAATTTAATATATTTAATGCTTAGTTAAGCACACACATATCATTAACTCTTTTCCAGTGTGATATACACATCTAATGCGTTATACTCTTATATATTTCATGTGATCCACAATAAACTATATTTTAAGCTGAAAATAATACATTTTGAATTTAGTTATATTTTTCAATTACACGTATGAAATGTGTACAAAATATAATTAATCTCTCACATGGGGACAGCCAAAGGGTTAAATGTAGCTTATTTCACACGATAAGACGGAAGGAATAGCAACAATCAATCAAAATTCAATTAGATCGGAGGTGGACTCATCCAGTTGTGAACCATTTGGCGATCGCATTAACATTGCGCTAGTTAGTTGCAAAATAAAAACACAGTTTAGTACACAATGAAAACACTATTGTCTAAACTGAACTGTGCGTGACGATACATTCCTTCATCATATGTTTTATGTATGATACATGTAGAAAGTGTAATAAATGTTTGTAAATATAATACTCGTCATTTGTGATAAATTATGATGAGTACCTCAACCGACTGCTTTTAGATCATAAATTATTTCTGATTCGAAAAAAGATGTTAACAGATTTTTAGAAATGTGCAATTGTTTTAGATATTTCTGTTCACGATCTATTAAAATAGTTTAAATTTTTAATTTTAAACATGTCTTATTCATTCTTTCCGTGTTGTGGATATAGTTTTACATAGAGTGAAAATCTAATTTTCATACCTTTCCTCCTCGAAAATGACAGAATGAGTATGATGCTGCTTTTCGGTACCTGATTTCATGGGTTTTAATAACCACTGCTGCCAGGGATATAAGCAGCCGTTCGGAATTGGCTTTAGGTTTGGTTTGGTTTTGGAGTGCCACGGTGTACTTTTTGCAACACGAGGTCTAATGAGACCGGGACCTACTGCTTAAAGCCGATTCCGAACGGCTACGAACACCCATGCCATAGTGGGATTCGAACCCACCCACTCCGGTTCCGAAGGTCAGCATCCTAACCATTCAGCCATCGTTCGGCGGAATTGGCTTTAAGCAGTAGGTCCCTGTGTTATAAGCCTTCGTGTAGAAAGAGTAAACCGTAGCTCTCCAAACAAACCATACGTCTTTCTGAAAAGGTTGGTTTATGTGGCCCTCCATGGTTGAAAGGTTAGCCAACCTTATTCTAGTGCATTATATCTGTATAAATCAACCAACGGGGATCTCGTGCTGTGAATTTAATCATAATTGAAAGATGGTGACTGGCATATAGTTCTTATAGTTACTAAAATATTGAATTTTATCTTTCTAAAAATCCCGTATTCACGCTGCTTAAGAATATATCCTACCATGAATGAACTAAAATTTATTTGAGGAAAAAATAGTTTTTATTCGAGAAAAATGTGTTTTTGGTGTATTACAGAGTTTAGTTATATTTGTTTCTTTTGCTTTTCCCAAAACTTGTATTACTACTTTACTTCCTTCTCTTTTAGTGCTATTCCCTAATTGCTTTTTCGGCACAAATGCGATTTTGTTTTTAAATTTGTTTACGTCAGCGAGACAAGCCTTGCGTCATGTGTAATTTACTGTATTAGGTAGGATGCATTTCTCCATTTCACTACCACTTTCTGTTGAATTTTTAAACGCTTCTAAAAGCTAGTTGGACAGAAATGCTCCTTTAAGTGCATTGGCTAGAGATGATAAAAGTTTGAACAAACTTCCAATAAGCGGTGATAAATTACAGCTGTCAGTCAGTTTTACTTTCAAAAGTATTTGATCACCTTATCTATTTTGGTAAACGAGTTTCTTCATCATCTGACAATTAATTTTTCGCTAATGCACACTTATCTTCGATGCCCTTTTTTATGTCCCGAACTCATTAACTTTAATCGAGAGAAGCGAAGAAATTGCTGTTGCACTCTCTCTCATCCCGACTTACCTCGGCTACTTGCGCAAGTTTAATGCCATTTTTTTCAAGAGTTGTTCGTGATCACGTGCTTCTCCAAGAGTGCTGGGGTGACAAGAATACATGGGAGCGTAGCTCGTAAACTCCGGTGAATTAATTTCTCGGCTGACGAAGTAAAGCTGATTCAATGCCGTGGATAAGTATAGAACTTTCGAAATGAGAGAAGGGCCAGTTAATTCCCTTCGCACAGATATTGCTTTCTTGAAGATAAGATAGTCTCTTGTGTGTTGTAATAAACTTTTCAAAATTATATACCGGATTTATAACTAACTTCTCGGACTGCAGTTGGTAGATAAACAATTTTGGACTTAATTTCAACAATGAACAAAATTTAAATTTTTAGGTTGTGTATCTAGATAAGATGTAGTGAACAATCATAGTAAAACTTCTCCTATAAAAGCTCACTTTTACTATTTCCCATATGAAACAGAAGAAAAAGAAGATCACGAACTAGGTGGCTTTATTCTGTGGAGAGGGACTTCAGTCTTTTAAATAAAGGAAACTTCAGAAGCCTCGCTATGGATAGGACCAGATGACAAAAACTATTAGGGGTAGCCTTGGCCTGTAGCAGGCTGTAGTACATTGTAGTCTAACGCATAATTTACCGAGATATTTTAATAGCAGCAGATTTATAGAATCCCAGAGGTTTTTTTATATATAAAATTGGAAGTATAAATCTAAACTTGACGATATTTTCTGTTACAAGTTGAGTAACATTAACACTAGCCTCTATTAACAAGCAAGACGCATTTGATGATCTAATAGAATTAAATACCTTTCAGTTTTACAAAACTAAATATTGTAATTAATTATGTAAATTAATTACGGTATTTAGTTTTGTTCATGAAATTTAATACTTAATTTTAATAATTAAAATTGTATCAATTATTGCCACCAGACCTCCACCAACAATTTGGTTTGGTTTAGAACGTTACGGTCTATTGTTTTGCTCACGAAGGCTGAGACCAGGACTTACTGCCTAAAGCCGATTCCGAATGTCTACGAACATTCATGGCAGCGTTGGGATTCGAACCCACGAACTCCGGTACCAAAGAGCAGCATTCTACCATTCAGGTATCGTTCGACCCTCCACCAGTGGTTAGGATTGGCCTGTCCAATGTTATGTGTGGGATTCTAATGTAAATTTAATTGTTTTATTGCTATGTTTAAATGTTTGTGTTGTTTTTAACTGCTCCATGTTGTTTTTAACTGCGCCATGCTCTTTTAGGCTATGCTAGTAAATAAGTTCCAAATATCTATCGGATCCAAAATATCTTTTATTTTTTGTATCAAAATATTCTTTAGTTCTACAAAATTAACTACTTACTTGATAAGGTTGGGATGAAAGAAAAGTTTTGAAGCCCAAAGCTTATCCAGGGCTATCGTGTCACTGAAGAAAGGAAGGTCCGAAGCAACAAGCGTTTTCGTAGGCTCTTATGTTACCACTTTTCACCATTTAACAGTTAAACAGTTAATCAAACAGTCAAAATCTCATTAAATTCCGTGGTACCGGAGTTCGTGGGTTCGAATCCCACAGTGGCATGGATGTTAGCCGTTCGGAATCGGCTTTAAGCTGTAGGTCTCATTAGCCTTCGTGTTGCAAAAAGTAGACCGTAGCACTCAAAAACCAAACCAAACTCATTAAATTCTTATAAAATATTGTACCCTTTAATTGGCAAATAGTAAAAAGTTGTCCTTTAAGAACCAATGAAAACACATGTTGCTTTTGAGCAAATATGCGAAGATAAAGTGTTAAATGATATTTTATATTGACATACAAAACTCAGATTTGGTCCAACCCTTAAAGTGGGCACTGAGATAAGCTATAGGAATCATATGAGCATTTTTTTTTACATGCGTAACCCGCGTACTACTTTTAGGTTTATTATACAGGTAAATTTTAATGATCACATATTTTACTAAAGTTCGTGCTGTTATTAAAGTGACAGAATTCTCTCTGTCTTTTACTTTGTACATATAGCTGGCGAAAATATAAACCTAAACTCGACAACGCTTTTCTTTTACGAGTTGAGTAGCTTTTAACACTCTCGACGATTGACAAACAAGGCACATCTGATGACATCACAAAACTTCAAACCCTGCTTTTAGCGATAAGACATTTTCTGTTTATGTAATCTTATCTACGATGGAAAAAATATTTTCTTAACCTTACTTTGTATATGAAAATGAACGTAAAAAAAACTTCAATTTTAAGTTTTTTTTTCGTATAACATCTGAAGCGTTCATTTAATAAATTAAAATTCATTTTTCTGGTAAAACATTCCGTTGCCTTGAGATTATTTAAAGGAAAATCGACTACAAAAACAGTGAAATTATTCTAAGAAAATATCCAAATTGTCATCGGAGAAATACAAAAAGAATTTTTTTTTTCACCGGAACTGAAGCTATTCTATCAATTTGAAGGTAAGCACAAAAATAACAGAAAAATGTTTTTCTGAAGTTTTTCCTAGACAGATACATATCGTCTTGACGGAAGTAAAGTGTACATTTCACCGAATTATTATGCAGAGCTTCCAAATAAAGAGATTTCCTTTTGAATTAATGAATGGACTTCTAAATATGGCAATAACATAATATTTTAGTGTTGATTTTAAATCTCTATCTATAATAACCAGTATCGTTGTTTAAGATTTACATTCAAACGATGATTAACGTGATTAATTACCTATATTTTCGCGTACAAGACGATACTTAAAACCTAAAAATGACCCCCCAAAATCCGAGGTCGTCTTATACGACAGGTACAAAAAAAATGTTGATTGCAAAACACCATTATAAAATGAATCAAGTGTCTCACCAATGTTTTTAAAATCCTGCAAAATCCTCACATGCATCATCTGAGGACTCAAGTACATTCTCACTTTCATTGTTGAGTTCATCATATGGGTCCCATTCTGTACCTAATGAGTCGAATTCTGCTTCGTCATCAGAATCCCATAAAGGCCACTCCACACTATGGTCCACTGCAAGCCATCACCACCGTCTGGAGGGGGTTTGATTTATTGTGGTCGATGGCGGCAGACGATAAAGCCTTGGTGGATGATGGCTTCGGAGGCGGTTTTTCTCCAAAGATCAAAGGCAGCCAGATGCTCAATTAAAGTGCGCAGTAGACCCTATGGACGAATCCACGAGCTCGGGTCGTTTTGTGGCCCAGCGTGTGGAGGCAACATGTGAATCATCGTTAAGGTAACCATCAGGAAGTGGGGAACAATTGGCCATAGTGTGGAGGCTACATAACATGTCATCTTCAGTGCCATCCATAACATTAAAATCCCACACTTTTTAAACGATTTTATCACTGTTTCCTTTTTTATTTTTACCCATGATTTGATGACAAAAGTACACAGCATATCAAGTAACGCGGCCCGCATAGCTCCACCTTTTGTATACGACTTTTCGCCAATTTTGGGGTCGCCTTATATGGCGGATGTATTCTAAAATTGTAAAAATTGGCTGAAATATATACCTCGTCTTATCTGAAGATTGCCTTATACGTGGAAATATACGGTAATTTGAGAATATGTTTCTCCTATAAAACTTTAGTGATTTAGCTTTTCATAATTTCACTTAGTCTCATGTAATTTACACAGATAATTACATAAAACATTAATATATTTTCCTTTATACGCATTACATTCCGTAGAATGTGAGGGTGTATTGTTGCATACAGACACTGGTAGGTATTATGTACTGTGGATAATCTTATAGCCATTGGGCATTTTATAGGAACCATTAAAAATGTAAAGAGTATTCAACATTAAAATATTATATTGTTCCTGTCGAAGTTTGTTTCTATAGTTATGTCTGTAAAGTATTTTTTTAAAATAAGGAAAGATAAGTATTATATATACGCTTTCAGTTTAAAAAATGATTTATTGCATATCAAAGTTATCTTCAGCTTTTAACATTCCGTAGAATATGGGTCTGTATTGTTGCACACAGACGTTGTAGGTATTATGTACTATGGATGATCTTATAGGCTTTCGGTATTTTATAGGAACCATTTAAACATGTATAGAGTATTCAACATTAAAATATATTGTTCCTGTCGAACTTTGTTTCTATAGTTATGTCTGCAAAATAATTTTTAAAAAAATTATTTTAAAATAAGGAAAGATAAGTATTATATATACGCTTTCAGTTTAAAACACGATTTATTGCACATCAAAGTCATCTTCAGCTTTTAATAGTCTATTATTTTAGCTGACGTATTATTATGAAAAACGTGTCAGACTCGAGTATAGCGTTCTAGGGTCCAGAACTAAATATAAATGTGAACGCCTTTAATGCTTTGACTCACGATGGTCTCCCGGAAAAAAAATGTTAATTTTTTCTTCAGCTTCACAAAATTTTTTCCTCAGCTTTAAAAAAAAAAAAAAAAATTCATGTCTTCAGACGTGATATTTTTTTTAAATTTTATATGTTTTTGACATTTTAAACTTGCAATCGATGGCATCACCGCACTTAATTTTTTCCCTTTTGATATACATGTATTTAAA
This sequence comes from Pardosa pseudoannulata, assembly GCA_032207245.1. Taxonomy (NCBI): domain Eukaryota; kingdom Metazoa; phylum Arthropoda; class Arachnida; order Araneae; family Lycosidae; genus Pardosa; species Pardosa pseudoannulata. Next base: position 15,549,265 of record CM063510.1, read on the forward strand.
CTTGCTTTCTATGGAAATCTATTTTTTTTTTCGCTCTATAACCCCAAATAAAATCCTTTATGAAAATGGGACATTTAAATTATTTAGCTATTTAATTATAACACAATTTTAATGATAATTATTTATTTTTCTATTTATATTTAAAAAAAAAACAGTTTTTATGGTGTAAAAGGGAAAGGCTTTTTATCGAAGTTTAATCTCACCCTCAAGGAATCTAATGCAATTTCCCCCTATATTTCCCTTTATAAAGTTCATAGGTAACATTTATGAATCAATTTCATTAAAGCCCAATTTTAATCGTGCATATTTTTCTATCAATATAAAATTTTTAAGAAACACAGTTTTCATGCTGTACAAGGTTGAGAGCATCCTATCGAAGTTTAATCTTCCCCTTAAGGAATCTAATAATTTTTTTCCTATATTTCACTTTATAAGGTTCATAGGTAACATTTATGAATCAATTTCATTAAAGCCCAATTTTAATCGTGCATATTTTTCTATCAATATAAAATTTTTAAGAAACACAGTTTTCATGCTGTACAAGGTTGAGAGCATCCTATCGAAGTTTAATCTTCCCCTTAAGGAATCTAATAATTTTTTTCCTATATTTCACTTTATAAGGTTCATAGGTAACATTTATAAATCAATTTCATTAAAGCCCAATTTTAATCGTGCACAAAGGGTTAAAAAGATTTTAAATAAGCTTTATTCTCCAATTTAAACGGCTTAAAGTTTTTCAAAAAATGTACAAGAATTTTCAATTTTATGGCGATAATAGTGTGTTAGAGTTGTGGTACACCGTCGTCGTCTCAAGACATTCGATATAATTCCTACAACCCGCGCAAATGTAGTATAATAGTTATACAGTGGCCATAAATGGATGCTCTGCCTTGTGTTTTGGTATTTAAGCTAATTTTTTTCTCTTTTTTTTACGGTAGCAATTTTAAGGGGGAAGGGTATAATTTGTGCAGGGATCGCAATAAGAAGCTCTTTGTCTCTGTTCTTGTATACTCTAGATATTCAGAAGATATCCTCTCTAGGATTAGCTTTTCTCATAGAAGGGAAGTGGATAGAAACCGTCTATCGAGTGCCTCTTTTAATTCCCCCCTCTATTGATTTTGCTCTCTTAAGAATTCATTACAAGTAATTTTATTTTTGTCTTAGTGCCTCTTCTTCATCAATCAGATTTATCAAGATTTAGCTGTAGGAAAAGCTATATTTACTGTTGTTTCTACACGTGAGGTTAAAAAAAAAAAAGAGGTTAAACACCCAACGTCATGTATTTTTATTGGGAAAAGTCATATAAAAGCCGATTATTTGGCTAAAACCGGCTGTACGCAGACGTGTCTATGTTTAAAAATCTAGACCAAGCTGGGGAAGGTGATCAAGGCCATGATGAACTTGATACAGTGAACTTTGCAGAGGGAGACATCCACTTCTTTCTGATTTGGAAGGGGAAAATTTTAACTTGCTCCCTTTTAAATTTTTTTTTATGATCTAAGTGCGTTTCGTAGGTATTTAATGAATTATTTAATAAATGTTTTGATTGACAAAGAATCTCAATATGATGTTTATTGTGTTTTTTAATTATTAAGAGTAATGTAACTTATAAAATATAGAGCTGCAAAATGTGTACACATTACACAAATGCTGATGTTTCAGTCCATTCTTATTTGAACTTGTGTCAAATGGTGATAACGCATTAAGTGATGTGCTCAGGATTGAGATCGATGCTACGAAATAGTATAAGACGTTTCACTTCTAAATTTTCGGACACCCCACCTCCCCCATTTACACGTGATGTTTGTGCTTTTTTATTATTATTAAGGTTAATGTAACTTATAAAATATAGAGCTGCAAAATGTGTACACATTACACAAATGCTGATGTTTCAGTCCATTCTTATTTGATTGTGTCAAATGGTGATAACGCATTAAGTGATGTGCTCAGGATTGAGATCGATGCTACGAAATTATAAGACGTTTGATTCTAAATTTTCGGAAATCTTTACAATGATGTTTATTGTGTTTTTTTTTTATTAAGAGTAATGCAACTTATAAAATATAGAGCTGCAAAGTGTGTACACATTACACAAATGTTGATGTGTCAGTCCATTCTTATTTGAACTTGTGTCAAATGGTGATAACGCATTAAGTGATGTGCTCAGGATTGAGATCGATGCTACGAAATAGTATAAGACGTTTCACTTCTAAATTTTCGGACACCCCACCTCCCCCATTTACACGTGATGTTTGTGCTTTTTTTATTATTATTAAGGTTAATGTAACTTATAAAATATAGAGCTGCAAAATGTGTACACATTACACAAATGCTGATGTTTCAGTCCATTCTTATTTGAACTTGTGTTAAATGGTGATAACGCATTAAGTGATGTGCTCAGGAAATCCAATTGAGATTGATGTCCACGAAATAATATAAGATGTTTCGCTTCTAATTTTTCGGACACCTCACCTCCCACATTTACACGTGATGTTTATTGTGCTTTTTTTTTATTATTAAGGTTAATGTAACTTATAAAATATAGAGCTGCAAAATGTGTACACATTACACAAATGTTGATGTATTAGTCCATTCTTATTTGAACTTGCGTCAAATGGTGATAACGCATTAAGTGATGTGCTCAGGAAATCCAATTGAGATTGATGTCCACGAAATAATATAAGACGTTTCGCTTGTAATTTTTCTGACTCTGCCCATTTACACGAAAATGGGTTTTGTACTACGACATACATTAATAACGAATGCACTGCTCTTTGAAGATTTCTTGCATTATTATTATCGGCTGTTACCAGGGTTGGCATGATTTAAATCAGTTGATTTAAAAAAAAAATCATTGATTTAAATCATTTTTTTTCACTTCTCTTAAAGCCTACATTCGAAAGACTGGAGAATTGGGAATCAGTCAGCACAGAAATACCAATAAGTAAATAAGTGTAAATAGATAGTATGTTTTCTAAGAATTTAGGGGTTGATATCAGAAAGTATGTAGTAGTGGTAGGTACAATGACAATGATTACATAAAATGAATTTCACTAGTTATGACTAGTGGATTTCATTTTATGTAATGGGGGGTAAAGAGTATTACAGAACTTGAAATCCAGTTTGTCTACCACATAAGAACAGCCGTGACTTCATCTGCTGGAATGGAAAGACAGTTTTCTTCTTTTGGTATTTTTCATTCTAACCTTCGTAACCAATTAGGAGTGGATACGACATCGAAACTAGTGTTTTTATTGAAGTGCCTGTTAAATTTTCATGCATTACAAGCTCTTACATAAAAATTAGTGTTTTCCCCAGACCAAAAAAAAGGGGGGGGGGGGCAGGGTGCTCTTGGGTATGAAGGTACTCTGTCGGAACAAAACTGGCATTTTTTAATGGAAAAGATTAAAAATAATTTTTTTCTCGATTACTATAGGTTTAAAAAAATTTTAGCTATTTTGCGATTGTTTGAAGTTCATTTTATTTTATTAAATACGTATTAAATTTTAAGGATTTTTTTTACTTAATACATATTTAATAAAATCAAATAATTAAAGCTTAAAATAATTAAAACTGGCGTTTAAGTCATTGAAAATTCACGCCAATCAGAAAGGGGTATGGCACATTAAAGGGGCAAGGGAGCATTGAAGGCTAAAAATAAAGGGACAGGGTGCGTTGGAGGCCGAAGAAAAAGGGGCAGGGCGCATGGACCTCCTGAAAATGCCTAGGGGAAGTACTAAAAATAATGAAATAGGAATATCAAGGTCTAGTTTGGTCTCATGTTGGCAATGTTATTTCATGACGTTTACTTAATTAAGGTGTATATGTACCTGCCATATGGATTCCTCTCGCTCAATGTTAACATAAGAGAAAAATTCCGAAACACGAGGTACGAAATTTTCATTCGCTGTTGGCGACAAAATGTTATTGGTTGGCTAGTAAATTTCGATTTTTAAAGCATTGTGTTTCGCAGCAAACTATATATGTTCAAATTTTTACCGATAAATTTTTTGGCGTATTTTGAGCATTCCAGCCTGGTCATTGAAACTGGCTTCTTAGGTTTGACTCTCCTACCGGAAACATTCTCGTAGTACTTTCGGTGACCTAATCTCCGACACGCCCTTTCTCGCGAGACAATACAGTGTCGAATATATGGGTTAATATTTTGTTTTTGAAGCAGAGTGAACTTAATTTTAAGGTCATGGATTGGTATTTCCGTAAACCCGCGAATATGCGAATGAAGAAGGATGGGGTTGTGTTTATTCAGGAGGAAGAGGATAAAATGAAAAAAAGAAGAAAGAAACCCTTCCGCGACGAAATGCTCTTAATGAGCGGCGACATGTCTGTCCAGTAATCGGGTCCATCCGAGACCAATTACAAGTCTAATCTTTTGACCCACATATCTGGGAGTAAATATCTTCCCCTGGACTATTCGTGTTGTTGACGGCTGACTATCAAGGATTAGGCAACGCGACGTAATCGTAAACTCGAATTTTTATTTGTTGCTATTTTTTGAAGTGATTTCCGCATTAGCTATAGGTGTTCAATATCAGATTGGATGCGATTAGGTCATAAAAATTCTACGTCGCTAGTTGTACACGTGCACTGTAAAGGGGGAAAAATATGCTAGCTTTACAACGAATTCAGACTTGTTGTTACAAAAGCCACTCGAACGAGTTGAAGCACAATTAAGGCAACACTAATTAAGGTGGGCATGCATCTGCCATATCGATTTTCTCTCGCTCCATATTAACCTACGGAGAAAATTAAATTCCCTATGGCTACATCACTTTAAACAAATTATATCAAGTGATACAACAGCAAATTTTCTAAGGTACTATTTTTCGCTCTTTTAAAAACATTCGAGAGAAATAAGTGTAATTTTTAATTGTCTGAGAGAAATTCCGGCATCAGCATACACTTTTTCAAACGCAAGTAACAATTAATAGACATGATTCTTTATATACACACACATACAAAGGATATATATACATACATAATATGTATAAGGTAAAGATAATGCCGAACGATGGCCGAATGGTTAGGGTACTGGACTTCGGTACCGGAGTTCGTGGATTCGAATCCCACTATGGCATGTCTGTTCGTAACCTTTCAGAATTGGCTTTAAGCAGTAGGTCCTGGTCTCATTAGCCCTCGTGTTGCAAAAAGTAGACCGTAGCGTTCCAAACCAAAACCAAAAAGAACATGCTAAAGAATATCGGCCAGAGAAAATTTTACTTTCTCATAGGTTAACATTGACCGAGAGGAATCCAATGACGCCAAAAGTTTTTTGTTTATTTTAAACAGTTTAGTAGAATAATTTAGTAGACGAATGGCCTATCGTACAATTAGCAATACCACTGTGAAGTAAATGGTAGAGCATGAAAACTGTTCGCTTTATTATGAAGTTTAAAACGGCTGTCCGTAAAGTATAAATATTATCAATTGTTTTCTTCTTTTATTTTCATAACGGTCAATTTCCTACCTAGTAGTTAGGGATATAAAGGAATTATGTTACTAAACTCATATGAATATTATAAAAGGAATCTTTCTCATTTGTCAAGGTTAAATGCAGTTTTATAATTACCAATAACAATTGAATTCTTAATTAGAAAAAGTATAATATTCCAGTCAAACTTTTTTTTCTGAAGATTTGAAAATATAAATGGTTTTACTGTGAAGCTGCTAAATTTTCAAAGCATTTTAACTGGTCAGTTGAATATTTTGGTAGTGTACAATTTAATAAAGTGAAAGAATGTGCTGTGTTTTTAGTTGATAACTACATGGTTTCCGCGTACCTGGAAAGTCATGGAAAATCATGGATTTAGACAATGGATTAATTTTGTTATGGAAAGTCATGATTTTTCAAGTGAAATGAGTAAAAGTCATGGAAAGTCATGGATCCGCTAAACTACCGATTTAAAAAAATGCATTGAATTGTTTAATTCTATTTTTACTTGTCATTTGGCTGAAGTTACTTAGTTTGGTATCTATGTATTATCCTATTGACCCTATTGCCAAGTAAAATTTGTTCACCAAGGAAACTCAAAGCAAGAAAGCTTAATGGGTGGGTAAATGTATAATATTCTGGTTTTTTTCTTAAATTTTAGAATAAAATTTTATTAATATAATAATTAATATTTTTTAATAAAAATTAGTTAAGAATTTTGCATAAAATATAAGTTTATCTCTAGGGATATTGTATATAAACATTATAGGGTTATATTTGGCTATTAATCATGGTCACCTGGATAATACCAAAGTACCCTGAATTCAAATTGGAAACATTTTGATTGAAAAATTACTATATGATTAAACTTAGGTATGTAGATACAACAATTTATTTTTATGTATGTGAGTTTATTAACACTTATAAAGTAAACTTATAGTTTTTTTATGATAAAATTCCTGTAATTTCTCTAAAAGCATATATTTTATTTGTATGTACATCAGAAGTTTTATTCATATATACTTTAACGAAAGCTTTTTAAAGTCATGGAAAATGATCTGCTAAATCAGGGAAAGTCATGAAAAGTCATGGATTTGAAAAATTTTATTTTGGCAGATCTGTAACTACATATTAGTATTTAAAAGTGAAGCCCAGTGGCGCTGTTCCCACGACATAGGTAGGAGGTTCGATCCCTGGGCTGGTCAAAGCTGACTCAGCCTTTCATTCTTCAGTGGGTAGACAAACTGAGGACCAAGCATGCTTGGGAGCTAAACACTGTGGGTTCCGCGTAAGGTTGACCACCTAACCGAAACAACTGCTACGTATCCAGGGCCCTTAGTCTCGGAAACGGAGGAGCATCGTAGGCCCTGGTACTCTAGGGACTGTTGCGCCGAGGGATTTTAGTATTTAAAAGTAGAGGAATTAGTTCACAATAATATTTCGGAATCTTATCCCTTTTCCAATCGCCTGTTGAATTTCTTTTTTGCCATTTAAGTTTTTAATTTTAGGAATTAAAAACTTAAATAGCAAAGAAGCAAAAAGCTTTATAAAACGTGTTGGAACCCACATTAGGGTTAATGTCTAAAAGAATTGTTTATTAACATGACCATTATTTTTATTTATTTATTTTTTTTTCGAAGCGTATCGTATATACTCTCTCTTTCGGGTATTTATTTCTGTGCTCCGTCTAATTTTACTTACACTTGAATCGAAAGTAACGATTCGTGATAAAGTTAGATTTGAGCTCTTCAGAAAAACTCAAGGTGGTTTGGTTTCTAACAGTTGTCTTGTCGCATGAAGCCTCGCATCTCGATTAAGATGGCCTTTAAGGATTATGAAATAATCTCAAGAGCGTACCGCTTTCAACCTGTTTCGACGTATTGTCGGCAGTTAATCGAGCTTACAAATCAGTTACGTGCAATGTAAATATAGGCATTTTCCACCTTTCTGCATCAGAGCGTACACAATCAGCAACTTTAGTTGAGGCGCAATTGATGTGTTATCCAGTATACTTTCATAACGTTTAAAATTTGTGGGAAAGAAATTAGTTTTGGTGCAAGTTCCCATGGCACAGAAACATGTTTGAATGGCTTTTTAGCAAGGTGAAATTATTACTATATTTTAAGATTTAACATTGCAACACTTTCTAGATAAGTAGGTGGTAAAGTGCGAGGGACCAATCCTTGAGATATGTTTGGAGTTGATATTTTTTTTTCCAACTTACCTGATTTGTCAGACATGTTGTCTTTATAAAGCTTGTTTATTTAAAATATTATGATCAATCTGAGACCCCGTTCCGGTAAATTTTAAAGCTTTTAAGTTTTAGTGGAATTTTCATTATTGCCAGGTTTTATAGACTCCTCCTTAATTCCTTTATTAAACAATTTAGTTTTTTCTTTTTTTCTGTAAACTTTTTAAACGATAGAATTTTGGTACTGTCTCCTTCAAAACTCGGGAGTTTTGATTTATATATATCCATATGGGGTTCTGCATATTTAAAACTAAGTCGATTGCTACATAGTCACCGTATAAATTGCAATTAGGGATGAAACTGATTCATCCCTAATTGCAATTTACGGATTATTTATTAAAAGTTGGTTCATTTAACAGTTTACTTTAAACTTTAGAAATAGTTTAAGAAATTTAAATAAAGTAGATGTAATTGAGAAAGTAAATTAAAAAAAATAGATAGTAGTAAAATATTATTTTGGACTTCATAAAAGTATCCCTGAAAAGTGTCCTTTTTCTTCTATAAAACTTCAACTTCTGCATTTTCATTTCCAAAATTGCACAAACAATGATACCAAATAGTTGAGCAGTACGAAGTTTAGTGTCACTGATCCGTTTTTGGATATATTGTCCCAAATTACTGCATGGAAAGCAATCATATTAGTTTATTTTGCTTCACTTTTTCGTAATTATTTTTTTTATTCTGTTGCTATTTTGAGTTTTAAATATTCTGTATTTTTTGCTTTAACAATTCGGATATTTTTTTTCTCAATGCAAAAATGTATTGTAGTAAATAAATTCACAAATACGTGAGAATTTGCTGGCCTGTTATTGTACAGAACTAAGTGGTTTCCTCCAACCAGAGTTTAAATTATTTGTGTCCTGAAATAGCTGAAGTATTTTTTAATGACTAGCATTTATCCGGTAGTGTCATCTGAAGAGAATTTTCTCTTTCCGGAGATTTTTTTCTGATTGCAAAAATGTATTGTAGTAAATAAAATCACAAATATGGGAGAATTTGCTGGCCTGTTATTGTACAGAACTAAGTGGTTTCCTCCATTTCACACACTAAATTATTTGTGTCCTGAAATAGCTGAAGTATTTTTTAATGACTAGCATTTATCCGGTAGTGTCATCTGAAGAGAATTTTCTCTTTCCGGAGATTTTTTTCTGATTGCAAAAATGTATTGTAGTAAATAAAATCACAAATATGGGAGAATTTGCTGGCGTTATTGTACAGAACTAAGTGGTTTCCTCCAACCAGAGTTTAAATTATTTGTGTCCTGAAGTAGCTGAAGCATTTTTTAATGACTTGCATTTATCCGGTAGTGTCATCTGAAGAGAATTTTCTCATTCCGGAGATTTTTTTCTGATTGCAAAAATGTATTGTAGTAAATAAAATCACAAATATGGGAGAATTTGCTGGCGTTATTGTACAGAACTAAGTGGTTTCCTCCAACCAGAGTTTAAATTATTTGTGTCCTGAAGTAGCTGAAGCATTTTTTAATGACTTGCATTTATCCGGTAGTGTCATCTGAAGAGAATTTTCTAACTCTTTCAGTGACGGTTGCATCAACCACAGGGTGAACACGATTTTTCGAATTCGTGACTGTGATATTTGCCTTTTAGCTGTTTCCATTACCACTGTTACAGCCGAGAAAGATGGCCTTGGCGACAGGGCTCCGTTATCACTATGCAAAATCACTCCTTTAATACACCCGTTATTTGATGGTCATCATCTGTTTCAGTACGCCACCCTTCTGGATTTAATGCGTTGGCGGCCATCTGTAAATCATTTCGGAAAAGCCCGAATGTCAGACGTCATCCCCCATCCCCCATGCTATTGTTCTTCCAGGTCTGTTGGGTATTGCAGATAACCGCTGACAGGCTGCCTGCAGTATTCGGTGGTAATCCCGGTTTGTAAATGTGTATGTGGGAGCATTTTACTAAATACTCGCTGTCTTATACGATTTTCCTTTCTTTATTCTTTCAGTCGAGTTTTTTCCCTCGCCCATAATTTCGGTAGAAATAAAGATGTTTGATTTAATATTGTTTGAATAGTTAAATTACTGTTTAATGTGTTTATTTGTCAAATGCTTTAAATTTCTGACGAGCTCATTGTTTTTTTATATTAAATACACAGTGCATACTTGTTAACTTTTACACATTATGAATAAAAATTATTCATTTGAACAATTCTTTAAGAGCCGAACGATGACCGCATGGGTAGGGCGCTGCTCTTTGTTAGTGGAATTCGGGGTTTTAAATCCCATTGATAGCGTAAATGTACCTGCCCTTTCAAAATCGGTTTTAACTCTTTAAACGACCATTTTTTTATAGTTATTTTAAAATAATTTTTGGGGAGTGAGATTAATTTATAAAAATAAATTCATTTAGCTTATTATCTAAAATTTGATTTTAAAGACCCTATTTTTGTTTGGAAGTATATTTAGTAATAGATGGGAAAACAGCTTCCCGTTGACACTTAAAAATTAATGAAATTGGTGAATGTATACTTCTCACGGCCTTATAAAGGATTAATCAGTAGGTTCCGCTCTCATTAGCCCTCTTGTAGCAAAAGAGCAGACCGCAGTACTTCAAACCGAACCCAAGGTCACACCATTTTATTGTAGAGACAATGGACTAATGTGGTTCAAGTATTACTAGCCTTTCCCTTCGAAACACGGCTTTCTAATGTAGCCTCCACACTATGGCCAGTTGTTCACCACTTCCTGATGGTGACCTCGAACGATGGTTCACGGGTCGCATCCACACGCTGGGCCATTAAATGAGCTGAGCGCATTGATTCGTCCATAGGGCCTACTGCGCACTTTAGTTGCGCATCTGGCTGTCTTTGATCTTTGGAGAAAAACCGCCTCCGAAGCCATCGTCCGTCAAGGCTATTTTATCGTCTGTCGCTATTGGCCACGATAAGCCAAAGCCCCTCCAGACGGTGGTGATGGCTTGCAGTGGACCTTAGTGTGGAGGCGCCTTTACTCATAACATTTGTATTGAGTGGTATTACCCACTTCTTCACAATGGGGAAAGTTTTGTGTACGTAGCAATTGTAATATTTCGAGGTGGTTTAAAAAAATATCCCACTATGCATATTTATGCCTCAAAAAGATGGGATACTTTTAATACGTCGTGTCCCAAAGAAATAAGACAAATAAGCAGCTTTAGAGGTTTTTATTATATTTTTTCTGCTTCTTATTTTGGAAAGTTTCGAAATCAACGGCGTATCTACTTTCTCAAAGCTGTTTGATTTTCAGACAACGTCATTTGATTTTCATTTAGAAGGGGTAGGGGTAAACGTGTTACTGACGTCTTGGATGAAATTATGCAGATATTCATTGTTTGTGTACTTCTTATCCAACCGCTACAACGGGCTTCCTATTGTCATTTTTTATCAACGTTTCTTATTTTATGTATCGTGTTACCGAAGGGCTCGTTTCCAACTTAAATCTTTATATGTTACCCGTAACATTATTCTGGCTGTTTGGAGTTGGATTGCACGCATAAAAACATGACGAAATTCTGGCCCCATTCTCGGTCTTTGCTTCTGTTGCCATACAAAGAATGCTTCTGCGATAGCTTTGTTTGTCTTCGGCATATTTTCACCACTCGGAGAAAAAAAAACACCCCAACTGTTCTCACGCTTGAAATACTTTGGAGAAATAGATAAAAACGTCGCATAATCTTACTCTCTTAAACTTTTTAGGGCTGAGTAATTTGTTTTGTCACTTGAAAGTGGTTATTTTTACTGGGAAAGGTTTATTTTGTCTGTGAGGGTGGGGTGGGGTAATGTAGATATCTTTTAGTGTGCACACTTTTTTATGTACATGACTGAAAAAAAAAGTTTATTTTAATTATTTTCAAGTTTTTATTTCCTTTTTTATTATTTTCGTTTTGTTAATACAGTCCAACTCGCTTGTAACGAGCACGAACGAACCATTGCTCGTTATAACAGAGTGCTCGTAAATAATAAATTCGCTTAAAAAGATATTCATACATACTATATATATATAATAGTTATATGTATAGAATTATTAAATATGGAGATCATTAGCGTCGCGATAGTTTTATATCTATTAACGTATAGCACCTTGGAGGAATGTATGTAAATATACACAAATATTATATGCACAATAAAACTTCGATTGACCGAGATTTCTGTTAATTGAATCAATATTTTATCTGATTATCACACACACACACACACACACCACATACATATATATATATATATATATATATATATATATATAGTTATATGCATAGAATTATTAACTGAGATCATTAGCGTCGTGATAGTTTTATATCTCATAACGTATAACAACTTTGAGAAATGTATGTAAATATAGAAGTAAATTAGAATGATTCTATTATAAAAAGGAATTAGCGTTACAAATTATTATATTATAATAAATATTATAATAAATTATATTATATAAATTATATATGTGTATATTATATGTACTAAAGGCTGCCCTAAAATATTCGGAGCAAAGAAGCAATAGTACGCCGATAAGTTTTCTGTTGGTTATTGATAGGAATTCTGGACGTTTGCATCGAAAGGTAACAGATGTTAAAAAAATAATAATGTACATTTAACAAGTTGGTGTATAATTTAAATATTAAAACATTTTCTTGAGATCTGTGTTATTTTTGAAAATGCATTTTTTATTATTTAACTTTTACGTATAGTTAAAAAGATTAGTAAAATATAAAATTTTTTTAAAAATCCTTTTAACTAGAAAAACTATAAAAAATGCAGTAAAATTTTAAGTTTTTAGTTTTGACGCTTGCAAATAGATGGCGATACTGGTTTAAAATTTCTGCAATTGTGAATCCGATATGCTTAAACGGCTTTTTGCAATTACCAAATTTATTATTATTATTTTTTTAATCTAAGTTTTCATGATTGAATATTATGTTGTCACCGGAATTCAACATATGTTTAGATATCTACCTAGTCGCGAAGATAGTTAAACATTGATTTCAAAATACCAACTTACTCACAAATGAAATTAAATAAAATAATATATTTTTTATGAAATTATGTTTTATTACTATATAGTACAAAAGAAATTGGTTAATTTGCGTTGAACTGTCATCTTATCTATTAATTATTCATCGGAAGAACAGTCCTGGCCCAAAAAACATCATTTGCAGTCCAAAAAATTACTTACCAAAAAATTTTAAAGTTTTTCTGCGCACTCAAAAGTCATTGAGAATGTTGAAGGCTTTATGACTCATCACTAACTCTCAGTTGATTTCGGAATGTTAAAGGAATATTTCGAAAAAGGATTAGCTGAGCTGGAAGGATTGAAGTCAAAAGAAATTTTATGAATCACTACTACTTTTCGCTACACCGGGGTTTGCTCGTTAAAAGAGTTTTACTTCCACATATTTAACATAGTTCCAACCAAGTATTTCCGATTTCCCTGTTAAATCCAGCTTTTCGATATAAGCGAGTTGTACTGTATTTTTCTTAAATGTGGCCTTTTTCAAATGATCGACGATTTTTTCCTTGATCTTGGTTTCTTTTAACGACTACCGTGCTCTGCGTGCATAGTATGTAAAATTGGGCTCCCCTCCCCTGGGTGGCCGAAATATATTTTCAAAACAGATTAATATGTATTCGTATACAAATTTTACTTATATTTTAAAATTAAAAAATATCTAGTCCTTGCAATTTCGATATTTCTTGGTTTCTAATCGAAATATCCTCATATAATATATATATATATATATATATATATATATATATATATATATATATATATATATATATATATATATATATATATAATATATATCTTATATATATATATATATATATATATATATATATATATATATATATGGGCAGGACATGTAATGAGAATGAGACAAGAACGAACAACTTTGAGGGTTTTTAATGCACTCCCTTATAATAAAAGACCAAAAGGAAGGCCTAAGAAACGGTGGAAAACTGTGTGGATGAAGGTTTTGCCATCTTGAAGGTAAAGAACTGGAGATCAATTGCTGGGAGAAGGGCAGATTGGGAAAAGCTTCTAAGGAAGGCCCAGGCCCACAAAGGGCTGTCATGCCAATGCTGATGATGATTATATATTATATATCTATATTATATATATATTATATATATTATATAAATATTATATATATATTATATATATTATATAAATATTATATATATTATATGAACATATATTATATAAAAACTGCGAAATTGAAGCAATCCTTTAAGCACATTTGACAAAATAAACCTTTCCTTTGGGCACCCATTTAAGTAATTTTTAAATACAAGTTTCATAATTGCTTTATTTCGAGTGAAATGCACCCATTTAAGCAATTAATAAATAAAGGTTTAATAATTGTTTAAATGGGTTCATTTCACTCGAAATAAAAATTTTTGTTTTGCGAGTACGATATTTGTAATTTTCGATTCTAATTTGCTTAATGCTTTAAGGAGAATTTTTGAAATTGAGTGTTTATAGTGTTTATAATTAGATGTACTATAATTAGAGAGGAATTGTAGTGTTTGCTTCATTTTAACTGTACAGTATTCCGTAATAAAAAACTTAATTGTTGAATTTTTTTCGTTTTTTTAGGTAAGTGGATTCCCTTAGCCTTTCCTTCTGTAAGTTTATTTTCTCCTCTTATTCATCACAATTTTAATTCAATTGCACGCATTTTCATTGTATATTTTTTTAATGTGTATACATCCTAAGTATACCCGTGTTATCTAAATTTGAGGTAGTTATTTAATTTTTTATTTTTTTTATTAATGTATATTTTCTTATTCCTTCTTATATATAAAGGTATATGTGTTATGTAATAGCTTCTAACGTCTATTTGCATTGTTTGGTTAATGCTCGAGTGTAATATGGGATGTTTTTCAAATTTTATTTATAAAAAAAGCTTAGTTTCGATGTACTTGACTTACTATGTTATGTTGGAACCAAGGATCAGGGTTGCATAAAATCTCACGTATGTTTTAATCCCAATTTAGTCTCAATTCTCCAACGCTATTTGCAGACATGTATGAACACACAAATAAGCATTAGTATTAGTTTTATATGTATACATACATGTTCTAATTATACAATTCCATACTTATTTAATTTTAATCACTAAAACGTGTATTGTAACGTTACATTGTAATTAAGAAATTCCGTACAATCACTAGTTAAGACCTCTCTAACCTTTACCTTACATTCTGATATGTATTTAAAAGCACTAATATATAGCCCATGAAGCTGTGCACTTTATTGGAAGGAAAGTCTTCCTGCATGCTCCTCCTCCCTCTTCAGATTTTTTCCCCCTTTTTACACACTGCATAGAAAAGTTTTTCTCCGACTGTCATTTTAAATGAAAGTAGTAAGAATTTTGTTGCTTGATTTCGTCATTCATTTTTCTAATGCAGGTGAGCGTAAACATGAGATGTTTGCGAAATGACAAGTATTCATAACATCGATACACTGGAAGCGCCA
The DNA here is from genome assembly GCA_032207245.1 of Pardosa pseudoannulata. Taxonomy (NCBI): domain Eukaryota; kingdom Metazoa; phylum Arthropoda; class Arachnida; order Araneae; family Lycosidae; genus Pardosa; species Pardosa pseudoannulata. The sequence continues at coordinate 15,564,442 of CM063510.1, forward strand.
CCTTGTGTGTTAACACTTCGCTTGCGGGCAACGTATTTTTTCGTTTTTTGTAGTTTATCACTGGAGCGCGGGTCACGTAAAAATACGAATTTAGTAGATTTGTGGTGGATACCCCCTAACCACCACAAATCTACTAAATACATATAATTATATGTATGTGTGACATTATATCGTGTTGTTTGTGTTGCTATGCAACGCTCTGCATTTTTCTTTCCACAAGTTGTGATTGTCGAGTTACTCGGTCTTTTGTTGCGTTATTTCGTCTTTAATCGAATTTTGCTGAGGATTTTCAACCTCTCTTCACTTACTCTTAGTTCATTCCTCATTCTTAATCCCTCTTGTATTCCTGCATGTCAAAAGTTGTTTGTGATATTCTCATTGTTAAATAGGATGATTCTCATCCCATTAATGCCTAGCGTCCTTTATTATTGGCGGTTATAAATAATTTTGGTTTTCTCCGATTAGTTTTGCCTTTTTAGCTTAGGTGAATGTAATCTTATAAACAATCTTCAAAACTTTTGAATATCTGCAGTTATTTATAATTTTGTCATTCCACATTTACCATGTCTCAAGCTTTGAATATAAATTTGCTTTTTGGTTGTTACATCGAACGAAATATCATGACGGATAGTCTTATTTACTAAAAGACTTCTCCTTTACAGTATTGTGTTTAATACCAAATAAATCTTATTCTATGAAGTTTCTTTTTATATATATCTTTATAAATGTCATCATATAGTGTTTATAAAATGAAATTTTCATACACCATGTCTCAAAATTATACAAACTGCTCACAGTTATTTAAATAACATATTTGTTTTACTCTCAAGAGTTCATAATAACTTAAGATGATATATAATAATTTAGAATATTAACAAAAGATAATAAAACATAACAATTGCATAACAATTTTACGATAATATAATTTTTTCATAATTGAAGATAAATATCTTAAATTATTTATCAATATATTCAGGTGTTTATAGGTGAACCCCATATTTTCATATCGCCCTCTCTATTAGATAGTACATACATTTTTTATAAAAATTATTTTGTATATTTTAATCAAATTTAAAAATCTTATATTATTAAATATTTTTTCTTTAATGACAAATTTAAATTCGGATATTTTTATTATTTCTAGACTTTTTGGAAGATTGTTTGTATTTTCGACACTAAAGATTTGTTTTTAAACATGTCAAGCCAGTATGACGGTTGAGTAGTAGTTGTATTATTGGCTTGCCTTGCATCGTGTTGATCATAAGTGGTACATAAAGCCGTGAGTTTCGTACGCCAACCCCTCCAGTTCATGTCTACCTCTCTAGCCAGCCACCTGGCTTAACACCTAGGTACCTAGGCCTTTCAGTACTGGAGTCCATGGATACGAATCCAGCTACTGGCATATATATTCGTAGCCGTTCTGCATTAGCTTAAAGCAGTGGTACCCTCTCTAAGCTCTCGTGTAGCAAAGAATAGACCATAGTGCTCCAGATCAAACCTCGCCAACCCCCAGCTGGACCCACCCCAGGTTCTCTCTTTGAAAATCATTCTTCTAAACGTTTGTCTAGACCGGGAATGGCATGCATGCGAAGTTTAGCATGCCAAAAAATTTCAAAATATGAATAAAAATAAATAGTAGAAAATAATTGTAAAAATATTCTTTTTAGATTATGAAATGATGTTATTCTGATTTGGTTTTCTAAGAGTGAACATACTCTTCAGCAATACGGTAGTTAGCGTAAAATATTTATTTATAAAATTAGTATTGAGCTGCCGATTCACCCATTATGATTATTAAAATTTAATATTTTTTTAAATTTTTTATATGAAAAGGATTGCGATATGTCACTGTTTTGTTTATTATGTATTAAAAATAAGCAAATTATGCAGGCACTTCATATTGAAACATAAAGTACTGGCTCTGAAAAAAAATTTACATTTAAATTTAGAGGATTTTACTTTTGAGGCTTTGAAAAAAATCTTGCCAATTCTAGTCTAAGCTTTCGTCTGTCTTTGTTAATCTGGTACAAGTACTATTCTTGATTAATGCGATTAATTTATTCTGATGACTTGTCTAATCCAACTTCATTGTTTCTTTTTATGCCCCTTGTTTGAAGACTACTTTATTTTCCTTGTAGATCAATGCTACATATTTTATTAGGCCAATTGATTTTGAGAATCACGGTTTAAAAAGAATCAATTTTAGTTTCTTGTACTTTCTTTTATTTCCAAATTTCAGTGTCTTGTAGTAGTAGTAATAGATGTGTTATACGCCACTAAAAACTTTGCCTTCAACCCAAACATCTCTGAAATTCCTGAAACTCGAAAAAAGAAAGATTATCGGCATCGCCCTATCGCGCCCAGAATCGATGTTTTGCCACGTCGGGCGACCCGTGGTCAAGCCCGTCTCGTAATGACCATACCCTTCCTTATCGCGATAGACCTTTTTTATGTTTTTCTTTTCTTGTCAGCGATAAAATCCCATCAATTAATCGGGAACAACTCCTTGAGGAGCGGACAGGCGAGCTCTTGAAACCCCAAAGGCACGCGAATCTCCGGCGCCGACTATTTAACAAAGGAGGGCTTTGTGTGTTGCCCAAACGTTCTCCTTACTTCCGACAGATTTTATCCAGTTTGCCTATTTAGAATGGGAATTGTTGGTACCAAACACAGAAATTATTTGTGCTGAAATAGGTTTTAATGCATGTTTTGCCTTCATTTTTATTGCTTGATGATCTGGAGGTTATGCATCGCGTAAAAATCGCCAAATCTGCCTATGGTAATAAACGTTATCGGTTGGGGCATTTCGTATGATTACTGCAGACATGTGTAGTAAGAACTTCCTCTCTCCCGTATTATTCTTCTGGTCATGCCTTTTAGCCTTGTGTTTTATAATAAAAATGTTGCTCCAATACCACTAATGTATTTTTACTTTTCTCTTTGCTCTTCCAACGCTTGCTTAGCCTCTAGGTGTTGTTGGCTTTTTTGCAAACAGATCGTAGTAAGGTAAAATTTTTAGGACCTTTACTGTTGAATCTCTCTCTCTTTGTTTATATATATATATATATATATATATATATATATATATATATATATATATATATATATATATATATATATATATATATATATATAATGTAATAAGACGGACTTCACGATGGGTGGATGCAGTCATGAACCATAAAAATGACGCCGTTTTAGCTAAAGACCGTATTAAGATAACGCTGGAGGACGGGTTCCCACTTCATAGAAACAGGACAAACTGAGGGATCAACTAGCACGAAGTTATATGTAAAAGACCCTTAACACCTGGGTCAAAATCACAGTCAAAATCTCTAGAAAAATCTGCCTGCGACAGCGTGCATCTCCTTTTCGTTTGGAAATTTCCTAAATTGTCAGCTAAGGCAATGTAGAGTTATAATTGGTCAGACCATACGGTTCTGCTTTGGCTTCACGGAAACCATTGATGATAGTAGGGAACCTTTGAAGTATAACGTTATTCAATTTGACGAGAAAAGATCTAAATTTTAATTGATTCTGACTCGAAGCCAGTGGTTGCAAAATGGTTAACAACCACTCTCATGGATGTAGCGATTAATTTACCACGGGGGAAGGGTTTCTCCTTATATTTAAAAATAAATACAGTAGTCGTAACATACGTAATTTATGTATACAGCTATCCTTATGGGAAGGCTTGCAACCCCTACGTACCCTTCAGTACGCCAATTGACCATTCCATCAGTACCATTGCATCTGCATATGATACTTGAGAAGAAAAAACAGAAAAAAAGCCATTAAAAACAAAAAAGAAACTCTTTGCACATATGTAAGAAACGATAATTCACTAAAAGAAATTTTCTTTCTTAACTTTACATAACATTCTTCTTCAAAAAAATCTTCGTAAAACAGTTTAGCGTACAGTTTTTGAATTATTTGAATACCATCATTCTATGTGTAAGTGTATAAATTTTTTTTTAGTTCTGTACGCGAGCTTTACAGTAAAAAAAATTAAATGCTCACAATTTTCTGCATATATTAATGATGTTTTGAAATATGTACATAGCTAGATTAGAGTATCTAAACAAAAATTGTGAAGAAAAAGAGAAGTGTGTGCTTTAATGTGATTAAATGTAATTTACATTTCAGTACAAATGTACATTTCAGAAACTTCTTTACGACTTTTTAAAATCACTAAATTCTGGAAACCATATGAATAATTACATTTTAATAAGAAAAATAAGATTAGAGCATCACATTTTTGGTCTTTTGTTAAAATATTTTGTTATTAATTCAGATTTTCTTTTTTCAACAACAGACTTTTGCTGTGATACACCATGAAAAAAGTGACTGTTTACTTAAAAAAGTGACTAAAAGTGATCAATTGTAAAAAAAATGACTAAAGGTGAGAAAAGTGACGGAATTGCAAGCTTGCTTATGGGAAGGCTTACCCCTACGTACCCTTCAGTACGCCAATTGACCATTCCATCAGTACCATTTCATCTGCATATGAAAAACAGAAAAAAAAGCCATTAAAAACAAAAAGAAACATATATAAGAAACACATATATAAGAAACATATGTAAAAAACGATAATTCACTAAAAGAAATTTTCTTTAACATTACATAACATTCTTCTTCAAAAAAATCTTCGTAAAACAGTTTAGCGTACGGTTTTTGAATTATTTGAATACCATCATTCTATGTGTAAGTGTATAAATTTTTTTTTAGTTCTGTACGCGAGCTTTACAGTAAAAAAAATTAAATGCTTTAATGACATTGAGAAAAAAATTTCATCTTGACCTATAAATTAAAGTTGTTAAAGATTCTTAATTGTAATCCAAAGCGTCTCTATCGAGTTTCAGATTTGAATCTTGTGTTGTACTGGATGAATAATAGAATTGACTACACTCTGAGGGTTCTTTTTTTGTAGAAGTTTGAAGTATAAAGTCTTGTATTGTTTGTGTACACCTATAAAAAAATTTTCAGAAATCCTAAACGGCTTGTCTTAGTTGACAATGGAAACAAGTGCTTGTTCGATTACACATTTTTGTTAAGGAAATTAATGTGCAATGGGAGAAAAAAAATTTATTTTATAAAAGAAAGTTTTATATCAATAATTATAGGTTAAATACCTTGTGTTTAGGAGTTAGACTTTATTTTGAATTTTCTTTGCTTTACAGAAGGTGTTGAAAACTGAAATAAACCCAGCCCTCTAGTTCAGAATTTATTGAGAATGGACACATAAAGTATTGATTTGTGTATGCATGACTTAAAAATTTAAGTGATAAAATTGTTGGGGGAATAATGAAAAATAATTGGTTGCTTGAGTTTGGGCAGAAAACATAAAACAAGATAAAAATAAAAGAATGTTCAAGAAGTACGCGATGCGAAAACAGGGTATTCTTTTACTAAAAATAAATAAAAATTTATTAATGTACCAAAATTGGTAAGTACAGAAGAGTTTTTACATACAAGTTTTTTTCCCCCCTCTCTAAGGTACTAGAGCAAGTACGTACAGTAAACTCTTAAGAGGTTATGGCATTCCACAAATCAGATCCTGGCAGAGTGGTAGACGACCAATAGAAATATGATTAATTTTCCAAAGCATTTAGTTGTAAATATATATCATTAGATTATTGGGATATTTATGGTATTTTATATCAGTCATGATAACAACCAAGCCCTTAGTATTTGTCTACGTGTTTTCTAGACTATTCGTTTTTATCCAGTCTCCTTTAATCGTTGCTACCTGTACTTCCTTCACTATAAATATTGCCTGTGAAAAAATCAACTGATCAAGAGATCAGTGGACTTGTGTCTCATTGGTGCTTGTTAGTGACATTCTAACAATTAAAAATGAAACAATCTGTAGGAAATGTTACGTTGTGCTCTAAAATATAATTTCACTGACTGGCATTTGTTGGTGTTAGGATTTATCAAATACAATTCGAGTAGAACTATCTTCTTGATTTCTTTGCCTATAATCAAAATCAGTCTATTGCTGTTTTTGTTTCTTTGTGATGCACTTTTATAAACACATGGGTTTCATTAAGCACCCAATCAACATCCGCATTTCCTTGTCGGTACCCTAAAGACACTTTGGAGCCAGCCGATTAGTGCCTGTTTGCTGTTTAGTACAGTAACGTTTCCCATGTTTTCACTAATTGCCCTGTTAAGGCTTTCGATAATGCAGTAATTTTTACGGTACATTCTGCAAACAGTTGTAAGTAATATCTTAATACAATTTTTATATTTTAACAAGAATCTTTCATGTAAGTCGATGGGAAGATGAATGGTGCATGTTTGATGTTTAGGGACATCAATTCTCTTCAGTGTTTTCAAATTGCCAAATAAGATTGTCGATAATTCAATCATTTTTAAACAGCATTTTGCAATCAGCTAATAGTATCAGTATACGGCTAGTAAAATATAGTACAAGGGTGGTCATTAATGATATTAATGAAAACCGCATTCGAATATTTCAGTATGCAAAGAATCAATCATGACACTCCTCTCCGGAACTTACTTCAGATCTAGAATAGGTGTGAAATCAGAAGTTCCGTGTAAACCACGGCATTCTTTACTAAACAAAAGCTTGCCATCAGTATAAGATACAATATTTTCTTCAATTTGGCGAGTTGGACAGCATTATTAGTTTAAGTGTACCATATTCCTCCATACTGATATTTTATTTCCATAAGATCCGCGCTACTCGCCTTCAAGAGCTGCATGACGCTGACGAGCCGTGTTGTGGCATCCCTTGATATGATGCATAGTTCAATGTTTTGTAAAATTATGTGCGCAGTTTACGGAAAGGGTTTAAAAAGATTTCTTTATTTTAACAAGAATCATCCATGTCCCCCCTCTTCCGTTTCTTTCCCCCTTTGGAAGAGAAGCGCGTTCTTCTGCCAAGTGTTGTAGGTGTCGAAGTCGAGGTTGCTACTACTGAATGGCTGTGATTTATTTCTGGCGCCACTTGCAATTTAGGGAAGTGTTGTTAAGTTGGTTCTCTCGCTACCCCTACTGGCCCTTATCGTTCAAGTGCATTTCATTAGCTGCTGGCGCGCGCTATAAATGTCACAAGTCGCTTTTAGGAATTGGAATGTCTGCTGGACTCTCTCAACATTATTCATCTTTGTTTATTTTTGTTACTGTTTACTCCGCTGAGAACATAATTCGAGATTTCGAATGTGCTAATGTTACGAGTCCTCGAAGTTATTGAGTCATTACTGTTTTAGCATTGACGTCATTCGAGTATTATGATTCTGATTTCCTTCATTTCGGTCTTATTGAACTTTTGCTGGATGTTAATACTTCATTATATCTGTGTACTTTGCATAAGAAAATTTCTCGAGACAGTTGTCTTCCATAGAAAACGTCTTTTTTAGCCTAAATTTTATTTGATTCAGATTATATTTGTGTTTATTTGTAAACTAACTTGTAGCTGTACTGGACAAAGAAACTAAGATTTATTTTGAAACAGGAGCGTAGAGAGAAATTTTCCATAGGACGTGGTTTCTAATCCTTCATTTTATATCTCTAAATGAAACAGTAATCGTTAAATGTACCATGCATGTATACAACCATCCTAGTAGTGGTTGTCACAAAATCCCCTTTCGGTACGCCACTGTCTTGTGAACTCTGTAAGCTAAGGCTTTAACCAGGTGGGACATGCTGGGAGTTCAGTAAAAATGACCATTTCTTTGCTATAAAAAGCCGGACGGTTGTCGGATATGTAGTGTGTTACTCTCCAATACCGAGTTCGTGAATTTGAATCTTCTGGTATAGATGATATTCGCAGCTGTTCTGAATCGAATTTAAGCAATAGGTTCCTTTTTCATCATCCCTCGTGTAGCTAAAAAGTAGACCCTAGCTCTCCAAGCCCAAACTTATTGAAAATATAAACTTTTTTAGGCTCAAACCTCTTTAATTATTTTAAATCTAAGACAAGATAGAGCATCGAACTTGTCAACAGGATTTAGATTTTGCTGTAAAGTCAAGTAAAAGTACTTTTACTATACGTTCATAAATTAGTATTTTAAAGACTGTGTAGCTTACAGATACGCACTAAATTATTCAAATGCCATGGTAATAGAATGTATTATATATTTTGGCAGTTACCTATCCAGTGAAAATTTATGTCTTCCTCATAACAATGTTGTTTCTGTCTGTATCCTGACAATCACTTTCACTGTGATAATTTTCAAATTATAAAAATTTACAGCTCTCAGAATAATGTAAGAGATGTAAATTAGTGAAATCCATTTTAATTTACCTATTTCGAGTCTCTTTCAGTTAATTAGTAAAAAAAGTTTCAAAAAACTATTTGATTTCGAAAAATAAAACTTGAATCTTTATTTATAAATTAATGATTCTTAACATATTGTGTGCGAGTAGATTTCGCAGCGGAATTGTACCGGGAGCGGGCGTTTTGTGCGTAAATTTAGTTATTCAGTTACATCTCAATAGATCGAAAATTATTTAATTTTTAACCAACTTTTCGTATTTTATATTGGAATATATAAACAAATATATAAATGGACAAATAAACAGATATATATATATAGATATATATATATATATATATATATATATATATATATATATATATATATATAAATAATTTTCGCAAGGATAAATAAAAAGTTAATTATAAATCTAAATTGATTTTTTAAATCAACCTTCCCGTTCTGTGGTTCCGCATCTACTGATGTAAAAACTAGTTTTTATTTGTCTTAACTTTTTCAGAATCAACGTAGTAGACAAGAACATTCGGCTTCGTTTTTCTGTATATACCGTTATTTTTGTACTCACAAACAAACCATGTTGTTACATTAACCCGTATTGGTACGTGACCTGGACTCCAGTATCAATCGTCAGGAAACTGTACTAGTACGTGACCCGCGCTCAAGTATCAATTGTCAGAAAACGTACTAGTACGCGTCCCGCATGCAATGTGTTAATTGTAGCTTATCTGTCAAAAGCGTATCTGTTGAGTTTTCTATGTCATTTCTGTACTGTACGTAGTAAATAAAATTGATCAGATTTTTAAGACTCTTTTTTATGTCTGACGATTAAGTCTTCTATTGTTTGTACATTTATAAAAAATATGAAATTTTATCATTTAGCTATAATTGACGATAAAGACGAAGTCCTCATTCTATTTCACATTTTTGTTCTAAGGAAAAGTAGAGCCGATTTTTGATTTTTTGAACCTCGTGTATAGATTTATTTTTTTGTGGCAGGTACATTGACTGAAATCATGGCAAATAGTTTTATCTAGTGTCTTTATCTCCACTTTGCAGTACTGTGTTTACATATGATACCAAATTATTAATCTTTTATCGCGAGTTTTTGACGTCCAATGACAGAGATGGACAAACGTTTTTAAAAAGACTAAAATTAGTTATTGTAAAACGCAATAGACCGAAAGAAACAGTGGGATATAAAAATTCGTATACTAATGTAATTAATGAAGGTGAGACTGCATTTTTAAAATTCCATCTTTGAACCGAACTGTAGTTCTGCTTTCCCCACATCCCTGAACGGACTAATACTGTATGAAGTATACAAGTATGAGAATCTGTTCTCGTCGTTTTCTGTTTAAAAGTGCACGCAGTAAATTCAAATTCTTTTTTGAAAGCTTAATCATTTTGTCTTAATGTATGAAGAAAAGAGTTTATGCATATCTATTAAACGGGTTCCTTCTTTTGCTTATTCAAAGGTTTTAAACCATTTTCCATAAAAATTCATTTTTATTTCTTAATAAATAAATAAATAAATAAAAAATAAAAACAATTCTTTTCATATGAAAACACTTTTAAAGGATTTTTTTTAAACACTGACAGTGAATATATTGCAACTATTGTTTTAAAACTTGGCGGACCAGATAGAACTTCTAACTGGGCCGCATCTGGCCCTTGGGCCGTAGTTTGACCATCACTGTCCAATAATGTTGAAAAGGACAGTTGATCACTATTGAGGCTAAGTTTATAATTGTCAAAGTTGTTTAAATTCCACATTGACTTTACTGTAAGGAGTCCATAAGTACTTAGATTTAAGAAATTATACTTACTAGCTATATTTATTTAGCCATAATTATTTAGATATAAGCTGAATATATATTCATCAATATATATTCAGCAGAAATGACTCGATCGTTATTGGGTTAAAGAACGAAAAGCGGTATCCCGTGTATATGCAGTGCTTTTAAGTATACTTATTCCGCGAGACTATTCGATCTTCGATTGGAAGCGATTCCAATGGTGGCTGTTTTCATTGAATATTAATATTTAAGGCACGAGACGCCCCTCGTGATATCCCTTCGGAACTATATTTAGTTGTATCTCCGGTGAATTCGAGGGAGGAAGCGAGAGAGAGTGTGAAGACCCCACCCGCGCCTCGTGCTTTTCCGTCATCCCCCGAACGTTCGCATACAATGGCCTGCTGTTTTCGTTGGAAAAGTTTTGACCTCTGGCAGTTAGCCGCCGATATGCCGGACTGATAAGGTGCTCTCTCCAGCTTGCGTCTGCTCGCTGTGATGCAACGCATTTCGGCTCGGATCTCAGTTGCTGAGATGGTGATGCTGGCGTGGTGTTGTACTTTTCTTCGGATAAAATGCGATTCTTTTGGACTACTTTCAATGTCGGTAAGTCGTCTTTGCTTGAACTATAGATGTTTAATTTAGCGTGATTGCCCGACCGTAGCTTAAGTTTATTGTTAGATCAGTGTTTTATTTATGTGCTGTTGCATATTTCCTCCCGTAGAATAAAAAAAAATAAAAATAATTTGTTTAATGTTATATATTTTTGTGAAGATGTAGACAGACGGACAAGCGAAAATTAATTATAAATGTTTGAAGAATTGACACAAACAATCTTTTGATACTCATTTTACAATATGAATTTTATTTTTTTACATTTAATTTTTTTTTATTTCTTAGCTTGATTTCGGCGTGAGACTACTCATCTTGTTTAGATTAGAAGCTGTGTGATTATGTTCTAATTTTTATGGTAATGCGTGTGCGTGAAAGAGGGGATAAGGCAGAAAGAGAGGAATACTGATTATGTTTGAATTTTAAACGACAAATTAAAGTTTTATCTAATAGAGGGAATCTCATTTATCGTGTAATCTAAAACTGTGTACTGTTTGCTTGTGTCCGTGTATCATTCACACAGCTATATAAAACTTAAACTATATAACTGTATATAAAACTTAAGTAAATATATTCATTATACATGCTTGTATTTATTTATCAAATGAAGTATATGTATTAATGTAATTTCGCTATTTGCAATTTTTTTTTTCTACCGTAAATTAAAATAAAAAGTTGCGGAACACTGCTTGAGATTGCGCATGTTATTGGACTAAAAGAAACATGTATTTTCATGTATTATCGATACTCACACATTTATTCTCTTAGATCATGAACAGGAACCGATTTAATGGGCATACAGAATTATTGGTGATAGTCAAATTCTTGTTGCTTTTCATGGAAATATCATTTACTTTTCGAACTTATTATTTTAATTAGTGTTAGCCTGCATTTTAATTTTAATTGTGTATTGGTAAATACATCGGGAAAATCTACATGAGAATATGATATATTTTAAGTTTGTTGTAAAAGGAATTGTTGGAATGATTTTAAAATATAGTATTGAATAACTGATGTCGAAGCTGGATAAAACATATAGAATTTGAACCTGCTAATAACGTTTTTTTTATATGTTTCATTGATTGGTAAGGTATTAATATACAATCTAAAAATTTTTAAACCCATTTAATGCTTAGCTTTTTTTTTTAGAACAGTTAAAGTATAGTTAGTAGAATTTTTATGTTTTCTTGGAATGATGTCTCCATTTTAGTGAAGGTAGATAGCAATTTTTTTAAACAATATCACAACTTTTCGAGTATCTGCTATTTATATTTTGTTATTTAGACTGACAATTTAATTTTTTCCCCACACATAAACACACACACATACACACACACACACACACATATATATATATATATATATATATATATATATGTATGTGTATATATATATGTATGTGTATATATATATGTATGTGTATATATATATGTATGTATATATATATGTATGTGTATATATATATGTATGTGTGTGTGTGTATATATATATATATGTATATATATATATATATATGTATTATATATATTTTTTTTATATGTATGTATATATATATGTGTGTGTATGTATATATTTATATATGTATGTATATTTTGTATATTATATATATAATATATATATTATAAAAAAAATATATATATATGTGGCATCGTGTGATGTATATATATACACATACATCATACTAAGTCATATATACAGATTTACACACACACACACACACATAATATATATACTATAAATATATTTATATATATATATATATATATATATATTCAGCGGTACATCAACTGAAACCATAACGAATGGCTTTATATGTTGTAACATGCTTCACTTAGCAGTAGAGTTTTTACACATAACCAATAAATATAAAAAAGAATTCTGGTTTTATGAATCGCATCGTGTGATGTATAAATTACAGCTCATCATACTAAGTCCATTACAGATTTAAGATATTCATCAATATGTATTTAGCAGAAATTATTCAGGTGATATTGTATTAATGGTAAAATGCATTTAACTGTTGCATATTTAAATGAATATTATTGTTAAATACCACAAAATAATTGCCAGTATTTGGGGAAACATTTATCTTTTAAATGTGAAAACCTCCCTTGTTGTGAAAAAATGTTACATGTAAGTAGGTTTGAGTGATTTATACCACTTTTGTGTTAATCATGATTTAAATCGCTGAAATTTTTGAAATTGATTTAAATTAAGAATATTTTTGTCCATATTTTGTTAATTTTTTAAGCTTACTTTGTAACTTTTGTGCATGAATAGAGGAACATGAGCAGCTGGTTTCACCAGCAGCATTAGAAAACATTTACTCCTACCATAGCATTTACAAAAATAAATAAATAAATAAAAATAAGGTTAAAATATCTTTCCTTTAGATATGAAATTTCTGGCCGAATCAGATTCTTTCCAGAATTTTTTCCTAGTCTGCCATCAATTCCACTATTTCGCATCTTGTGAACGATGGCGAAATGGGTAGGGTGCTGCTCTTTGGTATTAGTTCGTGGGTTTGAAACCAAATGCTGGCATGGATGTTTGTAAATGTTTAAATATGGATCAAAGCAGTAGGTCCTGGCTCTTTAGCTCTCGTGTAGCTGAACAGTAGACCTTAGAGATCCAGAACAACCAACCAAGCTGACATCAAACCCATAATATTTTTACTTGTATTTGTATTTATTTAAATAGTAGTGTTTTAAGAATTGATTTAATATAGTTTGTTTGTAAACAATGGAAAAAATGTGAACAGTTTGTTAGAAAAAGTTTGTAGAGAAAAGATAGTCATTTCATACATGTAATGCACCCTTTGTCGTGTGTAAATAATATTGCACACATTAATAGATAAATACTATAATGAAAACTTGATCATAATAAGTTTCAACCTAACTTAAAAATTTCATGACATTATAACATATATAACGTTTGTAATGTATAATAAATAAAAAATCTGATGATTTTTTAAAAAATTAAGATTTTTACTAACCTTGTATTTATGTATACTTTATACAAAATATAACTACTCAAGTTACTTTATCCAGAAATCTTGTGCCATAAGTTTTTTCGCACTGCTTAATTTGGAAACTTGCACTAATTACATGGTATATGGGTGTTTTATAAATATTTACGTATCAATGATGGGTGGAAAAGCTTTCTTTGGTAATCATACCTTCAGTTTGTTTGTTCCAATATTGTAAAATCCAGAATTTGTATCTGTTTTGGAACTTTAATTTCTTTCCTTAACATTTAAAAAAGCTCTTTTTCTACTTTTGTTCCTTACTTTTCTCTTATTTGTTTTTCTCTTAAAATGTACAATTGTCTCAGAATACAATGCTTTCACAGAACATAGTTACTTAGCACACAGATGTTTCCAACTGTTTTATAAAACTAAAAGGACAAAAACTTTGTTTTTAACCCTTAATTTGGCAAAGTCTGGCCGCTACACCGGACATGTATATTTATAACTACTATATAACATAATTTTCAGTGTTCGCCAAAGCAGATATTAATTTTCTCAAAAATGGAAAATATATTTTTTGTTTATTTTACAGAGATCCTAATGTCTATAAAGACATGGGAAAACAACGTAAAAAATATGTGAAAAAACATCTTGTCAAATTAAGGGTTAATTAAACAGTTCATATTATTTCATACTGGTACTTCTATCCTACTTGCAGAATCTTACGTAAATTAACCAGTTTCGTGCGACCCGCAATCATTCATAAGTTTTCCAATTTAACTCTAGTCCTTACAAGTTGGAAGCCCCTAATCTAGATGAGTTATTTTGTGTAAAAATAATTTTCTTCCGTGCCTAAGCATATATATTTCACATTAAAAATATCTGAAGTTGCAAGTCTATGAATGGCTATATAGTGTTATTTTTCCGTACTGAATACCCCATTTCGTATCATGCGGGTTTTGAATTTTCATCCATCTTACACGAAGTCTGTCTATTTTTATTGTAGGATTAAACGCGTACATTCTGCCTTAAAAACAGGGAAAATTATATTTGTTCTTAAACTATGAACTTGCCGTCGTCGTTCTGTAATTTCTGTAATTAAAGGCTACATTAGCTCCCAACTTCCTCGTTTAGTGGGCGGTCTGTGTTTTCGCATTAGGCATTTAAATAATCCTTTCAAAAGGACAGCTGTTTCACAGGCGCATTACGATTTCACGCTTGTATTTTTCCTTTCTAATGTGGACCTAATCCCAGAAGTAATCTTTTCTGCCTTTCTATTCGCAGAATGTACGGGTCCTTTTTTATTTTTTTTAAATGCCTTTAACCCATTTCTCCGCTGTCCCAGATTCAAAAAACTCTTAGCATCGCAGAAATTGGTCAGAATTTTGCCTCATTGAATAAAATGTCACGATGAGTGAACACGGCCGTGCTTACTTACATCGTCGGTAACAATTAAAAGGGCTTTTTTTAAAATGCCTCCCGATTCCACTTTATTCAGGCTATGTATAGTTCCCGCTGTGCTTTAAATCTTGCCTCAAATTCATTATTACACTCCTTTCTTTTATTTATTTTTATTTTTTCCAATTTCATTTTTCTCATTCCCCCATTGTATTCTACGGCGGGTTTGTTTCCTGGTTCAAGAGTGTATTGCATGCAATGAAATTTATTCCCGACTAGCTGAAATATCCAGCTTTGCTCCCGTTAAAGATGGGGTTTTATGTTTTATTTAAAGTTATTTTAATTATAGATGAGTGCAGCAAAATTTTAAGAAGGTTTATTAAAACGGTATTTTTTTTTACGTGAAAAAGAAACATTTTTAACGCAAAGTATACGAGAGTGCACAATGTTTTACGTTTGTCCGTCAGCAGTAATGTTGCGCCGACAATTGTTTACAGGAGTTCATTTCAAAATTATGGTATAATGAGCTAACTAGGTCTTGGCTTGTAGGACTATTGCCCGTGCTGCAGCTGCAGGGTCTGTTCGCCGAGACTAGACCAAAAGTAATAAGGTTGCCACATACTCGCCAAATCGTATACCATTTTATATTTTTTATTGCTCTTGTGGCTTTTAGTTAGTCTAGATTTTAAGGAAATGTGTCTCTTATGGTAGATAAGGATCATGATTAACTTTACTTCTGATATTTCAATTCAAAAGAAACATTCATGTATTTTTCTTCTAATAGTGTTTCTGTCATAACCGCCAACATGTTCAAAAATCCTTTTGCTAAGCTTTTGATAAACATAATGCACCCTCCCATTTGTATTTCCAATTAACTCGAGATACAGGAACTTTATTTACACCAGTAGCATTTGTTGCATAATCGACTACATCCGTTATTTTAGAATTAATATTGAAATTCATTCCCACTTTGTAAATAAAGGTAAATTTCTTTGCCGATTTTCAAAAGACTAATGATCTTAGTACCTTCATTCTCCATTTTTGTTCTACAACACACAAAATGCACTTACGCACAAAAGATCACAGACTGTACAATGTGTAAAAAAGCGTGGGGGTCGTATGTTAGCTTATTGCCGAACGATGGTCGAATTTTAGGGTGCTGCTCTTCGGTAGATTTCGCATCTCGCTATTGGCATGGTTGTACGTACCCGTTTGGCATCAACTTTAAACAGTAGGTCCGGATCTCATTACCCCCGTGAACAAAACAGTAGACCGTAGCATTCCAAACCCAAACCAAACCTACGTTAGCTTTAGACAGCTTGCGTACGAGAATACGGATAATAGAATAAAACTATCACCATATGCAACGCTACAGAATTGGCACCATTGGCGTCGTCTAAGTCACCAGTTATCACGTGGCTTTGTTTACTACCAGTCGGCGACCAGTCTTATGGTTTGGAGTTCCCTTGTGTAAATGGATGCGTTCATGAATTATACCATTTCTCGAAGTGGCCCTCCAAGATGATACGCATCTTCTGTCTTAAGGGATGAATAAGGTTATTTCCGACTACGTAATCTACGATCCCAGCAAGGATATGTACTCTTTCTCAAAAAGATGAAAGTGAATTTGACAGTGTGCTGTATATCTTGTACGACAAAGACAATCATGGGCAGTCTCAGAGAGAATAAATTGCACAATCAATATGTCACAGGAGGGAAAACGCCTCGAAGTTCTCTCCCACTTGAAGCCCGACACACGCAATCCCAAGTACTGTGTAACTGCTTCTTTTGTTTTAATCTCCGCAGAGGGCTTGTGCGCTATTGTGGCTGTTGTTTTGGGATGCGTTTTCTTTTTCTTTTTCTTCAGCTGGTATTTATGGTTGCTGAGTCACGTCTAAGGTGAGGCGACTTTTGGGACCCTTTTATGTCCTCCCTACGCCCCACGTTAGTCACGTCCCGGACCGATTCACCTTGAAAATGTCTGGTGGTGTGCGTGTCGCGAGTGGTTTGTTCAGCACACGATTTGAATTTTGCCCCGTACTTTATTTATTTTAAACGCACATGGCAGTTGCTGCTGGGAAAACAGCTTAATCCAACGTCGACTTGGGTGACATTGTTAATGACATCTTTCTTGTGCATACCTGTTTTATTCTTTTAAAGATTGGTGTAAGTGGCGCGTATGGAAGAGGATTAGAGCTCAGATGACCTAGAAAGTAATTAGTTACGGAACCTCTGTTTTTTTCCTTTCTCAAAGCTATTCGTTTAAGCGATTTTTTCCTCCAACAGTCTTAAAACTATTATGTTCTAATTGAATTTTTTTACATCTGCAAGACAACATTAAAAATAAATATTAAGGTAAATTAATATAATGCTAGTTCTTTTAGGATTGATTTGTATATTTTTTTTTCGTTTGTGTAAAACTATTTGAATTATTCTGGGTTAATGTTAGATGTTTTAAAAATATACATTCTCGATTAAATTAGAGTTTGATTTAATTTTAATAATAAAGTAGCCATATATACTATAACGTATGAAGTGGTTGCGTAGAAGTCAGGCAACTGATTTTACACATCACACATGCATTTATTTATACTCAGTACATTTACAGATACATTTCAAAAACAAAATCTTCCTCCGACCATCGCAGACTGCTTTCTCCTCTCCTTGGTTGGCAACCGCCAAGCCTGGAATTTTTATGAGAGTTCGGCATACAGTCATTCTCGTGTTGCCAACGGATTCCTAGAAATTATAAGAGTTCGGCACAATACCTATGAGTTCATGAGTCACGGTAGCTCAGTCGGCAAAGACGTCAATCTCACAACAGGAGGATTGTGTGTTCGAGGCTGTAGCCGGTTAGAACCATCGTGTTTTTTGGTGGCAGCTGGACCACGGAAAATAGATTAAGGCTCGCAATGTCCTCTAAGTTCAAGCTTTACCTCTGTAAGTAGCATGCTAAGTCTGGAGTTTTTGTATCTAAATTTACAAGGATTGGTTTGTTTGTTTGGAGCGCTACCGTTTCCTTTTTTACTACTCTAAGGCAAACCAAAATTACGAGGACCCAACGGTGGCAGTGCTAGAGTCTGCAGCATTTGTTAAGCTACACTTTGGTCTGGCGCTGCTAAATGAGTAACAGCAATAAGTTGGGTATAAAGATTTGTCTTGCGAACTGCATTGGGGGGAGGGAGTTCGCATTCAGAGGTGAAAAAGTCGAATTGCTGTTAAAATTTTGATTCAAATATTTATATTAGTGCAAATTTTCAGTTTCCTCTCTTAAGAACTTCCAATTTCTTAGCCCCTTAAAAACAATTAAGGCAATTCCATCGTATATCATTGCACTTATACAGTAAAACCTTGATTATCCGAAGTAATTGGGACCGAACCTACTTCCGATAATCGAAATTTTCGGATAATCGGGAATTCATCAATAATCATCTAGTTTAATATGTAGTATCGTCATTGGTGCAATAACATTCGATTGTTCTGAGACTCGGCAGTTAGACCTTCCAAATTTCGAAATGGGGTAAGTTTTTGTTTAGAACAGGGATGTTTGAAAGTGGGATAGATTGCACTCATTCCGAGAATTGCGCTTGCAAGAAGTAATTCTGAGAAAGGGAATTGCAAAATTACATACAAAAGGAATGTGAAGAAAGAAAACTTTAAAAATGCATATTTGTAAAGAGGAAATTTTGGATTACAGTAGAAAATGGAAAAAAGAAGGGAAGAAGAAACCGACTCCGGTTAACGGAGAGTTTCGGTTTATCGGGGTTCGGATAATCGAGGTTCTTCTGTATTTAGAAATCATACATTCATTTCAGTTTTTCTTCTGATGTTAGTTTCATAGTGTGTTGCCTGTTCAATTCCACCCCCTCCTCTCCTCATGTTTTTTGCTTGTAATGTTCATCCAGTAGTATCACTTATTGTTCATTGTTGTCCCCTCTTTCTCTCTCTGAGGTGTTCATTGCTGGTGTACGTTGCAATTGTTTTCTTCTCTGTTTTTATGGAGTTTTGACCGCCACCCAACGCGAAAATACCGTCACATTCATTCATTCATTCAGTGGATGTCGTGGAGTTTTATTTCATACGCTTTTCTTTTTATTCTTCTCTTAACGAATTCTTGTTTTTCTCCGGATGTGATATCTCATTTCGCATCTTGTGAACTAGTTTTTTTTTAAACTGCATTCTGTAATTTATCTCATAGGGGCTATAAAGAAGGGAATGATCATATCTGATTTCTTTTATTTCATTTTTTAATATAATACTTACAAGAAAAGTCTTTAAAAAAATCCTGTTATTACTGGAAGCTAATTTCTTACCCGGGAGGTCATATTTGAGAGTGCTGACTTTGCCTAAATTGAAAACCTAATTTTTATAAAACCGCATTTTTGGGATTTAATGACCCAAGGAGTTGGTTCATTTCCTTTTCCTGCTGAACATGATGTCACCAGTGTAAGAAAAGAAAAAAAAAGTTTAATTTTTACTTTTTTAGGTAATATATATGTTAAATAATAAATACTAAAATAATTAAAAACACTGCCTCATTGAAACTTATAAGGTCTCAACAATTTTTAAAAATTTTAAAAACCGAAAAGAAAATTCTAACAAATTTTCTGCAATTGATTTTCAATAAATTTCCAACGAAGAGGAAGAAAGAGAAAGTGGAAAATGGTTAATATAAGACGACTGGAAGCGATTCTAAAAGTAGAGATTTCATAAAGGGTTAAAAAATGTAATTGGTAAATACGCGGTTATAAAATGTAAAGTCTTTTATATTGCTCAAAATGCTTTTTTATGGCTGTAAGGCCGAACGATGGCCGATTGATTAGAGTGCTGGTCTTCGGAACCGGAATTTGTGGGTTCGAATCCCACTGTAGCATGGATGTTCATAACCGTTCGGAATCGGCTTTAAGCTGTAGGTCCCGGTCTCATTAGCCCTCGTGTTACAAAAAGTAGACCATAGCACTCCAAACCAAACCAAACCAAACTTTTATGGCTTTAGGAACATTTTAATAATATAAATGGGTGCTACCATACACTATATTTCTATAAGACGTATTTCTTATATAATACTTATTTAGAACACTTTTAAGCGTTTTGACATTAAAAATGTCAGAATATGGGTACGAAAACTCTATATCTACATCTCTATTTCTCTTTATATGTATATCTCTATCTAAATTTTCTCTATATCTTTCTCTATCTCTGTAAAATAGTAAGCAAAATACAGTTATAGTAAAACCATTCTATAACGTACTGTAAGTATCTAGAAAAATATTATAGACAGTTCAGTCACTTGCGCATCAGTTCTTTATGTACGTAGTATGCTTATATCTTTCTATTGTATTTAGTGATCTTTGATTTAAATTAAATATTGTAAAATATAAATATTTGTAACACAATTATGATTCCCTTAGTAATTTTTCTTTCAGAGCAATTATAGAGTACTTAATATATATCGGCTATAATAATATACACATTCTTAAAAAAACTATCGTTATACTCCTTATTGTCTGATAGCCCAGCTTTTAACACCATACCATATTGACAAAAGACAATTTGAATATGTTTTTAGTAAAGTGTACCTAACTGATCCATCGTATATATAAAAAGTTTTTAAATACTTTAATGTGAATACTATATTTAAGACTTTTTAAAATCTTTTTTGATGTCTTAAATATAGTATGCATAATTTTTGAAAATAATTAAAAGGCTGCTTTCTATCAAATGAAGCCTCATTGCTGAATTCAAATATAATTCAAATATAAAATATAAACTTTAAACCTAAAATACAAGTTGTGAATTCTTTATAAATATTTTGGCTTTCTCTTTATTCTGCAGTAAAATACATACTATACTCAAACGTTTCGCCCAAATTGTCTCATCAATCGTCAAAATCCACCATTTTTTTTCTTCTCCGCGGTGTTGTTTGTACTCTTAAATTACATCAAGGACTCGTGCAATTACGTAAAGGTCAAGATTTATATTTTCATTTTAAAGATATGACGTGTCATTAGAAATGAAATTTTCTCCTTTTCCTTTTACCTTTGTGTTATATGTGGTAACTTCACTGACTTAGGAAACCTGTGTCTGGGCATTCTAAACCATAAAATCATTCTTCCTGGTTTTGTATCTGACCTTACACATAACTAAATTAAAAAACCTAGATGTACGGCAGAGCTTTAACCTTATTTAAATCGGGATTCAAGCAGATACCCATATGATTGCACAGGAAGTTACACACTAGAGTCCCCAATTATGTGTCCAATCTCCCCTGAGATTCAGAGAATCATGCCAGGCGGCTCAAATTGCTATAGTCCCTAATTGATGTATCGTGTGGGGAAAAAAAAAATTTCGATGTTGGCGACCTCGTGTTGGGAAAATCGCCAATTTTATCTTACAACCTATGTAATGGAAACAGGCGGGAAATGATTTAATCAAAGGTTGATAAACCGTATCCCTTCCTCACAATCTGTTGAGGTTCTTTGCTTTTGATGTCATTTAAAAATAATACAAATGTAATAAAATGTGATGCCCACCTCAACTACTGAGGGAGTCAACGAAAATATGACTCCCATGTTGAATTAATAATCGCATCTTTTTGTCATCGCAAAATCGTGCATCCTTTAAATCCTGGTATTTTCCCCTCTGTATTTTTCTTGTTCTTCCCTATATCTAATTTAAATATTCACGAATTATTCTATAATTTCTATTTCGATTAGATATCCCACTTGCCACCAAATTTTCTTTAAAAGGCTGTCAAGAAAACTTCCTGTTATCCAAGTAAACTAATATGCTTTATAATGTATTTGCAGTTCAGGTGCAATATAAACTTCATTATTTTTTACATTATTTCTTAATTATTTTTTTTATATGTATTAAAAATCAGGGTTGTGATTTTAACCAGGATACTGGATAAAAGTGGTTTTAACCTTCCAAAACTGGTCAAAAATGGTCAAAAGTGGTCAGAATTGTTAAAAATAATTTTAAATGGTTTTAATTTTAATATATAATATCTTTTGTACTTAGAAGTAACTTTTAATGAGCAGTAAAAATAGTAGTGAAGTTAAACAAAATATTACACTAATAAGTTCATGAGAATTAACATGTAATAAGAATGTTTGAGTGTTAAGAATGAACCATGCACATACAATTGTAAAAATGTAATCGAATCGCAGCAAAAAAACATAAAATACACTTGGACCTGATGTCTGGTGAGCAGCAATGAAGAAGGTTAAACGCATTGACATAAAATTTGTTGATTTTACAATACATCTAATGAACTGTTGTGCCACCTCTTCATCTATAGAAAGATTACTTTCAAAGTTTGGAATAATCGAAAATAAATTACGAAATCGTTTAAATTTAGAAACAACTACAAAACTTGTTACTTGTAACCGTTTTTTGAATTCAACATAAATTACATATAAAACAGGTTGTATAAAAAAATATGTAAAACATTTTTTTGTATCTTGATGTTATATTTGTTTTTTGCTGGTGTTATTTATATTATGACATTTTAACAAATGTACCTTGCCTTTATCATATGCTAGTAAACTATATGCGATTAGTATTAAATATATTGAAAAGTGCATTTTAGTGGTCAAAATTGATATTGACCAGGACTATTAAAACCCCCATGGTTAAAACCGATACAACCCTGTAAAAAATGTAATAAAAGTGCCAGTGTATGTGTTATTGACGTTTGTTAAAATATATTGTATGTGTTATTGATGTTTGTTAAAATATATTATGTAACCGTTTTGCACAAGTTTCATATAAAGTCACTTTTGAAAAACCCTTTGATAACTCATGTCATGCAACTTGACGATGTAAGGCTTTCAGTTTTATAAACAGACGTTTGTCTGTAACTCAGTCGATAATAACACTACAAGAAATCTTCAAAGAGCGGCTCATTTGTAATTAATGTAAATCGTGTCACAAAATCCATTTTCGCGTAAATGGGAAATGTCTGAAAAATTAGAAGCGAAACTTCTAATATTATTTCGTGAACATCAATCTCAATTTGATTTCCTGGGCACATCACCTAATGCGTTATCATTTGACACACATCGGCCTATCCTTGCAAGATAACTGGTTCAGTAAATGACGAACCTTTTTCTTTCTATCCCCTCCCCCCTTGCTTAGAAAAATGAATTAGAAAAGAAATCAATGTACCTCCCACGTTGACCATTGATGTAGACCCCGTATATCTCGTTTACTTGTAGATGTCTCTGTGAAGAAATTATTTTTGCCTTAACTTATTCCAGGTGAAGTTAAATATGGAAATGACTCTTACTTTGTTATGTCCAGCAATAAAACTCTCTCCTGCTTATTAAACCTTAATAACCAGGTTGAGAAGCGAGACTGTTCTTATTTTGATTTTAATGGCATTTACGGTTTCCGAATCAATTTCGACATTTAAATGAGGGTCGTGGATACGCATCAAATGAAAACCTAGACTTTTTTCAATTAATATTTTATTTTAACTTAAAAAGAAAGGCTCTGTAAGATGCCTTGGAAGGTTTAGATGGGTTTATTTTTTGATTATAGGAAGTCTAATTTTTTAACAGAACCCTTAATAAATATTTCTTAATTGGTGAAGTTGGATGACAAAAATAAATTTTTCTGTATATTTTTATTTTAATTTCCTCGTTGTTAGTAAATTCACAGAAGCTATATAAAAAGGTAATTTTATTTTATTTTTTAGTATGATTATAAGGTAAAGCCAGTCTACTTGCACTATAATTATTAAGTTAGCTTAATACGTTAAACGAAAAAGACGAAATAAAATATATTAAGACAACGTAATTCATTTTTTTAGCAGAACTTTTCGTTGAAATTTTAATCTTTTGGGCCCCTATCCGAGTATTTTTGCTTTCAGAATGTAATTACACTGTACCTTTCCGTATGTTCCGTGCAATTTTATTTTAACGGAAAAATGTTTATATTCCTTTATTGTGTATCTCAAATAAATTAATAAAATTATTTTTGATTTCCTTTTTATAGTTATGTATACATGCATGAAAGATACATTCCTTTGGTAAACTTAAAAATAGATCATGTTTTCATACATTTTTCTTAACATGTAAGCAAAGCATGAAATGTGCACAAAATATGATACTGATTTAATAAGATGTATTAGTGAAATTTTGGTTTGGAACTGTAGTAATATTAGAGCGTATCTCGCCCCCCCCCCAAAAAAAAAAAAAAAAAAAAATCCGTCCTGAAAAAAAAATTTTACACTAGTTTTTGCCAAAATCGCAAAGTCATGTTTTATTTAGGTATTACCTATCTCATAGTACATATTTATGGTGGTAACTACTTTAATTTTTACTAATTTTGACTCTAATTCAACAATATATAACTAACTTCAATGTTTTTAACATAAAAAATCAATACATTATTGAAACAGCATTCTTAATCTAAATGCTATTAATCATACTCTTCTAGTTAGTACTAATAATGCAAAACAAGAGAAAAGAGAATGTAAATAAGAACAAAATAGCTCACTGGCATTGCCTTAAAAAATAAAACAGTCGTAATCATTAAAAAAAACTAATTTCATTTAATTTATAACAGCGAAATAATACCAATTTTGCTATGCTATTAGAACAAAAGAAATTTCAAGATATACAAAATATAATTTGTAATATAAATATGGAAAACTAAGTTACTCAATATTAAACTTTGTCTCAATTATGCACAAAATTATATTGTTTTTATACATTTTTTTATTCAGGCAAATTTTCTAGTTTTAACTGGGTTTTTTTTTCTTCTCTGACATATTGTCACTGTTTTGAAATATACCATTTTACTGGCAAAATAACCAACCCTAGACTTACCATAGTCTTAATTTAAAAGATACTTAAATCAGTTTTTGAAATAATGTTCTACAAGATGGTTTGTTTTGAGGTGTCGTACCACATCTTACTCCCTTATGTATAAGTTTATCAGTGTCTTTTAACCCTTGATTTGGCTAAGTCTGGCCGCTACACCGGACATGTATATTTATAACTACTATATAACATAATTGTCGGTGTTCGCCACAGAGGATATTATCTCAAAAATGGAAAATGATATATATATATTTTTTTTTTATTTTACAGAGATCCTAATGTCTATACAGACATGGGAAAATAACAGAAATTAAAAAATATTTGAAAAAACATCTTGTCAAATTAAGGGTTAATTGTTATTTTATGTCTTCAGGATTAATAACCATTATTGTCTTCAATTTACGTCGTAATGTAATGAAGGTTGTATCCCAATGGAATTCAACCTGAGACATTCACCAAACAGTAAGGTGTAATTTCATTACCCATGCTCCCATTTCGCCTGTCTTGGATGATTATTTAATCTTGTTTCAAGTGCTCGACTTAAACCTGTGCAACAGTGTTCCTAACTCGTGAACGTTTCTGCGTCACACCCCATATTTTAAAGTCCCCGGGGGCTGTCTACCATAATCCCGTTTGAGAACTTTTATTATGTGACCATTTATGACCGACGGCTTATTGCATTTTCTCCAGGGGGTAGGTAATGCGAGGCTTTTGATTAAAGAGCGATTGTGTGAAAGATAAAAATCTCTCATTGGTGACGTCTGCTGCTTTAATAGTCCGAGGAAAGTGACCTGATAGTTGAACTAACTTGCCAAACTCGTTTTTGATAGTAGCGTAGAGTGTATATGACAGTCTTGCCCTGAAGTCTGACGGAGGATTCTGAGTGACCGATACTTTGATCTACGATTGTGGGTGGTCATTTAGATGCGACCGTTACCTTAGTGAATGGCAGTGTGAGAGAATATTTAGAGAAGACCAAACATTTGGGTTTTAAAATACTATAAAAAAAGCAACCTATGTATGTGTTTGTATATTAAAATTATTACAAATATTTGCTACTAGCATATAGCCCGGCATATGACGGGATCAGTAAAGTTTTTAATTTTCCAGAATTGTAAAGTACCCTATAAAGCAAATAAAAAAATGGTTTGATTTTTGGCTGACAATTATTTGGTACACGTTCAATAATTTATCTTCATACTCTTCTAAAGTCTCCCGATACTGTGAAAGCAATTTAGAATCCCGTTGAATTCATTTAGAAAGATAGTTCAAAGTTTTATTAGCTACGTCGAGCCGAACGATGGCCGAATGGTTAGGGTGCTGGCCTTCGGAACCGGAGTTCGTGGGTTCGAATCCCACTATGGCATGGATGTTCGTAGCCGTTCGGAATCGACTTTAAGCAGTAGGTTCCGGTCTCATTAGCCCCCATGTTGCAAAAAGTAGACCACAGCGCTCCCAAACCAAACTTAGCTACGTCGAAATTATTTTTAAGTTTTTGTTTGTCACGGTAATTAATGGAAGTAAAGGAATGAAAATATCACTTCTACTACACTTGGAGGTAGATAGAAACTATTCTTAATACCAGTGATAAAATTTTCATTGTAACAAAAATAATCGACGATTAAATTTAAAATTATCACATATGCACCCAATCTATTATTTAAGCCAAATATAAAAGAAAATTATTTACGTTATATCGGAGTTCAGTGATAAGACGTATGAAAGTACTGCAGACGATATTTAAATAATATATAATAAGCAATGATTAAATGAGATGGTTAAAGGAATGACATCATAATGCTAGAAACAATGTTATTTTTACTCATTTATTATGTGATAAATTGAGGAATTTATTTTGCTCTTATCCTGGGAAAATAGGGCTTGAAATAATTGCATTAAATGCTCGAAAGAGGAGGGATTTCGAACGAGAGTAACCCTAACTCATCAAGAATCCAATATGGATGCCTCTATCCATTCCAGGTACAACCGCTTCATAAATTCGAGGACAGACGGACAGATAACTTAGGCTATTATTATATACGGGATTTAACTTTTCAGAAAAAAAAATTCAAAGGAGGTAAAAATTAATTTTTGTTTTAATATTTTAATTTAAGTCATTTAATTTTAGTTTAAAGGAATAAAATTAGAATTAGTTAAAATGAAAATAATTAAAAGAAAATTAAAAATTAAATTTAACGACGTTATCAGGAGGAATGGTGAAGTTGAGAAGAAAGTCGCAGTTCAATTCGTCATGCTCTTGGATATTAAAACTCATTGAATTTACGTGACAGTTCTCTCAATTGATTCATTTTTATCAATATTTTCACGCTGTCCAAATTTATTGAATAAAATACACAAAGGGAGATGTCACCATATTTAGCAATCCCGTGTATTGATGTTCATAAAACATGGCTGTAAATTTTCGACTCATAGGAGAAAGTTAGTTTGAAAGTTTTATGTACGTGAGTGCAAACAGAAGAGGGGGGTGGGTAAGAATAGACGGTTTTAAGCTAATTTTTCCCGTTACGGCTTTACCTTCATCCAGTCTACTTGAGGATTAATTTGATTTTACTGGCGCGTGATACTTACTTTTTATGTACATGATTAATGGTGTAGCGAAGGCAAGGGATGTTGGGTTGTAACCAACCCATAAGAATTACTGTATACGTATATATTTGTATAAAGTTTGCTGTATTAATTTTGATCTGAGTTGAATAAGGAGAACCTCTCTAGAAAATTTCTCGCTACACCCATGTACATAATACAATACGATTGGATACATTTTAATATTGTTAATTGCCTGTTCCCCCATGCGTTTATGGTCTCACACTGTTTTCTTAGTGTGAAAATTTTTCCCTAATACTGCTAATAATAATTTTTAATATATTTAGCGAATTTCCTCAAAATGCTCTTATATTCCAGTTTTTTTTTTTTTTTTTTATTAAGAAATTAGTGAAAGAAGATCTTATATTAAAACAAAATATTTTCATTTTAATAAATGCAGAAATCTCAGCGTTATACTATTCAGCGCATTTAATAAAATATTAACATTTAAAAAAGAAATAAGTTGATTCGAGCAAATAAATTTTTCACAAAATTCATAGAGAATTATTACAGATTTTCAAAAAAATTAATACTTTTATATTTAAATTAATTTGTCATTTAGGAGTGAGTGAAAGAAAGGTTTTACTTTCAAACAGAAAATTTTCATTGTATTTAATGCTCAAATCTAAGTAGTATACACATGGTTTCCGCGCACCTGGAAAGTCAGAGAAAGTCATGGAAAATCATGGATTTAGACAATGGATTAATTTTGTCATGAAAAGTCTTGATTTTTCAAGTAAAATGAGTAAAAT
The DNA here is from genome assembly GCA_032207245.1 of Pardosa pseudoannulata. Lineage (NCBI taxonomy): Eukaryota > Metazoa > Arthropoda > Arachnida > Araneae > Lycosidae > Pardosa > Pardosa pseudoannulata. The sequence goes on from CM063510.1 coordinate 15,592,651, forward strand.
TCATGGAAAGTCATAGATCCGCTAAACTACCGATTAAAAAAAATGCATTGAATTGTTTAATTCTATATTTACTTGTCATTTGGCTGAAGTTACTGAGTTTGGTATTTATGTATTATCCTATTGACCCTATTACCAAGTAAAATTTGTTCACCAAGGAAACTCAAAGCAAGAAAGCTTAATGGATGGGTAAATTTATATTATTCTGATTTATTCTTAAATTGTAGATTAAAATTTTATTAATATAATAATTAATATTTTTTAATAAAATATAAGATTTTTGCACAAAATATAAATTTATCTCTGGGGATACTGTATATAAACATTATAGAGTTATATTTGGCTATTATTCATGGTCAACTGGATAATACCAAAGTACCCTGAATTCAAATCTGAAACATTTTGATTGAAAAATTGCTATATGATTAAACTTAGGTATGTAGATACAATTTATTTTTATGTATATGAGTTTATTAACACTTATAAAGTAAGTTTATAGCTTTTTTATGATAAAATTCCTGTAATTTCTCTAAAAGCATATATTTTATTTGTATGTGCATCAGAAGTTTAATTCATATATACTTTAACGAAAGCTTTTTAAAGTCATGGAAAATGATCTGCTATATCAGGGAAAGTCATGAAAAGTCATGGATTTGAAACATTTTATTTTGGCAGATACCCTGTATACAATTAAATGTATTTAGCAAAATAATATAAACATTAAAAAAAATGCACCTTCGATAAAATTCATGGAGAATTATAATTCATATTAAAAGAGTTAATACTTCTGTATTTTTTGAAATTAGAATTTCAGTATATATATTTCTTTTCATCCCAGGCCTAAATGTTTGTGGGGTTTCACCGTCCTTTCCCCATCTGGGTTTTTCACCCCGTTTTAATCTAATTGTAAATCTCCATCTCGTTGGTTTTAAATATCGCATAATCCCGTTCTCCTGCAGACTTCCAGTAGCGTCGACCAATTATCGGTATTGTGTCTGAGCCACCGTTGCTTTTTCATTGTCCCCTGATCCGATTTTGGGTGACAGTTGGGAGGCAGTTTTTATTTAAACGTGTGACTGTGGGCGGTTTAATGAAATATGCCGTTGACTGCGCTCTCTCTCTACTAAACTTTTTCTCGTTTGATCGGAATCGGAGATTTGTGGTTCCGTAGTTTTGTCGGGTTTTGTCTCTCTAGTGCTCGGCTCGTTTTAAAGAAGCCATCTGTCGGTTTCTCATAGAATTGTTTGTAGAATTGCGGTAAAACTTTTTTTTTTTCTTTTCGGTAGATGTTCGATGTATTGGGAAAAAAGTCTTTTTTTGGTTAATGGGATTTGTTTGTGTTAGTTCTGTGGACTTGCGGTAGTGAATTTACTCCTGCGAGGATATTTATTTTTACAGCCTTTCGAAATTTATTCAAAGATTTGAAAAGCTTTTATTTGTCGGTATTTATTTTTATAAACAGCAAAACCCGACCTAAAAAAATCCGTAATATTATATAAAAAGCGTTTTTTGTTAGTCCTTGTTAACACTTTGACTGCCAGACGCATTTTCGATGGCTTGCCCAAGGCCCCGACGTGAACTTTCCATTGTACGATGCATATTAGGCTGAAATATTATTTGCAGCAGAAAAAAGGAGTTATAAAATCATGCTTGAAGCCGTTTTTTTGGTGATCTTCGTGGCAGTCAACGTGTTAAATTATCAAGAACCCAATATGGATAAGAAAAGACCACTGACTCAAAATGAAATTGAGTACTACCCAAATCTAAGTGATTCAGAATTTGACGGGATTTTTGACGAGGATGGTAACGACAGTAGCGATTATGAACCTTCTCAGAATTCAAGTGATAGTGAAGATGAAGTCGTCTCCTAACCTGAAGTTGATCCCGAATCTGAAGATAATGACTATGATTCCAAAGCAACAACATCAAATGCGAATGATAATTTGTGGACAGAAATTCAACTTGAATTATTTATTTTCCAAGAGCATTGATTATTTGTTCTTTTCCCGGAAGCCATCTATCGATGTTATCACTCATATACTACGAATTTATTCGTAGCTGCACAAAACGGCACATAAAATGGCAAGTAAACACAGTACGAGATAATTCATAGTTGGCGTCCTAGAAAAGAATGTAATCTGCGAGTTATCTTGTAGTTAGCAGTCAACGTGTTAACCAACAGAACTTTAAAACCATTCGTAGCTGAATTTTGACACCGCTCTCTTGGTATAACAGAGAATGGCAAGAAATATATTACATCCTTAAAAAAATTAAGCAAAATCCATTAATTTCCTTTAAAAACATTACAACTATGTTGCCTCCGAATTACGATGCTATTTGTTATCTTACTTCTTTAATCCTTTGACGTTCCGATATCGGGCGATCGATCGCCGAATCTGCAAGGCTGGGTTTTCGATAACGGAGTTCGTAGGTTCGAATCCCACTACTTGTCCTGGATATTCGTGGTCATTGAATTGGCTTTAAGCAGTAGGTCCCGGTCTCATCAATCCTCGTGTTGTACTCCAAATTAATCAACCGACGTCGAACTCGACATCATCTTTCTTTTGCAGCAAGTACAACATCAGGTGTGGTTTGATGCATCGATTTTTAAATTTTAGGAATTTGCTATTCAAACTTGCTTGTCTCAGTTAAAATTTCTATATCGGCAATAGTATGAAACTATCAAATATTACTCAAATATTAATGCAACTCAAATATTTAATTGGATCACACAACTGGGAATGAGGAAAGTTAATTTAGAGCGCAGAGGATTAAAAGTTTTCTTGTACTTCGGTAATTCGGCTCTAAAGCTGCATTAAAAAAAAAAAAAAAAAAGTGGTGTTATTTCTACGAAAATGAGTTGTTTTATCCGTGAATTCGTTTTCATTAGTGATATCCAATTAAGCTTAAAAACTAATTTAAGTTTGGAAGTATAAATAATCTTTCGCTTGGTAGGACCTTAATTACCTAAACCGGAGCTCGAAGCTGTTAATATCATTCATTAAATGTAGGTTATCGTTATAACAGTTTAATAATTTGCGCATCCATACTTCTTTCTGATGTATGAATATAAACTCTTAGGTTGTATTAGATTTGATTTGTCTTAAAAATGATTTCAATTATAAATATTTATGATAGAATTATTAGCCTTGGTGATTTTGCATTGATTCAATAAGGAATTCTTTTGGACCAAAGAGTATCGTTATAGATAGGTTTATTGTTACAGATAGCATCGTTTCACACAGGTTTTACAGTATATCAGTTCAGCCGAAAGTAAGAAAATTGATTTCAATGGCAATGTCATCATCGATGAGGTATTTGTATTCTAATATGAATAATTTAATTCAACGTTTTATAATTTCTTCTCAAATCCGTAAGGATATTTGTAGACTGGAGAATAAGTGTGTATAGTAGCTATTTTAATTTAGTATAAATATCATATAAATCCAGTGATTAAAGAATATTTTTGAAATGTGATTTAAGTAGTTGGTAAAGATTTGGTAACATAAATTAATGCATTACAAGCATTCATGTATCCTTATAATACAAGTTGCCAAGAGCATTCCATTATTTCAATTGGTAATGTTTTCAACTGGTATACTTCTGTCATAAATGGCTCTTAATGATTTCAGCTAAATATAATTTATTCATAACATATTACTATCTACTTTTCTGTTTCTCCAATTTTCACAGCTGAATGTAGAGGGAAAATACATTTGTTTGAACAAACAAGCTCCCAGTTTATGAGAATCAATTATGAGTGTTTTGTCCTAATCACAAAGATCACTATTGTTCTCAACATCATCACTTTGTGGGCTTCAAAACGGTTAGCAATATTTCACTCAGACAGGGCTGGGTTTGTATTAAGAAGAAAATAGCTTGCTTCTGCCCTGGCTCTGAGATAGAAACATAACTGACGTCAGCTTGTTTTCCTCGTCACTCAGAGATTAAAAGCAAAAATACGTCATCCTTGATCTAATCCGTGAAATATTTCGGGGTGTTTATTAATTTTTTAATAAACAGCCATAGAGAAGGATGTAGATCGGCCTGATAAAATAGCACTTGCAGATGAGCTGCCGTACGTGTAAACGGGATTGCAGAAAATCGATGAAAGAGCCTATCGAAGATGACAAACGTATCAATAAGCTAAGTGGTAATGCTCCATAAATAATCGGCGATTAGCACTTGCTATCCGTGCGTCACGAGTCCAAATTGTGTTCCACCAGATTAGAAATCTAAGCTATCCAGCTCTGAATGCAGTGGTAAGAGCGACAACCTTCAAAGATTTCAAAGATTGCCTCGAAAAATCTTGCATTCTTTTCTATCGCTGGTGACCAACGGTTCAGGGAAAGAACGCCCATGGGAGGAAAAAAAAGGTTCTATCTTTAAATAGAACCTTTGTTTTTAATTACCAGATTTTTGACACCACTTATGTTTTGCCTGTAAGAAGCAAAATAAGTGCATCTTTTTGTATTATTGTTGTAGATGTTATCTTTGATTTATCTTAGTCTTAGATTGTCAAATATGTGTATGATATCGCAGTTTGTCCTGTCTATAGAATGAAGTGAGTACTCATCCAACCGATACCGCGGCAGTAAATACCCTTTCTTTGAAACGGTGTCTTGCTTTATCACACCAACTGGCCTCGACTCCCCCTCCTCCGGTCCCTGTCTACACTCTTTTATAACTTATATATAGATATAAATATATATGGAAAACTGTATTGAATTTGAGGTAAGAGTTTAACCCGTTCGCGACCAATGTCTCGTATACGCGCCGCAGCGATACGAGATTCTCTTTTTTGTCCAGCGTCGTCTCCACGCGATGATCTCACGTTGATATTGAGAGACCAGCGTTGCGTATGAGTAATCGTTGATCGGAACGTTTTATTTTAATTTTTAAATGCTAGATTTCAATACTAGATGACGTTAAATGGCAAAGGTTTTCACAATGGTCGACACGCATAGCATTTACGTGTTGGTCCTCAAGGGGTTAAGGTGAAGAACCCCTCTTCCCTATAAAAAATTTCTTGCTACACCCTTGATTTTATCACGAGGGAAACAAATTATACACTCACGGGAAAATTTCACAACAGTACTCCCTGGGCCAAGCCCTCTAGTTCTGAAGTAACTATTGGTGGTTATGATTAAAAAAAAATATACACGAATATGTAAAAATTGCAATAGTTTTTTTTTAAAAAAAAAACAGTGGTAGTGCTCTTTACTTTTAATTACAGAGTTGAATGTTTTTCGCCTTACATCCAGTAAAGTTAGAAATCAAATAAGTTATGTATTAAAATCAATAAAGCAATTTGAAACACGCCGAAATAGCCATACAACCTCGAATTAATTCAGAGAAAGGAAAGAAAAAAACGTCCCTGGAATAGGAAATGAAGTTATCGCATTGAGTTTCAACAAGCTATTAAATTTATAATATTTCCGTTAACAAACTCATTAATCACCTAAAAGATGCCATTAAAGCTCATGCTACCACCAAATCGCTGAGTAACGGGTCAATCCAAACGCATTCTACAACCGTGTTGCGCAATTACTCGAGGAGAAACTAGTTTTTTAAACTTTTTTTCTTCTTCTCATAATCTGGCATCATCAACCTATTCCGTGTTTATGGATACAGCCCAGTAGACCCACCGGTTTTTTCTCCTCTTTATACAAGAGCGGCGGGGAAAAAATAATATTTATCGAAGAAAAAATAGCGTTAAAAACCCGCATTGTGGCTCATCAATCATGCATTTTAGATTTGAGGTGCCCACAATATTTCTCTTTTTTAAAAGAGGAACGTAGTACCTTTCTAGCTGAAAAATCTTATTACAGTCTATTTTTGTTTCATTATAGAATAAGTTCTGCTTTGTATAGAATAAACTCTTTCTTAAATCATTAGTAAGGGTCTAACTTTATTAAAATAAATTAAGTTTTGTTAAAAATATTTGTTGTAGCCGTAAAAACTTAAATTGGCTTCAAAAATGTCAAAACTGTTAAAAAATTCAAAATTTTCAATCTTTTTATTTTTTTAATATAAAACTACAAAATTTTCTTCACATTTCCATGTCATTACTGCCGAAGGACGGCCGAATGGTAGATTGCTGCTCTTCGGTACCGGAGTTCGCGGGTTCGAATCCCGCTGGTGGCATGGATGTTCGTAGCCGTTCGGAATCTGCCTTAAACAGTAAGTCCCGATCTCATTAGCTGTCGTGTAGCAAAACAGTAGACCGTAGCGCTCCAAACCAACCATCTACGTCATTACTTACATACGGAACGTTCGGCCGAACGATGGCCAAATGGTTAGGGTGCTGGCCTTCGGTACCGCAGTTCGTGGGTTCGAATCCCACTGCGGCATGGATGTTAGTAGCCTTTTGGAATCGGCTTTAAGCAGTAGTATCCGGTCTCATTAGCCCTCGTGTTGCAAAAAAGTAGAACGTTGCGCTCCTAATCAAACCAAACATATGGAACGTTCCATATGTATTATTACATAATACTTATTGAACCACAGTTATCACGATATACCGTACTCTGTACCCTTAATTTGACGAAAACATCGATTTTTATTGTTAAGGCAGTGTTTTTTAAACCTTTTTTTTGGCTCACGTACCACTTAGTTGTACATCATGTTAAATTGTACCATTTTGTAAAAATGATTATATTTCAGGAAATTTGTGATTGCGAGTGTTTATTTGCTAATGCAAATAATTACATTTTATAGGGTGACAATGTATTTACATCACATAATGAGACAAATTACATTGAAACACCCCCAAATGTTATGTACTACTTTGTAAAAATGATTGTGTTTCAGGATAATTGTGATTGTTAGTGTTTATTTATATGCTAATGCAAATAATAATTAAATTTTAGAGGGTGACGTTGTATTTTCATCACAAATTGAGACAAATTACATTGAAATACCCCCAAACGTTATGTACCATTTTATAAAAATGATTGTATTTCAGGAAATTTGTGATTGCGAGTGTTTATTTGCTAATGCAAATAATAATTACATTTTATAATGTGACGATGTATTTGCATCACATAATGCGACAAATTACATTGAAATACCCCCAAGCGTTATGCCGTATTATAAACTTACTGTAACTGACACTTTCTCTCTCACAGACGCACACACACACACGTATGTGTCATTAGCCCTTCTGTACCAAAACAGTGTACTGTGCCTCTCCAAACCAAACCGTTATTGAATATGCAAATTACTGAATTACTTATCAATGCTAAAAAATACCGATTTCACGACATTTTTACAGAGTTTCGCGACATATTTTTCCCAACATACATATACAACATAAACATATACGTTTATTTTTTGAATCTGTACATTCTGTATATCTTTTATATTATACAGTGTAATATTGAATATCTGAGGCAATTAATAAATCATAATCGTCTCATTGTTTTTGTAATTGTTTCTTAGAGCTATATGAATAGATAAATTTCCTTACAAATATCTGCAGAAAGTTAGGAATGGGTAAAATGAATTTTGTATTTTATTTTGTTAGATAAGGGTCCCACCAGTTTCTTGTACATAGATTCCAAACCAAAATCTAGTCCTGTTGCTACATATAGAAAAGCTGATTTTAAAATTATGTTAGCGTGCCAGTAGTACAACAGTGTTTAAGTTTCTTTTAGCATGTTGGAACTTACGTAGACGTTATCGCAATTTTCTAATACTCGATGGTAACCGCAAGTTTCCCAGGAAATATCCAACGTTAATGTTTATTCTTTATCCAGGTGGTGATGCTTTTTGGCCGACTAACAAATGTTTGTTCAGCTTCTAGCAAAGTGAAAAATAATAGACCAGTTTCTGAAGGTTTTAGAGGTCGTAGAAGAAATTAATACACTCAAACTTATAAAGCTAATAATTAGATGTATTAAAAAATTATTTTAACACATTTACATTAAACGATAAGTTTAAATATTTTGAAGTATTATCGTGCTTTTAAAAATCTTTTAGAAGGGAATTTTTAGTTTAGGAAGATGGTAGACGGGCCTTTAAAAACGTTATGTAATTTTAAAACTTAGAAATATGAAAAATATACACATATAACTAAAACAAATTTAAACAAAAATTAAATCAATTACTCTTCTTCATAAACTTAGTTTTTAAACCTTTTATTTAACACATTAACGCTTGGATATTTCTGATGACCATATATTAGCAAATACCTAACATAGAAGCTATTATGGACACCTGGAAGTAAAACAAAATATGAAATTTAAACACCTTTAAATATGACATCAAGTCATCATTAGTGAGGAGATGTTATTTTAAAACATAATAAGATGTCTTTGAAAAAAGGAAAACTTCGGGATAAGAGATTTATTTGCTATCATATATGAGAAAAGTACTGAAAAGAGATGACTTATTACAGATATGGCTATTCACCATGATTTTGACCGGTATACGTTCAGAATACCGGTCATAATACGTTCCTATTCTAAGCTCGAAAATCATAAAATGCCGATCGAAACAACAAAATTATAGATAAGATCATATTTGAAAACTTGGGATATTATTCATAAGATTAATATCTATTTCCATTAAAAAGGAAGAATCGTTCAAGAAAACAAAAACTCTACAAACCATTTTTTGACTGTCCTCAAATGAGGACGCTGGTCATTAATGGGTTAATATTTCTCTCCCCCCCCTTTAATTTAATTTTATTATTACATGAAAATATATTTGGGGATGTAGTTAATTGGATAGTTACTTTACAAAATAAGTTTGAATTTCGTATTTTGATTTTTCCTGAATAATTCAGGGACCATCTCCACTCCCCCCCCCCCCCCCCCCCCCCCCCCCCCCCCCTCATCCCCCTCCAATCCCCCCCCGCCCCCCCTACTCCCCCCTTAAAAATCTAAATTCGAAACGTGAAACGTATGCAAATATGTATGTTGGCGTATATTATACGTGTTTGATAAAAATTTAGAACGAATTTATTCAAAAAAAAATTGAAAAAAATATTTTAAAATTCAACAAATTTTTGGAAAAATTAAAAATATCTTTATTCTGAATTAAAAAAAATTTAATGTGGTTGGTATATAAAATTCTATTTTTAAGCTTATGTGCCCAAAGTTCTTTTTTTCAAACTTGTGAATTAATAAGGAAAGGAGGGGGCATATCACGTTACTGTAAATGAATAAATAACATAAAAATTGATATCTTGAAAAATTTACCACGGTTCAATGGAATGATACACATTTAAAACAAAGAATTTTCCAAAATTTCCAGTTAAAACCAAAGTTATTGCTGAATATTTGTTGTTTTAACATTTACATTTCTGGTAAAAAGCTAACTTTAAAGCCCTTTTTTTTTTCACAATTGAATTTTTCAACATTCCATGCACTCTTATTTAAAATCTACTTATAGAATCTTCAGATTTTCAAGATTACTAATTTATAAGTATACTAAATAAATCTCAATTTAGTCTAACTTTTGTCTTAAATTTATGTATTGTAAAATTAAATCTAATTTTTTTTTCTCAAAATTAGCGAATATAATAATGAAAGCCATTAATTACGTTAATGAATTAGAATATATTTCGAAATTTAGTTTTAGAATAAAATATTAGTTTAACAAAATGTTAAAAAAGCAACTTTTAAAAGCTTGCATGATTATTTTTATTTTCATGTTTTTAAAAAGCAGATTTTGTATTTATGTTTAGTTAATTATTGTTATCGATATACATTTGAACACTTTTTAAACCATTTGTTACAATACAATGTAGGAAAAAATTGTTATGTAAATTATATTATATATATATATATATATATTATATATATATATATATATATGTTTTTTTATATTTATTATATATATATGTTTGTGTATATATATATATATATATATATATATATTGGTTTTGAGATTACAAGATTCATAGCATTGTTTTAAATATGGTTTTTACGTTGTTTAATGTTGTTCCCTCCTTAAAGCTGAATATCACCCTTAAATTTCTGTTTACGTATAGAACCTTCAGATTTTCCAGATTACTAATTTATAAGTAGACTTTATAAATCTCAATTTAGCCTAATTTTTGTCTTAGAAAATTATGTATTGTAAAATTAAATCTTTTTTTTTTCACAAAATTAGCGAATATAATAAAAGCCATTATTAACTAATGAATTAGAATGTATTTCCAAATTTAGTTTTAGCATAAAATATTAGTTTAACACAATATTAAAAATGTAACTTTAAAACCTTTCATGAATATTTTAATTTTTCATGTTTTTAAAAAGCAAATTTTGTATTTATGTTTAGTTAATTATTGTTATCGATATACATTTGAACACTTTTTAAACCATATGTTACAATACAATGCAGGAAAAAATTGTTTTATTTATTGGTTTTGAGATTACAAAGTTTTATAGCATTGTTTTAAATATCATGGTTTGTACGTTGTTTTACGCTGTTCCCTCCTTAAACCTTAATATCACTTTTAAGTTTCTGGTTATGTATGGTCATAAAATGGCTACGACTTTGAAAACGAGTAAAAACCATAAAATTCCCACTTGATAAAATTCCCAAGTGAAAGGAGGAAAGATATGTGTACGTTTATGTAGGGCTATTATTTTTCATCAAGAGATATGTTACTTTTAGTGAAAGATATCCACAATCATTATTACAGTTTGTGTGACGTCTAAACTGTAATCTATTACTCGACAGTGAACGCTGCCATTTTCCTCGGTCTGATAAGAGTATGGCATATATTCTGTCCGGAAGAAGAAAAATACCTCCGTTACAGCGACATAAATTCAATTTACTGAAATAATACTAGCCTTTCTCGCCTTACACAGCATTCAAGAATTCACTCTCGTGTCCCGTTTCATTGATTCTCATCACGTGCATCAGATAACTGCTCTCCTCTCTCTCCGCTTTATGGCAGTCACGTCAATTTTACGCTAGGTGTCACTTGCGCCAGAACGTTAAAGCATCACCCCCTTCATTATATCACGAGCAATGGTGAGCTCGTCACCTGTCACACTCAGACTCATTTTTGAGATTACTTTTTTTTCCCCCTTCCCCGTTACACGTAATGCCATTTAGCATCCACGAACAGGTGGTTTGCTTCTATTTTCTTCCTAGGCATTGTTGTTGATGGCAACCACATGGGCGTGTTTGGATCAACACCGTTTTTCACGGTCCACCTGTCAAATTGTCGCGCATAGTGGTGTCTCACATCAAATGATGATGTAGTGAATGTGTATGGTTTGGTGCCGATATTTGCTGTGACAGCAGTTGTTCTCCAAGTGTCCACCTTACCATTCTGGAAAGCTTAGATTTGATTGCAGGGGCGTTGAGAGATATTACATAATGATTCTAATCTTATTTAAATTTTTTAATTCAATTTTTAAGGTCCCGACTTTAACCCACGAGAATTCGCGCTTCCTAGAAGAGGGATGCAAGAAAGCGCGCCCTCAGTGTCCCAGTGAAACTTTTTTGAGCAAAATTCTAACAAAATTGCCTTTGATTATTAACAGAAAATTTGCATTGCCAAATATACTTTATTAAAAATTTAGAATATATTTCGAATTATTTGAAATATTAAATTTTAAAAGTATTTTGGACTGTAGATCTTTTTTACTATCATTCCGAAAGCGCAAGCATAAGACACACGCAAGTTTAAAAACTTAAATCACATCTTTCATTTTAATCGAATAACGATATAATTGTGGAAGCATCTCTCCTCCGACTACAAACACGAGATAAAAATGCAAAAGTGTATGCGCATGCACTAGGTCTTTGGAGCCCAAGTAGATTGAAAGCATTTCTTAATAAGAAAAATATTCAGAAACAATTGCGGAAATGCATGTTATTGGGATCTAGAAGACCTATAAGTCAGTTACTAAAAATTTGGGAAGTTTGTTTCTGTTGGGCGGTTATGTGCGGAATGTTTTTATAACTCTCAGGCCTCAGAGGCTCGCGTCCTCGCGCTTAACAATGCGAGGTAATAAGTGGTTTACACGAACTCCACTAGAAGCATACGTTCGAAAGTCAATAGATGTCTGTTTCATGAGATTTTCTAATTTATATAAAAACTTAAGCTCTGAGCTACTTGATTATGCTACATACAACTGTTTCGATGCAGATAATCCTTAAAGGTCCTTTGGTTATCCTTGCTAGGAATTTCCCCTAGCTTGGACTTTTTCATACTAACTTACTTAAAAAATATATTAAATTTTTATAAAGTATGAATCTTCACACTATTATCAAGCCATGACACACTCCCCCAATAATGTTTTAATTAAAATTTATTATACTGCATTCCATAAAAATTATAACTTCACATCTTAATTTATTATAGTTGGTATTTGTATTTATTCTTACTCGTAGTTCTAGAAGTTATTTATTTCTAAATTTTTAAACTCTATTTTGTAATTTTTTCTAATCTTAAAAAAAATCACATTAAGTTCGTTTGCACTGTATGCTATGTCTATTCTCATAGTCAAACTTGAATTAGAGAGCAAGTTTCAAAGAATCCAGTTAATTTCCTATGCTGTGTTGGATAAATTGAAAATACCCCATCACAGTTGATTATTTTGAAAATAAAACTCGTCGATGTTATATAGGAAACCTTGTTAACGTCTGGATTCGGCAAAGTCGTAAAAATTTAAAAAACTTTGAAAGGAAGCAGACTTAACGCCTTATCTCGCGTCAACCTGTAAGGGTTGAAATAGAAATGGATTCAAGTTAGAATTTCTTTTCCCGATGAATATTGCATGATGATGACCGAATGATTATGGAACTGCTCTTCGGTATAGGTGCTTGCGGATTCGAATCCTACTGCTAGCATGCATGTTCGTAACCATTCAGAATTGGCTTTAAGCAGTAGGTCCCGGTAGCATTAGCTCTAGTGCAGGAGGGGAAAAAAAAAGCCTTAGCGTTCCAAATCAAACCAACCAAACTCGATGAAGATTGTGCTGATTTTATCGTTTAATAGCGAAATATTTTTAACCGTTTAATTTTGGCTCAGGTTCATGGGTGATTAGATCTTTAATCAGTTGAAAGTTTTTTGCTATGATACGAGAAATCCGCAAGTCTTTATTAGAAAAAGGAATCGTAAACTGAATGTTGTTTTCTCAACGCGTTCAGGTTGATGTGTAACAAAAGGCTTTTACAGTATCTGTGTAGGATTAGGATAATTAAACTCTTTGTATTCAAATATTTGAAATAATACCAAAATAGGAAATAAATAAATGTATCTAAACAAATGTTGGATGAAATCATACGATAGCATGTTTCTTTAGTATCATTATTTTCCTTGCTGCTCGAATAGATTCAGATAAGTGTGACAGGATATGTGAACCTGTTTACTCAAGTTAAATTACTTTAGCATATACGTACGAGACACTTGATCTCATTAAGAAGGCTTTCGTTCTATTCCTCCATTAGGTTAAACATCCCTTGTCTTACATTGCCGTATCAGAATACAACAACAAGTGTTTTTTCTGCAGCTAGTTGTTTCCAGGTTTCGACAGAAAATGTTACTCCTACTTAATTTTAAGTGAACTGGAAAGGAAGCTTTCAAATTTTTTTTTCTTCCGAAATACGCGTAATAATTTCAAATATTAATGATAATTAAAAGAATAGCAACAATATTTTTCATACTCTAACTCTTTAAATTACTTAATATTATGCCGTTAGGAAACTTATACATCAGCTGAACATTTTATTAAAGTCAAATTTTGTCTAGTGATTATCTGTCTTAATTACAAAAATATGATCATAAACATATTCTGTTGGAAATTTTACCCAGTTAAATGATCACCAATCCATCCAGGTAGAAAATAATCGGAGTTCCTAATACGTTTAAAAATTGTTTTAAGGACGCATGTGCTTATGCAAGTGGAATATAAATTTCAATTAATCATCATAAAACCTTTTTCAACTTAACCTTATAAGTTTAAACCAAAGGACTTACTTTAATTAGTTACTTGCTTTGTTGCTAAAATGCATTTTATAAATCTGACCTGAATTTTTCATAGTCACCTTCACTATTTTGAATTAAATTTCTGTATCTTATATTGCTAAAATTACATCTAAATTAACATTTGTCACTTTTTCTATAACTAAAGTTGCATTGCATTTGTATAACTAAAATATGAAAGGGATAACAATTCCTGCTTTGACTTCTTGTGAAAGACTTAGTAGATATAAGTACTAAGTTCATAAAAGCGTTTGTGTATGCATGTGTAAAAATAATACATATATTATGCTTTCTAAATTTCTTTCCATAAAAACTTCTTGCAATTATTCTATTCTTGGGAGCTTTGTTCTAAAAGCGAACCCAGAAATCTGAATTTTTCAAACGGATTTTAGTTCGATATAGGTTTGTAGCGCTACGGTCTACTGTTTTGCTACACGAGGCTGATGAGACCGGATATATGATTCGGACCTAGGTGGGGTATAACTAATTACTCGTATGATCGTACCGCCTTGTTTAACAATAGAAATAAAAAAAAAATCATCTAACCCATGTAGGTTCTATCGTAGAATATTATTGCCCCGTTAGTTCACAGTCCAATGGTAATTTTTACCTTTCTTTGCACAAGTGAGCTACTTTGTACACTGGACCAGATGGTTTCTTCTGCCCTTTAAACTTATTTAGAAAATCATGTCTGGCCATCTGGTACCATCTGCCACGCGCCAGGCGTCCCAGGGGCAGGTGATGTTTTCTTGAGGGGAGCACTATCCACTTCCTTCGCTTCCCTCGAGCACCGACCCCCTCTTTGTCAATTTTTTTTTCATCTCTCCATCGTCTTAAAGTTGATGGAGCTTGCAGGCACGCGTCGCACCTGGCTAGCTGTTCCTTCTCGGGCCTGTTTTCTAGCCTCCAATTGGTCTGCAGGTGGGACGTTTTTGGTCACGTGAGTTTGACCGACACCGGTTTTCGTTCACCCACCAGCCCTTAGGTCGATTTCGCTGAATTTGCTGCCAGAGGTTGGACGTGTGGTTTTTTTTGTAGTTCACCTGTTGTTTCATTCGACAGCGTGCTAGTTTCTCTATCTATGGTGGTATTTTCATCCAGGAATATGCGTTGTACTCAAAGTAAGACTTCATTTAAGTAAGATATTTTAACATATTTTAAAATTGTTGTGTACATCCCAGATGTTTTGTGTTTGCGACGTGCTGTCTGCTTATCTTTGACCTTGACCCAAACTCAGTGCACGCATTTGATTAATGTTTGGAGTAAAATCTTATATTTGCGTGTATATATAAGTAATTGTGCAATTAATATACAACTTTTATTAATTTAATCTCAATCCATCTCGTGTCAAAACGATAAAATTTATATTATATGTATTAAATATGCATTTATGATAAATTAATTAAATAAAAGGATACCATTAAATGCTTTGCGGTTCCGTTAGCTGTAAAAAAATATACCTATACAATCCCCACTTCCTGACAAAACTTAAACATATGTAAAAAAAAAAAAAAAAAATTCTAATAGTCAAATCCAGAACTATCATCAAATACATTATTCTTAATAATTATTATT
Organism: Pardosa pseudoannulata; assembly: GCA_032207245.1. Classification (NCBI taxonomy): domain Eukaryota; kingdom Metazoa; phylum Arthropoda; class Arachnida; order Araneae; family Lycosidae; genus Pardosa; species Pardosa pseudoannulata. The sequence goes on from CM063510.1 coordinate 15,608,177, forward strand.
AATTATTCTAATTAATCACCTTCATACATAATCATATAGAATTTTTAAAAATTAAAATTTCGTTTTATTCGATTCATACAGAATAGATTTCGGGTAATTTTTTTAATATGTTTAGAATTTTCATTACAGCTAGGTATACCCATTTTTATTAAAGTGGTTTTATTTGATGGTATTTACTGTATAACGCTACAACTGGTTTTGTTCAGAAAAAGGCAAGGATCATTTACAATGTGAGAGATAGATTGGAAGTCATCGTCTGTGAGACCATATAACGGTTTAAATGTTCAAACTTTAAATTAAATGCTTTATTCCACTGAATGTGCACAAAGTACAGGAAATGTTCAAGAGAGCATACTTCATATTAGTTAACATAAAAATTGAATGCTTTATTTAAAGAATTCTAGTAATTTAAAAGTATCTTCTTTTAATTTTTTTCAGAGCACTATTTAATCTTTTTTTTAATGTGTTTAGTATACTCAGGCTTGCAATTCTGTCACTTTTCTCACCTTAAGTCACTTTTTTTACAATTGATCACTTTTTTAAGTAAATAGTCACTTTTTTCATGGTGTATCACAGCAAAAGTCTGCTGTTGAAAAAAGAAAATCTGAATTAATAACAAAATATTTTAATAAAAGACCAAAAATGTGATGCTCTAATCTTATTTTTCTTATTAAAATGTAATTAGTCATATGGTTTCCAGAATTTAGTGATTTTAAAAAGTAAAGAAGTTCCTGAAATCTACATTTGTTCTGGAATTTAATACATTGAATTTAATACATTGATACATTTAATACATTGAAGTAATTTACGTCAAAGCACACATTTCTCTTTTTCTTCACAATTTTTGTTTAGATACTCTAATCTAGCTATGTACATCTTTCAAAACATCATTAATCCCTTCCTGTGCGATTTAATAATGAAAAACTGTGCATGAAGTAACAATTTATTTTTTATTTAAAAAACTTGTTTCATTTTACAATTGTTACATATTCTTAATTAAAACCCACTTTTTACATAGTGTTAAATAATACCAGAAACGGTAAGATTAAGAAAATATCAAAGCAAAACATTAATAGGGTAGACAGATAATAGTCTTCAAGCTAGTGGTACTTTTCAAAACAAAGTGCAAAGGAATTCTGAATTGTTTACACCGCCAGGGAGTTTCACTTCTAATTTGATTCTTGTAACACACACGGCATTTCTTAGTAGGTTTTCTTTTATTCTGATTCATCAAATTGGCAGTGACTTGTTCCAAGAAATTCTAAGTAAACAATATGCAATAGTGACTTGTGATTTCCACAAGTAACAAAAGTGTTGCCAAGTTCAGTACACTAGAAATTTTAAACTAAATTAATTATCATATTTAACAGTAACTTTAGTCCCATGACGAGTGCAGCTCGTCATTGTGCGGTATGGAATGAAAAACCAATGACAAGCTAGACTCTTCATTTTACCTAAAGGGGTTAATATATGTAGAAAATTGTGATTTTAAAATTAATGTATTGTATGTATTCAAATCTAATATACAGATTTTCTTGAATGAAAAGCAATGTTGAGTTGTATTAAACAAAATTTTTAACCTTTTTTGTATTTCACGTTAAAATCATGTCTTGAATGAATCATTTGATTTGGAGTTAAAATAAATAGAAAAATCTTAATAGCATCTGTAATCAAGACAAGAGAAAAAAAATCGCTTTTTTTTTTAATGTTTAATTACTTATTCTGTATTTGTCAACTTTTTAGTCACTTATTCTGTATTATTTGTCACTTTTCTCACCTTTTTGAAAGTACTTCAGCAGTTGCAAGCCTGTATACTACAATGCTTTTAAGATTTTTTTAAATTTTATAATTTTATAGAAGGGATTTCACCTCCATCCCTCTTCGGTCTGAAATGTGACATTTGCTAATACCTGATTTTGCATACTCTTGATGTATTAATCCATAAACTTTTCCTGTGATTCCCCTCACACACATTTTTGTAATTGCAGTATATAATGCTTACTTTATTTATTTGTTTTTAATCTTGGGAATAGTTCGTTTTTTAGATGTTTGTTTAAATAACCTTATACGGTAAAAACCAGAGTAATTGCCTTCCTGCTCGAACTGCACCACGTTGCTATCATTACTCCTTTTATTTGTGTACATATTTCCTGGTATCTTTCCCACCTCCCGCCAAGGTCCAGAATCATCGTGTTCCACTTGATATCTCTTCTTGGACCAATCTTTCTTTCTCAGCAGGTGGCAATACGGACAGGATGCACGCTGCTCCTAAATCATCTACCTGCCTTATCGTCGTGTTGGAGCGTTATTTCTTTTTTCCCCCATGATAAAGCCATCTTTACATGTTCGCATTGTTCCTCCCCGCCTCGAAAAATTCTTGGAATGTGCCTTTTTTTTCTTTCTCTTTCCCTCCCGATCTCGTTTTCTCAGTTGAAATTTCTGCTGAAAGGACAACTCGGAGCATTGCTGAGTTGACTGTCTTTCCAGCAGTATTAACGACTTTTTCCTGAGAAGAAATTTGGACTTTTTTTTTTTTTTTTTTAAACGACAGCTAAATCCTAAACGTATGGGGTTCCTGCCCAAATATTTTCGGTGTTCCATGCCAACCAAATATAAAGGACGTTCGCCTCGTAAAGGTATGTCTCTTTTCATTAAACTTTTAAATTGGTCACAAAACCAGTCTTTTCCCTCAATCGTTTGTTCACTTATGTAATATTTAAGTCCCCATCTTATTTTAGAGAGATGAACTGTCTTTATAAGTTTAAAAAAGTTTAATTTTTGAATTTTTTTAGAAAATTTTATTAGTTTTTATCATTTGATTAACTTTTTATGGAATTTGAAATTATAGCCCAATTTTTTCTTGTTAAAACTTTGTCTTTTTTCTATTGTTGAATTATTGTAAAATGCGTGAAGTCTATGTAACTCTGTATGGTAGGAATTTTTCATACATCTTTGCTAAGCTGTTATTTTTGAATAGGTAGACAGACTTTTATTTTTTGTTTTGAGCTTAATTGTGGTTAAACAGAATTAACAGCATTTATTTGAAATAGTATATATTTAAAAAAAAATGATGAAAAATAATAATTTAAGTCAATAGTTTCAAATAAAAAATTTTGAAGTCTTAAATCAAAAGTTATTAGCAGTGAAGAAAAAGTAAATTCTTAACAGGAAATATTTTCAGGGGTAAATGTGCAAATTTATATAAGAATTCATGATTTTAAAAAAAACTATTTTCTTTTTTCGAATTTTTTTAATACTGGATTTTTTGGAGTTTGTATCATGATTAAAATGTTATGATTAAATTATGATGATTATGTAAAAATATGCCGATGTTTTGTCTCTACAGTAGGTTTCAGAATTTTTGAAAAGAATTACAAGCACCCCTGACGTTCTTTTAGCTTGTTTTGCGCGTATTGGTTAACCATAAAAACGCAAATAACATGAAAACTGTCTATAAGGATATTGTAGGGCCACAGGTATTAATCTTGGTGTCGCGTAATATTAAGAATGGTTAAAATTGGGAAATTATTAAAGAATGAATGAAGATACTTAAAAGTTAAAATTTAAAATGTCTTAATAATGCTTTGATTTAGTAAGGAATTTCCATGACGACGGAAGATATAGTTACAGATATTTCAATTTCACAGTTTTGCTTTAAGTTCCGTAACATATTCTGGAGTCCTTTTCATTGTTTCCAATTATTAGATTTATTCCCGCGATATGAATGGAAATAGTAAAAGGGATAGCCCCGTTGATGTTGATTACGTCATAGACGTTTCATCTCCGAGCGTACACAAGTTTCAGTCTGAGCGAGGAAGAGGGAAAAAGTTTCTTTCCCATTCATGCCACCAGGTCTGGGCCGAATCGCCTGCATTCCGAGAGCTTGACTCATCAGTGTTCTGCTTTGCCTCGCTACCTGAGGTTATTGTGTCCTACCGAAAGCACAAAACCGTAGAGGTAGTATAGGGAGGCATTTTTTTATCTCTATTTTTCACTCTGCCTGAATGTCAGTTATATCCTCTTGCAGCGTGTTTACTTGCCGTCGCTTATGAAGCATTTTGTTGATCTGACACATGTGTGTCAATCAGGTTTACCTGGATTATCTCACCTCATTTATTTCCCTTTTCATAAGGTTAGTATGTTGATTTAAAAGAAAAAAAATATAAAAGCCGAATGGTAAACAAAAATTTAAAAGCATATTTTATTAATACTGACGCTGTATTTGTTAAACAATTGTTTTTCAATCAAATAGCAATCGACCCACAATAATGCAAGTACTTTTGTGTTTTGTTATTGCATTTAATGTATATATAGAGAATAAAAGTTGATAATTAGAAATAAAAACAAAGCAAAACATATAACTGAAAAATGTTTAATGTATCTCACCAGGAGTAACCACAAACACCATTAAACAAAATAATTGTTTCTGTGAAAGACTCGATCTTTACAATAATGTGTGTGCTTTATACGTAAAGTAAATGCGGTCAATAAATGTATTATACTTACATGAATTAAATTTATGTTAATGATAACGCGTCAAAACGTAACATTGTTAATGCGACGACGTAACGTAGTCATACTTTAATTTTTGAAGTTAATGGTTGACAGATATGACATTACCATTGAATCTAATTCTCCATTAGAGAGAAATTTATTTTCTCGAGGGTACTACTTACTTCCTTTTCTTTTTTATTTTAATCCCCCGTACACTCGCTTCTCTTTAAACTAGTGAGCATGGAATGACTTTAATCTGTCAAGAAAAGGAAGCTGCCGATTGTAATTGCTAGTGGGCGTCATTTTAATTGGTGTCAATTAAAGCAAAATGGTCTGAATGTGCTTTGATAGTCAAGCTGGCCATGAGTTCTACAGGAAAGGGGTTAATGAACAGAAGATTTGCGGGATACCATAAGATCTTTTCGAGATGGACTAAAAAGGAAGAGCTTTCTTTCAGACACTGAGCTACTTATTTTTCTTTTTAAGGAAAATATTAAAACTGTAAAATGAATAATTATTAAAAATTGAATCCCACCCAAAGAAAGAATTTAGACTTTCAATAAATAAAAAAGAACACTAAGTTTTATGCATTCAGTGTATATGCAGCTATTTTTTGAACTTGTCCTGATTTATTCTATGTTAGTCACTACTGCTTACTTTAAAATTGTATTATATGTAGAAGCCATATAAATGTTTACCCTTATTTGAAGTTTTGGTAAAATTTAGTAATATAAATACCATTATTTTACCCTGAGAGATTACGGATTAACTATTTGAGTCTCACCGTTAGTATTAATGCTTATATTCTTTTCGAATTAGCTATAAGTAATACATTTTGTTCTGATTAGCACTAAGTAGCAAAACTTCAACTAGCATGTTAGGATCGCTATAATCAGCCATGCATTTCTTAAGCATTTTTGTGTAAAATGTATTATCAACACTGTAATCAATAAATTTTTTGAAAGTATGTTCGAGAAAGGTCTGCAGTACTAATAATCGTTTAACTCTTCAGAGTTAAGGATGTGTAAAAAATTTTCGTTGTTGTAAACAGGGAGTAAATATGAGGTGTCACCAATTGATTTGATCAGTTCTTACTTTTAAAGTATCAATAAGTTACCACCTTCAACCAATCACGTGAGCATTAGTTATTCAGTAAATACTGTTTCCAGAGACGTGCCTTTTTTAAACGTAAATTGTTTGGAAGACCAATCTCTATCCTAAGGGTGTCTTAAGTTCACATAGATTTGGGGTAAAAGTTAAGAAACTGCCTCTTTCGTAGAATTTATTTGGAGATAGACATTCACCAAATAGAAAAAGTGGTCCAAAGTCGTCTTCCATCTGTTCGTTGCATTTATCCGATCTGTCTTCGGCAGTGTGTCTGGCACCAATTGCGGCTTCCTCTGTAGTGTTGTCTTGATTTATGACAACGCGGGAGTTCCCACGTTTCGCCCTCAAAGAAACATTTGCATCTTGAACGTGCCCCGTGCCGGGCTCACATTGCGTTGGACGTTGCTCTTGAGGTCTAATTAATCATTGGTGTGAAGAAAAAAAGAACTTGTATACAAACATACGCACGCAGTCTGACTTGAGTTGATTGCCCGCTTTATGGAAGCATCTAAATCATTCAAAAATTTTTCCCCTCTTCGAATGCGAGCGCTATTTTAGTGCAGGCGTGATTTATGGAGTGGTTTATGCTTCCCTTTTTATATATAACGTTTTATGTTCTCTTATTTTTTTGTCAAAAGTTATGTTCCTTTTTTTTTTTTTTTTCAAACATGTCAAATCACGCGTAAGCTTGTCAAAAACATCCAGTGTTGAATAGCAATGCTTCAAACCATTGTGATTGATCATTTCTCGAAACACATTACTCGCCTTTTGAAAGTTTGTCACTAAACTATGGCTATCCTGTTAGGAATAAAAAAATATTTTAAAGATTTTGCCTTTTAACTAAAAATAAATATTCTTCTCAATGTTTCCATTATGCCTAAAACCATCCTGTCCTTCAGATAATGTTTTAATAGTAGTAGTAGTTTAATGTTTAAAATTCCTACTTACTAGAATAGTTAGCATCTAACACCATTGAAAAATGAATCGAAATAATTTAATAATTGAAAAATTGTCCTGAAAAGTTGAGAGGGGGGGAACCTGTTTTTTGCTGTTACAAAACTTTTGGAAAGACGGGGGGGGGGCATATTCCATTGCAATGCAGCTCTCTTTGTTTACAAATACTGACTCAGAGACTTTTAAACACAGCAAACACTTTTTTTTTTCCAGGAATTGGTTTAAATGAAATCATTTTTCCTCTTCATAAAAAAAAAATTAAAGCGTTGAACGAAAAATTTTTTAGTACCTCTAACAGTATAATTAAGGAATTTTCCAAAAATATTTCAATTTTTGGAAAAAAAAAATAATGGGGTTTATGTTTCTTTGTACCTTTTCCCGGGCACATCCCTGGGAAATAGGCTTTTCACGCGAAAGAAAAAATCTTTCTCTCTTAGGCGTTTGCGTAATATGATTTTTACATCGTGTTATTACTGTCCGATTTTTTCCCCTCCTTTCATAGTAAACGAAGCGTGCCGGCCGTTTATAGACTATCCTGCCGTACGTTTCATTGATGCTCGTAGGTTATGTTTATAAAGCACCACCTCCTGCGGTTGAGACATGGAGCTGTTATTACTTTTCTTATCCTAACCGCCACAATACCAATATGACTCGGGTTATTTAGAATAGCATACGGTGAAGGGTTTCTGTGTCATTTAGATTGAAAACTGCATGAAGTGCTGTTATTACCTTATTTTATTTTACTAACATGTGTTAGACCAAAGTTATTTACCTTTAAAATGAAAAATCCAGTAATATTCTAAGCCTGCCAGCTCTCTCGTAGTGAAAACTTCTTTATTGTTCCGAAAAGATGAGAACTTTAATTTTAACTTTGAGAATAACCTCCACCATCCAGTAAGTACACCGGCCGCTGGACGAAGCGGTATGACCTTTCTGAATATTTAGTCCATGGAGTGTTGAAGCTCAATGCTTACATGAATGTTCTTAGTCATTCAAAATCGATTTTAAGTAGTAGGTTCCAGTCTAATTATGCCTTGTGTAGAAAAAAATTAAGGATGGCTCTCAAAACCAAGCTGTTTTAAAGTGCCATCTCTTCGAATACTCTATAACCAAGTTAAGTTAAAAAAAAAAAAAGTCCGCTTTGTACACTATTAGCCATAGTTTTATTTTAACAATCTGTATAAAATGATTTACCTTTTGACATGCAAGGCAGGACGTTACTGACATTAGTTTTCGCTTGCTATAGGTTTATAAAACATTCAAACGCAATTTAAAATCTGTCATCCATTTCATCGTGCCATTTCCTTTTCTTTCTGTGTCCTTAATACTGTTATGGGACTTCGTCAGTAATATATTAATTTTGTGCGAAATTCTTTGCTTAATATCTGTGGCCTTTCTGCCATGAATTGCTGAGCAATTTAGTAATGACACAAGAGTAAAAGTCAAAGTTAAGATTTTTCGCAGAATTGCCAAAGACAAAAATCAAAATATTCAAACAGTTTTTGAGGTAGTCACCATTCCTGTCTCCTTAATCAAAGGACAAATGGCAAAATGATTTTACTCCTATTCTATATAAATACTTATGCTCAGTCACCATACAAAATAAAGCCAGGTGGTGTCCGAACTGGTAACAGTTGTGTGTTGCTTTTTGAAACCAAATTCTGTGGATGTGAATCAGTTTAGAAGCAGGAACTGATCTCATTGTCCTCATGTCGCAAAAGTGTAGGAACGTTGTGGCCTAAATCGAACCATGCGTTTGCAACCAATACTTACAAGTTGACGTAAAGTTAATTAACAGCTATTTGGCTTCACTTTTATAACTACATATCGTTTCGAAATTACATGCTTTCCATTACTTTTAAGCCTTTACTGAACCTTAAGCTGGTAGAAATTTTCCCTCATGTATTCTTCCTATGTCCTTTGCACCCAGTGCATTTTCAATGAACAGGTTTAGTCATAATGTATTTTACCATAGTCTACTTAGGTTTAGTCATAACTTTTATGTTTTTTTCCTCTCTCTTAGTGCACTTATCCTGTCTGTCATTTTAATTCCCGATCATAAATGTCTGCACTCAAACAATTTTTGCCCCACTGGGTGTGTGTGGGGGCGCTCCCTACCGTCGGGTTTCCCCCTTTGATCTTGGGTGTTTACAGTCATTTTTTTCTTTCTTTCTGTGTTGGTAAGGGAGGAGGCCCCCTGACTTTTTCATTTTTCCCCATCTTTTTCTGGTCTCCGTGAAGGGGATTCTGATCCTTTTTGCTGTGTGAGGAGGAAGCGGGAGGGTAAGAAGGTCTCTGATTACAGCTCGCTTCCGCGGGGCTGGAGAGAGCTGTGCCGCGGCGCCGTTCTGCTCGGATAGCTGGTATTATTCGCACTTGGCATGCATAACCATGGAGGTGAGTGCAGGGAGGGGGCAGGAATATTTTTATGTGTGTGTGTGTCTTGCACGCGAGACCGTGTCTGGTTCGTTGCGAACAACAGACATGCCCTTGCAGGTATTTTTACGCATATTTTGTCATAGATGCCCATCAATCAAGGTTGTGTCCCTATAGAACCGAATCAACTGACGATCTGATCTTTACTTGTATCGCTTTATATGTTAAGCAGGATAAAGTCAACCCGATTAAGGCATGAAATTAACGTGTTGCGGATAGATCACGAGTTCGCTTGTGTTTCGCCTGAACACGTGGAAAAAATAGTTAAAGAAAAAGAATCGTTTTTTTTTAATATTTTAATGTGGATTTATTGATTTTTTATAATTAAGGTTTTAATAATTGTAATTTAACTAATAAATTTTAATGCTAATAATTAAAATTTATAGTAATTTTTATGTGCATTGGAAATTGTGTAATAATAGAACATTAAAGCTTATTATTCAAACGCTAAATATTATTAAAAGTTGATTAAATATTAATTTTATTTATAATAGATTACCAAAGACTTAATATCTGGTCCTTAATATGTTAAGTAAAAATTAAGATTGCATCCATCCTGTAGCCACATCGAGCTGTTTCTTTAGTACTCTAGCATGAACTTAGTGGCTGGAGCAGAAGTTTTGTTTTTAATTTTTATAATTTTGTGCCTTAATCATGTTGACTTTGCTTTTCTGTTTTTATTATATCGGGAATTTGCGCTTATTGCCATTTATTTTGGAAGAACCGATAATAATTTAAAGCAGTTTGTTCAACTATTAAGTAGTTTCATTAAAACATTGAAACATTTTCTGAATGTCTTAACATATGTTTAAGTTGATAAAATTAATTTTACTTGTTTTATTCGGGAACGCTGTTTAAAAATCTGTTTATTATATTAGATTAGCTATGTTTGTTGACTTAATAATAATTTTATTTGTACAGAAAAAGTAAATACTTATTATACCTATTCTGATTTTTCTAAGTATTCAGTTATACTTAAATCGTATGGAAGTTGTTCTAGGCATATTTTCAGTTTCAGAACTGAAAGTCTGTTATGCATTTTATAGCGAACTTGTATCATGTTGTCTAAGTATTACCATATATTTCTGATTACACATTTTCATTGATTTTTATTATTGCTGTTTAAGGTACGGTTTGGAATATTTCAGTATGTTTTTTTTTCGAATATTAAACGGAAATATATCACACTGGCTGGAAATCTTCCACAGAAAAAGAAGTACTAAGGTAATTTTTATAAACTCTAATTAGATCTATACTTATTGCTCTGAAACTTGACACAGGCTAGCTGCAATCCATTTTAGAAAGAGAAGTGCAGAGAAAATCCTAGATGTGATAAACTTATAACTTGTGAAGACACAGATGCAATCGGGAATTGTCTAACATATATTAAGAATCTGATATCATTAAATATATAAAAATGAAGCATAAAATTTGGCCATATTTGTAGAAGAGACTTTCCGCATTGAGTATCTTTTATAACAAATCTTCGGAAATCAGAGTTAGGGGTGGGCCCAAATTGAGGTAAAACTTTTTTGATGAAGACTTTAAAATGTCGAAAGTTGCTAATTTTAGAACAATCCCGAAGATGCAAACAATGTAGGAATGTTCTAAAGAATGTCTGCCCCACACTAAGCTATCGTATCTGTAAAAGATTTTTTTTCTCTCCTTTTAATGTATCTTCACCTGGTAACCAATAAAATGAAAATAACTAAGTAGCTCCTTCTGTTTGTGCTTATATAAGTTCAGAATTTTTTAAACTATCTAATCGTTTCTTAATGATTTTAAGAATACCCATGTTATCAGTAATGTATTACTTTGAATTATATATTAATTATAGATAGTGCTTTTAAATGTTTTCTTTATCACTGTATGAAGCTTAATTTAGGAATTTTTTTCTATAGAAATGCTCTTGTTTACATTAGCATACTGATCATCTCTCTATCTTCCTTTTGACTTATGATAGGTTGAAAAAACTTCAAGCGTTTCTTCTGAGTATTAACAATAATATTTTTATCAGAAAATTGATATCTAGTATTTCTAAACAAAACGAAAAAGTTAAGGTGCAGGGTACAAAAATAGCTTCGTTACATCCCTCTCGCTTGTTTGTGGAATCCCCTTCGTGTGCCCGACGCCATGTCAACGTGATTCATAACCGGAAATCTAGTGGCAGAAACTTTTTTTTTCTCCATATTCTTTTCCTATTCCTCTTGATATTTTCTGCCTGTGTCCCGCGAGAGGAAAACCTCGTGTCGGTATGCAACACGTGCAGTTCACGTGCCCCCGAAATAGTCGGGGCCCCTTCGCCGTCAGTTATTTTTGGGCGTTTAGTCAGTAAGACGTGTCTGAAGGCGGAGGGGGTGGAATAGACCCACTATATCCATTTAATCTGGCTCCAGATAATAACGGGAAGGTTTGCTTGATCGTCTTGTAGAGATAATATTTGTAGAAAACCCTTAAAAGATATTTTTTCCTTCGTGTTCAAGCTGTTTCATGAAGCGGTTGATTCTCAAGTTTAGCTTTTCGGTATTGTGTTACGTGGAACTTATTCTCCACCATCCTAGACCAGCGGTTTTCAAACTTTTTTCGCTGCAGTATCCCTAGCATACGCCAGAAACAATCCATGGGTACAACGGAACCCAGTTCGAAAAACGCGGAGGTATAGGATTAGTCAAACCTTGAGTTAAATACGGTGATAATTTTTAACACGTTTCCACTGGGACGAGGTAAGGCAACGTAAATTTTAAACGTCGTCACGCATTTTTTTTAATAATTTCATATTTTTTCGTGATTATTGCCGTGTTACCCTTGGGATACGCCACTGGTACCCAGTTTGAAAACTGCGGCCTTAGATGCTTTCTCATGAAATTTAATTGCTTTTCATTTATAAGTTTAAGTGAGCATTATACCTTTCGAACAGAACAGAACAATTTTTATCACAACTGCCTTATATTTAAGATTCATGTTGGTTTTCTGAAATCATTTTACCACAATTTTGATGTAGCAGCTTTAATTTCTCAAAAATGTATAATCCTTAAACATAGAATTAACATACTTCTAGAAATGCAACAAGCCACGTAATTTTGGAAAGAGGAAAAGATATAACCCTGGGAAATTTTCCACTCCGTCCGTTGACTAAGTTTATTTAAAGAAATCTTTAAGTACAAATTATCCGTCGATAAAATTTATTTCCCCAAGCAATCCAGTATAGGCGGTGCTCAACCACTTTAGTAGATCCCGCTGTCTCTATAATGATCTCTGGAATAGCCAAACATTGACTAGAGAGTTCCAAGTAAACCCTCCCATTTCGATTCAGGTGATAACTGGATATGTCGATCACGACTAATACAGTCTAAACTTATCTTCTCTCCGAGCCAATTCTTCCAAGAACAGGGTGCTTGTTTACCGTCTGGCCCTGACGCTCACTTCCGTTCTTCGTTCTGGAACAGGAGTGTCAGCGCTCGGCTATTGTGTTCCGCTGATTTTGTTGTTGTGTAATGAAACGAAATCTAACGTCAGCCCTGACAGAGGTGAAAGTTTTGGCCGTGACACTTGTTTTTTTCGTCCTCTCACCTTATCTTATGTTATACCGTAGTTTACTGCCAGCTGTATGGAGGCTGCTTTTGTGTACTTGTAATAAATAGTGTAGCAAGAAACGTGCGGGAACTCGATACCTCCATCCCCCAAATATCCGTATGAAGGATATAAGTTGTACCCAAACGTATAAAATTTATATATACCTAAGCTTTCAATATCGCATATATTATAAATACTTTTAAAGACACTTTTAAACAGTAAAAGTTTTAAAAACTATTAGTTCTACATTTAAAAAGATCGTAAAATATCACAGTTAAGAAAGAAATATTATTTTAGAGACAGTTTTAGAGATCCATGTGTAAGTAATGAGAGAGTTTTTTGTTCCATTAGAATGCTTTTCAATGGAAGATATATTGTGAGAGGGGGGAAAAAAGGTTCAACAAAGAAAGACGTCTAGTTATTGTAAATATTAATTTGTTAAAATGAAGAGACTGCTGGGAAAAAAAGTTTAAATGTGTTAATAAATAGTACTAAAAACGAAATGAAGATAATCATTTTTCGTTCATAAACATTTCTTTGTTTGATGAAGGTACAAAAATATTTGAGTGTTAATGTCACGTGTCAGTTTCGCCCTTGAACCAAATTTGCATCATCGTTTTTTTTTTTTTTTTTTTTCCCTCCTTCTGTAAAAGGTGCAAGACTCTAATTAGGTGCTGTTAAGGCAGGGGTTTCTTTTATTGGAATATATACACCTGTGTCCTTCGAGGGGCTTTCATTTCTTTTTGTCTACTGGATACCTTCGAAATCGATTTAAGTTAATGTGTCCTTTTGAATCTTAAATACATGGTAATTACGCTTGGGGTGTCGGTAGGCTACGTGTCTTGTGCTAGGTCATTTAGAGGAATAAACACACTTGTTGATTTAGATCCCCTTTTTTAATTAATAATTAATTATTTATAAAGCGAGCCAGTTAGTTATATATCTAATTTTCAGTCACGAAAATTTATCACATTTTACCTTTAACTCAACCAGTCAATTTTGCAGCCTGAAATTTTGATGTAAAAGGTCATTAAGATAAAACAAAAAGAATTTTTTTTTAATTTCACTTTTAGCCATTTTTTATTTTATAATTTTGGAATTTAGCATCATCCAAAAGTACACTGCGTTTGGGGTGAAGAATGACTTTCAGATGTTACAGCAATATGTATTTTTTCCCAAATTGTTCAATTCCTCCCACCTCCTGGAAGATACAATTTGAAACATAGTAATGCAAAGTTCAATGTCGTAATTATAGCATATATATATATATATATATATAATTAATTATTTTTGCAATTCTTTCCGAATAGTTAACTAAACACTGTCTTCTAATCCTCAGTTACGAGCGGGATAACAATTTCTGTAAGAATGCCTCAAAGAATAAGGTTCATTTTGTGAACCTTATTTTTTCCTGATTGTTCTTGTCTAATATTTATTAGCGAGAAATATTTTTCAATATTTTTATTAATGATTCTTCTTAGTAGAATTAAAAATATGAAATAAAGGAAAAGAAATATATCTATGCCCGTATAGTATGCTGGCGAACCAACTATAGGCAGTCCGTGCGACTGAATTGTGACTATCCAATTCACATTTCAGTTGCATGAATTCGTTACAAAAGTTATAACAATTTCGCTTACCCAGTTTAAAAATGTGCATTTTATATCCATGTGGACCAGAGGGTTTCTTTTGCGATAGAGAAAAAAAAATTATGTCGACATATGAGAGGAAAGGATTAATTTACCCAATTTAAGCATTTTAGTTTTATAAATGGCTTGTTAACTTGTCTAAGTATTCGAATAAGTTTTTCTTTTTTATTCAAAAGGCACAAAAGAAAAACTTAAGTACTTTTATGTGACCTGATTGTAATGTGTTGATAAGCTAAGGCTTCTTCACTATTAAGATGATAAAAAATAATAGTGTAATTTGTAAATTAAACTATCATACCAGTAGAATTCGTTTAGCCAAGTTAATATCTCGTATTTAAGAATTGTGTCCATGATAGACCTGTTACGTGTTTCTTGCGGCATTTGTCCCCTTTCACGAAGAATAAATTCACGTATAGTGTAGGGTTAGTATTTACTTTAGTTCATATCATTCTTAAAATTTAAATGAAATATGTCTTTAAATGTCTTAAATTTAAATGTTGCAAGGTAATAATAGCTTGTAATAAATAAATTTATCCCAAGTTTTAAAAGTAGGTTGTCAATTTGCAGAAATTGAAAATAACAAAATAAATGGGAATTTTATTTGAGATGGGGGTGATGTAACCTTCACAAACCCAGTGGTGCTGGCGTAGCGATTCGCGCTCCCACGACACAGGTCCGAGGTTCGTTCCCCTGTCTGGACAAGGTTAACTCAGCCTTTCATCTCTTCGGTGTGTAGACAAACTGAAGACCAAGCATGATTTTCAACTAAACACTGGGGGTTCCACGTAAGGTTGACCACCTAACCGGAACATTCTTCGTACCCCAGGGGCCTTGGTCTTAGAAACGGAGATTGGCACCGTAAGCCCTGGATCCTTAGGAGCTGTTGCGCCGAGGAGTATAGTTGTAACTTTCAGTAAACACAGTCTGTAAATCTAAGCGTATTGCAGGCTACGCACATTTAAATTTGGTCTCGTGCTTTACACTAAAGATCAAACGCAAAAATCGATTTTTTTAAGCCTTTGCATGCAATTAGATTTGGTGGCTGTTGACCACTTCTGTGCTAAAATCTTACGACAAACAGACTTACTGTTTTTTTTATATATCAGACTAGATATGCTCAGTTTAGCTTACAACTACTGCTTATTGTATTTTCTCTCGTGCGTGGTTTTTAAAGAAGAAAATCTCTAAAATTTTGCAATAATAACTTGATATCCAAATAAATCTATCAGTTAAGATTTTTAATTATATCTTGCTTTGTCATAAATTTTTAGTTTGTATTCGTTTGATTTTAGCCATTTCGTGATCTGGAATCTTGAAATTGCGGAAGTTCAATTTCTTGTTTGACATTTATGGCAACAATTAGTATTTCATCCGTTATTGCAATGCGAATATTTGAGGAGATCATATGCGTTTTGATGCGCCCTACTTCTTATAGCCCATTTTATTTTCCTCCCTGTGCGATAGAGGATAAAATTGCAGGAATTTCTATGCTTTAAACACGCGATTCGAGGTTTCCGGCGCTGTTTAAGATTGTCAGAGCCAATAGTATGCAATCATAACGGGGGGGGGGAAGCAGGTCGCGGCAGGTAATATTTGTACCATAAATAAAAGGTTAGTAAGTGAAACAAAGATGCACACCATCATATTTTATTTATTGACAGGGTATAATTTCTTAGGTTGTCTACATTGCAATTATTGCTAAAATGGTTTTTTTGTGATTATACCTAAGAGTCATCCATTGAAAGAAAGTCCACATTGATTACTTGGTTTGGTTTAGTTTAGAGACCAAGATCTTATCTTTGCGTTGTGTAACAGAGCTAATTAAACAGCCAGTACTAGAAATTTACTTTGGAGCCTACATTTGCAGCGTTTCCTGCGAATGACTTTGACATAAACATAAGATAAACATCCTTGTAAATATTATTTTTTGTAATGCCTATTATTCTGTGAAATTTAACAGTTCGTTCTTTAATTTTTGAAGCATTCCCTCTGATAATGGAGGGTAAAATATATGAAAGCATCTAAATTTTTTTTTGTAAATAATTGTGTTTGTCTGGTCATTCGTTCAGCCAGGTTGTTGAAAGAGCTAACAAACAGGAGCGATATTGTTGATTTTTATTAGAGAAATCTTTTTTTTTTAAAAAAAAAAATTATCTATACCACCTGTAATGACGACGACAAAATACTTTGGAATCGTTAATACAGTAGTTGAAAGATTGGCATACTTGCAGGTGTCCATCCCTCGACAACATACGACCTAGTGTAACACCCGTTACTCGTTAAAAAGCTTATTTATCAAACAACAGAGGCATTCTCAGTTTGAACAAATGCGTGGATTGCTTTCAGTGCTGACCAAAATAACTTCGTACAAACCATATGTATTTGTATTTTGTATACGATTTAAACGTTATAATAATGAGAAATAAACTTTAAATTTCCCGAAGAATACTATAAAAAATCATGAAAGCTTGTTTATGTACAAATTAATTTTCTTGTGTTGTTGCAAAGTTTCTTTTGCAAATGCCATTTATAATAAACATATCCATACAAACTTGTTTACTGTCTAAAGCATTGGTTCTCAACGGGGCGTTACCTCCCCCTGGGGAGGGCGCTGAGACGATGCGAAGGGGCGGGGAACTTATTTTATGTGGCAGGTGAACATGTCTTGGACTGTAATTTTGAATCGAAGGTTAAACTGTCCCTGAACCATCAAGCTCAACCATCCCACTGATATAGATCTCCCTCACTGATTTATTCAAACTGATTTTTAAAAGTAAAAAGTTTTACCTGTATAACTATCTGAGAATAAACTATTTCTAACATGTTCCTGTTTGTTTTTATCCATTTAAATTTGAAGAAATTACGACTTCAGTTATTTGCCGGACCAAAGTATCGACTTAACTATAGTGTGTTTGGTGGTTAAGTAGTCTATTTATGGCCTGTAATACATATTTCTGCGTATTTCAGTCATGTTTCTACGGTTCCGACATTTCACTTGTGTTAGAAAATATTGAATAATGCATAGTGCTGTTTACTGACATTTCACAAGCATTAGATGTTGGGCAGTGAAGCCTTACGTAAAATTCTCAACTGCAGCGAATACTTAAAACAAAAAAATATCCGTGATTGACTACTGCAACTTATTTGGATCCCCGGTGTTGTTACTCAATCCGTTTTCAAAGGCCTAGTTGTTAAAAAGTTCTCGATCACGGATGGCTGCGAACGCCCACGCGCGAAGGACGAGACCTCCGGCTAAGTAACGGTCGTCCCTGAAATGTGATGGACGCGTTTCTTCCGATGGCTACCGTTACGCTTTGATAGAGCAGGTTAGGATGAAGCAAAAGCGTCAGCGTATGCTAATCTGTTGTGTGCTCTACATGAGTTAGATATCACGTCTTGGAAATAGAAACAAAACCGTTGAGCGGAAATTTTCCCCGTGTGTTTTGTTATTTTTTCCGTTAACTCTTGAAGACATAGCTTACAAACAAGCGAACTCTTTTATGATATTTTTTAGATTGGTATTATCCACTACTTTATTTTAAATGGAAGTAAAAATTTCCATCAATATCGAGGAAATAGCAAATATCTCAGATTATGGCTACAGAAGTAAGTTTAAACTTACAAGGGCTACGATTTTTTTTAAGACCTAAATCATGCTCAGGTCCTAATTGCCTCATTAGTGCCTCGTTCTCTTTTGTTTCCCGAACGATGTCTGAATAGGTAGGGTACTACTCTTCGGTACAGGAATTCGTGGATTTTAATCCCATCGTGCCATGGATGTTCGTAAGAGTTCGTTTTGGTTTGGAGCACAACAGGCAATTTTCAGAAACGAGGGGTAACCGATTGGAATCGGCTTTAAACAGTAGGTCCCGGTCTCATTAGTCTTCGTGTCACAAAAAGTAATTCGTAGACTTGAAACCAAACTTTATCTTTTGGATATTACCAGACTAGTTTTATTGTTAGTTCTTGTCTTTTTCTCAGCTTCTGCTCTTAGTTATTAATTTGTTTGTGGAGTTATGGAAATACAAGGCTGGTGGGATCACATAATGGACCCATCCAACCAGGGATAATCATCTCTTAAGCAAGCGGAAAGACAGTGTGAAGGGAGAGCCGAAAAGTGAAATACGACTTAAGCGATTGAGGGACAAACCTTTATTAATTTGTCCTGTTGTCTTAAGTTTTCATTAAATTTTAAAAATACAAATATCTTGCATGTCTTACTGCAACTGTCCTTAGATTAATGATTCTCTCCATGTATATATTATTACAATTGAGTTGTCCAATTAAGTCTTGAGATGTTATAGTTTTATTGTAGTACGTTCCATGTTTCCAAACCAAAGGTGTGCCAAACCGATGGCCGAATGGTACGGCGCTTCTCTTCGATACCGAGTTTATCGGTTCGAATTCCGCTGGTGGTATGGATGTTTGAAGCAATTCGGAATCTGCTTTAAACAGTAGGTTCCGGTTCCATTATCCCGCGTATAGCAAAACAGTAGATTGTAGTGCTCCAAACCAAACCCATCTAAGGATATAAGCTCTCGTCCCTTGTAACAGTGTTTATCTAGGACTGAAAATAAAGTACGTTTTGTATAACTGTATAAATTGTATGTTATGTATAAATTGTTTTGTACGGGTACGTAACAAAACAATTTTAGTCTTTCGAGATCGTTAAAACATTATTCCCCCATACATATTTACGCATCAAAAGAGTGGGACACTTTTGATACCACGGTTTCCCAAAGAGTTGGCGGAAATTTTCTTTGTCTGTAAGTGATTTTTCTTTTTACTTTGGGGGTGGGCGGATTGAAAGTTGTATGTTAATGTGAGTATTATTTTTAATGTAAGTATAAAATTTGTCATCGAAATTCAATGGCTGTTTTGTTTTGTGCTATTTACTGTTATTTAGAACTAAATCGATTTTGAAGCTACATATTAATAAAAATATCGCTGAAGGGGAAAATTTCTTGGAAATTTTAAACTATTTTCTTTTAATCACTCAAATTAGTGACTTTCATATGAGGTTCAAGTGAGTGAGTGAGTAAAGCCAATTAATTCTTTAATAGTATAGAAAAAATTAATTTTCACGCAATTTTGTATTTATGCGTTTGAGGTTTACCAAATTTAAGGTTTTGCAATACAAATTTATTAATAGATTTTAATTTGAAATTAAAGTAAATTACATTTGATACCGTTATTTCAACTGTCTTCTGAGTTGAGCAGCAGAGTGTGAACACACGTGCAGTACTCACATTCAATCTTGTCTGCTCTACACTGTGTCTTCGCTTTTTTAAAGTGTTAATTGAAAATTTGCCGTCTCGTTCGACTATTATTAGCACCCATCCATCATATGCCGCTTTTATCTTCGTGCCATATCACAGTTGAGGCTAAATTGTGCAAATAGTTCTTCATTGCGTAAGAAATGTGGAATTTGGATGTACTGCATTTACAAACAATAGCTGTAGAGATGGGGTCAAGTTGAGTTGGTCGAAGGCTGCGAATGTGTTTTGTCGTTTTTTTCCTCTCTTTCTTTATTTGTTATTGCATTGTTCATGTACCACTTTTGCGTTCAATAAAAATGTTTCGAGAATTTCTGTATAATTTTCGATGAAATAAAAGTATATACTTTTAAATTTACTCTTTTAAAGGTTTAAGTGATACTTTATTTCACTAATATATTCATTTAGAAATTAATGAAATTAATTTTTTTAAATTTTCTTTTATTTTGTAACAATTGGGTTTTGTTGCTTTAGCAGGGTTGTAATTTTGACCGGTCAAAACTGATTTTGACCAGGACACTGGATAAAAGTGGTTTTAACCGTCCAAAACTGGTTAAAAGTGGTCAAAAATGGTCAGAAGTGGTCAGAATTGTTAAAAATTGTTTTAATGGTCTTAATTTTAATCTATAATATCTTCTGTTATTACAAGTGACTTTTAATAATCAATAAAAATAGTAGAGCAATTAAACAAAATATTACACTAACAAGTTCATGACATTTAACATGCTTATACAGTATTATAAGAATGTTTGAATGTTAAAAATGAACCATGCACATGCAGTTGTAAAAATGCAATCTAGTTGCAGTAAAGACATAAGATATGAGTTACAGTTAAAAACATAAAACATGAGTTCAAATTAAAGCGTAACAAATTTCGTAGCTAAACTTAATTTGGTTCAAGGTTTTTTTTCTTCGTGTGTCAATAGTCAAAGAATTAAAAAACTTGATTCAATAATATATGTTTATTTCTTATTGATTGTTATGTCAATTAGGAATGCAACGGTTATCCGGCCAATATACTGCGTTTGGCATATCCGGCCACTACCGGATAATTGACAGTAGCTGGATATTAAAATTATCTGGCAGTACATCCGACCAAAAATTGTACACCGAGAAATAAGATAAATATAACAAAACAATGCAAAATGTTAAACAATATACTATATGAAACAATGGTTACAAGTATTTTGGAGCATTATTATGGTTAAAAAAAAGTTTTTATGGAAAAAATTAAGTTTATTTATACATTTAATTACAAAACACCATAAATCATTCCTTTTACTTGTCCCAACTGCAAAAAATTGTATTTTTGCATCTGTGAATAACACAAAGGACAAAATTTTACTTTTTTTGGAGGAGAAAAGAATAAAGATAATTTACTTTTTTTTTTAAGTGGGAATGTGTTCTGGAACTTTTGTATACACAAACATAAAAACCATTAAAGAGGGAAGGTAAAGGATTATTAAAAATGCTTTTATTCAGATTTGATTTTTCTAATTAAATGTTGAATTGAGATATTGAGTACTCGAATTTAAAGAAAAAGTTTAAAATAAATTATAGTACAAATAGTTGATTAATTAAAATAGAAAAGGTGAGAAAGATACTACAATTTGGTTGCAAAAATAAATTATACATTGGTTATCTCTGAAAAAAAGAACAAAATTTTACTTTTTTGAAGAATAAAATAATTTAAGTGAATATGTTCTGGAAATTTTTTATACACGTACATAAGAACCATTAAAGAAGGAAGGTAAAGGATTATTAAAAATGCTTTTATTCAAATTTTATTTTTCTAATTAAATGTCGAATTGCGATATTAAGTAATCGAACTTAAAGAAAAAGTTTAAAATAAATTATAATACAAATAGTTGATTAATTAAAAATATAAAAGGTGAGAAAAATGCTATTTATCACAAATACATAGAGCTGATTTATTTTATTTAAAAGAAAATTGGCCAGAGTTCATTAGTGCAAAATACTAAATCCGGCTGAAGCTCTTATCCGGTATATTACATTCATCCGTTTCATAATGTCAATCTGAGGTTTACTTTCAAAATTATAGGGTAGTCATTAATTTTTTTATATACAAAAAGGCTGTTATTCATTATTAAATCCCCCCCTTTTTTTATCTTACATCATTTCGTCAACAGTAAAATATTTATATTTGAACTAGACCTTTTTTTAATCAATTTTGCGTTTTGTATTAACTCATTTTAAGAAAATCAAGAAAAATCTCCGTCAAGTACATTTATGTGTTTTTTCTAAACTTAATATCAAACTCCCTTTGATTTTGCATTTACGCACTTATTTCCCTTCATTTGAATAAGACAGCACGTAGATGAAAGTAGCTTTAGATTCAACATCATACATCAAAGGAGGCCAATGTCGTTGTAGTCGCAGAAGTGTTGTAATTGGGACCTATTTCCCTATTCACCTCATTACCACTTTCAACCTTTTTTAAAAGGGTCTGCGTTGTTGCGAATTTTTACAGGAAACAAAATGTACTTTTTCATCGATTCCATCGGAATTTCCGGTGTTTTCAGCCGTGACAGGTGTAGTTTGTCGAAACTCAGGGATCTACCATTTATGCACAGAGAAAGAAAAAAAAGAGAGAATCCCAAGAATTCAAGCTCTGAGGAGTTGAACGGGTTTTTACCTTTTTTCCCAGGGTGAGGTTTTCGGCAATTCAATGTTATTTCCTGTCGGGGCTTGAGGGTCTTGTAACCTATACGCAGGTGTGTTCCGCGGTGATAGGACCTTTCTCACCTCCCCGTAATGTTTCGGGAGGATAACTTTTTGTGGTTTTTTAACTTGCTAGATATAGACAATGCTGTTACACCACCAGGTTAATTTGAAAAAAAGCGAATTGACTCATATATTTATCCTTATAATAAATTTAGTACAGATCGGAAGTAAAAGGCTACATACATGAGTAGGTTTCGTAAACAAAAGAGGATCGTGTTGTCATCTAGCGAATAAAAGCGATTTAAATTTGCAACCACTCTCTTCATTCTGTAAACCTCATATTTTGCAGGTTACTGGAATATAACATTTTTAATACTTAAATTGATCCATTTATAAACTAGCTAGCTCATCAAATAGTCTGATTTACGAAAGAGTGGTGTGTGTGTGTGTGTGTTTGTGTTTGTGTTTTGCAGCAATACATTTTTAAGATTATAATTTTAACATTTTGGCGTCAAGTCTCCATAAGTTGTCCATATTATTATTATCTATATATATATATATATATATATATATATATATATATATATATATATATATATATATATATATATATATATATATATATATGTATGTATATATATAAGACTTGTAGATTTTCAAGAATTAAGGTATCATATACAAAATATTTGAATGAAATAGCAAAATATAGTGACTTTAAAATAATTAACATTCATTTCTATTGTAAGATCATAGATGGCGTAACTTTTGTGAAATAGATAACTTATTGTGATTCTTGTGATAAACGAATACCCTAATCCAGTAGTCCGCAAATTTATTAGCCAGAGCCAAATATAAACATTACAACAATTAAAAAAAAAAAAATTAGGAGCCAAATTTGCCCGTTTAGTAAACTTTTATTTCACCAAATAAGTAGTACACTAAATAAAACTAAATTTCATACTTAATAAACATTTATTAATGATATTTATTAATTGTAGATAAGACAACTATTTGTTCACACTGTAACTGCTGGTCTGTGATGCCAATTTGTACCCCCACTACTTTAGAAAAAGTATGCGAACGCATGCTTGTGGTACCTTTGTATCACAACGGAGTACGCCGAAAACATACGAACAATTTCAGCCGGTAGCTTGTATTTGGTTTGTGTGTTTACGTTTATGAAAACAAATAAAATTAAACTGAATGTTCGTAACGTATTTTTACAACAATATAAAATTTTAATTACCTATCTATCTTTTAACTTAAACAAAAAATTATGCATGTTCTCGATTTATAGAAGAATTATAATTTATCAAAATAAGATGTAATTTTTTTCTTACCAAGTTTTTTTTAAAATGAAAATATTATTGCACCTTCCGCGGATATTTGTGCATGTGCCACATTTAAGGAGCCAAAGAGCCACATGCGGCTCTGGAGCCGCACTTTGTTGACCACTGCCCTAATATATTACATCCTTCTATATGTATATAAATGCGACTGAATTATAATTGCTCCGTTCTATTTGAAAACTCGTAAAATTATTTTGTAAGGGTTACTAGAATATAAATGTTCTCTGTATTGACCCGTTTGTAAACTAGCGATCTAACCAGACCTAAAGGAAACAGACTCTCTCAGATTAATTTCATCCGTCTCTAGAGTCAGTAATTTAAAGGCGTGCCTAATGCATGAATGATTGACTTGCTGTATCAATAAGTTGTCTGTCTGTCCGATCTTTGACTTCCGTGGTCGTGAATCCACGCACGTATATCTCGCTGAATGAATTATCCCCGAAGTGACGCCTGTGGATCAGGTCGGATAATTGTTTATTTATTTTTTCTCTTTACCCTATGGCTGCTATTAAAACTACGTCTGCTTGCATCCACGTTATGCAAGCGGTAAATGTTCTCTGAACAATACATTGGTTCTAGCAAGAAAAGAATGTATTTGCAGACGCTTACATGTGCTGTTTCTGATGCTTTTCGATGTTGAGATTAATTCAATATGCCACTCGCATCCAGTTGTGTTGCATAGATCTTAGTTTTTTTATAACTGTTTAATTGAATTAGTTGTAAGTCATGCAAGTACTTTTGTTTCAAATTCTAATTAAACTAATACGATAATGAGGTTTCATATTTTTGTCGTCGCGTTTTAATTTCTTGAGGCGTTGTGCAACTTCCCTCCTGTTTGATTACCTTTTATTACCTGTTCTTTCTTAAGAAATAAACAGAAAATAGGATCTTTTGGAGCCGTAGAAATTTTTTCTTATCGGGCTCCTTCTCCCTCTCACAAGAAATAGAGCAGATAAAAAGTATATAACATTAAAACAAAACTGAATAATTTGAGAAACTATAACTAAATTTAAATTTCTATTAATAAAAAAATATTTAGTATACAAATTTTAGTTTTTTTAGAAAAGTTATGAATTAAAAAAATTAATTCATTAATTTTTTTTGTTAGGCATTTAATAAATACTTAACAAAAGTATATAATTCTGATTAAACTTATTAAAAAGTCTATTTTCTAGTGTTTAAATTCAGCAAAATCAGTTATTTCGTCATAACTAATATTATCCAAAACATTTTGTTCTGTTTATAATTGTTTATTACATACATTTGCTAACAGAAAAGTAAAGTATCTTATTTACGTATCTTTTCAAGATAGCAGTTTGACCGTGCCCTTAAAAAGGGTCTTGGATATTTGTCTATGCAATGATCCGGTTAAGAACGAGTGTAACATGAGTCGCAAATACAGATGATACATCCTGATATATTGAAAATGTTGACTGTAAATAATTATTGTTGAAGGCAACGAGAAAACATTTTAGTAACTAAAACGTATATTTATTCTGCTTAAATTTACAAAAATTAAAAAATATCCACAAATGGACTTATCGCAATCCAGCGTCATCAAGAGGTCCGCTAGAGTATCCAGTAGTTTTCCAAATTCCTTCATTACCGCCACTCTGCTTACTCAGCTACATTCGCTCGCTGGTGGCGCCTTTGTCATGCCGGGCACTTTGATGGGGATCGGCCGAGTGGGGTGGCCCAGTACTTGCGATCTACCCATCACCACCGGGACAAGCCTGAAGAGCCTTATGGGCCCTAATTGGGGCATGAATGAATGTAATGGTCGTTCTGAAATGGTTACTAACACCAAATAGTTAGATTCTTACTTTATAGACCTGTATTAGTGAGAAGACTTTTGAATGATTATATATCTTGACCACGCTTGAGTGCAATTTCTATACAAAGTATTTGGTATCGTATATTTTGATTTCATTATCAAATTATTTGTAAAATTAAATCATTTACATGCCTCCAAATGCGAAACCTGCCCAATGGCATGAGGTCTTCGGTTCGAGAGTGGAGGGGATCCCACTTCTTGCATGGCTGTTCGTAACCATTCGAAATCGGCTTTAAGCAATAGGTTTCGATCTCATTAACTCTCGTTCAGCAAAAAAAAAAATTGATCGTTGCGAAATCGGAATCGATGACTAAAGCTTTAATATGAAATCTGTAACGTCACTTGGTTTTAAATTAATATATAATGTGATCATCATATGTGTTTAGATCCTGACATTGAGTTCTAAGATTGGCTTTTGCTTTCCTGCAGGTACATCGGTGGACATAACTTCGAGCCTCCTCGATATGTTCGACACTATAGTAGCCAAGAACACCGGCGAAGAGAACGGCCCTTCGGCACCGACGACGCAGCGAACTGCTCCACCCCCCTGCGATCCCGGAGGGGGCCTATCGAATGGACAGCAGGAGACGCCGAAGCGCTTCACCTCATCCCTTTCTGGGCCCATGTCCGGCCACCGTCCGACCAGGGCTTACAGCAAGCGGAGTTATTCGGATACTGCCTTTAATGTAAGGGACAATTTCTGTTGCCTATCATGGCTTGAAATACCAGTTTTGTTATTCCTTTATTATTATTATTATTATTTAAAGTTATCCATTCTATGATATGAAATACAGAGCCAACTGCTTTTGTAGTCAATGATACATTCTGGCACAAAGGTTTTACCTTCTTATATATTACTAGTATTTTTTATGTAGGTTTATGGTGTTTATGTATCTTTGAGACTTTATATTCTCTTTTGTGCAGAATGTTTGGTTTGCTCTTTGATGTTTCATTCAGTTTTTTAATATCTTTAAAGTTATTATTTTAATAGTATAAGTTGTGAAATACTCGGAGGTACCCGTATTCAAATTGATGAAATACTTAATTCAAAATAATGAAAGCTTTATATGGATTTTAATTGAGATCTACTATGCATTATTTTTACTTTTAGACTTATTTGCGGTATTTTTACTTAAAAAATTTTCAGTTTTTGTTGTTTATGTAAAGTGTAAAGGATATAAGTACAATAATCCGTAATGTATGTATTGCGTTAAAAAATAGGATTTCCCAATTTGGGACCAGCTCGAGAAAACACTCTAGAATTTTTTTCCATGTTAGCCTATATCATGAGTCACGAAAAATTATTGAAATAATCATTCAGGTTCAAATATATCTCGATTCTTTTCGATCCGAGCATCTTTTCCGTATTCATATCCGCTCAAGCCCTGTGTACCAATTAAACCCCCTTAATGGAGAAATGGATGTCACTCCATCAAATCACTGCCCTGTGTTGAGACATCTACAGTGAAAATTTGAAATTTTATAAACAAATTGCTAATTTATGGATTTTAGTGTTGACTTTTTATTGTCATTCGTTTATAATTTTGTTGTCTCATTGAATCTTGTTTTGTCAAAAAGGTATCTTTAATTCTGCCGTTACAGATGAAAGAAAAATTTTCAAGGACTGTGAACCGTGTCCTCTCAGTATAACATTTCGTTTCTGCTTTTAGGAAAAGAAAAGGCCTTTGAGTAGCAGCTCGGTGTCCTCGTCGTCAAGTTCCTCCTCGTCCTCACTGCCTCGCAACAGCCTGGACGTTAAAAAGTCGTATCTGGCCAGCATCGAATCGCTGGACGACGATGATGATGACGATGACGTCCAGGAGACGAAAGTGTCTTCGAGGGAAGGGGGCACTTCCGGTGGCGGTGGTGGTGGCGGTGCCCCGAACGCGAACAACGCGGTCGGGAAGCCCCGGTGGTGCGACCCCAACCTCAGTCACACGGATAGGGTGATCCTGGAGATCGTGGACACAGAGAAGACATACGTCAGGGACCTCAACGAAATCATCGAGGTATATTTCAACTATATCTACAATATAACTACATCGCGTACATAGTACAGAGAAATTTGTGTTTAACAATAATGTAACTGTGAATTTCTGTATTTAGCCATGTCTTGAACCTTGCCACAAGAATATTTTCTAGATTCACCTGTCTATAATATAACTTTTAAAAACTTTGTTAGTACTTGTACAGTGGAACAGATAAAAGAAAGGTGACGTCTAGGGAAAGAATTACTCTCATTTTCTTGCAAAAACATTTATGATAGAGAGCTTTCGCGAAAAATGTCACATAAAAACATCTGTGAAAATCAATGAAGTAAAGGCTCTCCTTATTGACACTACTAATTCTAGTATGTTTGATATTCAGAACTCTGTTCTCGCGGTGGACCTGCTTTTCGAACCTTGCGAACAAACCTCCCTCTCATCTCATCTGTCATTGGTTCACTTTACTTGCTTGCTTCGAGCAAGTGACATCTCTCCTTTTAAATATCGACTTATTTATCTTCTACATACATATATATAACTTTTTTCTTGGAAAACTGCACCGCCTGGTCCTTAACTTAGCCAATATCGAACGTATACACAAATGTCACTTGCACCAATAAATAAACAAAAGATTTTTTCTGTAATTTTATTGCGAAATAATTATACTTTCGTTTCATGCACGATTCGTTTGATGCACATTTCGTTTGTTTACTATTGTTAGTCAAATCTTATAACAATTTTTTTTTTATTATTTTGTCGAATCGGGAAAATTTTTTTGCCAAATTTCAAATATAGGACTAAAGGGTTTCGTGAAGCACACTAGCACCTTATGTGCTAACCATAATTTTTTTTTAACCTTTTAATAAACGCTTCAATTTTTGTATTTTTATTAGTGCTCATTGAAGACATAAGCATAAAAAGCTGTAAATTTTGAGCCTTTCCTTGCCTTATCGTTCCCATATTTTATCTATCATCCAAAACGTCACTTGTGAGTAATCTCATTTTTTAGTCACGGATCCTCCTTATTTGATGTTATTCTTGAATTGTTTCCTTTTGTAACAAAAGCCATAAAAAGACACAGTGATGACTAGAAGCAGAGAGCAGGAAACGATTGTTTAATGACGTTCGTGTCGCGTGATTCACTTTCTCTGTCGTGATAACGTATGACAAAATATCGCAATTTCTTATTTCAATTACTTCAAAACTTGGCAATCGCGAGAAGTGATAAATTTCCCTCCTTTTTTTCTCCCTTTCTCCCTATACTTCATAATTTGGCTCCATTTTTATTGCATAACTGTAGGGTTAAATACCTCCAAGCTTTTATTTGTTCTTATAGATTAAATTTAAATTGTATGCATAATTTTATGCATTGAATTAGTAATTGAAGAAACGGAAAATTAATTAAGTTTATGAAACCCTTGCAGCAGCCATTACAATTCGTTTCTTTACAGCGGAAAGTTCATTTAAGCTTATATAAGCTCTTCTAAAGCGTATTCGAAAACAAACCGTTCGGCTGTTTTGTTTTCGGCTTACAATCTGTGACGTCATCCAGGTATTCGTTCGTGATCGGGCAACCACCTGCCGTTTAATTGACTTTTTGGTGGGATTCTTGCTCCGTGATGTTGGACGTGCTATTGTGAGCGTTAATGATGGAATCGGTGGTTGCCGCGTGACACACGGAAAATGTATAGATTATAAATTACACCGTTTCTGTAGCATACATAATTTGGATTAAGTCGAGAGATCAGGGTTTCTTTCTACCACAAGGTACCCAGGTTTTTCTGTTCGTGCGTATATATGAATTCCTTAGAACTTCGTTACTTAGATTGTCTAAACATGAATCTCACTGTGCAAGTTTACGAAAATGTAATGTAGGTTTTCCATTTCAAGGAATTTATAACATTGACTTTTATTATGTGATATATATTTGTTGATTGAGCACACTCGACAATCTTAAAGGATAGAGTTAAGAGGTCATTTTAAAATTATTTAATTAAAGATACTAATATTTACAATAGGTATTTGCAAAGATTAATTAAAAGTTAATAACAAAGTTCTATTCAGAAGGTAAATAGGGAGCTGGTCACGCATCTCGAGACCTCGCGGTGTCACGTCTTTTCACAGCAGCTCTCTCGCTCGCTCTCCCGTCTATAGTTGATTTTAGAAAGTCCGTTTCTATGAGACTGCGCATGTGCGGAAGGAATCACCTATATAAGTAATAATATTTAACCCAAAACTAACATAATTGTAAATGTATTTTAAAATAAGTTTTTAGTGATTCTATCTCTAAAATTACAACCTTTGCGAGATGCCTTTGTTGCCCTTCTGATGGCAGAAACTTTGGCGACTTGGCATACACCAAAATTTATTCCAATTCCCCCTTAGCTCAACTATTTTTATATAACTCCTTTACATAATTTAGTTTTGTTTCTTACGCTTCATCATGTGATTTATATTAACATTCTCAATGGCTGGCTCACTAGCGCCATACACCACTATAAAACCCCATGTTACACGTTTTGGCGATAGAAGCGTCAAAGACAAGATGTATCATTAAACTGTATTATTTTTAACTTCAAAAGCCATAGCATATATTTATTTATAACTTTGTATGTTAAAAATTAGAGGAGATGGACTTTCGATTAATGAAATCGAAGGAAAGGAAAATAAGGACGTGTGTATAAGGGGGGGGGGGATCTAGATTTGAAATCGTGATATTTGTTTCAGAATCTGTCTTTTGAAAATTTATTTAGAATCTGTTTGATAGATACTAATGTTTAACTTATGATTTAAGAAGATGATTAAAGTTTCTCGTGCCTTATTGATCCGAAGAGAAAGAGTTGACTCGCATAAACTACAATAAAAGATTTTTCATGCAAGTTGTATTTTGTAGTTAAATTTCAAACAACTTTCATGTAGGGCCTTGAACTATTTTTGTCCTGTAAAAGCTAAAACAGTTTATTTATAATAATATTGAGAAACAGTACTTCAGTTCACGATATTTTCAAGTGTAAAATTATATTTACAGAATCCCTAATTATTACTGTAAAACCATATTTTATCTGTTCCTAATTTTTTTTTTAAGTTAAGTTCGAGAGTTGTAAAATATTTAAAATTTAATATTTGTAGTTGGTGTGAAATTACTAAATTGCCTGTTACTTAAAAATAAATAGAAAAGCTAGATACATGCACTTAATTATTTGCTTCGTGTCACTAAAGGAGTATTTGAGTAATGGCTTCAGTTCCGTTTGATATCCAGCTGACATCCCCGCAGGTGGAAGCAACGGCTTGTTCACCTCTCCCTGTAGAGATCTGCCAATTTTAATCATCGTGATCTACCCACAATGGTTGAAAACCCCACTCACCTGCTTCTTGCCACTCTAGTCGTGTTCTTCGATGCTGGTCTGTAATTAACCCGATATGATCCACTCTCCCGTAAGAGTGAGCGATATTACGAATGCGGTTTTTGTCACCATTAGGAGAGACTAAAGAGATGGCGTTATTATTTCGATCCTGTGTTCCGCTGAGTAATTTTCACGCTGATATGCACTTCGATTACGTAGAAGGATACATACCTGTTTTCACGAGGCAAAGAGAATCCTTGAAAAGTCTTAAAAGTAGTCATTACAGGTTCTATAAACGCGGAAATAAACTTTCAAGTCTGTTCTTCCCTTCCATTCCCCTTCTCTATGCAGTTAAAATGGCGTTGCCGACAATTAATGTACTGTGAAAATTCAGAATACATTAATTATGATTGAAATAATTTTCTGTTATGTTGAATATTATATAACCTAAAAAGATGTCACATTTTTACTTCGGAAAATTATTTATCAGGAGATTGAAAACATTAGTTGGGCGTAAACGTCTAATTTCATCTCATAGTAATGATTGTGCAATTATAGGTTCCTTGCCCTAAGAAAAACGGTGTTGATCTTCAACGCTTGATATGCTATGCAAAGAATTTATGCTTGGACATCCCATATAATAATTATGTATAAAAATTTGACAATTTGGCTGGGTAGTTAAAGGGTTTCCAGATTAAAAAGTTGCCAGGACAGTACGGTGTGTATGCATGTGCTTATAATCATTGTCTATAAAAGCACACTCAATTGACAATATTTAAATCTTTATATCTACAAACGACTTTGCTACAGTTTATTCCTATTTCGGTAGCAGAGAACGTTTCTCGCCAATCAGTTTTCTGGAGAAATGTTAAAATATTCTTTTCATCAAAATGAAAACTAGTTTTAACGATTAACTAGATATATATAAGAATACTACTTTTTGTTACTTGAAGAAAGGAGTGAGGGGGGGGGAATCTATGAAAGTTCAGAATTAGATTGTACTACTGCTTTTATCGTGGAAAACAAAACAACCTCAAAAAATAAACAAATTAATGGAACTGTCTACAGTGTGCGTTATTATAATAGCGTGTGTTTAGAAAGAAAGGAGAAAAAAAAAGATATCAGGCCATCTTTGGTCGTTGATAGAATTCTGATATTTCATTCATTTGCCAAAACTTAATTCCCAGAAGACCAGATTCACTGTAAATACGAGGACGGAATTAAAAATAAGTAGAAAAAAAATACAGTTATCGTTAATGTGCGAGTGTTCTGCTGCTGAGATAACCGTGATAGCAAACCAGACACCTCGTATCGATTTATGTATCTTTTTTTTTTTCTGAAACATATTTAGTTTCTCTTAATTCATATTTTAAAAAGTGTGAGTGGGAGGTTTAATTATACTTGATTGCTCAAGTGGGCTATCAAGATCCTGGAATTCATAGGTTCAAAGAGGTTAAGCATTTAGCTATTTTTTTAGGGTGTGGTGGCATCCCGAGACTCGAAGTCTGTGCTTCTCGGTATCTTGATTTTCTTTTTGTTTCTCGTTACTGTGTATGTATACATTTTTTCTATTTCAACCGTAACGCGTGCTGCAGATCCTCCTCTGGGAAACGAGCCAAGTGATATTTTGGTACACGTCCCAGTCTCTGTTAATTTTTTTTTATAAGGTCCTTTCTTTTATCTTCCGAGTTCATTGCCATTGACTTTGAGCTAGAAGCTGATGTTTTCCTATGTTACCTGCGAGCGTGAAATGTCATTGTTGAATTATTTTTCATTTAGCTGTTCCACTAGCTGTTCACAGAAAGTAAATGTGATGACTTTAATAGAAAATTTAATGTGTTTGATTGAATAAAAGTCAAACTTTTTTCCCTTTCTTATGAAATATGTCGGTATCTTATAGCCCTTGTAATTCCACAGATTCTTTTTTTCCTTTTTTGGATTAAAACGTATTTAATTGAAATATTTTGCGTCCATCAGTCTAACACGTATGTATGTATGTATGGCTGAACGACGGTAAAAGGCACTGTTAAGCTGTTCGACCTCAACCTATTTTCATAGGTTTGGGTACTGTTGAAGGTATGGATGTCCGTTGCCGTTCAAAAGTGCTGTAAGTCTAAGTCTGTTAGCCTTCATTTTGGGGGAAAAATAGCTTAGTGCTCCAAACCAAATTAAGATGGCCAAACGGGTGGGACGCTGTTCTTCGCTACTGAAGTTCATGGGTTAGAATCCCACTGCTGGTATGGATGTTCGTAGCCGTTCAGAATCGATTTTAAGGTCGTAGGTCCCGGTCTCATTAGCCCTCCTGTATCAAAACGGTAGACCGTAGCGCTCCAACCATTCATTCAAATTATGATAAGGGGATAAGGTTTGGTACTACGTCTCTTCTGATCGAGGCGTACTACAGGGTTAACCACAATGGGTAAATACGTATCCATTCAGGAGGATAAAGTTGCGTACAAGTTGAGCTTGAAAACCTCTGTTGTCTAATGCGACTAAAGCACAAATTATTTTTACATGTAAAACCAACCTTACTCGATTCGGCTGTTGATTAGCGAAATTATCATTCCGTATTCAAAAGTCCGCTTCAGCCACTCGTCTACAATTTTACTGTAGACGACGAGTTAACCTTTTCTTTCTGCATTTTGAAAATGTTATGTTAACAAAGACATTTTTTAATATTAAAAAGAGTATTCTCCAGTGTGTTTACTGAGATTTTTAAGTACATGTCGTAACAGCAGCTGTGGTACTATCATTCTATCCAAAGTTATTGTTTCTTTCCAAACTGTTGCCATTGAAATAGCAACAAAATTACCAAGCCTTTTGAATAAAAAATGGAAAAATGGATATAAACAAACTTAGAAATAACAATATTGAAAAACATTGGTTACACAAATAATTTATTAAATTATTCTTTAAACTTACTGAAATTATCCTTGCATGATTTCATTTCTATTTATTATTTGTTTAAGCTGTTATAATGAAAGGCTTTTTGTTTGATAATTTTGAAATATAATACTGTACTAAGTAAATATAGTAATGTACTAAGTGTAGTAACCATATTTATATAACATACGCTAAATTTTACTGATTCTTAAAAAAAATAAAGTATCTAAACTTGATCTTAATATATAAATTTAAGTCTTAGTTTTCATATATTTTTTCAATGTAAATAATGATTTAAATTTATTTTTCAGGGTTATCTGAAACACATCAGTGATGCTCAAGAAGCTAAAATTAGTGTCAAATATATACAAGAGTTATTTAGCAATGTTGAAGATATTTATAATTTTAACAGGTATTTTCGTTTATTCAGCTTGTGTATTTCAGTTTCTTCTACTTGTGTAATTCTTTTAAATGAATGGATGCAAATGTCGTCAATTTATAATTTATATTTATTTTTTCTGTTTAGCTTATTTGTAAATGAATTAGAGTCCTGTGGGCTAGATCCTGTTGCTGTCGCTAGATGCTTTGTCAAAAACAGTAGTGGCTTTGAGGTGTATACTCAGTACTGTACAAACTATCCGAGGTATGATTGTCTTTAATTAATTTATATGTATTCTGCATTACAAGTTTTTTTTTTATATAGTTTAAATATTTTCTCATGATTCAGACTTTACCCATTTATTTGGAGTTTTGTTATTTCTGTTCTATCACCATTCTGTCACCTGGTACCATTTATTAAATTTTAAATATAAGGCAGCCATTTTCCGAACAGTGGCCGATTGGTTAGGGTGCTAGCCTTCGG
Source organism: Pardosa pseudoannulata (assembly GCA_032207245.1). Lineage (NCBI taxonomy): Eukaryota > Metazoa > Arthropoda > Arachnida > Araneae > Lycosidae > Pardosa > Pardosa pseudoannulata. Next base: position 15,642,608 of record CM063510.1, read on the forward strand.
TACTGGAATTCGTGGGTTCGAATCCCACAGTAGCATGAAATTCATAGCCATTCGGAATAGGCTTTAAGCTGTAGGTCCTGGTCGCATTAGCCCTCGTGTTGCAAAAAGTGGACCTTAGCACTCCAAACCAAACCGAACTAAGGCATCCATTTGTTTAAATAATTCCCTTTTGGTTAACATTGATCAAAAGTAACTCGTAGTGGTCAGTACCTAAACACTTTTCACATTCATTCTCTTAACTCTTTTAGGTATAAATTAAGTCTTGTTTAGTTCAATGTTGAGTGAAGGTACTCTGATAAGTAAAATATAACATACAAAATTATGATAACTGCCAATTCAATATACTATGATATTTTATATATTTTAATCTTTTACATATTTAAAGATTGTTTTTATTTATTTTTCTTTTTATTATACTGACTCATGGTTCATTTTATTCCATATTGTAAATAATGTTATTTTGGTAAAAATATTTCTAAATGTAAAATACAGTAGAATGTCATTAAAAACTTCTGATTTCTGAAATTTCATTCTATGTGAGATTATTATAGGAACATGGTTGTATTGTGTCCATTATAAAAGATATGAAATAAACAAATGTAATAATAACTACAGCTGATTACTCATTCAAAATTATAGTTTAATTGATCATTTTTCTTTTTAAAAAGTTTTGTTCACCTTTTGAATTTTTTTTTTAATAATTTGCAGGACAGTGTCTGTGCTGACAGAGCTAATGGGAAATACAGAAACTGCTGAAATATTTAGGGTAGGTTTATTTATGTATAATTGGTTGTTTGATGTTGAAAAATAAACTTTCATTTTCTAAAGAGTTTTACAGCATTGTTTAATGCTTTGAATGCAGCTGACACTTCAAAATTCAAAATAATTAGGATGTTCTTTAATGCAAAATTAAAAAAAAAATGGTTACAGAATACTTTCCTGGAGTCTTTATTTATGATTTCTTTTTGAAATTTTGTAATTTGAACCCATACTAATCAATTATAGAATCAATTTATGCATATAAGTCTGAAAAAAAAAAAGCAAAATGCTGATAATAAAAAAATAACAAAAACATTTATTGAAATATTTATTCTAAAATTTATCCAAATTTTTGTTAGATTCTAAATTAAACTCTATTATATGTATTAACTGATTGACTTGTATATTTTTCATTTTTATTTCATCTAAGTCCATGCATAAATATTTAAACCATCACATTTTCTGTTCATAATCTCTTTAATTTACAAAAAACTACTTTTGTTATTGATTGTCATTTAGAATATTTGCTTTCATTTATGATCCAGTATTTTAAAATGTGTTAGTTGTCTTTTTTCCTTTGTTGTTATTTTGTTTTTACAGAGCTTAATCAAATTTTTAATTATTAAAGTGTTTAAAGTAATCTGTAAAATCTGAAATCATGTCCTTTTAATTCTATATTAGGATCGGCAAATGACTTTGCAGCACAGTCTACCTCTGGGATCGTACCTATTAAAACCTGTACAGAGGATATTAAAATATCATTTGTTACTACAAGTATGTATTTTTTTTTTATTGTATAAAATTCTTTTGCCAAATTTCATTACATACTTTTAATAATTTGTTTTTTTAAAGTAGAGTAAAATTTAGCAGAGATGTTTTTGAATTGGGAAATACTTGGAATTTTGGGGATTTTTCATTAACTGTCTGAAATGTCAAGAACAATAGAAAAGTATTTGTCCCTATTACTCACAGAAAATTATAAAGTACATCATATTCTCTGTGACTCTTCCAAAAAAAAAAAGAGGAGGAGTCTAAATTCCTTTGTAAATGTTTACCCCAAAACTTGAGTTTTAAACTTTGGTAAGCTACTTTGAAAGTATGCCACATGAAGGTGATGAAAAAATCATTTACACACTTTTAAGGAGCAGAAATTGTAGTCTGGGGCACTATGTAATAGCAGTTGAAGGTTAAAAAGTGTAAAACAGTTGTTGTTTTCTTTGAATAAGGATGAAAGTCCAGAAAACTGTCAAGAGAGCAAACATAATTGTCATATTAAGGAAAACTATGGTTGTCTTTATATACAGAAGGAATTTTTTAATTTGAGAAAACTTAATTTAATTTTTTTTTTTCAGAGTAAAATTCCTTCAATATTGTTCCTCACCCTTCTCCATGTTTGTTGTTCATTTATATTTGTATTTGTTTACCTCTCAACATATTTCCGTGAAAATTTTCTAGGAAATTTGTTTTTCTCACTACAAACATCATCATTTAATGATGCTGCATACTGTTACAGCTTTTTTATCTCATTATATTTAAAATAAGTCCTGAAAAATGTAAAGCTGAAATTTGATAGAACTTCTTGTATAACATTGTAAATACAGTACTTGTTTATTAAATATTAGGACTTTTTAGTCAGTTTGGTAGATATTAAAATATTCATTGTTGTTGAACTATTTAAGTTAGTAATTTTCTTCATGTTTAATAAGAAAATAATTTATAATGTAAATAAATAATTAAAATTCTTTTGTAGAATATGGTAAAGCATTCAGATAAAGACAGTGATGGCTACTGTGATGTCAAAAATGCTCTGTCTGTAATGACTGGCATTGCATATCATATTAATGATATGAAAAGAAAACATGAACATGCTGTTAGAGTGCAAGAAATTCAGAGTTTATTGTATGGATGGGAAGTAAGTTCAATATTACAATTATCTTTGTTAAAACAATTATATATATAATATATATATTCAATTTCCTTGTTCAACTTAAATAATTTTTTGTATGATGTGCAACTATGCATTGTTATACAAAAATATGTAAATTTCATAGTTCGGATCAGTTATTACTATTAAGACAAAACATCAAATTTATTTCAACATAGTATCAATCTTAGTAATTAGTTGACATAAAAATTCTCATGGATACCATTTTGAAATTTAGGCTTAGGGTTGAATACCAGATGATTTATGTACATATTAACCTCTTGGCCAAACATGCATGGCTTCACTAAATGTCACTCCTATTGATAAGAGCATAAGTGTATGGCTTCTAATTTCTGGTTCTTGAACTGCCAAAACCTATCATTGTTTTTGTGTTAGGATGTATCTCCCATGAACCATTGATTATGGTAAGGAAATCTGAGGGGATTAGAGGGAATAATAAGACAACTAGTAAACTTTTTGCTTCAAGCTTTGACTGTCATATGGAAGTAGAAAGTACTAAATCTTATTTAGCACAATATTTTCAGAGGGTTAAATAATCTGAAGGAAAGAAGCCATGGGACTCAGAAAAATTAATTGCTTATCGAACTCATGTTTCTATGGAATCTCAACAAGGTTTCTTCTTGATAAAAGCATAAACATACCTTCCATTTACTATGGATTATTCACAGTTATTGTGTAAAATATGAAGTTTTTACTGAATTATATATGAATTTAATAATTTTCAGAAAATAAATATAATAATGTAATACAAATACATAAGTTTATCTTTTCTTATCTGTTTATTATACAATATAATTGGAATTGCAACAATGATACATTTTTACAATGATGTTAGAGCTTTATTATCCAGTTTTTAATGTGCCACATGAAAGAAATCAGTATGATTAATGCAATAAAATAGACTAATCAGTCTCTTATGTCTCATGTTAAAGAGGGTTCAAAAGGATATTTAATTAAAGATTAAATATTAAGTAGGGAAAATGAAGTAATAAAAAGGAGGGAGCGTGTATATGTATGTGTGCTAATTTTTTAAATTTCTTTCAGGGACAAGATCTCACAACTTATGGAGAACTTGTAGCTGAAGGTGCCTTTCGAATGTATCGAGCAAAAGCATTAAGGCATTTGTTCCTGTTCGACAAAATGTTACTCATTGCTAAGAAGAAGGAAGAGGGCATATTGAGTTATAAAACTCATATTATGGTACACATTTATATATATTCATATATATATATATATATTTTTTTTTTCTTTGTTAATTGAAATTTACCTTTTTTTACAATGTCTAATTAATGTAATTTGTTTGTTGAAATTGAAATTATACAATGTATATTATAATACTATTAAAATATTAATTTAATATCTCAATATTTTAAAAAATAAATAGAATATTATTATACTGTAATTGTAAAAGTACCTTATGTGTTTTAAATTGCAATTGCAGTAATTTAGCGAGTTTGAATAATTCTTTCATGATAATAATCAACAGGATATATTATTTATTTAAATATAAACATGTCAAAATTTAGTTGAAAATGTTCATATTTAAATTTTACTCTGAATTTGCTGAGTTGATTTGGTATTGATTTATATAAAACACTGATGAGAACCATTAAACAGTTGACAGAAATAGTATTGAAGTTTTGATCTAGTATTACATAAATGACTGAGAATATAAGTATATTTAATATATAACTGTATTTGGTTGTGTTAAAAAAAATCTAATAGTATTTCATTGATAGCTAGCCAATTCACATATTGTCTCTTTTTTGGGGTGTATGTGTATGCGCATGCGCTTCCCCACTCCCATCTCTAACCTACTATCAAAACTATTGTGCTGGCATCTGTTAATGACTAGTAAGGGTTCAGAGGTGTAATAACGCAGAGCAATTGGGAGGGGGGGAATTTTGATATTGAAAGTATGTTTTTGATTTGCAATACAAAATCAGTTGGGTTTATAACAAACAATGTGGATTTATACAAGGAGCATATAAACATATGACCATACATTCTCTTTTATGTATATTTAGATGTATTTTTTTAGATGTGTATCTTTTTCTTGTGGATGTTTTTAATTTGTAAAAATAAATTTGAAGTTTAAAGGTAAATAACAATACAATTTTTTTTACAGTGTTCTAATTTGATGCTGATAGAAAGCATTCAAGGAGAGCCCCTCTGTTTCCATGTCATACCTTTTGACAATCCTAGATATCAATATACATTCCAGGTAAGTTATTTGTACCAATCAAACATTCTCTCATTGGAAAATATTTAAAATAATTATTTCATAGGGATTTCTTGAGGTACGATTTGGTTCCATCAATGGACCTTCCAAAATATCTTATCTTAAAACTAGACTTTTCTAATTATTTTCATTTTAAAAGTAGACTCTTCCCAAAATTCTTTCAGATTTTTTAAAAATTTATATTATTCTATAAATTAACCTTTTGCCATACAGATGAACTCTCCCTAAAACTGATCTAAGGAGAATATGGTTAACATTTTGATTCTGTTTTCTTTCTCTTAAAGTTACTTCCTGGAACATTCATTACAAAGGCAGACATGCCAACTACTCTAGATTCACCGGAGTTGCTCCAGAAACTCCTGAGATTTCTCCGGAAAACAACAAAACTTTTGAATAGCTAAAAGATTACAATTCAGCAATTAAATACAAAGTTTTGCAAAAAATACTGCTGAATATTACTCTTTCCACACAGTAATGCTGCATGTTAAAGAGTTAGTGCTGTGCGGAAAAACCAAACTGAATTTAGGTCAAATTTGTGTAGACAAACTCTAGAATCCCTGATGACCAAAAAATGGAAAATTTTAATCAGGATCAATATTGTAACAAGAAACACTCTTCTGAAGAATAAGTTGCTAAAAAAGCTACATGTACATTTTTAAATAAATAAATTTTAATTTACCTTTTACAATTTACTACTGTGTAAATATTTTAAATTTAATTTTAATTTAGAAACCATTAAGACATACACTTATGTATAACCTGTATAATCTGTAATTAGCATGCTAAAATTTCAAACCATGCTGTTGCTCCGGACAAAAGTGTTTGAATGTTGGTATGTCTGCAAAGGAATTTTAATTTGGTTTTACTGCAATTTTCTGAATGTTTACCTATCCTGAAAAGTAAAAGTCAAAAGCCTTACTTCCATTATTTTAAATGAAGCAGTAATTGCATTATTTATTCAAACCTAAATACTTTTTAAAACTATTAATGTTGCACCAAACAATGGCCAAATGGTAGAAAGCTGCTCTTCAGTACCGGAATTTGTGGTTTTGAATCCCACTGCTGGTATGGATGTTTGTAGCTATTTGTAATTGGCTTTAAGCAGTAGGTCCTGGTCTTATTAGCCCCAAACCAAGCCAAAGCTATTAATGTTGAATTAAACCTAATATTGAAAATTATGTGTTTCTTTTATAGGCTCGCAATGTAGAACAGAAACGTGAATGGTGTCTTCAGTTGAAGAGAGTTATTTTAGAAAATTACAATGCTGTTATTCCATCTCATGCTCGCCAACTAGTTATGGAATTAGGACAGAGTAAACAAGAAGGTAGTGAATTATAATGTTTTCATAGCTTAAAAGTTTTAAATTCTTGTTATTAAGATTATCACTGTGACTGGTACTTTTTAGTGGGATTTGCACTCTCCTTAATTTAGGTGCTTCTTAAAAAAGGCCCCTTTAAAGTCCTAAATTTTCATGTTTGATCCTTATTTATTACTTTTTATTAATTTTTTTACACAAAATATTTCTTATAGCAGCCAAATGTGAAAAAAAAAATGCTAATAATGAAACCTCAGCACAAGCATTATTGCCGATAGGTCACATTGCTTTAACCTGAAAACAGGAATGTAATCAAATTTATAAATCATTTTATAAAATCTAAATCAGTCTCTAAAATATAAAAATGCAAGTAGAATTATAAAAATTTCCATAAATTAAAAAATTTAGCAATTATTAATTCAGGAACTGACATACTGTCATATTTAAATCATTTTGTTATTGAACATATGTAGTTACTTTACTAATTAAAGCTATGTGTAATTAGAGTATGTAGCATGTCTTAATTTCCTAGCTACAACTTGTTGTATCATTATAACTAACAGACTGAGGCTGTTATATAAAAATTCATTTCAGCCAGACAAAGGGTAAATGGTAGGGCACTGTCTTTTAATATGAAGAGTGTGCAGGTTTGAATCCTGCTAAACTGGCATAGATGTTCATAGCCATTCAAAATTGACTTTAACCAGTAGGTCCCATTCATATTTTCCTTTGTGCAGATCCTAGTTCTTATACTAGGCAATTAGGTAGTGGGGGCAAAACACAGAGTATTCTCAGTATGATATATTTGGGGTCTGTCCCTCAAAATGTTTGAGAAGTCGACCTCAAAAAGTCATTGATGTTTTTTAATAGCTTGACTTCCAGCTGTTTATAGTTATACATTTATCTTTTAAGAAATGAATTACAATTATATAAAAGTACAATTATATTGTACTTTTTTCACGTAAATGTCATATGATTAAAGTTAAAAAGGAAAATACGGTTTATTTGTTAAACTTAATAGTTTAAATAATAACTTGATTGCAGTTCCTAATGTAAATGTAAAATGATGTTAATTTCTCTGCTGTTAATAAAATTTATGATTTACAAATTCTAAAGAATTATATTGTAATATACTATTTTTAAAACATGTCAAACAGTTCTATAGAATTTTAATTTTTGCAGACTCTGCACCTGAAAAAAGTACAACTAAGCGCCCACTTTCTGCTCCTGAATACTTAGAGAAAAGGAAACAAGAGAGGAGAAAATCAGAATTAAATTTAAACAGAACTCTAAAGCTCAAGAAAAATTTAAAGAAGGTAAGAATGTGTACTAATTTGTATTAATTTATTTTAAAAAATAATGCATTTATTTTACGTTTTTCATAAATTTTTCAATTTTAGTCATTTTTTTTTTCTAAAATTTTCTATCATTATCTATGATAATTATATTTATCATTATGCTAGCCATATAATGCCCAACTTTTTGTATCAGTAATAATCCTCTATGAAGTTTATATTTATATTGTTATTTATATCAATTTTATTGTGGACTAAGTCATATAAACAAGTTAAAAAAATAAAACAACTTAATTTTGAAAAATGAATGACAATTTAATTTTTTAAATAAAATCAAAGAGATATTTAATAATTTATCTTTGTGTTTAGATTTTAAAATTATTTTATAAAGAACCAAGGTACCTACATAAATAAAATTATCAATGCTTGGTCTCACCAAAGTATATTGAAAACAATCAGATGTATGCTGCTGAGTTTGTGTATAGTAAATAATCTTTGATGAGTTCTAATCAGCAGTTGACACTAAAAAAATGGAAAATACTTTTAATTTTAAAAAGAATCAATGAATAAATAGCAATGAAATAGGTTAGCATTGGAATAAAAAATGGTAAAAATGAAGTTGAAATAATATATCAAATAAAAATATATTAAAACTAGTCAAAAAACACCAAAAACTTACACATTTCAAAAGCTATCAATCTAAATTACTTCAAAGATTTTAATTATTTTAAGGCATTATTTAAAAAAAAAAAAAAAAAAAGTATCCATCGGTGCCTTATCACCTGGCCCAATGGTTGGAAAGAGGGGGGGGGGCTATTTGTTCTCTATAAGGACCTAGACTTTTGAACAATTTGACCAGTCTAAAATCTTTCCAGAATTTATTTTAATAATCACCATGCAAGGTTTTGGGTAGATAGATCCATCCATTTAAAAGTATATAGTAAATTTACCCACATGTAAAAAAAATTTGTATAGAGAAAAATGTAGTAATTATTTTTAAACTTTTTCAGTTCTATTTATTTTCGCACAAAGATATTCTCAATTTTTTTCACATTAAACATTTCTTTTTTTGTAATATATATATTTTTTCTCTTCCAGGGAGAACAGGCTGTAAGTAAAAATGTAAGTACTTTTGCTCTTTTTATTTTCTTCTAAACTTTCACTTTTAGAATTTAAAATTTTTTTTGAGTTTGACTCAGTTATGTTGTTAAACAGGTTGCTTAGTCAATCCTCTGAATATTATTTTCTAATTTACAACATTCAGGATAATTTTTCTTATTACATTTTTTCAACCAATATGTTGTTTTAAGTTCTTTTACACACTATTGAAAATTGTTCAGTATTAGCAAGTTTTTGCAGGCAGATATTTTTGTTGATTTCTGCAGTTTCTTGTCATTAAAATCTTAAAATGTTCCAATTTTTTACTTGGATTAAAATGTTTTAGTGATATTATTTCTATTACAATTTGAAAAGAAAAGCTTATTAACACTTTATTGTTAGATCACAGAAAATTTCATTTGCTACAGATGTAATATTTTTGGGGATTAAGAATTTTTCCTATTGTGTTTACTGATTCTGGAAAGAAGAAATAAGCAGTCTTCTTTATCATCTTCTAACTACGGCTAATTACCATGGGAATTATGACATAAGAATGTTATTGGCTGCAATCAGTGTACAAATAGCTCATAAGAAGTTATTTATTTTCAGTTTTTAAGACTTTGAAAACTGTTATGTATTAATTTTAATAAAAGTACTTAACAGATACTTATTTCTATTTAAAAAAAAAAAAAATTCCATAAAGGATGACTTTTTTAAAAAAAATTATTTTTTATTTTATTTTATTTATTTATTTATTTTGAGGAGGAGGGGATTTTTAAATTACTATAGTATAGACTTTGTAATATCATTAAATTCTGATGTATGTTTATTGTTTTTAAAAAAGTGTACAAATGTACCACACTTGATTTTCTAGCCAGATCAGAGAATTGAGATCTGATAGACTGGCAATCAATCCTATATTTAAGTAAAGAAAAATATTAGGAGTATTATTGTCATTAGTGTGTTGTGACTTACAAATTTTGAATTAAAGTAAAAGTAATTTTTAAGAATGCTTTGTTGCATTAAGTTAGAAGAATTCGTTAATATTCTAACACATGCATTATTTTTTATTTTAGAGCTTTTCAAGCAGACAACGTAAAAATAGCCATTCTGATGGACAAGAAAGTTGGAATGGACATGATAAATCTGAATCATGGACTAAAAGCCAAGTAAGTTTTATTTTTGAAAAAACATTTTGTAAAATTAATATTCTAAATATTGGTGTAAATATTTTAACATTTAAAAAAATGACAATTTATTGTTTTATTGCATATTAATCAGAAAAGGATGTTAAAATTCTCTATATTTTAATGTTTCAGGAGGATGTGTGTCACAAGCAACGATGGTTACTAGGTCGTCTAGGCAATAAAGAAAATATTTCTAATAGCTCATCTAATTCTGTATCCAATATCCCCTTTAGCAGAGGTACTAGGGTTAGGCACAGTCTACCTGAACCTTCCCTTAGTCAGAGAGCAAGCAACAGGGATAGAAGATTTAGGCCTTCATGGAGAACATGGAATAGTGTGCCTGAAGAAACCACTGACACCGAAAATGAAGATCTTGATGGAAAAAGACTTTTAGACTATTGTCCTCCACCTCATAGTTTTCGAGATCGTACATATTCTGAAGCGTCAGAAGAAGCATTTGATAATAGTGGTGAATATGTCACATTTTTTCATGCTCATGCATACGCTACACGAAACATGCAAAATGCATTCTCTGAACTCAGCAACTCCTATAGTCAAGAAAAAGCAATGTCTGATATTGAAAAGTCCTATGAAAGTAGATATGAAAGTGAAATTAAAAATTCCAATGAACATAACTCTAAGGATTGCCAAAAAGATCAAGATTCAGAAAGTGGGAGCTCAGTGAGTTCATGGAAACAGAGTTCAGCCATTCGCCGTGTTCAGTCTTTTACAGGTATGGCTAAAGCAAGAGTAGCTTCCTTGCAGCATAATATTTCTTTTAAATACTCATCGCACAATGATCCAAAAGGGAAATCAAAAAAGTCCTCCATTTTACCTCCTACTGGTTCGTCTATTCTTCCTACTGCAGCTAAAGAAACTAGTCCAACAGCTCCTGCTGCATGGTTGAAACAGCAAGAACAACATTTTGCTGATGGTGGAAAAAAAAGTGGTTCTCTGCCAAGAAGTTTTCAACTTGCTGAAAATTCAAATAGTTCCAGTGATATGAATTCAGCTACTGGAGAGAATACCTGCCGCATGAGGCTACGTTTGGATGGAACTAGAGTTATTCACAATGAACGCCCTTTTACAATAGCATCTGACAAACCATCTCATGCTGATTTTGGTGATGATTTAGACTATGTAGTACTAGATTATTCACATTACACTGGTACTGAATATTACTTTCAGCCCCAAACTAATGGTTATGAACATGACACCACTACAGGTTGCACAAACACTCCTGCTGTAAGTATGGAAAATGTTCACTCCATACATCCAGAACTAAAAATTTATCATCAGGCAGCATCTAAGTATGCAACACTAAAACACTTATTCTCACATATGGGTTCCAAAATTGCTGGTTTAAAGGCAACATTAGTAAGTCCTACAGCTCCAGAACATGTGTCACCAGAACTCTCCAAAAGTCAAGGAAGTGAAAATATTAATAGTAAAAATGGATTCAAACGATCTGGTAGTCATTCAAGTATTAAAAGTGAAAATGAAATGAGTCCTAAAGTATTTACTGCTAAATTGGCTCACTCAGTTGCAAAAGCTTATTCTTCTGTTATGCGTCACAAAAAGAAACATGAAATTAAAATAACAGACATCACACTGGATAAAAAGAATGAAAAAGTAAGTCTGGGAACTTACAAATCTGAAAGTTCTCTAATAGGTGCTAGGATGGCTCAGCCTTTGGAATCTGAATATAGTGTGCCAAAGTATATTCTTTCATCAAAACTTCTTAAAGATCTCCGGCCGGATAGTTTGTTTTCTGAATCTTCCAATGCTACTTCTTCTAGTGATGGTGACAAAGGCAATACTGAATCTTGTTTCCATGGTTCTCAATTTTCTAAATCTGATGATGGTGATGATTCAGTCTCAGAAGCTAGTGATACTTCTGCTGACAGCTATTATGAGCGAACCTTTGATGAAATTGAAAATGTTTTAGCGCAAGATGTTTTTCGAGATTCTGCCATATACAGTGATCCAGAAGATGCAGATTTTAGTTCTGTTGAAAAACCTAGATTATTAACATCTTCTAAAGAATCAGAACTCATACAAAGTGAGGATAATTCTTATACTTATCAAAATGGTGATGCAGATACTGTATCACCAACATCCCCCAAAATTATGTGTGCTCGAAAGGTGAATCAAGCCATTCTAGAAAGACTTCGCATTTTAGAAGAAAATGTCAAGTTCCAGAATGAAGAAGCTTCTACCATCATTAATAACACAAAATCAATAGCACAGAAAAGACTTGATCTAGATAAATGGGGTAATTTAGTATTAAACAAAGACATTGAAGAAAGTGAAACTAGTTCTGAACACTCTGCATCTACTGTGAACACTGTTATGGAGTCTGGAAACAAACTCAACGGGAATGTAAATAGCAAAAATCCCCCTCGAGTGAAGGGTTGGGTGAAGCATGTTGTAGACAAACTTCAAGGTGAAGGGCAATGAAAGTATTTTTCTTTTCTTGTTTCCATGAGATTTGCCATCATTTTGTGCCTTTAATTATCTGCTATTAGAGTGCCAAAAACTCAGATGCATTTATAGCATGCTAAGTGTAATTGTGATAGAGATTCCAGTACTTTTAGGCAGTAATTTCCATCCAAATGAAAGCAGCTAATTTAACAGATGTTGTGAAAAGAATCTTAGGAAATAATGTTCTACCTAGAAAAACATATTAATAGTTCCCACTTAGCCACCAATCAATATTTCACCTTGAAATAGTTATTTTACAATTTTCTTGGGAAGTTTTGTTAAGCTTGAAATATATCCTTACCAGAAACTCATATACAGACTTATTTTTTAATTTTTTCTAAGGTATCTTGTTCTTGATATAGATTGAAGTCATTTGATAAATTTAATATAATGTATTGACCGTACAAAACAATTTTATACTTTGTGATGTAATGTTTTTAACATACTTTGGTAATATGTTTACAGTAAATGTATTTTTGAAATTTTTTTAAGGAAGTATATTGTCTGTTTTAAGAAATATTTGCTTCATTTTTACACACTATTTTTTTAATTAAGTTTTCTATATTTTTCTGTCAAGGATTATTGCCTTTCATCAAAATAGAAGTAAAATGCCCAAGCATGAACTAAATTTTTTTCATAAGGTTTTGATACATGTACATTGTAGTTCTAGATATTCTGTGGTATTTTATATTGTAAAATATTCTAGTCATAGCTTTTTGTATATTTATATTTTGTAGAATATTTTTTTCTGAATTAATGTTTTATAAAGAGGTTATGCTTTGTTACAAAAGTCAATTTTGAAAATGTATAATTTTCTTTTTGTAAGGTAAATGATAGTCTGAGGATGAACTTGTATATATATTCTTAACAGTCTGTGAATAATTAATATTTTGTTTTATTATAATATTATTTTGATTATCCATTGCTAATTCTGAAAAATAGTACATAATTTAAATAAAATTAAGATTGTATGCTATTCTAAGTGCTTTATACTTCTTCTCCATATTTATTTTTCTATCTTTTATCTAATTTAATTTCTGATTCATATCTCATGATGTAGTAGAATGTAATATAATAATACTTAGTAAAATAATTGATTCTGTTTCAGGACTAAATTATAGTTTCAAAAGAATTTTTGTACTCATTTTTTTTTATGCATTTTGCCATTTTCCATTAACTCTTCATATGTTGGTATCTGTTTTTTAGGCTATTATAAATATTAAATGACATGACAAACTATACAAAACTACAACTGTTCAAAAATTATAAATGATCTAGAATTATGTTAATATTGGTCATAATTAATGAATTATGTGACTAGTTAAGCATTGTTAAAACTCAACGGGTGTCCAAGTGCCAAGGATGGGATTTTGTTAATTTAAATGTTATCTCATTCTGTAAGTATGTAAGTCTCATCCTACATTCATAGTTTTCTGAATATTTCCATTGATTTATTGAATTTTTATTTGCTTAATTTTCACATTAAGCATCAGTGCTTCAGTTTTTCTAAACCACCATCAAAAGTCTAGATAGTTAAGAGTAATTGTGTGATTAACAGATGTTTTCTGTATAAAGTAATATCCTTTTGGTGACAGTTTGTCTTGCCTTTATGCTGTGATATTTGCTTAAATGAAATTTTTAAGGATTTTTTTTTTTTAATATTTATGTATGTATATGTATCACAAGAAGTTAATATCATTATGCTTTGTGGTTTGAAATATTTTACTTTCTAATATTACTACTTTTAATAGAAAAAGTAAAGCAATGGTGGAAGTTTAAAATAATATTGTTAAAGATACTTTAAATTTTTCATATTTTTTTAAAGTTAATAGAGTAAAGTTAATAAAGTTTTTTAAAGTTGTAATGATGAAACATATTTTTTAGAATCCTAACTTAAACAGTTGTAATATCTTTTTTATATTGGAATATATGACAAACCACAAAAATACAGTTTGCTATGATTTATAACAGCAATTTTATATATATGTATAAATATATAAATTTCCTTTTTAAGAACGCAGATTTTTTAAAACAAGTTGAACTATATTTCTAGCAAAAGATTGCACAGTAAAAATATGTTTTATGTATATTATTAAAACTAAACTTTGGAGTTTATCATTTTTAGGAATTATAAAAGATTTATTGCTTTTGTAGCTAAAAAATAATTTATTTCAGTAGATATTTAGTTTACAGAATTTAATAAAAGTTGTGAGGTGTAGCATTGATGCTGTATAGAAATTATCCAAACATTTAATTAATGCGTATATATATATTATTTAGTAAATTTTTTTTTCCGTATATTTTCTTCATAAATAAGTAGACAGGATAGTGAAATTATATATACATATAAAGCTCAATGCTTTAGAGTGAAAATTCATGAATTTGAAATTTTTAATCTGTGATAATTAAGTAATATCTTAAAACATAATAGTTATTAAAAAATTAAGATTTCAACATATCAGATATAAAAAAAAAATATACTGTATTGAATCTTTAAAAGTTTTCCATTGTTTTCTAAATTATACTTTTCTGGGAAAAGACTAATTGTATGTGATTTTTCAAAATTTATATTTAGTATTATGGCAAAGTGTAGCTAAAAAGTTCAAAGTGTTGTCAGCATTTAAAAAGGTCTTACAAGTTCCTAATGTGTGTATTTTCGAATGATCTATTGGTAGCTAGCACTTTTTACATCTGGTACTATCAGTGTCCTTGCTCCTTGCCAAGCAAACTCCTTAATTAGGTCTTCCTACCACATAGTGATACACCTCATCCATTAGACAATCGAAACCTGTGTACATATGTAATTTCTAAATAAAATGTTTTTGTAGCATTTCATTATATTTATGCTTGTACATGATTGTAAGTAGATGCTTTTGAAAATAGATTACTATGCCCAGTGATTGTATAAAATGAATAATAAACATTGCTGAAAATTAATTTGTTTTTTTATTTTTTGTAATAATTAACCTCTTTGTGGGCCATTTATTTTGCACAGAACATTTTCAAACTTTCAAAACAGAAGTGCTAATTTATTCAATTGATCAAACAATAGATGACAGCACAAAACTGATGCAGAAATCAGTCTTCCCAGTTGTATAATAGCAAGACCAATATATTATAACTAGCATCATATGACGGGATTAGTAAAATTTTTAGTATTCCAGAACTGTTAAGTACCTAATGAGGCAGGTAAAAAATGGTTTGTTTTTTGGCTGAGAACTATCTGGTTCACTCTCAATAATTTATTTATCGTCATACTCCTCTAGAGTCTCCCGATCCTGTAATGCAGTTTAAAATCACATTGAATTCATTTAGTCAAACCGTGTGGTTATGTATAATAAACAAACACACAAAAGAACAAATTTCTTAATTTCCAAATATATATAAATTAAAAGTTAGATATTTATTAGTCCATGAAATAGACTCCTAGACTTATATGAAAAGAATTTATTGTTAATACCGGTGATAAAAGTTTCATTGCAACAAAAAATAATCGATGGTTACATTTAAAATTATCACGTATGTACCTAATCTATTATTTAAGCCAAATATAAAAGAAAATCATTTAAGTAATATCTAAGTTCAGCGATAAAAGATATTAAAATAGTGTAGATGATATTTAAATAGTTTAAAATATGAAATGATTCAATGAGATGTTTAAAGGAATAACGTCACAATGCTAGCAAAGATTGTTATTTTTACCTCTTTATTAAGGGATAAATGGATAAATTGAATTGCCTGTTCTTAACCGGGAAAAATAGGGCTTGAAATAATGGCATTAAACTCTAGAAAAGGAGGGAAAGGTTGGATTTCGAACGTTTTAAAGACGACAGTATTTTTTGCTGTGATATGAAGCATATTTATACAAATTTATTTTTGAATTGGATCGATAGTTTAGGAGAAGATAAACTTTATTCCCTTTGAATGGATGCCTCTATTCATTCCAGGTCCAACCACTTCATAAATTTGCGGACAGATCACTTAAGATATTATTATATACGGGATGGGTTTTGCGTTTTCCACAAGTGTATTTTGTAAGATCATGTAAGTGGGAAGTAATCTTTCCACGGCCTTCCTAAGGGTTAAACACATGCTAAAATGAGGGTCTCCAAATGTTAATGCTTTTTTTTAAATATTACAGTCAGTACCGGCTATATGGTCACCTGCTTATAAGGTCATCCCACTTATATGGTCAGTGTTCTAAAGTCCCATCTAACTTAATAGGAAATGTGTTAAAGTTCACCGTTTATACAGTCATTTTCTTTTTCTTGTTACCAGTTATATCAGACATGCCAACTGCTCCGCATTCTCCGGATAAATGAGAAAATTTGATATCTTCGGAAACTCCTCAGATTGCTCTGGAAAAGAAAAAAACTTTTGAACAGCTAAATGATTACAATTCAGCCATTAAATGTAAACTTTTTCAAAAAAATACTGCTGAATATGACTCTTTCCACACAGTAATGCTGCATGTTAAATAGTTTTCAGTACTATGTGGAAGAACCAAACTGAATTTAGGTCAAATTTTGGTAGACAAACTCGAGAACCCCTAATGATAGAAAAATGGAAACATGAATCAAGGTTAATGTTTCTATATGAAGCACTGTTCTGAAAAATAAGTTTTAATAAGGTTAAAAAAAGATACTCATAAATTTTAATTACCTTTTACAATTTACTACTGTATAAATGTTTTAAATTTAATTTTAATTTAGAAACCAATAAGATATGTACTTATGTATAATCTATAATTCGCATGTTAAAATTTCAAACCACGCTGTTGCTCCAGACACAAGTGCCTGAATGTTGGCATGTCTGTTATATGGTCAGTTTCATGTTTTCAACGAGTTTACTTTTTTCTTTTTTTTTTTAAATATAAAAAAAGCAGTCAGTGCGAAATTGGAGAGGACCTGAGTTCAAGCCTTTATTTCCCTTCTTTTCCCCTTTTCTTGTTTGTGTAGACATCACGTCTCTCAGTTCTCTTGCCCCCTGACAAGAGGTGGACATATGTCTGTTTATTGATTGAAGTTATTTCTCCCTGCTTAAGTTAAAATTGAGATGAAACAAGTAAAGGAAAATTTTGTTGCATTTGGATCATATGTTACGAATAAGAACGTTCATTTTTGAATTATGACTTCGAAAAGAAAAAAATTTATCATTTGTTGCTAAAAATGAATTGATTGTAAAATTTAAAAAAATCTAATCTTTCAAAGGCTGGTTTCGCCAAAGCCAATTCGATTACCCGGGCGACATTAAACAGCATTTTAGCTGCCAAACTTTGGTCCTCAAGTGTTGAAATCGATGATCAAGAAAGAAAACGTTAGAGCTTGTCACCTTATGGGAATGTGGATAAGGCTCTTCTGTTATGGATTAAAAATGCACGGTATATGCACAATAGGGTTGTATTGTTCCGCATATATGGTTACCCCACTTATATGGTATGATTTTTCTGGATGGCTAAGCTGACCATATAACTCATACAGACTGTATTAATTAATTTTTTTTTTCAGATAGGGCAGTATTAGTTAATAAAGCCAGTATTTGATTATTATTATTTTTTTGCTTTATTAGTCTAAAAATATTTTAAACTAACAGCAAGATTACAAGCAACTGAAAAATACCTTTAAAATTGAGGAAATTTTTATAATCCTTTGCACTCAAAATTAATTTCAATTTTGTTAGTAGCAGCTCTCGATGCTTTTAAGTGTTTAGTTTGAAATAAATACTCTTAAACTAAAAAATGTGACTCTTTAAATAGATAAATGAAAGAAAAAATTCAATTAAAAGTCAGTTTTATTTACAGTATTGTACATTTTACACACACACACACACACACACACACACACACACAAAAAAAAAAAAAAAAAAAAAGGTTTGTTTCTTCTTCTATGTATCTATTTGAACATCTATTGGTTTAGATTTGAAAAAAAATGTCAAGTTAGACTTGACAAAGTAGATCCTGAGATAAAAACTGATGTTGAGTCATACTTAATGAAATGCAAAGAATTAATGTATATATGGAGTGGAGGGGGCTATGCAATTTTCTTGCAAGTAGGCATATTTTTTGTTTGGTTATTTGGTTTGTTAACTACAGATATGTCAAACTCTTCATCTTTAACCCAGCAATACTGGATTTTTAAAACCGTTTTCCAGATTTCTTGTGTAAATGTACGAATTACTAGATTTTCGAAAGGGAAGACGTTAAACTTAGATTTTGCATATGTTTTTGTGATTATAAGACAAAATTTTGTTTTGGCTCTACCAAATTGGTTATAGTAGTGTCAGTGCAATCAGGCTGCAATCTAATTTTAGCATCCTGAAGTAAGAATTCCCAACTGCAACTCTCGAAGAAATTAGTTGATAAAGCAATGGCATTTGATTGGACAAATAAGTAACAGTGATGGATGTTTTAAATATAATAAACTCAGATTTCATGTCATTAATTTTAACAATTCCTTATAGTAATGCAGAGTGTCACTGGATTTTTAACTGTGTCATAAAAGTAGCCAAATATATTTGTTCATCAGTAACAAATAATGATTGAAAGCTTGTTGATTTAGTAAATTTAGGCAACAGTAACCATGCTTTGAACAAACATTTGATTTAAATTGTTATTAAAGAGAAAGCAAAATTTGTACCAGCAAATGTAGTACAAAAGGAAGAATTTTAAATAGGTAATATTGTCATTAAGAAACTTTCTTCTCTGTACAGTAATACAGAGTATGAGTAGATTTTTAGCTTTGTAATAAAAATAGCCACACGATTTTGTTCATCAATAGCAAAAATTACAACTGAAAACTTGTTGGTTTGTAAATCAAGGCAGCAGAGACCATGTTTTAAACAAAAATTTGATTTGAACGCAAAATTTGGAAAAATAAGTGTACAAAAGGAACGATTTTTTAAATAATATTGTCATTAAACATCTTTATTGTGTTTAATGCCATTTGTAATATTTTCATTGTTTAATAATTTATTTTTTTGTTTGTTTTAATATTCTGATTTCTTGGATATAGTACAAAATTAACTATATATAGGAATTGAATATAGAGTGGCTTTCTTTGATGTAATTTATTTGCTAGTATGATATTCAAGAAAGTTTGCATCGAATGAGAAATGATAGTTTTTGCTGGATTTTGGACTTTTTTTTTTGGTGGGGGGTGATAGGTCAGTGATTATATCTACAAATCATTTTCTTTATTTTGCTATTTATTAGGTTTTGATTTCTAGTAAACTGCTGTATAATGTCTTACATTTCCTCTAATAATATACAAGGCTTATTACATTTTTTACCATACAATTTTAATGTGTTTCAGTATTATCAGTCTTGACCACATCATATCTTAGAACTTGACTTAGGATCAAATTGATTCCAAAGTCAATTTGCATTTTTACAGAATAACAGAAAAAAAAAGAGTTAAGAGTTCTGCGAAAATTAACTTTTATTTGTCAATTACTACACAAAAGATGGTCAGTACTTTTAATAATCTGTCAGTATTTTTCTAATTTTGGTCAGTAAAATTGGTATTTTCAAGCATCTGACTAGTTTTCATCCTTGTGGTTGGCAAAGAGGTTTTGTAGAAGGTTATTTCCTTGTACGTTATACTGTGCCCTTTTTTCATTCACAATTTTAGGGCAAAAACTGTTGATAAACATTATGCATGAATTAATTTTTATTGCTTCTGACAATTGCGTAATACACACATAAAACGAGACGGTTATTCAAGGGAAAAAATAAATAAAATGGGAAACTTTTTGCTCAATAGAAATTTTGCTGCATCTTTTTATCATCCTTATCAAGCCTTTTTATGCAAAAATAATCTTATTAACTTTACACTAATTAGCAGTCAACAGCATACTTTTGGCTAGGATTTCAAGGAATCTAAAGATTATAGAATTTGGATTAAGAGATTTAGATTATTTTGTTCTTAACGATAGCAGTTAAAAATGGAATTGGTTGAAGAAAGATACTGAAACAACAATGGAAAGGTGATTCACTTTGTTCCTGTATCAATTAGTTTACAGTCCAGAAAGACAGTTGTTGTCAAATTTATAATAATGCTACGAGATAAATATTTTCACTTTTATTTCTTATAAAGAAAATGGCCTGCTTTATATTCGAATAAATATGGTAATTATCATTCTTTATTTTCTTCCAGTTACGGAGAAAGTGCAATTTTTACTTCTTTCAATACATAACAGCTTAATACAGATGGTTGTTTAAATAATCTTCCATTGGTTCTGGTCAGATGCTAAGATCCTCTATTGGTTAATATTTAATGCAGGCTTCCTACGGTCCTTAAAAGTCCTTAAGAACACCTTAATTTCATCTTTCATTTTTAAGGGCCCTACTTAATTTTTGCCAAAGGTCATTAAAACTCTTTAATTTTTAAATTGGAATGCGATCAGTTTCTCCATCGACGAGATCTGCCATCGTCATGTGATTTAATATTAGTTTTCTTATATGGCAGTTTTTTCTTAGTTTGACTTATTTGACAAATAAATAATCTTTCGTATACTTAAAAGGTTTAAAGTATAAAATCAGCTGTCCTTTCCTACTAGCTAGCGGTCATGCAGATTTTAATTAAACGAAGCATAGAGGATGGGGGTTAGTAGATGTTTCAGTTACTTATGGAAGTTTAATTTTCCTTGCATTGAATTAATAGTAAAGTCTAAAACTTACTTCTTTTCCAGGCAACGTTGGGTATAATCAGCTAGTATATACATACAATCAATATATATATATATATATATATATATATATATATATATATATATATATATATATATATATATATATATATATATATATATATATATCTGAGTCATTTTTAAACCCTCAAAAAGTACTGTTTAAAATGTTGTTTTTATTCACAATTTATTTTTAGTTTGATCACCCAAAAAACTTTAGATGTACATTTTTCAAAATTAGCTTTTATCAAATAGATTCTTATATTAGTTTTTAAGCATTTTTAAAAACTTAATTCTGAAATATTATAGAGCATTTATTGAGCATGCCTTGTCTGGTTCATAATCATTAAAATATGTTCCTCAGGAAATAGGGTTTATACCGTTATGTCGTCAAGCAAGTCCTTATAAAAAGTTGCTTTGGTCCTTAAAAAGTCCTTAATTTTTTTCTAAAAAAAAAAAAAGCTGGAACCCTGTAATGTCTTCCGAGATGTGTCTACAATGACGTGGCCACAATTTTTTCTGTCGAGGCCGGAAAGGTTTAATCCAAAATACATTGAATTTTCAGTTTCATACAAAACATATTTATTGCATATACACACAGTACATACAAATGTCTTATGCATGCATAAATACTTCATAAAATGGATCAACAACGTAGTACATAATTTCATTGTATCCTGGAAAAATATGCTGGCAATTACATTGTCTTTTATTTTAAGCCAAGTTTTTACGAGATTTAAATCTGCTTGGCAAATACTGGATCATATTTAATTTACGCTTCAGTATTTACCAGACGAATTTAAACTAATTTTAGAAATAACTAAGAAAATAAAAAGAATATTGAGAAAGGAATAGTGACATTTTTTATTTTGTTTTTACAAAAGTACAAAATCTGGATGTCTAAGGCCAAGGCAGGATTTTACCACTCTTACAAAATTACATGCCTTATATGACATAAAAATTAGAAAACAGATGACATAGGGGCTTACTCTTAAAGTTGCGAGTGGGGTCGAACGTTCGTTGTGATGTCACTTTGACGTCAGCTTTATCATTTGCTCGCATAATGTCCGCAAGCTGACGTCACAACGAAGGTTCGAAACGAATTGCAACGTCCAGAGTAAGGGTCTTAATCAGTAATTTAACTCGCTTTATATTAGTAAATTAATTCTGCCTACTGTCATGTTTATATGCATTGAAAGTAATGCTGAATTTGTCAACTACCTGTGACCAAATGAAGAAATAATTTTATTCCTTTCAAGACTGAAAAAGATCTTTCTCTACATTTGCAGTGAAAACTAGTGATGAACGAACATTTTTTAATAAGTTTAAAAACTCTTCTTATGTCTATATTAAAACTATTTCGAGGAGAGTCCAGTTTCTCGCCCCCTCTATAAATATGTCTTTGTATCATAGCCAGTCCATGTAGTGAAGGGCCCTATAGTTTTTCTAATGCCTTCTGTTTCTGCAAAAATCACTTAAAAAAACAGGTTTGATGCTTTTGCATATAAAAGTATGACCAAGCCATCTGTTTCCATAAAATTTAATGACTTGAGCATTTTTAGTTTGTTTAGTTTGTATATATTTCACTGTTACAGGAAAATTCACCATTTATTGTTTCTGATTTTACTAAATTTTTCGGAGAAATTTTTCTTTCAGATATTGAAAGTCAACCTTTCGTCTATAGTAGTATCTAGTACTCACTATCATACAATATGATAAGTTTGATAACAGTTTTATATAGATTTGTTAATATTTGCTTCCTAACTGAAAAATTTGGACTTTAGTAAAATTTTAAAGCTATAACAACATCTATAGTTGTTTGTTACTTGTCATTTTTTAGTTTTAATGTAACTCGAGACGACAGCATCATGATAGGTACTCAATAGGTGCTTACTTGCTGTGGGAGAATGTCATGGGTTCTACTTGTTACATGTATAAATTGTATAAATCTAGAATAATTTAGTGATTAACTGCAAAATAGTTTATTCCTTGCACACGTTTTCATTTTCTGTAATGTATTGTTATTACTTATCCCTCTGGTGCAGGAAAGCCGTACACCAAGTCCATTAGACCGCGTTGCAATATGCGAATACTCCATCGCTAAGGGTAATATGCAACATCACTTGAGCAAGGAACCACAAGGGCTGAAGACTGACTAAACCTCACGTTGGGGTGCACCTTTCATTTGATGGGTTAGATGTGAAAGGAAGATTTTGCTCAAGCAGGTTCTTGTAAGTTAGAATCAGGGACTAAGTAGGAGACTTCCATCTTGGTCAACCGCCTCCAGAGGTATTGTAACGAATTAACGAAGGATCGCCTAGACTGAAGTGCACAGGTGATTAAGACCACTCAGACAACCAGTACACTAAAATTCCTTTTATTGAAGGAACTTAGATAAATGGATATATACAAAGATTTACTGGAAGAAATCCTCTGATGTCGATAACTGTCGATAGACTGCTTCGCTGCTTCTCGCACGAGATGAAGTTGATCACTGTTCAGCCAGCTTGGCCTCAAAAGAAGAGAAACCTTCTCTCCTACACTCTAATAGTCTATAATCAAGACTTGGCTCACAGCCTAAGTCCGCAAAAAGAAAATAAAGTCGCCCCGCGACTCACCAAGGCGTACCTCTCTCTAGAGGGGTGGACACGACTCTCTGCAAACGGCGGCCTTTTACAGCAAAAACCAAGAAGCCCCGAGAACGGGCTCGCTCCCGTTTTTAAATATCCCCGCAGTGACGTCGGTATAGAATGACCTCACTTATTTTCCGGGGCCCTCATAGGCTGGGGAGGTTAGGAGGGCTATCGATATGCCTCGATATTAATTTTTATCGGCCAGCCATCAGGGCCGTGTTTGCTATTATGTTATAGTGTCACAATCCTGGACTTTACGGCTCCACTACTCCATTGTTACCGAGGTCCCACCTGCCAGAGAATAAAAGCAGGGCATCAGCTGTTTTCCTCACCGGTGACAAGTCGGCCATTGTACTTCGAGGTATGCGTCTGGAAGTCCACAGTATCATTTGGGAACTAGAAGGACATTGCGACCACGAACCTATTTTCCTGCACTATCCACCATTAACTAACTCGGCGAATTTTTGGCCCGCTCGAGCCTCGATTCCGCAACTCCCTGGTTCCGTGATCGCTGCCTTTGACGACTGAACTACCGCGGCTTGTATTCTATTGTATTTGAAGCGATGATCGATCAATTAGTGCCCCTGGATGCTATACAGTTCTGGTCAAAATGAAAGCCTTTTATTGTTGTAACATGGAAATGCAAGCAATAATACAGAATTGGGAAATTCCTTCAAGAACTTGTATCATAAAAGCATTTCAAGATTTTTCAGCGATAAAAATATAAATTATATACATTTCAGTATTAAATTATTTTTAACTAATATTTTCCAGCATTATTAATATTAGCGTAATATTCTATTCAAATTTTATGCAGTTGCGAAAATTTAAATTATTTAACAAATGACTATTTGTTTTTTTCTTTCTAGCCCGAATAATTTTTTAATTGTAAAGCTCGTCAATTAATAAATAATCTTGGTAATCCAAGAAATGATTATACAGATTATATAATTTTTAAACAATTGACCAAAAGCAAGCTATATCTGTTGACGAAGATAAATGAGATCTAAAGTTAGGAACAATTCAAATCCTTGTTAGTTTGGTCTAGCAGTTCGAGATATATGTTGCAACCAGAAATCCAAATTTAACCCCTTGACATTTTAAATAAAACGTAATATGGTGAGACCAAAAAATACTATTTGGTTTGGCTCATCTAAACAACTTTGTGCAAGTTTAGAAAGAGAGCATCTTATTTTGAAATTTGCAAGTTATTAAAAAAGTAAATTCAATATTGATTTATATAGTCGTACCTCGATTTAAGAATTTGAGTCCTTGAACGGATTAGTTAATTTCAATTGGAAAATTTAGTTGGGCTTAGGAGTAATTTGAGTTACGAGTTCAGACGCGAATTAAACTAGCAAGGAATCACTTGTACTTGTGTTATACCTACATATTCTAAATTGAATTTTTGTTAGGGAGAAACATCCCACCATGACTCGGTCAGTATAAAATGGGTCATTAATTCTCTTTATATTTAACCAGCGTATGAATTTCCTAAAATTCAAGATTGTTTTGATGAGACAGATGGGCAGTTTTGATGAGATAGATAAGAATCTCTTTCTGTCTTGTTCATTTTGAGCTAGCAATTATTTAAAAAAATAGCTCACTTATTTATGCAGGTGGTTGATATATGCGTAGGAAGAGATGAACCAGTTTAACTTCCCTTTCCGAGTAGCTCAATCCCTTTAATTTGCTAATTTCTTGGACAGTTTTTTGCACATTAACACTAATATTACGACGTTTACGGCTAGAAGTTATTTTTATCTCCTGTGATATAAAATAGCATATTTTAATGCCGTATACATAAATAATACAATCTAAAGTATTAGAATTTAAAAATGTTTTTTCTGTTGTATATTGCATCACGAGGGCTTATAAAGTAATTTAGTAATCTCTTTAATTTGCTAATTTCTTGGACAGTTTTTTGCACATTAACACTAATATTACGATGTTTACTGCTAGAAGTTATTTTTATCTCCTGTGCTGTAAAATAGCATATTTTAATATTTTAATACCATATGCTTAAATAATACAATCTAAAGTATTAGAATTTAAAAATGTTTTTTCTGTTGTATATTGCATCACGAGGGCTTATAAAGTAATTTAGTAATCTCTTTAATTTGCTAATTTCTTGGACAGTTTTTTGCACATTAACACTAATATTACGATGTTTACTGCTAGAAGTTATTTTTATCTCCTGTGCTGTAAAATAGCATATTTTAATATTTTAATACCATATGCTTAAATAATACAATCTAAAGCATTAGAATTTAAAAATGCGTTTTCTGTTGTATATTGCATCATGAGGTCTTATAAAGTAATTTAGTAATCTCTTTAATTTGCTAATTTCTTGGACAGTTTTTTGCACATTAACACTAATATTACGACGTTTACGGCTAGAAGTTATTTTTATCTCTTGTGCTATAAAATAGCATATTTTAATATTTTAATACCGTATGCTTAAATAATACAATCTAAAGTATTAGAATTTAAAAATGTGTTTTCTGTTGTATATTGCATCACGTGGTCTTATAAAGTAATTTAGTAATCTCATTAATTTGCTAATTTATTGGACAGTTTTTTGCACATTAACACTAATATTACGACGTTTACGGCTAGAAGTTATTTTTTATCTCATCTGCTATAAAATAGCATTTGCATTATGAGGCCTTATAAAATAATTTAGTCATATCAAATATTCCATTAAACCTGAACGGTGGTTTTACGTATATGTAGCGAAATTTAGAGAAATTAAATCCCCTATATAATAATAGCCTAAATTATCTATTTGTCTGTCCTCGAATTTATGAAGCGGTTGGACCTGGAATGTATAGGGGCATCCATATTGGATTCTTGATGAATTAGGGCTATCAAAATTCAAACCAAGTCTTTAAAACTTTCGAAATCCCCCCCTCCCCTTTACAAGTGTTTAATGCCATTATTTCAAATCCTATTTTCCCTGATTAAGAGCAGGCTATTAACTTTATCACATAATAAATAAGTAAAAATAACATTTTTTCTACCATTATGACGTCATTTCTTTAACCATCTCATTTAATCATTTCTTATTTTCAATTATTTAAATATCGTCTGCATTATTTTCATACGTTTTATCACTGAACTCAGATATTACGAAAATACTTTTCTTTTATATTTGGCATAAATATCAGATTGGGTACATATGTGATAATTTTAAATTTAATCATGGATTATTTTTTGTTGCGATGAAAATTTCATCACCGGCATTTACAAATTTTTGTCATAAAAGTTTATGATTCTATTTCACATACTAATAAATATCTAGTATTTAAGTTATATATCTTTGAAAACTAAGAAGTAAGTTCGTTTGTGTGTTTGTTTTTTATACATAACCACACGGATTTACTAAATGAATTCAACGTGAATCTAAACTGCATTCACTGTATGGAGACTTTAAAGGAGTATGAAGCAGGGCCGTAGCCAGAAATTATTTTCGGAGGGGGACCAAAGGAGAAAGACATGATACTTCTTAGTATTATGATTCTGATACTTCAATTGATGAAAGGGAAAGTACTATATTTCTCGAATACAGTCCCGGAATTACAGTGCTGTATTTCCGGCCAGCGGCCCAGCAAGACTTACGGTCTCAGCGTTTTTTTCTAAGGGAATAACAGTCCATGTTCCTGAACAGTTTGGCAGATAGCATATACACACAAAAACGTGGGACATTGTCTATCTACAAAATGGTCTGTCAAAATTTCGGGGGGGGGCAGTCCCCCAAATCCCTCCCCCTGCCTACGGCCTTGGTATGAAGATAATCAATTTATTGAGCGTGTACCAGATAATTCTCAGCCGAAAAACAAACCGTTTTTTAACTGCCTCTTAGGGTACTTTACAATTCTGAAAAATTAATAATTCTACTAATTCTATCATATGACGGGCTATATGCTAGTGTTATTAATATTTGTGTAAATTTGTAGACGTAATTTGTTGAGTTAGAGTTAGTAATATAGCTAATTAGCTAAAAAAATTGATAAAAGCACTGTGCAAATTTAAATAATGTCTGAATATGAATTGCAGTTAATAGAAGTAAAATTAGATACCCAAATACGTTTTTACATAATTAAATAGACAGAAAAAAATAAAGTAATATATAAGGTACTGCGAGCATTTTGAAAATTTAATATTGACCAAATAAATTTTTATTAAAAATTCCTTTATTTTAATCAAAAATTGTTATGTTGTAGATTTTAGTGTCGTAAATATTTTATGAAACAAAATTATTTATGCCGATATTGAAAATGTTGTTAAAAATTGAATGATTTAGAAATTGAGATTTAACATCTTTTGTCCGTTTAATGCTTATGTAAAAATTCCAGAGAGTTATTGCTCTCTCCCACAGGCGACTTTTTTCATCCAATTGAGTTTTTTTTTCTTGTATAGGGTGTTAACTGCAGGTGCAACAACAATACGGCTGTGGGTAGAAATCGAAGTGAACTTTTCTGTCTGTGTCGTACACGTAGAATTCGCCGTTTTCCTCTTTCCACTGGTACGTGACTCGAGTTAAAGGAACAGCTCGCAATTCGTGCCTCTGTAAAAGAAGAGGAAAAATAGTCTATTATACCCCCAAAATATACATTGTTAACATCTGGACAAAGTGAGAAAGTCTTTGAGACCCTTCAAGAGCTGCCATAAAAGTGAATTCATTCTTTCATTATTTTACAACTATCAGCCCTTAGGCTACTCTAAATAAGCAATAATTTTCTCTTTATTGAAAGTAAAGATATACGAGGTGCATCCAGAAAGTAAGTTTCCCTATTTAAAAGAAAAAAGAACTCACACTTTCACGGACATATTTATTGGCAACAAGTACAGCAATGTTTTAGCTATTTTTCAACATAGCAACCACCAGAATTGAGACACTTGTCGTATTGTGGGATCAACTTAGTGTATACCTCTGTCTTAGAACTCTGCCGCCTGTGAATGGAACCAGCTTTCCTGTCCCAGAACACCGTGCACATCCCTTTCCGTACCGACAGCGTCTGTTTGAATTTGGTCCTGACCGAAGATCCACTATGATGC
This sequence comes from Pardosa pseudoannulata, assembly GCA_032207245.1. Taxonomy (NCBI): domain Eukaryota; kingdom Metazoa; phylum Arthropoda; class Arachnida; order Araneae; family Lycosidae; genus Pardosa; species Pardosa pseudoannulata. The sequence goes on from CM063510.1 coordinate 15,671,312, forward strand.
CAATGCATTGACTGCTGCTTGGTTTCCGGAGTAAAGTCCAAGTCTCATTGCCTGTGGCGATACTGTCGAGGAACTCGTCGCCGTCGTCGTGATGCCGTAGCAGAAATGTCAGTGCTGCTCCTAAGCGTTGAATTTTGTGTTCGGGTGTCAATTTCGGCTTATATACCTGACAGAGCTGAATTTCAATTGGCGCAGTGCTTTGTGCGTTCAAGATCACCGACCGAACCTTGAAAGCGGCAGGACAAGGAATTAGAGTTACCATTTCGGAATACTGCTACCCCGTTACTGGCATGAATCGAGACTTGTCCACCTGGCATATGATAAGTCATAGATCTGTTACGCGCGCTCAATTGATACGGCTAATTACCTTTAAAGGGGAACACATCGGAGAACTTACATTCTGGATGCCTCCTATGTATCACAGCTAGGTATTGACGAATGCGACTGAAAAGCTTCTTATAAATCCTTTTATAGTTTCAGCAGTAAGTGGTAGGAAATACTGGTTCTAGAACCTCCTCAAAGTTTGTTTGGTATGTAAGGATTTGTCGCCAAATACACTAAGGCCAACAAATTTGTCATGAAATCGGATATAACATGCTAAACCACGGATAACCATGTATTAAGCGAAGTTTTAGGGTTGCCACGAGAAAACCCATTGGTTGTGGTACCGCGGTGTATTTGACCGCCAGAAATTACAAACATTAAGTCACGGGAAGTTACGCTTTCCCCAAAGTGTATTTTGTAATAATGTATTTATAATTTTTATAAATATTCTATTAAAAATTTTATTTTAAACTGCCATATCTCACGTTATTCATTTAATAGAATATAATTAGTTGTTATAGAATGAACATTAATAGCATGCATATATAGCTGCCACCTATTTCTCTGTTTTTCACAAATAACAGCATATTTGATTCTTCTCCCTCGAAAAAAAAATTCCTGCTTACAACCTTGATGAGCGAGCATGTGTTTGCCAGGTCATTTCTTAAGCAATGCGATGATACCATAAGCTTTTTAAGTACTTCCATTTCGAACATGGAAAAAAAAGCTCAATTACCGCTTTCATTCACCATTAACCCAGCTACAATAACATTCGTGAATAATCTGTTTTCATCTATGCTTCATACGTGACGTTCTCTTTTTCTTTCTCGAAGGGGAAAGAAATTGCGAGAAACATCTGTCCTCTGCATTTCTGATTTTTCTCCTCGCTTATGAACATGAGGATCTAAAACAGATGAACAGTCTTTTGGAGATTTAGAACACAATACTGAGGTAAGAAACAAGAATTAATTACTCACAAACACTAAAATGTTTAACGACATCTGATGTGATCCAAATTTTGTAATTACAGTGGAACCCCGATCTATCGTTCCCGCATTATTCGTTTTCCCGGACTGATCGTTCGATGTATTTGGTCCCGAATTTATCCCCATAGTACCAATGTTTTTTCCTGGATTCTTTGTTTTTCCGCATCTGTTGGCTCCCATCACAATGTTTTCCCTGTGTGAAGACCCCTTGTTCAGAACACTAATGACCGAAATTAGCTAGTTGGGTCCCACCTGCTTGACCAGACTACTATAGCACGGCGACTCAGTGTCTGGGAAGTGGACAGTTTGGTTCAATAAGCTTCAAGTCCTGATCGGTTGTGGTAATGATTCTGGAGCATTGCTTTGAGAATTTCAGAAAGGGACAGCTGGCAAATGAGAATTCGACTAATTAACTAGCTGTAACTTTAGCTGGAGTTCTGGGACCGTAACTGACCCTCAGGTATAAGCCTAGAGTTTTGCGACTCGGGGCTTTTCGACATTTTTTTTTACGTAGGTACGCTGAACTCGTGAAAGCTTCCGCTACTTTTGAAAGGAGCCAGCTTTTTAGCAATTACGTTCGGGAGACTCGTAAAGTCCGATCATATTAGGAACGGCAGGGTCTCGGATACCGAACGGGGGATAGATTGGGTTCGTGTTGCACCCTGGAAAAGCCTACCCATCGTGTAAGAATAGTTAATTCTCTTTTACAACTGTTATCATCGTGGATGTGTTATCCAAGTAACAATCATTTGCATTTCGAATATTTTGGGATATCAGAATCCCTTTGTAGTACTTAGCAACTATTTACTCCAGAAATAAAAGTGATTTCCTATTCTGTTACTTTCATGATCCTTCTTCACGCTACTTCTTGACTCAAGAAGGCGTCACACCGGATGTATCACATTTGTTGATTTGAGGAGAAATGAGGAAATTATTATTATTTTTTAAGTGTGTGTGGGAGTTGATAAGAATGTTTCAATGTCATGGAGACGGCAGAAGGATTTTGGCTCTTCAGCGGTCTTTGTAAGGTCCTTATAACATGGGACAAAAATACACTGACAATTTTTTGTCGAAGCTGTTTTGTGGTGCTATTGGGTATGCAAATCTAAGAATGATAAAACATTTCTCTTTAGTGTAGCGCAAAACAGTCGTGCGCAGCAGTTTCAGTGATGCAAATCTATGTATGCTGGTATATTTTCACTTGACTGCAGCACAAAATAGTCACGGGTAACAGTTGTTTGTTCTGCAGTCGAGTGCTAATCTACGTATGATAGAGTATATCCCTTCCACTGCAAAACGAAACAGATTGGTAGTGCTTATGTTCTATTCGTGTTTTACGGGTCGTAGACAAAAATATTTTCATTATTATTAATTATTTATTTATTCTTATTTTTTATGGTAGCTATCATTTGGCACAATCATTGCTTTGATAGAATACTAGAACAAGATTAGACACTAACCAATAAATACAACCAATTTGTCTTTCCTATTATTATTGTGACTTCGCTACACCCCATTGGCTTCACAAAGAGGTTTCACTAAAGCCCAGGCCTAGGCGACTATCTGTCTGGGTTTTTGACACTATACTACAAAGGGTTTTCGCTTCATCCATGCCTTGAGATGTCCGAGGTGATTGGAAGGTCGGACGCGACAACGAAATGTCAGACTGTTAGGCGCCACAATAGGAACCAATCAGTGGTTACCAGGACGGCGACGAGGTAAGAAAAAGACAATGGGAAGAGGAGAAAGGTGACGTCAGGCGGCGCGAGGTTTTGGCCGGAGAGGCCCCAGGACGGAGAACGAACGGAGGTTCACCTTGAGGCGGCTGGTTTTTTTGGAGAGCTTTTCTCCAGTTTTTTGTGGGACTCAAGGAGACCCAATTGTACCACTGTACAACGACATCTCTCGGCACCTGTCCGCAGATTGTTTTTTTAGGTTCGCCTTAAACCTGGAGCTTTTAGGACCGCACCAGCACACCTGAGCCCTGTGATTTCCATTTGGAAAATTTGTACCTGACTCCATTTTAATCAAGAATAAAGGTAGTTATTGATTCTAAGCTGTACATCGTGTCATAACCACTTTGACACCCACACGCTACCCGAGGATCCCGTGACGTTACATTACCCATGATTTGTTCGTATGTAAGAAAGGAGACTAAGTGAATCGTATGGAAGATTGGAACAAGATTACTGGCAAATTTGAAGGATTATGTTACAACTAATAGCAACCTAGCATGATTGCAATGGTCGCATGGTAGAAGTGGAGAATCTATGTACAGACCAGAACTAAGATAATGAGAAACAGAAGGTGAAAAACGAAGATGAACTAGAATCACTACCAAGATTTTCAGTAGCACAAGGAGCTAATCAAAACAATTTAAGTGGAAATTGATGGTGGCAATGAGCTGTTTTGTAGCAGATCAGGCAGTTTGATGGCTATTATTTGCAGTCGGGAGATCCAAGTTCATGGAGCAAATAACAATTACAAAATAATTTTTTGAACCTTAAGTGTCCTTCTAATGATATGTTATTTTTCAAACGTTAAATATTTCTAATTAGTGTTATAAATAGCTAATTTATTTAGTGTAGTTGGGATTCGGGTATTCTAGTACCTTCTGGACTGTTGTACAGTGCTAAAATATTTTTTTAAAATAAAGTAAGTAGCTCCATGTGAGTACTTCAAAACGGAATCCATCTCACGTAATAGTACAATATTGTGACTTCGCGAAACCCCATTTGTTTCACAAAAAGGTTTTGTTAAAACCCAGGCCAAGGCGACATTCTGTCAGGAAAATTGACACTAAACGACAAAGGATTTTCGGTTCGATACGTCTTGAGATGTACGAGGTGATTAGAAGGTCGGACGGGAAGCAGAAATGACAGACTCTCAGACGCCAACGAAAGGACCAATCGGAGGATAGCAGGACGGCGACGCGGGAAGGAAAAGCCAATAGGAAGAGGCGAAAGGTGACATCAGTCGGCGCGAGTTTTCGCCGGGAGAAGATTGAGGAGAAGAGAGCGAAGGCAACGGGAGGTATCGTTTTTGGAGAACCGATCTCCAAGTTTTTTGTGGGACTCAAGGAGTCTAAGTTGTACCGCTATACAATCGATATCTGACGGGCACCTGACCGCAGATTTCTTTTTAGGTTCACTTCGAACTAGGGACTTGGGGGTCCTTACCCAGCTCATCCTGAGCCCCTGTGATTTCCATTCGGAAACTTTGTAAATAGTTTTACATTTAGTCCAGAATTAAAGTTGTTATTGTTTTAAACTGTACGTCGTGTCACTACAACTTCGACACCCACACGCTACCAGAGGATCCAGTGACGTTACAATATATTCATAATTCCTGAAAAATAGCACGGAACACATGAATCTTAAGGCTGGGATGCGGCCTCCAGATGCGGTGCATATTGGGTTTAAGCGTCACGAAGTTCAGCGCAGTTAAATCAAATTGTAAGGGAGGTATCAATCGAATGCGGAGAGTGCAATGGATTCAGTTCCCCTGCGTCCTATTAAATGTTTGTGAGAGCCTCGGTAGCTCAGTCTTTAAAGGCAACGCTCTCATAACTGGAGGGTTGCGGGTTCGGAGCCCAAACTGCCTAAGACCCGCCGTATTCGTTAAAGATGACTGGGGTAAGTAAAATATATTCGTGGTCACAACGTCTTTCAAGTTTTCAATCAATTCTTTTGGAGATGGCAGGCCAAACCTATGAGTCTCCTGCTTGGTTCCTGCTTCTAAAATTACGAGGACTCACTTAAGCTTAAGTCGTACTTTCACCATTGAGGTTCTGGTTTAAACTAAAGGTGCACATCTTTACCTTAATGTGAGCACCTTATAGGTCAGTCATGCTTGGTTTGACCAACTAGCTTCAGAAACAACAAAAACAAGATGTTTGGGCAGGAAAGGGAGAAAGACAGGTGGATTAATCTTTCAAAATCGAACAGCGGCCGTGTTAAAGCAGAATGAAGTTCCACTTCGTGACGCCGTTTCGAAAGTCAAATCCACTTTGCATCCGGTGTTCACACCTGAGATTTGAAGACTTGTGGTCTCAACAGGAGAACACAAGTCTACAAATCACAATGTCAGTTCACTAAGCTGAAATCCAATCTGTTTCGTATGGGATGATCCCCTAGTCTAAAGATATCTTTCTTACCTGTCGGATGATCATCTCGTTTCGAAATGAAGTAAGATGAGATTCCAACATTCTGGCTGAAGCAGTATTAACCGTCGCATCTGGAGCATTTGTTATTGGTTGTAGCTAAAATAAAGTTTGAAAACTAATTAAATGAAGCAAGGAATAGAAAACTGGTTAGCCTATCAGCCTCCTGTACTTAGCTGAGTAAGGAAAAGAAGTCGAATGAAAAAAAAAGACTAGCGTAAGAAACAAATACTTAATGTGAATAACACCCACACTAAAATAATACTTAATGTTTCTGGACCTAAACATTACGCTTTCTAATGTGACAGTGGGTTATCTTGAGTATTGGTTTTGGGGGATTGGATACACAATGTGTAAACATGAGTGACAAAGCATGTAACCCAAACTGTATAATATTTACAGAGTAAAAGAAGCACTCGATACTTATTTTATGGGACCCCACATTTGTAAGTCCCAACTGACATGGTAGAATTCCTCAGTTTGGAATACTCTAAATATTTGATTTATAACGTAATGAATTTACCCGTCTCCGTAATAAATTTATAGCTGATAAGTTTTACTCAAGTAATCCGTGTAAACTATTATCTGTGTGCTGGCAATAAGCAAAACAATAAATTATATCCTCACTCCAATTTAATTTGCATAGTGAATATAATTAGATACATGGATGTTGAAAATTAAAGGGAAAAGAGTAAACAGAAATTAAAAATTTACGTTACATTATATCTAAAAATATATATTCTGAATACAAGTACTGTGTATGTATTGAATGAACACGACAATCTCCATAAAGACAATCAATTCAGCAATGTTTATTACCTCGTAACTCAAGGTAGGTGGGAAGTCGATATTCATCCTCCGCAACATCACAGCCAACTAAGCTGATATGAAAAGTCATTGAATCCCAATCATCATATATATCCCTATCCTTTGGCATACTTTGGCATAATGGACTTTTTGATTCAAGCCAAATTCTGGAAGTATTGAGGACCAACCACTGCCGCCCCTTTGCATACCCATAAGAAAATTTTAAACCCTTTGCACTCGAGGACTCCGGAACTGAGCCATTTAAAATTTGTCTTCAAACTCGAGGACTCCGTTACGGAGACAATACAAAATAATTAGTTTTTACGATTTGTTTTTGTTCTTATGTAAAAACTGAAAATTATTTACATTGTCTCAATAGCGGAGCACTCGAGTTTGAAGACAAATTTTAAATGGCTCCGCTTTGGAGCCCTCGAGTGCAAAGGGTTAATTAATGGGATTAATTAAGGGAAATTTAGAGTTTGTCTCTCTCTGTGTCACGAATAGTGAACCATTTTGATTAGTGTGATAGATAAATTAAGGTTTAAAAGTTTTAGGTGGCCAGAGTGCCTTTTGTTATATTTCTTTTAATAACCATCTTTAAACCTCTATATTCTACAAAAAACTGCTTCATTTTTTAAAATTGTTCTTTGTCTTCTTTTCTCAATGTGAAAATCACCGTTATAATAAAAAGATGTGCTGATCTTCAGTACCGGAGTTATAATCCCACTGTGGCATGGGTGTTCGTAGTCATTCGGAATCGACTTTAAGTAGCTGGTTCCAGCTTCATTAGCCCTCGTGTTGCAAAAAAGTAGACCTTAGTGATTCAAACCAAACCTAATAAAAAAGTTTTGAGTAACATTTATTTAAAAATTCAGTTTTGTATGGTAGAGAAGCCTTTTACTTTGTCTTATTTAGATTGTTAACTTTACAAAATGAAATTGTCTAAAGGAATAAAGGAAAGGAAAGTGTTCATAGTTCCTTTCACTCTCAAAAAATGATTCTTCTGAAACATCAATTTTGTAGCCAAGAACCAAAGTATGTTTCGGTTCTCTGTTTATAACTCATCTCACTCACGTACATCTCCAACAAAAAATCTGTCTCTCAAAGGAGCTTCCATGATAGAGGAGGGGCAAAAGTCACCTCTCTGTTCTACAAAATGTCATAATGGTGATCATACACGTATTCGTTTTTAAATCCGACTTTGGAGACTACTATACTTGAAGAAAGGTTTTTCTATTGTTGTTTTTAAGGAATGTAAGTGAATAAAAATAATTTAATATGATCCTTTTCTCTTGCTACTCAAAAACCTGCCACGTGCTACCTAGCTACACGCCTGCCACGCGTTTCTTATCTCTGCTCTATATAATACTACTTTTAACACATTGTATGCGGGACACGTACTAGTACGTTTTCTGACAATTGATACTTGAGCGTGGGTCACGTACTAGTACGGGTTAGTGTAACAACATGGTTTGTTTGTGGGTACAAAAATAACGGTATATACAGGAAAACGAAGCCGAATGTTCTTGTCTACTACATAGATTCTGGAAAAATTTAGACAAATAAAAACTAGTTTTTACATTATTAGTTTTATGATTGCTTTTTTCATTTTTTTATAATGTAAAAATGTTTATATATAACATAATTCGAAAAAAGTAAAACTATATATTACGATTTCTATTTGATATTTACGATACTATTATAAATTTATCCACTAAAAAATATATTTTTTGTTTACAAAAATCTTATGGTTGTTATTTATATATTTCTATTTATGTATTTGTTTATAAATTTCAATATCAAATACGAAAAGTTGGGTAAAAAATTAACTAATTTTCGATCGATTGATATTTAACTGAATAACTAAATTCAAGCGCAAAACGCCCGCTCCCGGTACAATTCCGCTACGAAATGTACCCGCACACAATGTATTAATATATAACAGTACGTGTAGCTGTTGTTGATTGGTTTGGTTTGGAGCGCTACGGTCTACTTTTTGCAACACGAGGGTTAATGAGACCGGGATCTACTGCTTAAAGCCGATTCCGAACGGCTACGAACTTCCATGCCACTGTGGGAGTCGAACCCATGAACTCTGGTTCGGAAGAGCACCACCCTAACCATTCGGTCATCGTTCGGCAGCTGTTGTTGAAGTGGTATAAAAGTAGTTTATTATTTTAAGAGTTTTACATGTTTAATTGCATTTTAATGTTATTAAGACAAATTTGCCAGGATAATCTACTAATATATTAATGAATATAAAATATAAATATTTGCAGAAAAACTTACATGAATAAAGGATAGAAATGTAGGATAAATGCTAAAAGGAGAATGATAAAAGTAATAAAAATATTGTAGCTTCATTTGATAGTAAACTAGCCACTGCAAACTCAAAATATGTGGTTATTTAAGCATTGTAGCATTATTTTCATTTCCTGGGGAGGGGATGGAAATTGGGTCCTCGTACCCTAAATTTCCCTTGGACCAAAACATCCTCCTCAGATCTCTTCAATCACAAGCGTGGAGTACCGTGCCAGTTGGGAATTACTATCTTAATGCATTCTAAAGATCTAAGACTCAAAATAAAAGTAACTTTCACTTAAAAGTGTTCTAGAAAATGCTGAAAGTATATTTACCGACAGGTCCTTCTTCTTGAGAAGTTCCACTCCTTTAGCTTTTCGAATTAGATCGACAGGCAGATTACCCGCGTCGGTAAAGTATTCTTTGACATGATTTTTCCTAAAAATATAAATTAATTAAATATCCCGCCTATTTGCTTTAACCGACTTAAGTCATTTTTTTTGTATAGTTGTAGAATAGAGTCCCCTTTATATTTGCTAAAAATCTTGAGGTTCGCAACGAGTGTGGGTCACTTTTGTCCCTTTTATTTTCCCTCCTATTCTATTATTTTCCCTATTATTTCTTCTTTATATCTTCGGGATACACATCAAAATTTAATACCACTTTAAAGAACTGGAATCTTATTAACTGCTATTTACATTATATGTAACGTGCATTGAATAAATAACTAAGCGGAACCATTTACGCCAAATCTTTTATTATTATTATTTACTAGCATACAGCCCGTCATATGACGGGATCAGTAAAATTTTTAATTTTCCAGAATTGTAAAGTACCCTATGAGGCAGGTAATAAAATGGTTTGATTTTGGCTGAGAATTATTTGGTACACGCTCAATAATTTGATTATCTTTACTGACCGCATGTTAGTTGCCAACTTTAATTTATCTTGTCATATTAGGGACTGCAGAGGTTTTAATATTGACAATGATTATTTCGGGGTATATATGAAGGATGTTCAAAATTTAGAGAATCGATTGCAAACTGTGTGGTTATGTATAAAAAACAATCATACAAACGAACAAACTTCTTAATTTTTAAAGATATATAACTTAAAAGCTAGATATTTATTAGTCCATGAAATAGACTCCTAGACTTTTACGAAAATAATTTTTGTTAATACTGGTGATAAAATTTTCATTGCAACAAAAAATAATCGATGATTAAATTTAAAGTTATCACATATGTACCTAGTCTATCATTTAATACAAATATGAAAGAAAATTATTTACGTCATATCTAAGTTCAATGATAAAACGTATGAAAATAATGCAGACGATATTTAAATAATTTAAAATAAGAAAGGATTAAATGAGATGGTTAAAAGAATGACGTCATAATGCCAAAAATGTTATTTTCATCCATTTATAGTGTGATAAATTGATAAATTTAATCGCCTGCTCTTAATCGGGGAAAATAGGGCTTGAAATAATGGCATTAAACGTTCGAAAAGGAGGGAAGATGTGGATTTCAAAAGTTTTCGAACTCGCTTTGAATTTTTGCTAACCCTAACTCATCAAGAATCCGATATGGATGTCTCTATCCATTCCAGGTCCAACCGCTTCATAAATTCGAGGACAGATAACTTAGGATATTATTATATAGGAGATTTTAACCCTGAAAAATTTTATAATTTTATGAAGTTTTATAAAATAGCAATCCAAAATTCATTTTATATCCACACTTTATTGAAATGGAAAAGAGGAACAAAGAGGCTTAGTGCCTTTCTTTACAGCAAAAGGATGTAGAGGTATGGAAATTCACAACAATTGCTGTCAAAGGTCATCTGCTGAAATTTGAGTGGGAGGCTCTCACCTATCTGTTCCTGATCTGTCTCCTTGAGGTTTACCTGTGCTTAGAGAACTCAAAAAATCATTTACATCGAAAGAGATTTTAGTCGGACGACGAAGTGCAGGATGAAGTTCAAAATAAGTTCTTGCAGCAAACGAAGACTTTATATGAAAGAGGAATATCCCAACGAGTTTGACAATGGAATAATACTTGAACCTTCAAGGTCGATATTTTCTAGTAAAAAGGACTGCTGTTGTCATAGGCTCGTTATTTATAGAATGTACACTATACACTAGGACGCGTGTCACAAAAGGGTAGTGAAAACCCTTCTGACTCTGTTTAAGAGCCGGTCTCACCAAAGTCGTTTAACGGTTAACTGCGATTAATCTCTATTTAAACGGAGAATTGCGTCTCACCATTGGCTGGCCCCATAGATTTATCGCGGTTAGTCATTAAATGACTTTGGTGAGACAGGCCCTTAGGCTACACTTGACTGCTGTTTTTTGGTTGAACTCCGGCCAAAGAAAGAGGAAAGTGGGGGAGGACTAGATTACGCGGTCGGGGGAACTCCTTAAAGGAAGGACTCTCTGGTATCCACTTGACTGTCCTTCTAATGTTCGTTTGACTGCAGTTACCTAAGAATGTATAAAAAGGTACGCCTGTACTTTGATACCCAGTTCAGTTTCAGACGATTCCAAAATTATGAATCGGAAATTGAGATGTCCTTTCTCGGGTCGAAAAACGTATCTCTTTCGAAAGAGGTAAAGACGGACTTGTTCCTAATTTGATAGGCCGTCGCTTATTAACGACTGTGGTATAGCCACATTCTATTTAAAAGAGAATGCCAGGAATTACCGGCTTCCTGACCCCTTATTTTATGGAATGGGCCTTGTCCATGTCCAAGTCACCTTCAATCTTCCCGCGCTGACCATCCGTGGGTTGCCGTTTTGCTCTCTCCGTCTTTCACCATTTGTCCAGCTTGAGCGTTACTTGGAGCCAAAAAAATCTTAGGCTGTTCTTCCTACTCACGCTACATTTTGGCGATCGTCTTGGGTTCCCGCTGGCGGGATTTTTACGCTGACCTCGCCATGCGCGGTGTTGAGTGGTCATCATTTTGGCCGAAATTGGGGGAGAGATCACCCGCATCATTTAAAAAAAAATTTTTTTTAGCCTTTTTTTTTTTACTTTTTTGTCATGTCGAGGGGCGTGCATTTTTCTGAAAAAGTTAGCAAGGAATAGAAAATAATAAAAATTCCTTTAAGCTAATCAATTAATAGGACTCTTTTCTATTCGTCAATTTGCATTCACCTCTGTTCTAAAATCGACGTAGAACATACCATATGAATACACTGAATTGTGTCTGCCGCCATATAGTTCCACCAAAGAACCGGTGAAAGGTTATTGCGGCTTAAAGGAGAAATGTAATATTCAACAACATCAATAATTCTACAACAATAATTCTACAACGACATTAATGTTCAGTTACTGAAATGACCGATTTTGATGTAAATAATTGTTTCCCCGCTTGAACCACTTGATCAGCTTGCTGTTATTTTCTGACTGTGTACTTGTTTGCTCATTAGAAATACAACGATGAGTTTAATATTTGAAAAAGAGATTCAAGGTCCCTTGTCTTCTTAAGCAATACTTCCTAATTACATCTAATTGTTTATAGTGTAACAAATTATCAGTCTTAACTCTCTCAACCATACAATACCATATATAAGATTTACTTACCATGTTACGTTCAAAGCTTTCCAATGCTTCGTCTTTCCATGACCACGACACATGGTACAAGTATATTTTCCAGATCCTAGACATGGCCAACACCTACAAGCGAAGAGACAGAATATATAAATCAAAACAAATGTCAAATTGTTAGAGGCTTGCTGCATATCAGTGGTTTAGATTCATATGGAGTTCCCCTAACTTTTTTGGTGATTCGTTGAATTTTCAGAGTCTATAATGTCTTTCGAGCTAAAAAGTCTTCCTTTTAATAGCATATTTCTGGTACTATACAAAATATAATGTTTTACTGTGTTTAGAATAAAATTTTTCTTACATCGTATGGTTTCTTAACCGTTTCTTAGATATGCTTTTTTGTAAACAATTATTAGGTATAATTCTCTCCTACTTAAATTTTTAATAGATATCAGAAATATTATACGGGGATTGAATTTTCAAATAGCTAAATTAATGGTTTAAACTAATTTTTAAAAACTTCAAATACTATAAATTTAAATGAAATAAACAACAACGAAAAAAATTTTCATCGTAGATGTATAATGTTTTGTACTGATGTACTTTTCCATGATGGACAACACGTGCGAATTTTTGATTGATTAAGGCATCTGTACACCTCTAAAACGTGAATTTCGACCAAAATATCAATTTTTGAATTTTATTATATTATTAAAATCTAATATATTATCTATACATAACCGCTTGAATTTTGCTCTATCTCATTTAGGACCAGAGTTATAGCATTTTTAATGAAAGTCCAAAGTCAATTTTAATACCGGAAGTGCTCTTTTGTAAACCGGAAGTCGCTGGAAAAGTTTTATTCTCTTGTCAATTTCAACAAAATATTTTGATATAATTAAAATGTTATTAAACTTGGACCAAATAATTCATGCTTAAAGCTATTATTGTTTTTTAAAGAATCTGGTAACAGCATTTTCTTGAATTTAGCATCTGAATCTCGCAATGAATTTACGGAAACATTGTAAAATTTTCTTGTGTTTCCGAGATTTTGCAGTTACATTGCTCCTTTTTTATACGTATTTCAAATGAAAAGTTTTATTTTAATATTTTAAAATGCCTAATTCTGTATGCAGAACACCTCAAATAAAGTTTTACGACAAAAAAATTATCAAACCGGTCAATCTAACAATATTGTTGAATATATTCCAATTACAGTTAGCTAGCTAGCTCCTCAGACAGTGATGACTCCATCCAATTTTATTAATGGTTTTAAACTCTGCTTTATCAGTTTTAACTATAGAATTCATTTCTGATCCTGTGCACATAACTTTGAAGTGGATTTAGATCATAGTAAAATATATGATGCTACCCTCCACTTCACCCCGAAATTTACTGAAGTACTAAAGTACTAAAAAGCACCTAGAAAAAAAAAACATATGGAATTTCACACTAGAGGGGTTAAGGTTCATAAATCTGGTTTTTTTTTTTTTGGGGGGGGGGAGGATATTAAGACACATATTTTGAAATTCTTTATAAAACATTCTGATTTTTCTCAAAATAACATTTTTTGTCAATTTTGATCACTCATCATAATATATCTCAATGAATTAAAATTCATAGGACTTGAAATTTTAAATGCATATTACATAAATATGTAGAAATGAAACAGACTACTATCAAGATTAATACAGACTAATTGTAATTTACAACTCTTGAATTCATAGAACGCATGAAATTTCCGGGAACTTTCGTAAGGTGTTGTACTCAAATTCCCATAAATTCGCAGATATGTTTATGATCACAATAATAAAAGTCCATTACATAAAGAATATACTTTGAAACATTAGGTAAGTCATAAAATAATGATATAATTATTCATTTTGGAATTATAGTGATTTTTATAGTGTCTAACTTATATTACCTACTTAAAAACAGCAGTCTACTCTTTGCAAAATAAAGCCCAAGAATATATTACAAGCATTCAGAAAGAAAATAACCAGTATCTTAAAAAGAAAAAAAAGGTGGGTTTTAAATAATAGGTGTATATTAAGGCATTATAAGTGTTTAAATATAGTTTTTCTAATATTTTAAGTTGTTTTTTCATTTTTCTCAAAATTGATTTTTTCGTGATTTTGCTTACAGCAAAACATGATAACTCAAACATATTTAGCCCGAATGCTTAGATATTTTAAGTGTGTGTTATATAATTATATATTCAGGGAATAGACTACAACTGTGGTTCCAGATTAATTACATTGGGGTTTAGAGCTGTTTAAATCTTGACTTGCATGAACATTTTGAGAAATTTTCAATGTTATTGTAAACAAGTTCCTATAATTTCACAAATATATTTGTGATCACCATGATTGTAGTCTATTCCCTGAAATATATAATTAGAAACATTATCCAATTTATAAAACAGTGATTAAATGATTTAATTTGGAGTTATCGTGTTTTGCGTAATACCTAATTTTAGGGTAAATTTCACCCTATTTTTCTGTATAAAATATGAAAATATTATTCAAAAACCATACAGCCTGCATTTTTCATAGTTTTAAGTTATATTTCATCATAAAATTAACATTAAAAATAAAAATTTCAAATATTTCAAAAAATCACCTATGAAGGTGTACAGATGCCTTCAAAGAGAGTCTTTAGTGTAATGAGGAGGTTCAATATAAAAAAATATAAGAAAGTTTTGTGGATTAATAAATTGACATATATGGAATCAAACGTCATGCAAGTTAACAGTAATTGAGAAGAGGTGATTAAAAAAGTCTGATAAAAGGTAAGGGGTAGTTTATAAGTCTATAGGGGTCTAATATTGCTGGAAGGAGATAAGAACGGTCTGCAAAGATGGCACAAGGAGTGAATAAGGCTTGAGAAAGATTTACAAGTGACGGCATAAACAAGAATTGAAAGGGAGGCTGTAATAAAAGTCGGCGATTTTGTGATCATGGGTGGAGTATGATCTTAGGCAGCAAGTAACCGAAATATGCCAGTTGGAGTTTTGCGCTCGGAAGGAGGAGCGTAATGAAGAAAATAAAATGAGTAAGCAGTTAGAAGCAAGGGTGGAAAGAAAGGAAAAGAAGGAAAGAAAAGAAGAGAGCGGAAAGAGAAAAGTAGAGGACAGCAAGAGCTTAGAGAAAGTTGACGAAACAGAATGCAGAAGGTGGAGGAGAGAGAGCTAATTCTCTCACCAAATGCAAGAGTGGTCAAGGGACCCAGATCAACTCCGCCAGTGAAAAGAAGTCAGCGAGAAGGACTGACAGTTTCCTCTACAAGTCTGCTGCCCAGCTGATAACGTCACTGGGCCCCTGAGCCTTAGCATGACTCTACGTGTGCCGTCAATCTCCTGTCTAAGCTTCAAGGCCTCACCTGATGATGAGTTTCAAGCTGTCTCCATTCTATTTGCAAGTATTAGATTTCTTTTATTTTTGAATTTAGAAATTTTATAAATTTATCAGTTTTCAGAAGTAAAATTTTGAATTAGCAAATTGTAGTTATTGATTACGTATGTAAGTAATTAATTTCACAAATGCAATTGCCAACGTTAATTGATGAGTAGAATTTAAGCTGTAAATAGTAGTGTAAATAAATTTTGTATATTGGTTAATTATTGAACTAGTCTTTTATATTTTTTTCCGATATCACTTGGTCCTTATATTATAAAAAAAAGTCCATAGCCACTCAACAACCTGTGGTTATATTGCCGCATAAAGAGACTTTGCTAATGACCTCAGTGGCCGAATGGTCAAAGCACGAGATCCAGACCCAAAGTTTGTGGATTCGATGATCGCCATGGCGGTTGATCCAGAGTATGGATTTTAAATTTAAAGATTTTATTTATTGTTGCCTTATGTTCTCGAATATTCTAGATCTGTCATTATTATGTAAATTAGTTATTTCTCGAATATTCTGTTCGGGTACAAAATCTGATACCCACTAGTTGTAGGCAACTTCTCGATCTTGCAAGGTTGCGAGTTGCTACTTACTTCAATAAATTAGTCTGTTAGGTTAAACGGTGTGTTCATTCGAATCTTCGTGACAATATTTTAACTTAATTAATTTACACAATTCAAACCAAATAATTTTTTAGTCTTGTACTAACCAAATAATTACCACTATATTTGGACTCAGGTAAATATCTAAAAGCGGAGAGCGCTATACGACACTAAGTATTAGAATATTTTAATAGAGTGCACAGCTTGTTCAAGTCATTCAAAATCTTTTTAACTAGTTCTTTTTATAGCTACGGGAAATCAAATATATTTCGCGTTCTTTATTTTTGATATTTTTGTTATACATTTTTCTAGTTGCGAATTCGATGCGTCTTAGTCATGAATGATCCCACGCCGAAAATGGGGAAAAGACAACGCGCACTGAAAAAAGTGATGTATGCCGTTTTCTAGACATTTGTCAAAGTCATCAGTTGAAGGACAGAAACAGTAACAGCAAACTTATCTAAGTGTCTTCCACATTTCTACAAGAAGTGAATTTAGAGGACTATTCTTTGATGACAATACTTTTCACATACAGCCGATTAACATTTAGTTTCTTAAACAAAAACAAATGTGAAGAACATCCACATATTCACCTGACAGCAAGTGTGACTTTTGGTATTCTTTTCTTAAAAAGAACTTACATGGACGCATCATTGAGAAAAAGAGATGATGTATAAAAGTTTTTTTACATCTACAAGAAAATGGCTTGAGGCATTTAATCTGTGAAAATTCGCTACAAAAGTGCATTGATTCTGGAGGGGACTACTTTGATACCTAATAGTTGAGTATAACTAAAAATCAATTATATCTCAAAAATTTTGAGGCCCTCGTATTATATGACAATACTTTATTGTTAGATGTTTCTGATACAAATTAAGAATTGTCTTGTAATGTTCTAGATTATTCTTCAGATGACATATATAGTGAACTCAGCTTCGATGAAGATTTAATTTCTTGTCGAAATTGATGAGGAATGCATTTTAATTTATATTGAGTGCATATAAATTTATATTTATCTGTGATTCAAAAAAGAACATTTAAGTGGCATTGTCTTACAAAAAGATAGTAAAAAAAAGTTAAATTCATTTTTTGTAAGTAAAATTTAAAAACACTAGTTTATCTTAAATATCATTAGATAATTATAGAACAAAAAACAGCTTTTTGTTAGATGTTTCTGGTTTGACTAAAGTTAAGGTTACGACAGTTGAAGAATTGGCCTATGATGCTTCAAATCTTGACATGTCCTGTGAACATACATTTTTATTAATGGCATTTATATATATATATATATATATAGTTAATGAATTTTATAAATTTAAACATCCTTATATATTAATTGGCTTTTGATTACATGCACAAAAAACATGCTCTTTTTTCATTTCTGGTAAAAAAAAAAAAAAATGATAAAATTAAAAAAAAAGGCTTAAATTAATTTTTTTAAATCAAAATTTATAAAATAATTCTTTTGTTTTCCTTATATATTAAGTTAGGACTTTAATTATATGCAACAAAAAACATGCTCTCTTTAGGAGCATTTCTGGTAAAAAAAAAAAAAAAAACTGACTAGTTAAGGGATTAAGATTTAGGACGGAAGTTGAAGAACTGGCCTATGAGTGCTCTACACCCTTCAGCCGGTCCTGTCTGCAAATGGCATACTCACATCTTCCATCCATCACCGGTACACTTGGCACATCTTGAATGAAAAAAGTCTCTTCCACTTCCACCACACCAGGAGCATGTCAGCTGAAATGTTTTGAATGATTCTTAAAAACAAACATTTAACATCTTCTAACAAAGTAAAATAATGCAATTTTGTCGATAGATAAAAATCATCAAATTCATAAAAAGAATACATTGGGAACTTTAACTGTTGGGACGTCGCGACACCCCATTAGCTTCACAAAGAGGTTTTGTTAAAACCCAGGCCAAGGCGACATTCTGTCTGGAAAATTGACACTAAACGACAAAGGATTTTCGGTTCGACACGCCTTGAGATCTCCAAGGTGATAAGAAGGTCGGACTCGAAGCGGAAAGGACAGACTCTCAGACGCCAACGAAAAGACCAATCGGAGGCTAGCAGGACGGTGACGCGGGAAGGAAAACCCAATAGGAAGAGGCGAAAGGTGACGTCAGGCGGCTCGAGCTTTCTCCGGAAGAAGATTGACTACGGGAGAGAAAAAACTAGGCAAAAGGAGGTTGTGTTTGTTTTTCGGAGCGGATCTCCAGTTTTTTGTGGGACTCAAGAAGTCCAAGTTGTACCCCGGTACAACCGCAGATCTGACAGGCACCTGACCATAGATTTTTATTTAGGTTCACTTTTGGTCCGTATCCAGCTTATCCTGAACTCCTGTGATTTCCATTAGGAAACTTTGTAAATAGCTTTATATTTAGTCCAAAATTGAAGTAGTTATTATTTTAAGCTGTACGTAGTGTCACTACAATTTCGACACCCATATGCTATCCGAGGATCCAGTGACGTTACACTATCATTTCAATCAGTTCTCAACAGCGAAAAACTTTGGAAAGAGATATATCTTTACTTTGCCGATCATAAAAAAACATTAATAAATATAATAATAACAATGATAAAAACTTAACCCTACAGATTGCTAGTTTGAAGAGTGATTTCTTGTAGGAGGTTATGACTTTCAATATTTGGGTTAAATATTTAACGTTCATGTGAAGAATGAGTAATATTTCTCTATCTTTCTAACCTTTCTTCAACAGAAGGGCAGAAGAAAAACAGTGTGTGAAAGGGAAGAAGAACGCAATCACACTACACCACAAACGTAGAAAGGAGGTACAACCTCAATCACCGGAGTTTTGGTTATATGTGTGTGGATATATATGTATATATATATATATATATATATATATATATATAACATATATGATAATTAAATTAAGACAGAGCATTGACTTTTTGTTTGAGAGATGTAAATGGGAATAAAAAGAAATTAATCAAGATCATGGTCGAAGGTATCTCAAATGGATTGTATTGCAGAAAAGGGAAGTGTGTTTCATTTGAAAGAATCATTTAATGAAATTTCATTCAATTAATCTTGACGTAGAAATTATTCACAAAATATTACAATACTAAAATAAAGATATAAGAAGGATTATGCCAAGTAAGAAACTTCTCATTTGTGCTATGAAACCTAGACCTCACTTAGAGTGGTGTCGAAGAATACAGTTGTTGGATACCTCAAATTGGAAAAAAAAGTTGTAGATGGAAAAAATTAGGTAAAACCTGCACTGATTGGAGAAATGAGCGAAAATCGCGTTAAGTCGTGGGTCCATATTTTTACACTTCATGCGACTGGTAATAGTAACAGTTCTGTGGGGGATATTATTCTGGTTTGGGACTCATTGTTGTTATGCTATTTCTAGGCTGCAATGTTTGTACATTCTGAATTTTTGCATTATTGGGACAAAAGAGGTAAATGGTAGAGAAGAAAGACAACTATTTATTTCGCAGTAATTATCCTCAGAATAATTGACTGAACACATCTGGTATGTTTCCACTATCTTCTCTAGCAGCTGTAAAGTATGGATGTTAAACCTGTTACATGCATTAAGATGCGCATTAAACTCATCCTGCAAGTATATTCACTGATTTCCATTTTACAGGATCTTATGATAGGTGTATCAAATGCAAGGAACTTCTCGAGACTTCGTTGCACATATAGAATTTACCACTTTGAGCATAGGTATTGTTATCTATCAAAACGGAGTTCCAAATAAAATTTTCTTCTTTAATTAATTGCTCAGTGAGTGTATCCTAACAGGAAATACAGTTAATTGGAGAAAATCACCGAAAGAAACTTAGACATTCATAACAATTATTTTAAAGGCATACTTATTTGATGAAAAATTTTACAGTTCTTGATTGAAATTATTACAGATATTTGCCCTTATTTGAATCTCACTGACTATTTTCTTTGTAAAGCTACTTAACTTTCTAGATTACTTAGTGCATATCATAATATAAACTTCTTATGCACTTTCTTCCCATACTTAATATAACTGTCAGAAATTATATCTGATTTTGTCCCAAAACGAGGATCCAAAAAAACTTGATCAGGTTACAGATGAATTTCATAAGTTAAACCTACTTGACCTATGTTTAACTGCAGCCTGTCTGCAGTATGTCTGCCTCGATATTCGCTCTATAATAAAAACTTCACATAAATTTTCGAAAAGGATTTGTGATTTCGTCCTGAAATGAGGATCTAATAAGTCTTTATCAAGTTTCTGATGAATTTCATTAGTTGATCCTTCACACCTATGTTTAAAAATTCCTAGATTTTAAACACGCTTCATAATGCAAACTACACTTAATACTTTGGAAAAGGGTTTGTGATTTTGGTCTAGGACAAGGGTCAAAAAAAGTTTCGCCAGTTAGAATATCATACGTTAACACTAGATTTACGGACCGAGCCAATTTGACTCATTAAAAATCTGATCACTTTATATATATATATATATATATATATATATATATATATATATATATATATATATATATATAACTTTAATATCACTTTTCAAAAACATACGTTGGTTTTTAGTTCAGTAATAAAATATATGTAAACTTTCATTCCTCTTCCCCGCAGACCCCTTCATTTTGCATTATCAAATGTGGTATACCTATTTTCACGGTTGTGAACCAATTTGACTCATAGAATGTATATGAAAATAAATAAATATAGTAATAAATATAGTATAAAGTAAATAAAAGTATAAAGTATAGTATAAAGTAAATATAGAGAAGAAGTCGAGAACACTTCCATTCCAATGACAGAAATTCATGCTACTGACACGCGGAAGAATTGTCAAGTTCAACAATCATGCAAAAGAAACAGATGTAGAAACCATTGTGCTAAACGTAATAGAAATGTTTGCTGAAAATGTGTTTCAAAAACAGATTTTATTTGTAAAAAATGTTTTCAATGAATTTTTTATAATAAACATTTCATTTAAATTAATTTGAAACTATTTTCTTTGCAAAAAACTTCAATTTTCTTGTATCAGTGAAATTGGCTCACTTCAGCAAAAATAGGTATATGATCAACATCCGTAAATCTAGTGTTAATACCGTACACCTATGTTTAAAAATTAGTAAATTAGTAAATATGCTTCATAATACAAATTTCACATACAAAACATTTGAAAATGATTTGTGATTTTTTTTTTCATTACAAGGATCCAAAACAAGTTATAGGTTTCTGAGGAAATTTATAAGCTAATCCTGCACACCTATGTTTAAAAATATCAATACTGATTTAAAAAATTCCTTCCACTTACCGTTCCTCTACCTCGACATTCTTCGCAAGTAAGTTCTCCTAGCCCATTGCATTTCGTACACGTGTAGACAACATCGGTATGCGGTATTTTAGTTGTGACTTGACAGTCATTGAAAAGTTCCGGTGGAAGAACAGTCATGCTCCAAGGTTCTGGAGCAACACCATGCTCTCGGCCGTCCACTTGTTCACCTGTAGAAAGCCTCAAAATCATGATTTTGTTACAGACTGAAAATAAAGATGATCTTCATATTTATATAAAGAGTGAAACTAGGATTTGGCATGAAAAGCATTTGCCACGGTCGCATCAGTGCTCCGCTGTGCTCAAAGTTCTTGCTAAAAGCACTCCACAGTGTGAAAGGTATCCGAACGTGGAAATTTTCCCACTAAGCAAGAATAACGAAAGGGTAAAAAATATTTTCCAAAATTTCATAATTTTAGTTAAAGGATAAGGCTAAAAAATAATAAATTAGAATTAATAAAGAAAGAAGGGTTTGGTTTGGTTTGGAGTGCTACGGTCTACTTTTTGCAACACGAGGGCTAATGAGACCGGGACCTACAGCTTAGAGCCGATTCCGAACGGCTACGAACATCCATGCCACTGTGGGTTTCGAACCCACGAACTCCGGTACCGAAGGCCAGCACACTAACCAATCGGCCATCGTTCGGCAAGAAAGAAGGGTGAAAGTTTTCATTTCTGCATATCAGAAATAGAAAGCCTCAAAATCACGTATTTGTTACAGACTGAAGATAAAGATGAACTTATATTTACAGAAAGAGCAAAACTAGGATTTGGCGAAAAAAGCTTTTGCCACGGTCGCATCACTGCTCCGCTGTGCTTGAAGTTCTTGCTAAAAGCACTCCACTGTGTAAAAGGTATCCGAACGTGGAAATTTACATTTGTGCATATCAGAAATAGAAAGCCTCAAAATCACGAATTTGTTACAGGCTGGAGATAAAGATGAGCTTCATATTTAAAGAGAGGGCGAAACTAGGGTTTGGCAAAGGAAGCATTTGCCCTGGGTGCATCAGTCATATCGGTGCTTCGCTGTGCTCAACTTTCTTGCTAAATACACTCAACGATGTGAAAGGTATGCGAACGTGGAAATTTTGCCACTACGCAGGAATAAAGAAAGGGTAAAATATAATTTCCAAAATTCCATAATTTTAGTTAAAGGGTAAGACTAAAAAACAGTAAATTAGAATTATTAAAGAAAGAAGGATGGAAATTTACATTTGTGCATATCAGAAATAGAAAGCCTCAAAATCACGAATTTGTTACAGGCTGGAGATAAAGATGAGCTTCATATTTAAAGAGAGGGCGAAACTAGGGTTTGGCAAAGGAAGCATTTGCCTTGGGTGCATCAGTCATATCGGTGCTCATTTGTGCTCAAAGTTCTTGCTAAAAGCACTCCACGGTGTAAAAGGTATCCGAACGTGGAATTTTTGCTACTACGCAGGAATAACGAAAGGGTAAAAAATAATTTCTAAAATTCCATAATTTTAGTTAAAGGTAAGGCTAAAAAATAATAAATAAGAATTACTAAAGAAAGAAAGGGTGGAAATTTACATTTGTGCATATCAGAAATAGAAAGCCTCAAAACCACTAATTTGTAACAGGAAGATAAATATGAAAAATGAACATTATATTTATAAAGAGGGCGAAACTAGGGTTTGGCAAAGGAAGCATTTGCCCTGGGTGCATCAGTCATATCGGTGCTTCGCTGTGCTCAACTTTCTTGCTAAATACACTCAACGATGTGAAAGGTATGCGAACGTGGAAATTTTGCCACTAAGCAGGAATAGAGAAAGGGTAAAAAATAATTTCCAAAATTTCATAATTTTAGTTAATGGTAAGGCAAAAAAATAATAAATTAGAATTAATAAAGAAAGAAGGATGGAAATTTACATTTGTGCATATCAGAAATAGAAAGCCTCAAAACCACTAATTTGTAACAGGAAGATAAATATGAAAAATGAAAGAATAAAGTGATTTTCTTAACTTGTTCATACTTAATGCATTATATATAGAGACAAAACATGTTTCTATATTTCTCTGACTATATTTGGTGGTAGGTGCCCAACCCAGTTTCCCCAGACAGGTCCCGCTCGCATGTCCCTAGACTCAAGACATGCATCTTGAGTCTAGGGTAACATTGTTGTTCCACAATATTGGACTTCTCTTTCATTAATGGAGCCACGACTGCACTATCGTTATGTATCCTCCACTTTATGGCCAATTGTTCACCACTTTCTGATGGTGACCTTGAACGATTGTTCACTGGTTTCATCCACACGCTGGGCCACTAAATGAGCCGAGCGCATGGATTCGTCTATAGGGTGTACTGCGCACTTTAGTTGCACACCTGGCTGCCTTTGATCTTTTAGAAAAACTGCCTCCGAAGCCATCGTTCACCAAGGCTGTTTTATCGTCTTCCAGCATCGACCAAGATAAGCCATATCTCGTCCAGACGGTGGTAATGGCTTGCAATGGACCATAGTGTCTAGGGGGCCTTTAGGATTTCTAATTGCCCACTAAGCTCAGCCAATCCGAATAATAGGAACTAATTATATCTCTGTAATGACGGTAGGATTATTTCGATGATTACACACATACACACATACATATGAGTGTGTGTGTGAGATGGGGTTTTGACCCACTAAAAAGTTAAAATGGTATTCATTCTAGAAACTGTGCATTCGTTAAATCATGAGAGGAAATTATAGAATTAATTGAGACATCCCGTCTTTAGCACTCGGTCACTAATCACGCAGGAAGATTGCTCTCTAGATCAGAGCTACTGTTCTTGGTATAGAGAAAGAATGGATAAATAAGCACGGTAATGGGGGAGAAGCAGAAATTTTAACAACTTATATTTATTAAATTTATGCCATGCTTAAGTACAATTACTAAAAAATAAGAAATATTCACGAGTTCAGTGAAGACAAAACTGTGAGGGCGGCCGTGAGCCAGAGAATGAGAACGTTAAGATTAATTACACGATGCGTAAAAATCGAATCTAAGTTACGTAAAGGAGTTATATAAGAATACTGAAGCTAAGCAGGAATTGATTCTGGTGTTCTCAAAGACGCTAAAGGTTATCACAGTAGGAGAGAAACAAAGGATTTTCACCAAAGGTTGTGATTTTAGGGACAAAAACGCCAGAAATTGATTTTAGAATACAATTATAATCAAGATGGTTAGCTATGGTTAAAATATAATTACACACATATATACATATGTATAAATATGTAATTATGTCATATATGTATCTACTAATGTATATACATATGTATAAATATGCATATATACATACATATACATACACATACAAATATATATATGTATTCACGGCGAAAATTATATCCGCCGGCTGCCCGAAAATTAGTAGAAAGTTTAACCCCTATTATTTTTAGTTTTCCGAGTTTACTGGGCAAGGGGAAGGACATATAATTAATAATCCTAATATTGGAGATGCAGTCTGGTCGATTCATAAAAAGATGCAGAGAGTCTATAGGGGAACTTGACTTTTATGTAAGATTTAAGAAAACGACATGTTACTCTGGCAAGAGAAAAGAAAAGAATGATACATGAAAACAATTGTTGGGCCCCACAGTGAGATGATGCAGAGAATATTCACAAGGAACTGGATGCTTAATCAGTGTTTTCAACATTAAAAAGGAACTTAGATCGGTGGAAAAAGGTTAACCATTCGAAACGAACAGATGGAAAATGTGGCGACTGGTCAGAAAATTTGTATTTATTTCAGAGTTAGTTCTGAGAAATGGGTAGAAAGAATTTTGTGTCGCGGACAGTCCTTTAGGTAAGATATTTTGCGGCTGGGAACATAGATGTGAAAGAAATGAGAAGGGGGAAATGAGAATTTTAGAGTATTTTAAGTTTATTAATTTTGATATATTACACACACACACACACACACACACACACACACACACACACACATATATATATATATATATATATATATATATATATATATATATATATATATATATATATATATATATATATATATATATATATATATATAAGAATTATTTAAATGGACTTTGAAGACTTACCCTTATAAGGAGCAGATTTTGCTTCAGATTCTCTTTTTTCTGTGAAACTTTCTAGTTTGTACTGCAAGAAGAGAGGAACAAAACTTAATAACTTAATTACAGTCGCAGTTTGGATTCGTTGTATCGTTACATAATAAATTATCTGTTTATTTTCCCTCCATCATCATAACACATTTCTCTGTCAACCATTTTTACTAGCTTCCGAGTAAAGGAATCATACATCTGGTAAATATAACAAGGTGTTTTTAGGGTCTTTTCATTCCACTCAAGGATAGTTCCCCATTCGAATAGAGTTGTATAGCAGGAGTGTTACTTATGTAGTGAGCTCACATTTGTGTTAAGCACAGGAGAAACTAAGAAAAACCCATGCATGTTACAGGATCGATTTTGTCTGGAATTAAACTCACACGCAAAAAAACAGTCTCCGACATTAAATATTGGTGGTTTAACCCCTTGCCTGTGACACCCGAACTCAGTTCTCGTAACGTAAGTGAGCCAATTTTGGAATGCCCGACCTGAGTTCGGTCAAGGGAAAAAACGGTATTTCAATTCCATGAAGCCCGAAATCGGTTCGCTATTGCATAATATTTAATTTGCCATTTTCCCATTTGATAGAGATACTTTCTCACGAAACGTTCTGCAGTTTCGCGCCATTTGTCGCTATTTCTCTGATACTGTAAAGGATTTGAGAAATTCAAAGGAATCTGACGGTCATGGAATTTATGACAGTTGATATAGATAATAATATTGTTGTATTATTTTATTATATTGATCCATAAAATTACGTCATTTTATTTATTTTTGCTGTCATTTGAGCAAAAGTTGCTGTAATCCATTAACATTTCCCATACATGGGAAAATATTGCAAATAGTAATTATTTCGTTTAAAATTTTGTTTTTCAAAAACAATATATTTCTAATAATGACGAACAAAATAAACTCTTTGCCTGTTTTACACGTGCGGTCACCATGTCTTTAATGATTTGCCCGTAAGGCGTACGGGCAATCTGATTTCTTTGTCGTTCTCGCTGTTTTGGCTGGATCTTTTGTATTTTTAATGTCAAATTAGTCGTATAGATGTCCACAAGATGTAAGTTAATGAAACGTATTCTGTTTGGTTTAAAAATGAGGGCTTTCTGATGGGTTTTGCATTACTCCACGAGTTTTTATCTTTGAGTTTTTGGCTTGACTTTAGCTTGAGTTTTTAGGAGACTGACCTAGAAGACATTTTAGAGGTAAATACCACCTACAGACAAAAACTAGGACCTGCAAACGAGTACTATGTGTGTCCATCGAAGAAAAATGACAGTGGCAAAATAATTAGAAAAGAGACTAGGTATTTTTGTCCGGATTGTGACGTTGGACTATGCCTCTTGCCCTCTTTCAAGATTTATAGCTCTAAATCTGATCTTTGAAAAAACAGGTTAAGTAAATGTACTTGTAGTATTTTCATTCGAAAATAATTGTGTACTAATTGCAATAAAAAATTGTACCTTTTAATATGCATAACTATAAACGTAACTTCCCTGTCTGGCGTACATGTGAGAGAAAAGACAACTTCCAGGGAAAACATTTTATTTCCTGTAAAAAATTTGTTATACATACTTAAAATAATTAGAAATATTACTTTTAATAAAATTTTCCATCTTACAGATGTAAAATAAACAAAAATATGTAATAAAAATGTGACATTTTTTGGATCGAATAGTTAAGGGGTTAAAGAGAAATAAAATTTTTCTTTTTGGCATGATTTTCTCAAATATATTTCACAGGCAAGGGGTTCAGCTTTTTGGTCCCAGTCCGCCTGGCTATTGTAAAGAACAATACTTCATTCCTGTCATCGATTACTGTAACTTGCGCTGTTCTGAGATAAAACTTTTTCACCTCTCCGATAATACAAATTATCACTCTCTTATGCGTCTCTCATTTGAGGGATTCACAATCAGAATGTACCAATTAAATTTTTTTCCTTTTCAAAATGAAATAGTGTACCAGGGTAAAACTTGCTATTTCTTATTTATCTATCTATATGTAATATATCAAAATTGTTACACCGAAAATATATATGTAAAATTTTCCTTTTCCCCTTCTCATTCTTTTCACCTATTTTCTCAGCCACAAAATCTCAGATTGGAAGGAGTGTTCGCCTACTTAAATTCTTTTTACCAGTCTCCCTTAAATAATGCTAGAATAATGCTAATTTTCTGTCCCCATCTATCCCAGGAAAAATAAATAGTTCAATCCACCAATGTCAAAATTGCTTTTTGCAAAAAAAAGCTGCTAGTCTCATGGGAAAGAATCCGCGTGATCACTCACTATTGGACGAAGCATGTAATAGAAATATGTTTTCGATAGCATTTGATTCTTTGCTCTTCTTGTCGAGAAAAGACGTTCATTATAAGTCTTAATAAGCTTTAAAGTTCTACATTAGACTTCGAAATTTCTTTTTAATGCAGTCACGACTGAAATTTACTGAAGTTTTCTCATTGACCTGTAAGCCCGGGCGATTCAAATTAATAGGGGCTAAAACTTTATTGTGATGGCAATAATAATTTCGCCCTGCTGCATACATATTAAAAATATCCTACTTATTAAGATAAAATTGATTTAAATTTCCAGGAACTTCTGTACACTTTTCCAAACAGACTTGGTTTACTTTGTGGTCATTTATGGAGCTCTCTCATGCGTCTCAATTGTTTGATCCCGGTAAATCTCTGGGGATATAATGTTAAATTTTTATAAGTTATACGACTTTCAGTCATATGTCTCTCTCACTTGTACGAAGCTTTTTGAGATTAAGAAATGCAATATCTTTCCGCTTCAACAATGAAAATTTGATCAAACAAACTAAGTATCAGTTAGCACTTTACAAATTATGTTCGTTATCGATGATCGTTTCTCGTTGAACTTATATAGAGATATATTAGTGTGTTTGTTAAGAAGTAAAAAGGAGAGGTAAACAATTTGAGCTTCATCTTTTGTGGTTTTGTTTTTGTGTTGCATTAACAATACAGATATATACTTAAATATGTGTAAAGTTCTTCACATTTTTAATTGGTACGTTATTATATTTTTCATAGCTGCAAATTAATTTTAAAAATTCTGTGCCATTTTAACATATGATATAGATATGGCATATAGCCTTCCTGTGGCTTTAACGAGATTCATGAAACATTGTTAAAATGGGTCATCCATTGCTTGTATGATTCAGTTGCGCATCCAGGCTGGGGTGTACCGAGCGATGGCCTAATGGTAGAGCGCTGCTTTTCGGTTTCGGAGTTCACGGGTTCGAATTCCGCTGCTGGCATGGATATTCGTAGCATTCGGAATCGCTTGAAGCAGCAAGTCTCGGTCTCATTAGCCCTCGTGAACAAAACAGTCGACTGTAGCGCTTCATACCAACCAAACCAAGCTAAACCAGGAGGGGATGCAAATATCCAAGCCCCAAACCAAGATTTTTTCTCGAAAATGAAATATCTCGAAACAGTTCTTTTATTATACTGTTATAGGTATTTTACACTTAAAAAAATCATTTTTATTTTCTCCTAATGTTTAATTTATTTTGGTACTTGGCGAAGGCGATAAAGTTGCCAAAAATGATACAACCGACGCCAAATGGAATACCCCGCTAGGGAGTTTTTCTACCACATTTCAAAACAGCTCACTGCTAATTCTTATTGGTTAAGTCTTTTTCCTAATATGTTAAAATAGTTTTGGAGGAAATCAGTAATAAAGTCTGCTTGGCAAGATTTGCAAAATGGAAATGAACCTTTTTTTTATCATGAAATGGAAAAAAAATGATCCCATCTAAAAAAATTCTTGAGGAAGGAATAAAACAGTTTTAGGTGTGTCTGAAAAAGTTCCTCTGGGTCAGTGTTTGCAAACTAAGAGGGAGGTGGATCCCTATAAAATAGGTTCAGAAGGGATGCATCCCTATAGAGTATGTTCATTCCTCCACCTTCCGACAATATCCCGGGAAAGACATTCTTTATTCAAGACTGTCTTTTTAAACTATTAAAGGTGTTTTCAATGATACTGAATTCTACCAGTTCTAGTAACTAGGATTTTTTTTCACGTGGTACCTTTATAATTTTTCTTACATTATCTGTATGTTTGTAATTTTTAAAACTTAATAAAAATCATACCAATCTCTGAATGGATTTAGATAAGAGAAATAAGATTGATATAGCATAACTTTTCGCTTTTACCAAGTGTTAATTCTAAAAAAATTGATTCTATCATGAAAATGACAATATGAACCCCACCCCCCAAAGAAAAAAATGAATTAGTCTCTGGGTATGCCACTGACACGACTCTTTTGCTTGTACGACGTTTCTATTTGTTCAACTGAAAGTTATATAAATGAAAGGTAACTATATATTTAATTTCAAAAGATAGTAAAAAATCTGAAAAAATAAAAGAATGGCTCTGTAACTTACGTAAAACACCGCTTTATTTATAACGTCCGTCAGCTTCATCTGGTTTAGGAATCTTTTTCCATAACAACAGTTTTGGTCGGCATATTCCACACACGCTTCGTAAATATTTTCGAATACGAGGTTTGGCGGGCTGTACCGAGGAGTAAGAAATCGCAGTTAGTCGACCCTTAAGGATGCTTAAAAAGTCTGTTTGGGCAATGTTTCTTAACCATTTGTATATCAACAACCTTGAATAAAATTCATTTTCTCAGATATCAGAATACATTATTTAATACGTAGGAATTAATTAAAAAATTATAACATGATTTACAAATAATAATAATTTGTAGGTCAAATAGTGTTATTATTGTTAAAGTGTACTTATACGCCTTGGACAAGCCAAGATGGGAGCAATAAGCTACTCTCGAACTAAGGAAAGGTGTGAGTGTAATACTAGACTCAAGACTCCAGCTGTGTTGCATGGACACCTGCATTTTTTAAGGCGCTAAGGAGTGAAGACGTGAGAGGGTAGACAAACCCTATTCCAGGGAGGGGAAAGTTCACCAGGAGGG
Source organism: Pardosa pseudoannulata (assembly GCA_032207245.1). Classification (NCBI taxonomy): domain Eukaryota; kingdom Metazoa; phylum Arthropoda; class Arachnida; order Araneae; family Lycosidae; genus Pardosa; species Pardosa pseudoannulata. The sequence continues at coordinate 15,701,826 of CM063510.1, forward strand.
GGGAAGGATGCCACCCCCGCCCGCGCCAGCTGCGGAGAAGGACAATTTCCCATGGAGGCGAAATCCTGACCAAGAGGGGGGGGGGAATTCCACCTCGGCCTTCGTGAACAGCTGTGGAGAAGATGTCCGTTCGGAACGAGAGAGAAGGGACATTCATGAAGGAGAGCTGAGACCGAGAGAGGTGCTTTCCGCTCGGCACTATTTGTTTTTTCTCGGGGTTTTCCAGCCATGTTTTGTGATTAACGATGTTGAATGTACATATGTTAAAAAATTGTAATTAATAAATATACAGTCTAGGATTTCGTCGCTGAGATAATTAATTGTCGGCAAGATAAGCTATCCGCGAACCCACGATACCTGCAACAGTAACAAGATGCGAGCAGGTACAGAAACGAGGCGTGCAGACTCACACCTTATATAACAGTGAGCCTTTCGTTTTTTTAAATTTCTTTATTTTTTTTTATATGAAGAGACCGCTAGGGTGAAAGAATGACTTTAAGTAAAGTGGCTCCTCGTTAAAATAGAAACAAGGACCAAGCAGAAGATCTCCCCTCAAGCTTGGTCTGCCACCCCCAAAGGTATCGTTTGAGAACTTCGAACACATTGTGACCACGAACATATTTTACATGTTCCAGTATCCTTTAACGAACACGACGGGGTCGGCTCGAACCCCGAACCGCAACCCTTCAGTTACGAGATCGTTGCCTTTGCCGACTGAACTACCACGACTCTTAAAAAGTGTACTGAAAAAAGTTCATTATCAGTTAGCTAAAGCACCCGGCGTTGCTGGGGTAAAGATGGAGTTTCATTTTTCATTTAGTCTAATTTTTTAATGCCAGAGTCATTTCTGCCGCTTACATATCAATGCATATCTTAAATCTAAGCTATTATAGAATACACAGTTGACTATATTGTTGTAGACAATATTGCTGAAAACTACAGTAATTCAAAAGAAATGGAAAAAATTTTTAACTGGTGATAATGCATGCCAATAAAATTTTCATTAAAAAATGCATGGTCTGTGTAATACTAAACCCAAGACGCATGTTTACGGTGGCCTAAGACGGACTCATCGAAAGAGGGTAGAAGGCTACTACCCCAGGGAGGTGAAAGTTCACCAGGAGGGAGAAGGATGCCACCCCCGCCTGCGCCAGCTGTAGAGGAGAAGAGGAACTTTTTCCAGGGAGGCGAGAGCCTGACCAAGAGGGGGGATTCCACCCCAGCCCTCACCAACAGCAGAGGAGGAGCACGCTCCAAACTGGTACGCTTGGAACGAGATAGAACGGACATGCTTGGAGGAGAAAGCTGAAACCGAGTGAGACACGTGCAGACCGCTAGGCATTTTTCGTATCCTCGGGACGTTTCAGCTGGATATGCGTTGTTCGTATAATAATGTATAATTTTCATATGTTCGATAATTGTAAATAATAAATACATAGTCCAGTATATGGTAGCTGCATTATTTAATTGTCGACAAGACAAGCTTTTGCGAATCCACGATATCTACTCCAGTAACAATAGGCGAGCAGGTACAGAAACGAGTTGTGCAGTCATCGAGAAAGGCAGCCGCAGACGCCCCGATACGTTATAGCCTGAAATGATATAGTTGGCTTGGTTTGTTTGTAGATACTACGCGAGGGCTAATGCGACCTGGACCTACTGCTTAAACTCGATTCTGATTGCCTACGAAGATCTATCCCAGCAGTAGGATTCAAACTCATGAATTGTAGTACCGAAGAGCAGCGCCCTATTCATTCGGTCATCGGTGGGAGAAACAAAATGTATATGCACATCAGGTTTTACATCGTATAACTGAGGATACGAGGAGAAATAAACAGGTTATTGATTAAAAAGGCAATTTTAGTGGATAATTAAAATAACTTTGATGATGATAACATAAATAGATGTCCTTATTCCATATTTCATAATCAGGGTCCAAATTTACGCGCTATAGCGGATTTTTACGCAAATATGTAATAATGGGAAGTGACTTCGGATAAAATTTATTATTCCGTGGTACTTAATAAATTTTTCCCTAACTTAAATAAATTTGGTTTTTCTGTTGAAATTTAAAGAGCTCTTTTTTTTCCCTTCAGAACCCACATTTTTATCATTATTGATTTCCTGGTACTAAGGTTGGGAATAGTTCAGCACGAAAACTAGTTAAAACCGACAGAACAATTGCATGCTGGATTAATTTCGCAGGGCTGGCTGTGCCACCTTTTATTCACTGTGACGCAGGTTTGATTACGGTATACTGCACTTGATGCACTTGGCGTACACTCAGGGCTAGCCGGCTATGGAGAGATCTCCTTGTGCATATTCCTTTGATCCGGTGGTTCAATGATATTTTCGTCTGGGTCTCGTGATTGTTTTAACCTTAATTACACAATGAACATCCAATCGGTTCGCTCTGCTGCATTTATTTACACGCGCAGACTTTTTACATGCTTTACTACAGGGAGAGAGCTTATCGCCCATCCTCTCATCCTCTCGCTTTGAAGTTTACATTCGATCTCTTCGTCCAAGCGGGGTTGCAAAATATTCTCAGTAACGCCATCTAATATAGTACTAGTGGACTATGAATTTCCTACACTCCAAAATAAACAAAGATCACAACCCATGTGACATTTTTCCTTTCTTTTCGACCTAAGTTCCTCTGCTTGTCCTGAATTCTGGTATTTTGCGATGCCTGATGTCAGTCGGTCATTTCTCTCAGTTTGGTCATTTAATAGGGGAAGCGATGCATTTCGCTAGTTTGGAATTTGTAATTATCCTGCACCGGAATGTCTTATCCTCACCCCATATATCACCTACACTCATTAACTGAAACCTGTCAAGGGCGGAGGGGACCAATTTTTTTTAGTAGTGTTATTGTCAACGCCTCGCACGTCCCCAGCTGCACTTTCTGAAGTCCGCACGCCTCGTTCTATACCTGCCCGTCTATTTTTCTGGAGCAGGTATCTTGGATTCGATTAAAGCCTATGTTGCCGACGATGAAGCACAGCAGCGACAAAACTCTGGGTTAAACATTTATTATTAAGACTTGTTAAAATATATGTACACTTCAAATCATACTCGAACAGAGCTCAAATAAGACCGAGGACAAAAATAAACTGTGCAGAGCGGGAAAACACCTCCCTCGGTCTCAGCTCCTTTCACCAGAATGTCCGTTCTCTGTCGATCCGAGCGGGCATCCCTCCTCTCCTCTTCGCGAGGGGCCGGGGTGGAATCCCCCCCCCAGTCAAGCTTTCTCCTCCACGGAAAAAATGTCTTTTTCTGCAGCTGGCGAGGGCGGGGGGGGCATCCATCGCCCCCCTCCTGTTGAACCTCCCCCGAAACAGGGCTTGCTAACCCTCTCTCGGGGTGTCCGTCTTCGACGAAACAAAAAACAGGGGCCCATGTAACACCAGCTCGAATCTTGTGTCTAGTATTACAGTTATTTTTCCAGATTCGAAGGCAATTATGTTGTTCTACCAGGTCGAATGTCTACTGGACATTGATGATCACGACGTCACAGCGTATATATATTTAATATTTATTACTTCTTATAAAAAACTAAATTTTTTATAAAACAGACCATTGATTATAATTTAGAAAAAAAAATTTATTCTAAACTGATAAGAATATTTTGGTTTATATTAAATCAATAAAGACTTTTATAATGGAGACTTTTCTGTTCCAAAGGTATTGAGAAGCGGCCACGTCGAAATGTGCGTCGAAATTAACATTTTCTTCTGAACCATGCATTCTTCAATGACAATTCTTTTTATAGATATGAAGTATCACCTGTTAAAGCTCCCCATTTTTTAGTCACTCTACATTCATTTTCAAACATAACTTCCAAAACAAAGAGTTCCCATTTTCATTATCATTTTTGGCGGTCAAATGGATCGACTCGGCGAAGAAACCCATTTGTTTGGCGATTTATCTCCACCTGAAGCCTTTAACGGTATTACAAAGCAAAATCTGCGAATAAAATATGAATTGCGGGAATGTACGATTCTGTCACAGTATAGCGTCAACAACATAGCTTTTCACTTTCTACAGTCCATTGGTGGGAATTGGTCTCTCGGATCTTTTGAAGGACTTATCAAGTTTCAAATATATAAGTGCAGAAACTATAAAATAATCAGTACGAAAGCAATCACTAGCTACTGGACATACTGGTCCAGATTCAACACAATGAAAACCCGGTTGACCGGACCGATGTCGCCCGTTTGGGTAGGAGTAGAATGATTCACTCATATTGTAAGGGTTATCCCATTCCCTATAACTCATTTATATATTTTATGTAAATGTTAACATATTTTTATATAAAATAAATTGTGCTATCATCAAAGAAGACAGAGAATTTTATATTACAAAGAGAGGAATATATGAAATACTTGTAAGTTAAAGTTCCTGCTCCGGGTTCCGGATCTGGAGGTGGTGCTGATGGATTTGCCGCATGGACCCGGAAATCTGTAGAGATAATAAAATAGAACGTTTTTATTCGATAAACACAATCAATCTTATGAACTTAACCATTTTAACCGATAAACAAGTGAAGCTGGACTGAGTTAATTTTATATTTCTCTAGTTTAACTAAAAAATAAAATTTAGTAAAAATTTGTGGGAAAATTTAATATTAAGATTTAATAATAACAATAGCATTAAAAATATGTAAAATTTAATATATGTATATCTATATATCGTATATCTAAGTGTATGACGGAGTGGGGAGTAGATGAAGATATTTTTTTTTTTTTTTGTAATATCGGTTGGATGTGTTCTCACTTCATTTTAATCCCGAAATAGATTGCTAAAACTAGAAAATCTATGAAATTTCTGAATAATTCTCTGAAAAATTCGTCTCGGAGTGAATGCATGCACTCACACACGCTCGCACACACACACACACACAAACATATATATTTATACATATATATACACACACACATGTATATAAATTGTATATATATATATATATATATATATATACATATATATATATATATATATATATATATATATATATATATATATATATATATACATATATACACACACACATATATATATATATATATATATATATATACAGGAGTGTAGAAAGAAATTTTCCTTGAGGAGATTCTTTCACTTTAGCGCATATCTCAGAATTAACGCAACAATCTTTACACACACACACACATATATTAGTTTGTATGTGTGTAAGAGAACATGCACATGTACACACTCCCACACATACTTTCATTATATATTACACACATATGTGTATATATATATATATATATATATATATATATATATATATATATATATATATATATATATATATATATAAAGAGAGGCACACTATATGTATACACTCATACAAAAATATAAGCACACACAAAAAGAAAAGTCACATGTAAATAAAGTGAAAAAGAGTGGGAGAGATTTACATACTGATATTCATACAAGTTTAATAAATAAGTGAATTAAGTTTTAAATTTCACATTAATAATTTAATGCAGTAAAAAGGAATTATCTTCAACATTCATTAAAAAAGTTTTTTTTCTTGGATTCTGGTGGAGTTCGAAATGCAAGTATTATCGAAAGCATTAAAATAGTTAATGAATACACATCTATTATTTAAATCATCTGTTAGAAATAAACTAGGTATAACTGAACTTACTTCCGTCGAACGTGGGTCTTTCATTATATTTTGGCGGTGAATATTTAGGAGGTGGTATGGTGCCATCTACAAGAATAAAGAATATATTTCAGTAACTTATTTTTAAAGTAATGATTTACAAGTTCATTCTTAGGAGGAGTCGAACGATGGCCGATTGGTTATGGTGCTGGTCTTCGGTACAGGAGTTCGTGGGTTCGAATCCCACTGTGGAATGGATGTACGCAGCTGTTCGGAATTGGTTTTAAGCTATAGGTACCGGTCTCATTATCCCTCGTGTTGCAAAAAAGTAGACCGTAGCACTCCCAACCAAAACTAGCATTCCTAGGAACCTTATATATCAACCTTTATTGTATTCTTAATGTAAGCATAAATACACTGGTATGCAAAACTTAAGCAACAGATGGGTATTTTGCCATAACTCCTCTAGAAATCATCTGAGAGACATGAAATTTAGAAATGAGAAAGAGCATTATGTCGAAAAAGGATGACGAAAGCATCGCTGAAAGAGGAATGCAATGCATATGGTATGGAATCAAACAAAAACAAGCTTTATTGAAGGCATAGTATCGCGACTCTTGCTGTTGAGGAGCTACTGGAAAGTGAAGATATCACTCGAATGGATTGACCAGTTTACTCCCCTGATTTAAATGGTAGTATTATGTACTTAAAGGGTGACGAAAGCATCGGCTCTTAAAAAGGAATCAAATGCATATGGTACGGAATCAAACAAAAACAAGATTTATTGAACGCATAGTATCGTGACTCATGGTTGTCTATCCAAGAGGAAGAACAACAAGCAGATGTTCCATAATATGGGATATGACGGCAGGCTAACAGTCCCCCTTTGTAAAGGCGTCTGGCCACAGTAAAGCAGACAATGCACGGCCACATGGAACTCTTGGTGTTGAGGAGCTACTGGAAAGTGAAGATATCACTCGAATGGATTGGCCAGCGTACTCCCCTGATTTAAATCCCATCGAACATGTGTGGGATGCTTTGGGGAGACGCATTGCAGCACGCTTACATCCTCCGGAGAACACCCAACAACTCAAACAGATGCTGATTGCGGAATGGGCACTCCTACCGCAAGAAATGTTGGACCAGCTGGTTCTGAGTATGCAGAGACGGTGCGAAGCAACCATTGCAGTTAGGGGAGGGCATATCCCATATTAAGGAACATCTGATTGTTGTTCTTCCTCCTGGACAGACATCATGAGTCACGATACTATGCGTTCAATAAAGCTTGTTTTTGTTTGATTCCATACCGTATCCATTGTATTCCTTTTTCAGCACCGATGCTTTCGTCATCTTTTACGTACATAAAACTCTCCTTTGTTTCTGAATTTCATGTCTCTCAGATGATTTCTCGCAGAGTTATGGCAAAAAACCTAGCTGTTGCTTAAGTTTTGCACACCAGTGTAGTATTATTACATCTATATACATTATGAAGAGCATCTACAATTTTGTTCCGATTTGGACGAAATTTTCCTCACTACACCTACTTGACTAGAGGAAAATCCCTGTTTTTTACCTTCTTTTATTAATTTGTTTTTATTTACAATGTTTAATGTTATTTGTTTATAAAAATAAAAATATCTACGGACAACTGTGTGAAACTTCTATTGTATATCAACACATTAAGCATGACGTTTGTCCATGGGTACTGACAGTGGACTAATCGTTTGGGCAGTTACAATTCCTAAGGACTAACAGTAAAGTTTTCGTTTAAGCTGCGTCAGTACCTGAGGATCGACAATAAACTTTCCGTAAAGTCCACTGTCAGTCCCCAGAAATGGACACCGCTTGAACGGAAAGTTCGCAATCAGTCACAGGGAGAGATGTTAAAGCGTTAAACAAAAATTGTTGATAGGTTCACTATTTTATAAAATATTTCTAAGGAAGTATATTTACATTTCCAATGTTAAATCAACTGCAAATTTATTTCAATGTCCAAGGTTGCTATTTATGGATTTACTCCATTGAAAATATCATTCCCTATTTGCCTATTATAACATCTAGTCCCTTTTTGGTGGCAATTTTAACATCATATAACAAAAATATCAGTATAACAGTAATTAATGCTATAATTTTTGGTTAGATATGCAACAATACAATAGAAAGATACTGACTTATTCGTATGCAGTTCAAACAATGCTTTTAAGTCAATTTTTAAAAACCTAAATAAAATTAATTTTTTTTTACATATTATAATTTTGAGGTTTTGCTGTTTTATTACTTTTTGTCAAGAAGTAAAGGACATATTGTAATCGCGAAAACTACGTATGCAACGAAAAATCTCAATATAACGGATATTAACGCTACTGGTTTACGCTAGACTGCAGCACTCGAACTCTACTCAAACAACACCCTCAGACAAAAACTCGAGAATAGAAACAAACTTTGAAGGAATATGCAAATTATAAGTCTGATGATACATTATACAAAAAAGATGTATAATTTAATAGGCATACAAAGAAATCATGTAGTATCCACATCAGTAAGAAAGATAGTCTAATAACGAAAACTAAAAATCTCACTATAACGGATATTAACGTTACTGGTTGGTGTTAGGTTGCAGTACTCGAACTCTACTCCGACAATACCGTCAGACAAAAACTTGAAAATAGAAGCAAATTTTGAATCTTTGAGAGAATGGGCAAATTATAATTCTGATAACACATCATGCAAAGAAAATGTGTATAATTTAATAAGGATACAAAGACGTCATGATCTCATCCGCAATCTCGTCAATTACAATCAAACTGATACTGCAAATAACAAGAGGACGACGAACATTCTTGCTAAAAAAAATTTAGCTTTGTGTTTCCTAACTTAGAAAAACCTTAAAATTTCAAGCAATCTATTTTTGGCGCTCTCCCGCCAAAACATTTTACATTCGATTTTATAGGGATGTAAGTCGTCAAGTTAGCCAACCAACGAGAGTGTTAAGATTAATCACGTAAAGAAGCGAAACTAAGTTACGTAAAGGTAGTTACCTAAAAATAGTTGAGATAAGCAGAAATTAATTTTGATGTTCCAAGGGACATCAAAGGCTACCAACCACAGTTAGAGAAGAAACTAAGGTAAAGTCTGTAAGTCTAGGAATATTATCGCTAGAAAATTATTTTAGAATATAACTATAACTAAGTTGGTTGGTATTAGTATGAGTTAAAATATCATATATATATATATATTATATATATATATATATATATATTTAAGATATATATATATGTATAATATAATATATGTATATATATTATATAATATATATTATATTATATAATATGTATATATATATATATTTTTAAAAGGGACAAGGAGAAAGCTAATCAACTAACAGTAATAAAATTGCAGTCGGGCCATTGAAAGAGACCGGTACAAGTCTAATTAAAACTTTATTTCAGAGCTGCTAAAACGGACATCTTTATTAGTCAACAACAGATAAGAGGAAGACACAAAAATCACTCTGCTCGGACAAAGTTGCACCCAAGAGCGAAGACAGAAAGAATTTTCAAAAGGGACAAGAAACTTACTCAGTGAATTTAAGATTTAAGATCAGAAAAACCCGGTACTATTTGTCGGCGACAGCTGGAAATCGTGTTGTATAGACAGAAAATTTACATCTATAGGACAGAAAGCTTTAGGAAATGTATCGAAATAATTTTAAGTCGAGGGCGCTCCTTTGAATAAGACATTTAGAGACTGGGAAAAAGATTTTAAGGAATTAGAATAGGAGAGAGAAGGTTTTTAAGGAAATGTTAAAGTGAAATAATTTTAATATATTAAATATATATATATATATATATATATATATATATATATATATATATATATATATATATATATATATATATATATATATATATATATATATATATATATATATATATATATATATATATATATATATATATATATATATATATATATATATATATATATAATCTTTCTCAAGAAAAATAACTTTAAATTTTGCTAATACAGTAGAACCTCTTTTTAACGACTCCACGATTCAACGACACTTTGTTAGAACGACTATCTTAAAAAGTTCCAATTATTTTACCATAGGAATAATATTAGTTTTGAATCATTACAACGACCCCAAGCGTATTATTCTTTGTTAGAACGACTGCCAATTTTAGTCCGCAGAACTCATGAGCAAGTGGGCTATTTCAAAATTATTGTACTGTGCTGCAACTTCAAGAAACCTGTACTTCTTTCTTTGTGTTTGCTTAAAGGAGGGGAGGGGGCGTGACGAAAAGGGGGAGCACTAAATCTTCATATTTCTTTTGATGAGTTTGTTGCCGTTGACGAAACTTTACAGTGCTGCGGAGAAAATTTGAACGAGGACTATTTTATTGCCCTTATTACCGGAAATGAAGAAATCTGCGATTCCGAGGACGGAAAAGAAATCGTCCATGCTTTTGAAAAAGTGAATGAAAAAGAAGCCTTTAATGCAATCAATGCCTTGCGTCAATTTTTTGAAGAACAATTTAATTCTGAAGATATTCTTCAAAATCTAACGGATATGGAATCAGTGATAATGAAATATTCCCAAATGAACTTGAAACAGGCGTCAATCAAAGACTTTTTTCAAACATTCAGTAATGGAAATACAAATAAATAGAAGTGTTTTCTAGGTATGTACTGTTGCATCATTTCTTTGCTCAATTATTTTTATTAATTTTTCAATTCGTTACAACAATCTTTCGTTACAACGACCATATGATGTTGGTCCCACAGGGGGTTATTATACCGAGGTTCTACTGTAGTATGATGACATATTATTTCATATAATATTTGACAAATCTCATAAACATTTCAACTCACATCCTTCGTATTTCGGTGGATCAGGGAACCTTGGAGCTGAAGGACCTGCGCCTGGATCAGAGTCATCTACAAGTATATAAAAAACCATTATACAAATATATCTTTTCATTTAAAAAATGTTGTCAAATATATCGATGATATACTTGATAGATAACTATCGATGATAGTTAATCAAATATAAACAATGCATAACTTACAGTTTAATTAAAATAAAGAATGTCATTAAGAACTTCCTTTACTAGTGAGTAAATATTGAGACATGGTTCAAGATTTTCCATATTTCTTGGTACTTTGTTTGGTGTATGTTTCTTATGGTGAAATTTGTTTAAATATGGTTGGAAGGATGTATAATATGGTCAGTCTCCTTTATGGTACATGAAAGCTAATAAAATTGGGATCTACTCATCAAGGTGGATTCGGAAAAACTCGAAACATCCATACCAGCAGAGGGAATTCCGAACAATAGACTGGGGTATCGAAAGGCCAGGCCCTAACGTTCTGCCATTATTTGGATTTTTCAGAGCTGTTTTTGAATATTACACTTTAGTTTGAAAATTCTTTAAGCGAAAACCGTGAAGCTGTATAAGTTTTATAATTATTAAAAGAAAATGGGATTAAAAATAATTTAGAATATATTAGTTAAAAAAATCTGTTTAACCCTTTTTATCCTGACGGTACCGCTTCAACCAAACACCTATATATTCCTAATTAAGCTGTTTTTTTCTGACGGTACATACAAGGACATGAACGGTGCAGTTCCTACGGCAGAAAAGAAATGGCAGCACCAATCTGGAATCTTTTATTCGGATAGTAGGGATTTTATAACTGGCGTGCTGCATTCGAAGGTCATTTTGTGGTAGAGTTAATACACGTGTTGTTCAATTGAGTAAATTTAGTGGTTTATTACCAGTTATTTGGTACTATTATTTTTTAGAGACTTCTATACTTCGCAGGTAAGCATTTCATTTGTTTTATTCATAATTTAATGTTTTATTTTCTATCATAGAGTCAAAAATATATGTTGGTACTAGAAAGTACCAGCTGCAAAATTAACTACTAAAATACAGTAAAAATTAATTTTCTTTTTTCTATGATTATTCTCCATTAAAACTTATCTAATGATGCAAAAATGCAGTAAGAAAGTTGATGGTAAATTAATTCAGGATATAAAGGGTTAAAAGATGTTAGTAGCAGTTGATGGTCAACCTTAAGCAATTTGTAACTGATTTAAAGAAAAATCTCATTAGAAAAATTGACTATAGAGTTATAAAACATTAAAAATACTACAGGCATGGACAATATAGTACTTTTAAATTACTAAACATCATAAAATAGAGCTTTAAATGATCAGCAATACTAATCAATATAAAAAAGCACTGAAAAACATTGCTTAAAGATTACACAATTTTGCTAGAAGAGAAGTTATTAAAATGGCTACCATACTCTAATAAAAATATGTTCTCGAAAAGAAACTTAAGTAATTTGACTGATTGGTCGCCTGGACCACAACCAATCCCCATAGGGGGTTATGGTTGCAAGTGCCATGGTGATCTGCTATATCAATGGTTGCAAATGCCGTGGTGATGTGGTATTTTAACTTTAAGAATATTATTTCTGCTGTTTGTACATACTATTGCAATATTGCAGTATTATCAAGATTTCTTACAACAGATTAGATCTCAAATCAACTTAAATATATTTTACTATTGTTATTTTTTCAAGCGTATGTTTCACTATCTCTTAATTATTATACATTTTCCATAATTATTACAGTATTTTTTACGTCCCAACCATGTCGTTTACATATATTACACATATGATATGTCCAAAATGAGATTTAAAAATAATTTATCTATTTATCTTATCCTGATATAAAGTAAGAAAAAGTAAATAATATGTCCTCCATATACTTATGTATCAAATAACCAAAGTTAAGAAAATAATTGAATAATTCTGATTTAATATATCGTAAATTTGCTTTAGTTTCCGCATATTAAATTTATTATTATATAAAATAAGATATTCTTTTATAAAGTAAAAAAAAGTAAACAATATACACCCAATATACAAATATATTATATATTAGTTATCAAAATTTGAGGAAATAAACGAATAATTCTGATTTAATATATTGTAAATTTGCTTTAGTTTCCTCATGTTAAATTTGCTATTATATAAAGAAAGATATCTTTATATAAAGTAAGAAAAAGTAAACAATACACACTCAATATTCAAATATTTATACATCAGTTATCAAAAGTTGAGAAAATAAGTGAATGATTCTGATTTAATATATCGTAAATTTGCTTTAGTTTCCGCATGTTAAATTTATTATTATATAAAATAAGATATTCTTTTATAAAGTAAAAAAAAGTAAACAATATGTACTCCATATATTTATACATCAGTTATCAAAAGTTGAGAAAATAAGTGAATGATTCTGACTTAATATATCGTAAATTTGTTTTAGTATCCTCATGTTAAATTTATTATTATATAAAGAAAGATATCCTTATATAAAGTAGGAATAGTAGACAATATGTACTCCACATACTTATCAAATAACCAAAATAGTTGAGAAAATAAGTGAATGATTCTGACTTAATATATCGTAAATTTGTTTTAGTATCCTCATGTTAAATTTATTATTATATAAAGAAAGATATCCTTATATAAAGTAGGAATAGTAAACAATATGTATACTCCATATACTCTTAAAATAACAAAAATAGTTGAGAAAATAATTGAATAATTCTGATTTAATATATCGTAAATTTGCTTTAGTTTCCGCATATTAAATTTATTATTATATAAAGAAAGATATGCTTATATAAAGTAGGAATAGTAAACAATATGTACTCCATATATATCAGTTATTAAAGGTTGAAAATAAGTAAATGATTCTGATTTAATATAACGTAAATTTTCTTTAGATTCCTCATGTTAAATTTATTATTATATAAAGTGAGATATCCTTATATAAAGTAAGAAAAAATAAACAATATACACTCTATATATTTATATATCAGTTATCAAATGTTGAGAAAATAAGTAAATGATTCTGATTTAATATAACGTAAATTTTCTTTAGATTCCTCATGTTAAATTTATTATTATATAAAGTGAGATATCCTTATATAAAGTAAGAAAAAATAAACAATATACACTCTATATATTTATATATCAGTTATCAAATGTTGAGAAAATAAGTGAATGATTCTAATTTAATATATCGTAAAATTGCTTTAGTTTTCACATATTAAATATATTATTATCAATTCTTTCAAAATATTTGCCTAGTTCTTCATTGTCCTACCTTTTTATTTGTATACCGCAAAAGCTGAATCTTTCCTCTATAAAGTGCAGTAGGCTACCTAATGAACCACACGGTTAGTGTGGACACTGTAATCCTCCTATTTTATATATGTAGGAATCAAAGCTTCCATAGTCAGGAACAAAATAAATTGTTAAATTTTTAAAACTTAGTTTAAAATCTGGCATTTTAGATATTTTATATGTATATCTAGCACATTGGCCATGGCACTAATTCCCCTGCTAGCTTTATAATATATTAAGTTTTCTATTATGTATTGTCATATGAGCGCAAGTAATCTGCAGATATGTATAAAAAATCCAAAATGACAGACTTGTCCTGATTTTGAAAATGACATGTAGACCAGGGATGACAAAACGGCGGTCCAACAATAAAATCCCTCTGTGGAATTCATGAAATTTATACTTGAAAGAAATATCGCGTTTATTATGATACGTATATAGTGTAATTTTGTTTATTTACTTATCATTATATTATATATTTCTGTGCATTTTTAAATTTTTATCGTTAATTAATTTATTTCATGATTTGTTCCTTTTTTACAGGATAATAGCATAACCTCTATATACTAAAATTGAATACCAAATTGGAAAAAAACACTATCAACCAACGTAGTTTTGATATAAAAAGTATCGATTATACATAAAATTCTTATTTCTACTATTCACCAACGGTATAACAACGGTACACACACACACACACACACACACACACACACACATATATATATATATATATATATATATATACATATATATATATATATATATATATATACTGGTTTGGTTTAGAGTCCTACGGTCTACTTTTTACAACACGGGGCTAATGAGACCGAGACCTACAGCTCAAAGCGGATTCCGAACAGCTACGAACTTCCATGCCACAGTAGGATTCGGAATCACGAACTCCGGTACCGAAGGTCAGCGCCCTAACCAATCGGCCATCGTTCGGCTATACATATACATGTACAAACATATATATATATATATATATATATATATATATATATATATATATATATATATATATATGTGTGTGTGTGTGTGTGTGTGTGTGTGTGTGTGTGTGTGTAATGACATTTTTAACCTAAAACAAACCAAAGTAATTATAAGTCTATCTTACAATAATTTTCTGACGTTTCTATCCGTATACACCAAACTTGATTACTATCATTTGTTCTTTCCCTAAACGTTAGAGGGTCTGAATACAAATAAAGGAATTCCTGCTTCCATCAGCTTTCTTAAATAACTATTTATATAATTAGTATCACTTACTGTCACTAAGTGACCCCAAGAGACTAACCATTAAGAATCCTAATTGATTGACTCATACACCTATAAATTGTCATATACGGTTTTATCCCTCTAGAAAGCTTCGGGATGCTGCTAGAATAAATATTTCTCCTCTAAAAAATTCTGTTTTTTAATCTCTCTTCCATCTTACTTACGACTGCACCCAAGCTAATGTGGATTCTCTTAATTCTGTGATGGCCCATCACAGAGGAAAGAGAATTCAATAATCCATTGCATACACACACACACACTTATATGTATATAGCACATATGTGTGTGTTTTTATGTTTATGTTTGTATATATATATATATGTATATATGTATATTATGTATGTGTGTATGTATATATATACATACATATATCTATGTATATGTATGTATATAAATATATATATATATATATATATATATATATATATATGCATGTATATATAAGTATGTATATATATATATATATATATAATATATATATCTATATATCTATATTATATATATGTAATATATTATACATATATATATATATATATATATAAACATACATATATGTATACATGTATATATACAGTAATATATACATATATATACATATATACATATATATATATATATATATATATATATACATATATATATATATATATATATATATATATATATATATATATATATATATATATATATATATATATATACATATACTATACAATATATTATATATATACATATACATATATATGTACATATATATCCTATTCTATGTATTTCTATATGCATAAATATATATATATATATATATATGCAGCATTTTATACATATATATACATATATATCTATGCTACATCGTTATATATATAGGTATATATATATACATATATATAAGCATATAACATCCCTATATAGGTATATATATACATATATGTGATATATATTTATATATATTAAATATATAATATATATATATATATAAATATATAAATATATAGCTCCGGGGTATCATCCATATATTTCTTTATAAATATATATAGTTATATAAAGCTATATATATATATATGCACCCACCTGAATAAGATGTACGTCCAATACGACCTGCCGAATGTTGAGCGTTAACTAATCCTATTCTAGATTTCTATGTCATAAAATAAATTTTGCCGCCGTTCACGTATTGCAGCATTTTTCTTTTTAGCTATCGCTACATCGTTATAAGAAATTCCCATTAACTTTTAAAGCTAAACATCCCTTTATAGCGCTGCGGCAGAACTAATCAAGAAAAATGAACCTTGATTATAGTACAGCAATAAAGCCACTTACAGCTTAGATTCGTATAGCTCCGGGGTAGGTCATCCATCTTCTTTTCTGCCATTGCAGGAAAACTATAGTTAGAATAGCTACCTGAAAGAGAACAGTGCCGCCAAACACTCATTAATTTCCTGAATTACTGACAAGTTCACAAGCATTATTTAAGACAAATAGAACAAGAATTGCCGTTAGTTAACGATTTGATAACGTTTGCACTACTGAGGTATTTCAGAGGAGTGGGGCACAGTTTAAACGATAAAAGCCAGGTATAAATCGTGAGGAGGAAAATGTTGCCAATTTTCAGTTGAAAAAAATCAAGAATAATAGAAGGTCAAATGATTGTGAAAATGGAATGCTAGAAAACATGTGTTTTAGGACTTTTGGATTTCGTTTGGAGGTTTCTGTTGGAGGTATCAGGGCTTTTGTTTTTGTTTGTTCGTTTGTTTGTTTTTATTTTGTTTGGAAACAGTAAAAAATAATATTTTAATATAGTTTCCAATTATTGATTGATTTTACATTGCGAAGAAGAAAATATTTGGAAATTGAGTGAAAGAATACAAAAGCGTTAAAACTAGAATGAATAACCTGTTATTACAAAAAATTATGACAGCTTAGTTTGTTGTCTGATCCAAAATTCTATTCTCTGATTGGTTTCGTTTAGTTTGGAGTTCTACAGTCTGCTGTTTTGCTATGCGATGGCTGACAATGACCGGGAATTAATGCTTAAAGCCGTCTTAAAATTATTTACTTCAATTCCTATACTTCAATGTTCTAACATAAAAAACATTTAGCTTCCTTATATAAAAATATATATTAAATAAAAAAGGTTAAAATTATAAACCAAGGGAAAAAATGTACTGTCCTGATGATGATTTTTTATATATGTATATTAAAAGCTAAATTTGTATACCAATTGAAGGTTTATATTATCCTATTAGCTTAAAACTATAGAGGTAAATTTAAGACTGCAAGAGTAAATTTAAAAACTGATAAGAAATTGAAAACTTAGAAAAAACTTTAATCGTTCTATAAAATAAAGTATATTATTTGTATTAATATAATTGATGTTAATAGAGTAAAAAATATCTATTTAATACCAAAAATGAGTTTCTACTATAGAAATTTCAAAAGTTCTTTTTAATAATATTAATAATATTATTTGCATGCTGTACATATTTTGTACTTTTTAAAGTATTTCTTCATTTAACAAACCTACATTATTTTTATAAAGTTCGACCCTTATAAATGGTTTAGAGAAATTTTCTTCTAAACAGAGCAAAACGTTTTATTTTGCATTAAATCTAAAATAAGCTGCTACAATGAAGAATTTTCATTTGAAAAGGTACTGTGTTATTTTAAGAAAACAAAATTAGATGTTTTTGTCAGATTAAGAGTACATAGTTCCCTTAACTCGTTATAACTGTCTTTCTATATGTATTATTGCAAAAGTAATTACATTAAAATGTGAAGAAATAGTTGTAGTTTTATATTTAAAAGTATAAAAGATCGAAATTTTTAAAATTTAATAGTTCTGAAATTTTTTGCGCGTAAGTGAATTTATATTATTTGCATGCTGTACATATTTTGTATTTTTTAAAGTATTTCTTCATTGAACAAAATTAAATTATTTTTATAAAGTTCGACCCTTATAAATGGTTTAGTGAAAAGTTTCTTCTAAACAGAGCAGAACCTTTTATTTTACGTTAAATCTAAAGTAAACTATTACAATGAAGAATTTTCATTTGGAAAGGTACTGTGTTACTTTAACCCCTTAATTCATAATTTTTTTTGAAAAAGGTCGAAAAAAAATCAATGTTCAATGTAAAAAACACAATTTAGAACTTTTTCTAACCAAGAAAATCACAAAAATACTCAAAATTTTTATTGTGACTTTGGATTTTGATAACATTGCAGAAAATAGTCGAATATTGTAATATTAGAATATTGTAAGGAAGAGATAAGTCGTAAGTGATAAGCAGAAAAAACATATATATTTTCATACTTGAATAAGTAAGTGACAATCCCATTTAAATGATAAATATCAATAAAACTATTTTTTTTTAAATTTCACATTGTTTTTTTAAATTCTCGATTGCATTCTAGTGTGAAAAATTATAGCAACATAAAGTACAACGAATTATCTCGATTTTGCACAGTTTGGCCAGTTTAACGTGCTCGAGTTAACTCGACCGTGCACTTTAAGGGGTTAAAGTATTTTTTCATTGAACAAAACTAAATTATATTTATAACGTTCGACCCTTATAAATGGTTTAGGGAAAATTTTCTTCTAAACAGAGCAGAATTTTTTATTTTACGTTAAATCTAAAGTAAACTATTACAATGAAGAATTTTCATTTGGAAAGATACTGTGTTACTTTAAGAAAACAAAATTAGATGTTTTTGTCAGATTAAGAATACATAGTTCCCTTAACTCGTTATAAATGTCTTTCCATATGTATTATTGCAAAAGTAATGACATTAAAATGTGAAGAAATAGTTGTAGTTTTATCTTTTAAAACATTAAAGATCAAAACTTTTAAAATTTAATAGTTCTGAAATTTTTTGCCTGTAAGTGAATTTATATTATTTGCATGCTGCACATATTTTGTATTTTTTAACACCTTAATGCACAGTGTTTTTTTAAAGCCAGCCAAAAAAGAAAATTACAAATATACAAAAATAATCAAAATGTCTATTGCAATTTCGGATTTTGATAACATTGCAGAAAATAGTCGAATATAGTTTACAATAACATGTAAATGATAAATAACTATAAAATGATTTTTTACTGTTTCACATTGTTATTTTCAATTCTCAATTGCATTCCAGTGTGAAAAATTATAGCAACATAAAATATAAAGCGCTCGAATTATCTGGCACAGTTTGGCCAGTTTAGAGAGCTCGAGTTAACTCGAGCGTGCACATTAAGGGGTTAAAGTATTTTTTCATTGAACAAAACTAAATTATATTTATAAAGGACGACCCTTATAAATAATTTAGGGAAAATGTTCTTCTAAACAGAGCAGAACCTTTTACTTTACTTTAATTTAAAGTTTAATTAAATTATTACAATGAAGAATTTTTATTTGGAAAGGTACTGTGTTACTTTAAGCGCAATTTAAAAAAAATGTTTTATCAGATTACGAGTACATAGTTCCCTTAAGTCGTTATAACCATCTTTCCATTTGTACTATATCTATAGTAATGAGATGAAAATGTAAAGACATAGTTGTAGTTTTATATTTAAAAATATTAAAGATCGAAATTTTTAAAGTTTAATAGTTCTGTAATCCCTGAAACTGACAAAGACAACTATCACATAAATGGAGAGTAGCGGGTTGGAGGCTTGAGACAGCCAAAGATCCTCCGTGTTCATTAATGACAGCTGGAGCACGTAAAATTGTTTCGTAATCACAATGTTCTCCGAGTTCTCAAAAAATACCTGTGGGGTGGCAGGCGAAGACTGGGGGTATTCTGCTTGGTCCCAGCCTCTAAATTATAAGGATCCATTTGTTATTTCATCCTAGCGATACTCGTCAAACTATAGGCGCACTCCTTCTCCTTAATACGCGTGGCTTCTGACCCACGTGCTTGGCTCGTCATTATTTGAAAATTTATCAATAACATTCTATATACGTACCCTATAAAACAAACAAATTAAAAAATTTCAGCTTAAGAATGAATTTAGGGTTGATACGTACCTGAAACAATGATTCAAGTAAATGACAGAAGCACGCTGACTTCAAAAGCTAAATTACAAAAGAATGTGTGTTGGGAAAGGCGTGAAAACTGCACTTTTAGTTTTGGACAATGAAAATACTGATATGAGAATGAATAAAAGATAGCATTTAATTTGACACCCAAACAATCTCTGATTCAAAGTTGTCATGGTTACTATCTGGAAAACCCTGAAGCGCTGATCGCATTTTAAACGTAGATTGTAAAAAATATATACACAACCTCTACATTATCCATGACACAAGGCATTAAAAATATCAAAATGATAATTATAAAATGTTAATTATAAACTATTCCAAATGAACACACTACTGCCTTCCACCCACATGTAATCTTTGGGCTGGGTGTGCCATAAACCGGGTGATCAGGAAATTAGTATATTTTTGAAAACTGATAATTCATGGAATAAAGTAGCTAGAGAGGTAAAAATTGACACACATGCTTGGAATGATATGTTTACTGTAACTACAAACACAGGTTCAAACCAACAGAAGGGCACTTCATGTGTTAAGAAAAATAAATAGCGTAACAAATTATGACAAAGCAGAGACAATGTTCTTGAGAACAAATGGCTCAAATTTTTCATTAAATTTTAAAGAATGATTAAAATTATAATTAAATTTTTGAAAATATTTTATAATATGACGCCATTATTATAGATGCAGAAGGATTTCTTTAGAATATCAGTAACTCTACCAAATTAGCCCAATACCAAAATAGCTCAGTCGTCAAAAGCAACGATCTTGTAACTGGAGTGGTGTGGGTTCGAGGCTCAAGCTGACCTAAGATTCTCCATGTTCGTTAGTGATGACTGAGGCACCTAAAATACTCTGGGTGCAAAATTTAAACAACAGGTGAGTTTTTTGCCACAACTCCTTTAGAAATTATCTGAAAGACATGAAATTCAGAAATAATTGAAAGTATTATGTACGTAAAGGATGACGAAAGCATCTTCACTGAAAAAGGAATCAAATACATACGGTATGGAATAAAAAAAAACAAGCTTTATTGAACTCATAGTATCGTGACTCATGGTTGTCTATCCAAGAGGAAGAACAAGCAGATGTTCCTTAATATGGGATATGACAGCGGGCGAACAGTCCCCATTTGTAAAGGCATCTGGCCACAGTAATGCAGACAATGCACGGCCACATGGAACTCTTGGTGTTGAGGAGCTACTGGAAAGTGAAGATATCACTCAAATGGATTGCCCAGCGTACTTCTCTAATTTAAATCCCATCGGACATGTGGGAGATGCTTTGGGGAGACGCATTGCAGCACGCTTACATCCTCCGGAGAACACCCAACAACTCAAACAGATTCTGGTTGTGGAATGGGAACTCCTACAGCAAGAAATGTTGGACCAGCGGGTTTTGAGTGTGCTGAGATGGTCCGAAGCAACCATTGCAGTTAGGGGAGAGCATATCCCATATTAAGGAACATCTGCTTGTTCTTCCTCTAGGATAGACAGTCATTAGTCACGTTACTATGCATTCAATAAAGCTTGTTTTTGTTTTATTTCATACCGTATGCATTGTATTCCTTTTTGCAGCGATACTTTACATACGGGAATACGACATTCGGACCAGGTACTCCGAAATGTTTGATCAATGTGTTGATCAAATGTTTGATCTTCGCCCCTACTTCTAAATTACGAGGATCCATTTGAGCTAAGATGTTCTTTTACGCTAGCGGTGCTCATCAAACGCAAGACGTACCCCTTTGCCTTAAATCACCTCTCGTCCAAGTTGCATTGGAAACGAAATCTTAATACTAAATACCTTAATCAGTTTAGGTACCTTGAAGTACGTAAAAGATGTAAATTAGTAGCAAAATGCATACTTCTCATTAACATATATCGCTATGTATTTAAATTTTTATTTCGAGATGATAGGGGAACAAAATAATATTTTGCCGATTGTTTCTATTGTTTGTAAAGCTATTATCATCGATTCTTTGTTTATCAGGCCCAACTCATTGATATATCATACGACAAAAGATAAATAATCAATTTTCAAACATTTTTTAGTGCAACTTTAAATTAATCAGCAAATTTTTGATGAAAGTATACCTAATATGCAATTACATCTTCAAAGCTGTTTTGTTTAAAGCAATAAATATCTTGTTTCAATCAAAATTAACAATAATAATTACACATGAACAGTTTAAGTGAACTAGGACGTTCTCAACCTTTTTGTGGAAAAGAGAAAGACGAACTATGATCCATGGTTATTTCCTTTTGTATTTTTTTTTTAAGTTTTTCCCTTACAGAATGGCAACAAAAAAGAGAAGAACGAGTTTTTGATTTTATTTCGGTTTTGAGTTGTTCTCTTATAATCTATGTATAATGTTCGTTTTTAGTGTTTCGTCATGTTAAATAAATGTGTTATTCGTTACGAAAGGTTTTTTCTTTAAATCGTGATTGAAGAATACATCTTTCTAGTGCGTCCCACGGAACCCGAAGGTGAAAGGGTAAGAACCTTTTGATATTTATTTTTTCGATAAATGCTCTTCCCTTAAGGTCGAAATTTAATATTTTTAAAAACTCTATTTTCAATTTTTGTTTTAAAAAATAGCAGGTTTTTGCCATTATTCCAAAATGGTAGAAGAATCATAGAAATTTTCATAGAAATCAAGACTTAAATCTAGGGTAAATGAAAATAAGCAATGTAAACAACCATGGTGATGTACAGAAAATAATAAAGTTATTTGAGTTTTCAAAGTGTATTTTGTCATTAATCCGGTACGCTTGTTTTAAAATAAAATAAAATAAAAATATACATTTTTTAAAAGCCACCCTTTTACAACGTCAGTTCAATCAATGAATATAGTTTACTTCTTTAATATAATATAATTTTTATTCATGAAATTTGTAAGAAAAAAATATGTTTTATTATAGAATTTCAAATTTATTTAATTCAATTTATTTTATATCATCAATACTTGCTTTCAAAGCAATGGATCTAAAATAACTATAGTTAAAAGTAAATACAGTTTTAGTAGTAGTAAAGTACTCTTTATAGTAATAAAAGCAATAGAAATTTTTTTAATGTATCTATGCATTACCAAATATTATACAACTGTTTATCGTAATTACTCTTCAGATTCATTTTATACGAACTGCAGCAGACTGGATGATCACACTGGTAGTAGCATCTACATTGAGAAACCGGCAGATAATTTTTCCCTCTCCCTCAGTAACCCCGATTTCTCATCAGTCTTCAAAAGTCTCATCATTGACCATGTCCTTAAAACTATTCTCCATGAAACCGATTTTGGGAAACTCTGGATCCTTCGAGACAGTCGCTCCGCCCTTCAACACCTCCACACCTAGATCACAGTTGGAGACAAAACAAGCATTTCTATCCTTCTTAAACTCAAATTTATTTCAGAGTCCCACGAGGTTCATTTTCAGAGGATCCCATCGTATGTCGAAATACTCGGCAATGAGCGAGCAGATAGCTTGGCCAAAGAGGGTTGCAGCCACTCTAATACAACTGTTTATCGTAATTACTCATCAGATTCAATTTATACGGACTGCAGTAGACTGAATGATCACACTGGTAGTAGCATCTACATTAAGAAACCGACAGATAATTTGTCCATCTGCCTCCGTAACTCCGGTTTCTCATCAGTCCTCAAAAGTGAATTAATCGCAATTGACCATGTCCTTGAAACAGTTCTCCATGAAGCCGATTTTGGAGAACTCTGTGTCTTGTAGCTCTCGTTTATATTTAGGTATTAACCCGTAATCAAATGTATAGTGGTATTTATTTTGGTTAGTCACAAAGACTAAGTATTATTTTGGTTGCGTTGTGTAAAATATTAAGTACTAAATTCAACCACAGGTTCTGAGAGACTACAGACCTAAAACAAGAAAATAAACTAAAAAAAGCTAAATTGAAAGTAACTGAAATCAGCTTAAAATAAAAAAAAATTTATTGTAATGATATATATACATCTATATACAAACCATCTGATTTAATCTTCATAGAATTTACTTTATCAACATATTCAATTTAGGTGTCACACTAATTTAGGTTTGACAATAATTTTCCATCTATTAGGTAAATACATATATATTTAAGAGAGAGGACCTAATCTCAATTTCAAATATATGTAAAAATAAGTACCTTTGCGGGTAAGTATGGTGTGCCAGGAACACTGCTGGTTGAGAGCTCATCAGGACTGGGTATGTGTGGTAGCCAATTTCAATCTTCCGTCGGTCTGGTCAGGGGCTTCCTTCTGAGTATTTGAGGTGCGGCCGTAATATTTGACATAGGAACACTGCTGGTAGCCGCGAGATGTTCCAAACGTTTCCGGAGTCTCTGTCGAACTCAAGGCTATTCTCCTTGGACTTCCGAAGTCTCACTGTCACAGTCGTCTCCTCCGACTTCTGACCTCTCTGCTCTCCTCGATTCGACTCCACTCTCGAACACCCCATCTCTCTAGACTTTTTCTTCCTTTATATTAATTTCATATTTGTCCCCTCTTACCTTTTTTCGTCCAATCGGGAGAGTTGTAAAAATCTAATTGGTCTCCTTAACCCCGCCTTGAAACCGCTAACGTCGAAAAACCTTATCCCTTCTAACTGGGCACTGTCTCTTAGGGACTCATAAATAACTCCACAAAGGTACATTCTTATTTAGTGACACGTACGGAGACGTGATTCTAATCTGAGACTGGGATCAGAACCCCGCCCGAGAATACCGCACATGACGAAAAAATCTGTTGAATATAATTTATGGTTCTCTATTCTTTACAAAAGATGTGATGAGGTCAGATTTAGATCCCAAGCATTTTACTTCTCGTATGAATTAATCAATTATATTACTGATCTAATTCGCCTCAGCACACTCTGGATCCTCTCTGGACAGTCTCTCCGTCCTTCACAACTGGATCACAGTTGGAGACAAAACAAGCATTTCTATCCTTCTTAAACTTAAATTTATTGCAGAGTTCCACGAGGTTCAGTTTCAGAGGATCCCATCGTATGTCGAAATACTCGGCAGTGAGCGAGCAGATAGCTTGGCCAAAGAGGGTTGCAGCAACTCTAATTTCTTTTTCAACCCTCACCTTTTTAGAACATCAATCCATTGTCAACGCTGAACTTTCGAAAAAGGGGAGGGTACTTCCTAGTCATTCCTAGTACGCTGGCAAAGAGCATGGCTCTCCGACAAATATTTCAGTTATCTTTGTATTGTAATGAAAAATATAAGAGTAATATTTGAATTAAAAAAACTGTTTAAATAAAAAATTAAAGAACTGAGTAAAAGATAACTGATGAAAGATAATCAATGAATAAACGTTAAAAAGAAAGGGAAAATACTGAGCAGGCAATGATTTTTAATAATGATTTATTATATAAAAATAATTTCTATAAATTGAACTATACATACAGAGTGATTTTTTATTCGGATTGTTAACCATTCAATGATAAAATTCCCTAGACTTTGTTGAAGTACATTGTCTCTTTACAAGCAAGTACAACAGCCGCATTTCTGGGGATATTTTTGGAAGAAGACTTTCTTTTCTTCGCCATAAACGTAGAATTCACCCCTTTTGCCTCGCCATTCGTAGAACACCTTGGTGAGTGGAACTGAACGCAGGACGTGTCTCTATAGGCAAGAGAAAGAAAAGAATGAGAAAAGCATGTAGACGACAATATAGTTATAATTTCTCTAAAAGATAAATTCGAAATTAATTTTACGGGGGGCATTAAAAAGCATTTTATAAATTATCAAAACAGATTTATGAAACTTTGGGGTTCCGCTTGATAAATCTCATTAAAGATGTTTAAAAGTCCGGAAATTTAAAAATTCAATTCAACCACTGGAAATGGGACTCGGGATAACCTTGCAGAAATCCACATCCTTAAAAATTAATGCTGAACCAGCAGTATAGCCCTAATTATAGATAAAAATTATATTAAATACTGAAAGGATAAGAAACGTGTTTCTAGTGGGAATGGAGCTGTTGAAGCTATGAACAACAACGGTGTCTGACAGATTATAAGTGAACTACACATCGTGAAAAAGAATACTGAGCCAGCAGTTTAGCCCTAATTATAGATAAAAATTATATTAAATACTGAAGGGACAAGAAACTGGTGTTTCTAGTGGGATTGGAGCTGTTGAAGCTATGAACAACGACGGTTTCGGGCAGATTATAGAAGAGAGTTTAAACAACAAGTGTAGAAATACAAGATATACAGGCGAGAAGGTAAAATCTTTGTGCCCGAATATAAAATAAAATACAAAGTCAACATAAATCAAGTTTTTTTCTCTCTCTGTGGCGTACTTACGTTATCTTTGCATTTTATGCTAAGA
This sequence comes from Pardosa pseudoannulata, assembly GCA_032207245.1. Classification (NCBI taxonomy): domain Eukaryota; kingdom Metazoa; phylum Arthropoda; class Arachnida; order Araneae; family Lycosidae; genus Pardosa; species Pardosa pseudoannulata. The sequence continues at coordinate 15,728,310 of CM063510.1, forward strand.
CTAGAAGACTTAACAGTTTCACGCCTGCTGAATAGTTGTTTGTTTGCCATGAACTTTAATGGAAGGAGTGAACACTAGGAATTGTATTAGGAGTTAAAATTACGAATATGGAGGGTAAAATACTTAAGCAAATTGAAAACCAAGGAATTTTTTGGAAAAAATTGAGTTTTTATGCTTTGAAGCATTTTTGATAAAATTCTGGCTTAAATTGTATAAAAATAATAAGAGGGTCATTTAAGGAATGCAGCATAAGTACTGAGCATAAAGACAGCAGTTTCAGCTCTTCAATCGAACAGCCTACTCCATGTGAATTTGGTTTGGTTTTGAGTGCTACCGTCTACTTTTTGCAACACAAGGCCTAATGAGACCGGGACCTACAGTTTAAAGCCGATTCCGAACGGCTAGAACATCCATGCTACAGTGGTATTCGAACCCACGAACTCCGGTTCCGAAGGCCCGCACCCTAATCAATCGGCCATTGTCCGGCTTACTCCAAGCGAGAAAATTCAGTGTCCTGTAATAGGACACTGACATAAATCTCCATTGGCTTTTACAAGCTTAAGCACTAAGTTTTCTAGAAGGAGAATGCTGGTCGCTCGAAGAAGCGAAACAACTGTATGAGTACTTTGCCTTACTTTTTCCCCCATTTACGCTGTCTTTGTATGATATGCTTAATACTAGTCCAAAAGATTTACCTTCTCGTCCATAGAATGCAGTTTACTCCTAGATAATGCTGAGTAAAGAATATAAACAGTGACAAGTATTTGTCTTCTTTTGATGACAATTTCAACTTATGGGGTCTCATTAACACTCCTGTAGCAAAACAATAAACCATAGTGCTTTAATCAAACCAACATCACGTCAATATCCAACCACGAACAATATCATACCTTTATTATGTACAAGATAATGAAAAAGTGATACTTTTCATTGGTCAGTATTTCTTTTTACTTGAAAGGTATAATCCTTATTAAATGTCCTATCCGCTTAAGTCACACACTACTGGCTTTAAGCAGTAGGACCAGGTTTCATTAACCCTCGTATTGCGAAAATTTATTGTGTTCCAAACCAAATCAAACTAATTCTTCTTATTCAGGCAACCAACGCCAGATGAAACTCTAGTCAATTTTAAAATATCCTAGCCCCTAAGTTCACTCGCTGATACCGTACACAACGGTACATCGAGTTGATACACTGTAGTACAGCATGAAGAATACTCGAATAAATCATGTAATAGAGACACGTGAAAAACGTTTAGTTAAACTAATTTTGAACTGGAAACAGGAAAAATAAATTTTTTTCAGATACGCCGCAGATCTTAACAATATGTTAAACACTTATAAGCCATCTACCCGAAATTACGGTAAAATCATTTTATACCATTTTGTATCATTTTGCTGGATATTGGCTTCGCATCAAGCATGGAATTATCGGGGAAAAACATTAACCCATTAACGCCCAGAGATCTTATTTGAAGAAATGAAGAAATGATTTGTAGAAGTTTTATGTTTTCTTGAAACGATTCTTCCTTTTTAATGAAAATAGATATTAATATTATGAATAATCTCCCAAGTTTTCAAATATGATATTATTTATAATTTTGTCATTTTGATCGACATTCGATTTCATGTTTTTCAAGCTTAGTACAGAAATTTATTGTTTCTGAACTTACACCACCCTAAATTATGGCGAATAGCCTTATCTGTAATAAATCATCCCTTTACAGTACTTTGCTCATATATGATAACATATAATCGCGAAGTTTTCCATATTTTTTAATGACATCTTAAGATGTTTTAACCCTTTAAGGAGCACTCTTAGAAACTCTTTGGTTTTCAATGAAATTAGTTTATAAATATAAACTATGGGCCTTTTAAATACGAAGTATATGAAAAATAAATTATATTACTTGAGGAATAAGCAAGGTGTTATGTGATTGCGTAATCACCTCCCTTGGAACAGCATGAAAATTACACATTTTTAATAATATTGGAAAAATAATTAATAATTTTTATTAAAAGGGTGTATAAATCAAGTAGATAAGAAATTTGTAAGTGAAGTTTAAATAGGTACTTTTATTTTGACGTCTTAACTTTGAAAAATAGAATTTTTGCTTTTAGAATCGGGTTTTGATAAAGCCTGATTCTAAAAGCAAGTTTTGACAGGAATAATTAAAAGAAGGGGGAAAATTAAGCGTCGATAGTTAGATAAAAATTCAAAATCAAAAACTTTTTCCTATATAAATCAGAGAAAATGTTTTAACAGCCGGTATATTATATATATCAGTACCCTTCAAAAGGTTAAATGACAGCTCTTCACTAATGATTAATTGATGTCATATTTAAAGGTGTTTAAATTTCATATTTTGTGTTACTTCCAGGTGTCTATAATTCCAGGTGTCTCTCGAGTGGATGGTCCAACAGTTATATAACTTAGTTTTTTACACGATTCTAACATACAAAATTCATTAACACTATTCTAACACTATCATTAATTACAACATTTACGATGAGAATATGCACATTACGAAACTTAAATTTACTAATATAACATGTGATACATTGCAAAAAAAAATATTAAATTAACATAAAAGATAATTCAAAGACACTAAATAATATTCTTGTTCAAGGCATCAGCATTTGTGTTCTGCTTCCCCGGCTTGTATATCAGCTGGAAACCAAACTGTTGACGTACGAGTTGCCTATTTAAATGCCGACCTTTCGAGCTTACAATTCTCTGGAGCCGTATCAGCAGGCAGTAGTCCGTCAAAATCGGAAGTTCACTCCCGCCTAAGTAATAGTAAGTTTTCTCCAACGTAAAATGTCTCGTTGCACTCTTCTTACGTGTGGTGCAATATTTTCTTACCTTTAAAAGTTTATTTTGTCTATGCAAGGCTTTATATAGTTGGGGTCGACTTAATTTGTTGGGAAGGAACTCCATGTAGTGGATTATCTTATGAGATAATCCACTACTTGGAGCTTCTATGTTAAATATTTACTAATATATAGTCGTCAGAAATATCCGGGCGTTAATGGGTTAAATAAACTTAATTCCATTTATTGTAGTACAATCCCGTTATACATGATTTCTCAGTACCTGTCTAAGGATCCGCATGTAACGAAATGTTTCTTTCTGACATCGCATCATAGTTAAAGAAGCTTCATTTATCGTTTCGTCAGGAGCATTCTTAATCGGTGTTAACTAGAAAGAAAAAAGAAAAAACTTGTAAAATGGTGTACACATGGAATCGATAGCCACTTAGTTTTCTCCGTAACTCTAATTAGAGTTAGGGATCTAAGTCACAAAATTCTCTTTTTTTAAATTACGGTATCAGTATCAGATAAAGTATAGTTCAGATAACTACTTATTTTCCAATGAAGTCTTTGGGGTTAGAGAATTTAGCCTTGAAAAGGGATAATTTTTACTAGTGGTTGTATTTATTTTTCTTAGAAATATGTAATACAGTTATATTTACCATTTTTTGTTCTTCAGAAAGTATCACGCTGCCCGTGACCTTTTTGATGCATTTTGGAGGTAAATTATGCACATTGCATACGAAGTCGTCGTTACTTTTCAGCCTGAAACGATATAAAAAGAATATTCAGGTTAATACATTTGCAATAGAGCTTAACCTAACTATAACACGTAAATATTTGGTTTTGGAGGATTGCATTTGAAATGTTTAACATAATGTGATGCCTTCAATATTCTCAAATGAGAGGTAACGTGAATAATGGATCACAGTCAAAGATAAAATTGGAAATTTACTTTTATTCTTGATTAACTACGGCTATTTACAAAGGAATGTTAATTCCCAAATCATGTAGAACTGCAAATATGGTTTCCAGTAAAACTTCCTCTCGACGATCACAGTCGAAAGAAAAACAAGAGATTTAATAATCTCTTACAAGTGGGGAGGCTTTTCAGGGTGCAATCAAACCCAATTTATCCTCCGATCGGTATCCGAGACTCTGCCGCTCCCTATATTTAGCGGACTTTCGAATCTTCCGAACTAGCAAGCTGGGTCTGGTAAAAAAAAGGCGAAAGACTCCACAAAGTCAACACACCTACAAAAAAAATGACGAAAAGCCCTGAGTCGCAAACTTGTAGGCTTTTTATACCTGGGGGGGGTCAGTTACGGTTCCGCCAATTGTTTTTTGGGTCAGACCCCAGTTACTTGAGAACCCCAGCTAAAGTTACAGTTATATTTTTTAGCTGAATTCTCATTCGGTGGCTGTCGCTTCACGGAATTTCTGAGCATTCATTAACGAGATCCATCAGGGGCGTATTCGTCTATTCAGTCCGATTGTCAAGATCCCAGACTCTGCGACGCCACGCTATTGTACTCCGTACACAAGTGTACTCCGGTCAGCTGTTTTAGCGCGTCTTCGGACAAAGGGGAGTCTTCACAATAAGTGCATTCAGAATGAGTGTATTTGAAAAGTGGCTATGAAAACAAATTGTTTTCATTACCAGAGTACTACTGGAAACCTAAACTCTATATAAATACCTATATTTAGAAATAAAGGAATTAAAATATATAAAAATATAAAATGAGTTCCCTACAAATGATATAAGCATAGTCTGTTTGTAACAATCAGTTACATTCGATTCAGGTTTTTTTACCTCTTCCCGTGTGTCATCGTCAAAGACATACCAAAACAGGACCGATTTGAACTAGAAAGAAACTTCCGACTTCTCCCAACCAATAATGGCCGATTGGTTAGGGTGCTGGCCTCCAGTACCGGAGTTCGTGGGTTCGAATCCCACAGTGCCATGGATGTTCGTAGCCGTTCGGAATTGGCTTTAAGCTGTAGGTCCCGGTCTCATTAGCCCTCGTGTCGCAAAAAGTAGACCGTAGCACTCCAAATCAAATCAAATCTACCAACCAATAAAAGTGCCCCGTTGGTTTGACTTTTTCTAACCCCTACATTCGGGAGTGGACCCCTATTTTTTCTCCACGAGGAAGTCTGATATTTTTTTTTTTTTTTTTTTTTTTTTTTTTTTTTTTTTTTTTTTTTTTTTTTTTTTTAAGATGACAAGGTTGTGACCAGAGTAGAAAGTGAACACTGGTGGCATCCGCGGCTTGCGGGTTAGTTCTTTTGAGAAAAATCATCGCCATATTGTTTTTTAGGGCCGGAGCCGACTCGAGAGCAGTCTTTGATATCTACAAATGATAAGTTGATTCCAGTTGTATTCCTTAGTCATTTATTTAATTGTATAAATTCTTTTAATCAAGACATATTTGTCTATGTGTTTATTAATGAGTATTAATTTCTTCTTTCTCAAACACTAGGTCAACGTAACATTATTTTTACACTGTTACAAAATTATGAGACCGTAAGACTTCTTTAATATTTATCTAATTAATGAAATAATTTAATCAAAAGAAAAAGCTCTCTACGTTAGTTAAGGAAGTTTCCAGTAAAATTTTATAACTGTTAACCACAAAAATATGTTCCAAAAATATAAAACAGTAATATAAAAGATAAATTACCAAAAATATCCTCAATATTTTAAAACCACGAGTGATAAAAAGAAAATTTTAAACCTTTGCACTCGAGAGGTGACTCTCGCTCACCACTCTGATGCGGAAATTCGATGCTCTGTGTAATATTCATCGAGCGGTCGCGATGTTTCTACTTCCCTGTCGTCAGTCACACCCTAGTCATTTGGGTTGTACCCAAATGACCATAAAAATGAGGTTTCGGCCAATGGCACCTCTGAACAGACGCACATGGGGAAGAAGTACCTCCTCACAATAGCGATCCCCGTTACAGAACCTCTGTCGAAAACGTGGAGCTCAGTTCGCCCGTTCAGGACAATGTTTTTCCTTTTGGATAGACAATCATGAGTCACGATACTATGAGTTCAATAAAGCTCGTTTTTGTTTGATTCCATATCGTATGCATTGTATTCCCATTTCAGAGCCGATGCTTTCGTCATCCTTTACGTACACAATACTCTCCCTCAATTCTGAATTTCATGTCTCTCAGATGATTCCTCGTGGAGTTTATGACAAAAAACCCACCTGTTGCTTAAGTTTTGCATGCCAATGTAGATAGCATTTTCCTAAGTATGAGAGAGCGTCCCATACCATAACGTAATCCACAATTCCATCTTTCACCCATTGTGCAATACATGGGATTAATGCCATAAGTTGTGTCAGTAGTATTTGTGGTTATCAGAACCAACTAAATTAAATGTTTTTTCATCTGAATATTTTCTGATCGAGTTTCGTGAGTTTTTAAACAGTAATACTGCCCGCTGCCATTTATGCAGCACCGGTCTGGTCGTTTTCATTCCCTGCTAACTTATCTGAAATAAGTGCGGTACCATGAACCTTACTGCATTTCCGGCATCAATTCAAACTTGACATCCTTGGCCGAAATAACAGAAAAATTGAAATTTCTTATCCCTATTACCATGAACGTAGTAATGAAATAAGCTCGAGCTTCGACTTCAACCTCCGAATTCTAAAACATCCGCCTAAATGGAAAGCTGCATAGCATTCTAACAGGAGTTAAAAAGATTGCAAAGTCTGCTCTCAAACAAATAAACCCGGAAAAAGACATCAAACGACATACTAATGTGAAACTTGTCCCGACAAGCCGGGCATGCATCTCGAAAGTTTTTACATCAAATATCATACAGAGAAAAATTATAAAGACTAATATTTAAGAAATTACCTTCGTAAAGATGTAAAGATACATGAAATAAAAAAATATAAAAGTTTTATGTGTTACTTTATGTGTGGAATCATTTTAAGTTAGACTTAAGAAATTCACCCAAAGCTCTCTGAAACGCTTCGAGTTGCTGGTTAATATGCGCGGAAACGGTCTCGAGTGCAAAGGGTTAAGAATTTTAGGCAAGATGTTGTTCCATTCATTTTCTGAATAACTTGAAACACACAATTTGGTATCAAGTTATATTTAAAGGATCGTAATCAGGGTTGTAGCCAAAAAGGGGCTGTGACGTCGCGACTCCCTTTTAGCTTCACAAAGAGGTTTTGTTAAAACCAGGCCAAGGCGACATTCTGTCTGGAAAATTGACATTAAACTACAAAGGATTTTCGGTTCTACACGTATTGAAATGTCCGAGGTGATTAAAAGGTCGGACGCAACGTCGAAATGACAGACTGTCAGACGCCAATGAAAGGACCAATCGGAGGCTAGCAGGACGACGATGCGGGAAAGAAAAGGAAATAGGAAAGGAGACGTCAGGCGGAGCGAGGTTTCGCCGACAGAAAATTGACTATTAAAAGAAAGGAGGCAACGAGAGGTTGCGTTGGTGTTTTTTTGAGTGCCAATCTCCAGTTTTTTTTTTTTTTTTTTTTTTTTTTTTGTGGGACTCAAGGAGTCCAAGTTGTGCCCTTGTACAACCGTGCATCTGTCGGGCACCTGACCGTAGATTGCTATTTAAGTTCGCCTCGAACCTGGGACTTTTGGATCTGTACCAGCTCGTCCAGAGACCCTGTGAATTCCATTCGGAAACTGTGTAAATAGCTTTATATTTTAGTCAAGAATTAAAGTTGTTATTATTTTAAGCTGTAGGTCGTGTCACTGCAACTTCGACACCCACACGTTACCAGAGGATCCAGTGACGTCACAGGGCTCAACGTACTTTAACTCCCTCCTCCCCCAAAATTCTGGAGTTAACTATATTGCATTTTAAAACTAAATTAAAAGTACACTTTCAAATGTGTTTTTAAACCATATACATAAATTTGATGCCAGTATTAAATTTTCAAGTTTTTAAATTTCTATCTACTTTTGATTTTATTATTTTTGTCCCAAGTTGCTTTATACATTTACTGCCAAATATTGCACAAGATTTTGCATGGAATTTTATATATACATATGTATAGTATTAAATTTTACATAGATTTAGTGCAATTATTAATATTAAAGATTATATAATTCAATGAATTTTAGGTAATTTTAGTTTAAAAAAAATGAGATTTCGGGTAATAGTAGTCTCAAACTGGGCTCAATCCAGTTTAAGACCATCTCGAAACTAAATCCTGGCTACGGCCCTGATCGCAATAATGTTTAATTTCTATATTATGGTGATTAGATCCGAATAACATTGTTTATTGGTGTGTACTTGGTAACACAAATAACTACGGAGGCTTTCTATAGGGTTTCAGTCAGGGTTACATTATTGACTGAATACCCACCTCTTTCCTTTTAAATAATTTTTTTTAAATTTAGATACATGATTGTGAACGTTATTTTGTTGGAATAATCACTTCGGACCTCTAAAATGGAGTTCGAAGTGTATTCGACTTTCCTATAACACTCATTGATAACTCTATGTTTATTTCGTCAGCAACTTTTATACACTGGTGGGCAAAACTTAAGCAACAGGTGGGTTGTTTGCCATAACTCCACGAGAAATCGTCTGAAAGACATGAAATTCAGAAATTAGGGAATGTATTATGTACGTAAAGGATGACGAAAGCATCGGCGATGAAAAAGGAATACAATGCATACAGTATGGAATCGAACATAAACAAGCTTTATTGGAAGCATAGTATCATGACTCATTATTGTCTATCCAAGAGGAAAAACATTACGCTGAACGGGCCAACTGAGCTTCACGATTTCTACAGAGGTTCTGTAACCGGGGATCGCTATTATGAGGAGGTACTCCTTCCCCATTTGCATCTGTTCCGAGGTGCCATTGGCCCAAACCTCATTTTTATGGATGACAATGTACGGGGACATCGAACTCTTTCTGTTGAGGAGCTTCTGGAAAGTGAAGATATCACTCGAATGGATTGGCCAGCGTACTCCCCTGATTTAAATCCCATCGAACATGTGTGGGATGCTTTGGAGAGACGCATTTGTAAAAATATTGTTACGTTGGCCTAGTGTCTGAGAAAGAAGAAATTAAAACTCATTAAAAAACGTATGGAAAATATGTCTTGATTAAATGATTTTACACAATTAAATAAATACCTAAGAAATACAACTAGAATCAACTTATCATTTGTAGATATTTGTAGATGCTCTCGAATTGGCGTCGGCCCTAAAAAACAATATGGCGGTGATTTTTCTCAAACGGTTTTTCCCCAAGCCGCGGATGCCAGCCGTTCACCTTCCATTCTCCTCTAGTTACAACCTTGTCCGCTCAAAAAATCCGACTGCCTCGCTGAGAAAAAAAACAGGGGTCCACTCCAGAACGGCGAGAAGTCAAAATCCCCCAAACCAACGGACTATTGGTTGGGAGAAGTCCGAAGTTTCTTTCTAGTTCAAACCGGTCATGTTCTGGTATGTTTTAGACGATGACTCACGGGAAGAGGAAAAAGAGCTGAACCGAATGTAACCTATTGTTACAGCATTACAGCACGCTTACATCCTCCGGAGAACACCCAACAACTCAAACAGATACTGATTGCGGAATAGACATTCCTACCACAAGAAATGTTTGATCAACTATTTCTGAATATGCGGAGATGGTACGAAGCAACCATTGCAGTTAGGGGTGGGCATATCCCGTATTAAGGAACATCTGCTTGTTGTTCTTCCTATTGGATAGACAATAATGAGTCATGGATGATACTATGCATTCAATAAAGCTTGTTTTTGTTCAATTCCATACCGTATGCATTGTATTCCTTTTTCAGCGCCGATGCTTTCGTCCTCATTTATGTACATAATACTCTCCCTCATTTCTGAATTTCATGTCTCTCAGATGATTTTTCGTGGAGTCATGGGAAGAAACTGACCTGTTGCTTGACACTTGGCATGCGGGTATACTTCACCGCCAACTTACGCGTGCAACGGGCGTTTTTTCGTGAATAGAACAAAAGTTCAGTTAGTCAGAAAAATCGCTGTAAACCGAAAACTACTTTGTTTTTATGAAAGAATATATTTTTATTTTACACTTTAATATATACTGTCTGATTATTTAACAAAAAATAACCAATACTTTTACGAAATCACAAAAATAAACGATTTTTAAAATTAAAGTCCGATAATCTGTCATCGCATATTTCTTCACCACTGTCTTTGTCACAACGGCTCATTTTTTGTCAATTTTGTATTCAACAGTAAAAAACCAATCTTCAAATTGACAAAACACGACTTGTACGTTCTGGAGCTAGGAATTCGATTGAAGCCGACATAACGCAACAAAAGACTGAGTAATTCAACAATCATAACTTGTGGAAAGAAAAAAATGCAAAACGCATATAATGTCCCACATACATATAATTATACGTATTTAGTAGATTTGTGGTGGTTAGCGGGTATCCACCACAAATCTACTAAATACGTATTTTTACGTGACCCGCGCTCCAGTGACAGACTGCAAAAAACGTAAAAATACGCTTCTCGCACGCGAAGTGTTAAGTTTTGCATACCAATGTAGGTAGCATTTTTTTGAGTATAAGAGCGTCCCACCATAACGTAATCCACAATTCCATCTTTCACCCATTGTGCAATACATGGGATTAATGCCATAAGTTGTGTCAGTAGTATTTGTGGTTATCAGAACCAACTAAATTAAATGTTTTTTCATCTGAATATTTTCTGATCGAGTTTCGTGAGTTTCTGATGTATGAAGGTCAGTTATGTGAAATTCAAGTGCAATTACATTTTTAAAAAAATCTTCATGCCCTTCCCGTATGTAAGAAATATGAGAACGACCTCATTTGATAATAAAATGAATGTTAAAGAAAATCTCACAGGAAAAAAATTAACACTATAAAAAAGAAAATTGAAAAATAATTCTACCGTCATCATGAATTTCTTATAACATTACATTTAATACGAGAGTCACTCTGAAATTTTTGAGGTAAACTAGGTTTTTAAAGTTATAATTACAAAATTTTAGGTGTGTTCAAAGTAGTCTCCTCCAGCATCAATGCACTTTTGTAGACGAATTTTCCACAGATTAAATGCCTTTAGCCATTCCTTTCTTGGAATAGAGAAAAAAATGCATTTATAGCCACATCAATCTCTTCTTCTGAATGAAAACGACGTCCACGTAAGTTCTTTTTTAGATTAAAGAATAACCAAAAGTCACACATAGCTAGATCAGGTGAATACGGCGGATGTTCTATCACTTTAATTTGTTTTTGTTTAAGAAACTCAACTGTTAATCCGGCTGTCTGTGAAAATGCATTATCATGGTGATGCATTAGTTCCCTAACATTCACTTCTTGTAGAATTTGTGGAAGACATTTAGTGGTATACCAGTTTGCTGTTACTATCTTCTGTCCTTCCAACTTGATGGCTTTGACCAATCCCGTACTTCTGAAGAAAACGGCATACATCCCTTTTTTCAGTGCGCGTTGTCTTTTCACCATTGTCAGCGTGGGATCATCTTCAAAGACTTTGCTTTCTTGACGTGTTGGAATGTCAAAAAAACGATATGCACGTTTCATCACCCGTTACAATTTTAGAAACGATGCGGTGGCCACCATCCTTTAGCAATTTAAGAGTTTCTGTACTGATTCTGACACGCTCCCCTTTTTAGTACTCAGATTACGGAGAACCCAACGGCAAACTACTTTTTTCATATGTAATTTTTCATTAACAATTTTGTGTATAGCGGCGGATCCAATGTTAAGTTCCTTCTGTATAATTTGGTAGGTAGAGCGATTATCATCTATTAACATTTTTCGTATGGCAGACACATTATCCGAGATTACTGCCGACGGCAGCCTTCCAGTGTGTTCTTCATCCTGAAGAAAATTTTGACTTCTGCTAATTCTTTAAACCATCTGAATACAGTAGCAAGAGCTGGAGATTCATCACCAAATGCCAATTGCAACCGTTGAAAGCATTCTTTTTGATTTAATCCTGTTTTAAAATCGTAGAAAATTATAGCTCGAAAATGTTCTCGCGTCAACTCCATTTTCTCTTCTGTTTAAAATGTATTCTAAGCTAAACAAGTTGAAGTAAGTAAAAATCGTCTTCTGTGTTACAATACTATGTATTTTAAAATCAAACCGTTATTTGTATTTTGTAAATTCTTGTCTGGCTGTATCTCAAAAATTTCAAAGTAACCCTCGTAGTATTTAAATTTAGAATGTTTTGTTAAATTTATGAAAAGTATTTATGATCTCACCATTTCACGATCAACACTCTACAATATTTAAGATTCCCCAAGCTGTGGCATCTACGGCATCTGACTTGACCAGTTGAGTTGCAGAAGCAGCACCTGTGATTTAAAGAAAAATATTTAGTACGTTAACAAGTAATTCTTTCATTTAATACTAGCTGTGCCCGGCTGCGCGTTGCTGTGGCTAAGTTTAGTTAAATGGAAACGAAAGAAAAAAAAACGGTCTTTAACCCTTTCGTGGACAGTGGGAAGATTACTTCCCACCTATACGATCTTACAAAATACACCTGTGGGAAGCGCAAAATCCATTATAAATATATTGGTCTTGTTAATGAAACGGCAGAAAGACTGATTACCTATTCGGTTTTGCGCTGTCATCAATTGTTCGATCGATTGAATAAAACTAGCAGCTCTGTTTTGAAAGTTTGGAAACTTGGAGTGAGAAATAAAGGCCCACGAAAGGGTTAAAAAGTTTCATTTAGCACATTGACTTACAGTAGAAAAGTGAAGTTCAAAAATTAACACTATATGTTTTTGTAATTTTTAGAATATCAGAAGTATAGTTTTATTCTTTCTGCTTAAATAAACTTAATTTTGATTAATTCAGCACCTTTAATTAGGTTGCGGCTATAACCGTCATGGTGCCAGTGGAGTCTAGACACTAAGTAATGGGACGATGGCGGCTATAACAGCAAAAAATTAAAAACATAAATGACAGGTTTAAAGGCTCAAATAAGCAATTTTTTATGTGCAACAAAGTATTTTTGGGAGTTTTACACGAAATCAATAACAACTATAAATTCAAGAGAAAACACGATCTCACTACTCCCTTCACAACCACGTGCATATTGAAGCTGCAAGTCGTGTAACAGGTGGAAAACGAAATTCAACCTAAAAAAATGTTTCCAAAACAGGACACTAGGCTTCTACTTGTAAGCCGGTAAATACACATTTGTACCGCTATAGCCGTAGTGTCTAAAAACGACTGTTTCGTTTTGGACGGCTATTGCCGTCATGACACATAGTGAACTTCTCTTTGACGGCTATAGACTCAAATGTCCGTCAAAGTGTTGATAACATTGCGTCTGGTGGGATTGAAACCTCTGCTTTCATTCCTCGGTGCTAAGAACTTTACCACCGTACCAAACACAGCAGCAATGAAATTGCTGGAAGACACAGAGATTTTAAATTTTATATATAAAGGTGTGGATAAAAACATACTTTAATACAGGGATGGACAAACTTTTTCGACTGCGAGCCAAAAATAAGTTTGGTGGGCCAAGATAAATTTTTCTAAAATTTTAAAAACAATATACAAGTACCTAACGGTTTAAATAGGTTAATGAGATGAATGAAATTGCGATTTCATTTTTAAAAGTTCCTTATACTGAGGTTCGAAGTGAGATGTATTGATTTTAAGGAACGATGTGCTAAATGCGATTATGTGCGATGATGCTAAATGCTCATCTGTCAGTCTACTTCTGAAATTATTGTTTCTAAGGTTTAGAGTTGAAAACACTTGTTCACATATAAGAAGCAAATATACCGCTGATCTTCTGGGCGTGAGATAATAAATTTGGGATATAATATTTAAGCACAGTAGAAAAGGAGATGGATATATAATGTATAAATTTATATTTCTTTTAATATATATTTCTTTGCCTCCGAGCAGCAACTTAAAATTCTATTCATTGGCCGTAGTTTGCCCATCTCTGCTCTAGTACAACGTTAAGCTATAATACAAGATAACGCCAATCGGTGCAATATTTTCAGCGATTTTTGGTTACGAATAAACATTTACATTTTTATTTATATAGATTATTGTTTTATTATACTCAATAACAGTACAGTGATTTTTTGCTTAACTACAGAAATAATAATATGCACAATCCTGTCACATTAACTTGACCAACATGTACTGAACGCTGTCATCGTGAATATTTAATCTCAGATGGCACGTGACAGCACTAGCAGTGAATTGTAAATGATTTTGAGGAAAGTAAACAGCAGGACAATCGTTGGAATCATGTGAAACAGAACAATTTATATCAGTATCTTAATGGGTATGATCGTTGATTTCTGATCCAATGGTAGTAGCACTTCTAAAACAGCGCCGTTTTCTAAGCAATCGCTTGCTACCGTTGTGAAAGTGTATCAGCTTAATGGATCTATCGAAATTCATGTATATGTTCAGACAAATCGTCGTGCAACTAACCATTCAGATGAACCAAAAGACTATCTAAAATATTTGCCAACCAACAGTTCAGTGAGCTTTAAAGACTAAGTAGCAAACTGCTGGTTTCCACACCTATGTGAACGACAGTGCATCGACAACAAAAGGTGAAATTTGCATGACATGTATCGCAACTGGGCGCCAACTAAGTGGGGACAGGTGACTTTCTCCGATAAATCGTACTTTTTACTACAAAGGATGGATGGACCTTAGCATATGCTAAATGAAACGTGAAAAACACCAGAGAAATTTGTACTCTTTTCACTAGGAAAGTAATTGTTGATTGAATACTTTGCTTTTCCACTATGTACCGGTTGACTGATGAGACCTTAACAGTTTCAGGTTTGTGTAGTTTCACCTGTATGGCTTTTAATACTTTTCGTTATAGTTTTAGTACTCTGAAGATATTTATATTAACAAACATAAGAATCTGTTAACGTAGGAACATATTCTTAGGTCTGGTAATAAAAGACTTAAAGTAGAAAGTATTTTAATTTACTATAAATTAATATTTAATGAAAAATCATCGAAAAAATTAAGTTTTAAAGATTAAAGAATGTTACGCATAAGTAAAAATTTTTTAGATAAAATTTTTTAAAGAAATTAACCCCTTAATGCAAAGGTTTTTTTTTTTTTTTTTTTTTTTTAAAAAAGGTCAGCCAAAAAATATCATTTTTTAATGTAAAAAACACAATTTAGAAAGTAAATATATATTCAAAAATGAGCGAATCAGAATCAGAATCTGAATACACTGTCCTATTAGAGTCTAAGTAGAGAAGGTTTCTTTCCCTTTTGCCACTAAGTTGTCTGAACAGCGATCAACTTCATCACGTCGAGAAGCAACGAAAGCAGTCTATACCTGTTATCGACATCAGAGAATCTCCTTCAGGTGGATTTTTGTATATAGCCTGTGTACATACCCATTTATCCAAGATCCTTCAATAAAAGGAAGTTTATCTGAGTGATCTCCCTAATCACTTGTGCATTTTGGTCTAGGTGATCAATATGTTACAGTAGACTGAATCTGTAGCTTTTGCACTATGTACAGATTGACGTGTGAGCACACAGATTACGTGCCATAGCAGTTTCCGGTCTACTGGTTTCAACCGTATGTCTCACCTGTATGGTTTTTAATACTTTTCATTATTTTTTTAGCACTTGGAAGATATTTATCTTAACAGACGTAAGAATCTATTAACGTAAGAACATATTCTTAGGTCTGTTAATAAAAGACTTAACATAAAAAGTTTTTTAATTTACTATAAATTAATATTTAGTGAAAAATCATTGAAAAAAGCAAGATTTAGAGATTAAAGAATGTTACGCATAAATTAACATTTTTTAGATGAAATTGAAAAACAAATTAATAAAACCTTGCCCGAAAATTTACAGAAATAAAAAAATAGCTTGTATTTGTAAATAACAATGTTAATCAACATTTGCTGAGGTATGATATATTTCAAAGGACAAATATGTAGAATATGCAACACCGTAAGTTAGTTTAATTTCATTAGTCGTTTTCCAAATTCTTTGATTTCCTGCTGCAAACCTTAAAAATTCTTATCAGGTTTTTAAGTAGGACGTTCATATATATTTCCTGAATAGACGATGAACGTATATAAGTAGGAATTGTATAATTCAATTAATTAAAAGCTTAACGAGAGAAGCTCGGGCTTATTTCTCTTCAATGGAGACGGCAGCCCGAGTGTCACGCGTACTTTTATATTGCTATATCTTGATGACACAACCTATTGCTTTAAACCAAAATAAATGCTTTTAAAATTGCTGGAATACAATTAACAGCTAAAATAAACAGGTGTAAAGATGAAGATAGTTCATTCTTAACGTGTTCATTGATAATCACGTGAAATCGCGTGAAGCGAGTTCTTATCAAATGGTCGATCATTCGTTATCGCATGAACGTCGATCTCAAGTTTCTAAGTGGACTAGTACAGCTTGTACTGATGTACCGTCCAGCGATGGATAGCACGTGCATACACAGGTCTAGACTAGATTTCTAAGAAGAATATAGACGCAGCTGTGGACTTAGACTTAGATGACCCACACCCACATCCAACTGAAGAAGTTTAGCAAAAGCCTAAGTGGGTGGGGAGAACCTTTCGACATTATTCATTTTAATGTTATACACTGAATTATTAACTTAAAACACTTTTTTTTATCACTATTACTATTTTTACCAAGTATTTTCCCTCAATTTAAAATTTTTTAAATTTATTTTGTATATAAGAATAATTTGAATTTAATATATTATAAATTTCCTTTAACTTTTTAATATGATTACGATTATTGTCTATTTTTTTAAATATTCGATTTGTGTTTCGTTTTCGTATTTTTTAATACACATCGGAACTAGATTACATCTTTCTTGCATGTAATGCTGAGGGGTGCCTATCATTCCACATTTACAGTTTGGTGAATCTAATTTTCCAATTCTGTACAAGAAGGTTGGGAAACTTCCATGACCGGTAATGAAATAATTTAATACGTTATTTTCGAATTGTAACTTTTGTTCTACTTTAGACATTATAGTATAAGTTGCTCTTCCTTTTTCACTATTGTCCCAATAATCTTGCCAATCTTTATTTATGTTTTCTTTCATATATTTTTTAAATATTGATACCGGGAGCTGTATTGGTTTGTAATTTATTGATTTCGTGGCGTTCTTTGCTAAAATATCTGCATATTCATTACCGGTATTCCCCGTATGAGCTTTGATCCAAATTATATTAATTGTTCGGTTATTCATGTTTTTACATTCTTTTTGGATCTCGGTAATTAATTTGGATTTCGGTACTAATTGTTCTAGGCTCTTGATTACTGAAAGACTGTCAGTATATAAATATATATTGTCTTCACTCAATTCTTTTATCTTTCTGAGCGAATCAAGTATTGCAGACCCCTCAGCCTGAAATACAGTATTATGACAATGCAATTTTCTTTTACAGGTATATACTATCTTATTTCTTTTTATTATTACATAACCGTAACCCGTTCCTGTTTCCATTTTACTTCCATCTGTAAAGATTTTTAATCCTTCATTTATTATATCATCTAGGATCTTATCGTAATATAATTTTAGATTTATGGGGATATCTATTGGATTATTTTTCTTTTTCAAATTTTTCCATTCTATATTTTCTGCTTGTAATATATTTTCCTGATAAGTTTCTTTCGATTCTCTGTATCTCAATTCATAAATTTTTGTTAAATATTTGGCTGTTATGAATATTGGTGGGATTCCTGATAATAAGTTTAATACTGGGTTTGATACTGTTCTATAGGTATGCAGGATTTTTATCAGAAATTTTCTTTGTATTGAGTATAGTTTATTAATTCCATGACTATTAAGAAAACCATACCATGCCTCTATTCCATATAGAATTTTTTTCTCTACTACTGTAATATATCAGCTTCTCATAATACTTGACTTTATGCCCCAGTATGCATTACCGAGTCTATTAGTATTTATTATTAATCTAGTGATTTCTGTTTCCAAGTACTTTAAATGTTGTTGAAAATTTAGTCCTCTATCAATAATTATACCCAAATATTTTAAGTGCTTTACAGATTTAATACTCTTGTTATTTATTTTTAGGATGGGATATCTTTTACACGCAGCTGTGGACTCCGAGTTTTAATGAGGGACCCTACGGAGGAGTTATAGCTGATGGAGTGGCACAATTGTAAGGATCAAGCCCAGGCAGGAATGCAGCCGTGAGATATTGGGGCAATTGCTAGGCAATAATGTCGATTTTCACCAAAGGGTGCATTTTAAGGAGCACACCCAAAGAGGATGCAGATGTGAGAAAAACTTCATTAACAAGTGGTTGGAAAAGAGAAAAAATGGACGTTGAACCGAGAAGTAAAGTTGTGAAAAAAAAGGAGTGGTGGTTGGGAGCCAGAGTTGACGGGGGCATCCAGATCCCGTGATCAAGCAGAGGTCGTCAGTCAAGAATTGCTGGGTACATCGAGAGCCCCTGAGCATGCCAGAGAGCCCGGGAAAGCAGACGATAATATTGCCTGACCCCACAGCCTACAAAGTGACGACCTTTAGGCCCGCACCGACGTCCAGCCTGCCTAGAGCCCCGCCCTGCTTCCCTTTGAATTCCTGGAGGTAAATTGACTTAACATATCCATGATTATTACCTGGGTCTCATAATATTTGAGTAAGGACTACCATTTTTTGAATAAAAGGAAAGTTGTAATAATTATTATTGTTGGCGCCGAAGCTCAGTACCAAAAAAGGAAGTCAAAAAACATAACTAACAAATGAATGAGAGGTGACTAGTTGATGACCGCTCTCGTTCATATTTAATGCAAAATCTCTTAATCATATTTATTGCAAAACCAACTAAACCAATACTTCAACGATAAGAAGTATAATTAAATCCCAATGAGGGAATTTTCACAATAGCAGGTTCAGATCACCATAGAACCGAAAGTCTGCTCTAGGCGACGACCAACTAGCGACAATTTTCGCCAGATGACGCTTGTTCCGTCCAGCAGCCATGATGCTGGATCAGCGGCAGCAATTGCTTAATAGTTATCGTTGACCGTAGTACCATCTAAAAAAATACAATAGTGTTTGCTGAGAGCGCGGAGCGAGGGGATTAAATCGGCTATATATTCTGTTTTTTTCTTGGTTTCTTTAAAGTGGATGGTTTGGACAGACGACGTTTGGAGTGAAAATATTCAAAGTCATTGTAGTAAGTAAATTTTTAATTCCTTTAATCATGAATCTTATTGGGTTTTCATTTTCCCAACGCTGATCCAATCCATATACATTTAATTCTATTTGAATGTGTTTGTGTATTATGTTTATTCCTCGTTCATATTATTCTTATCTATTGTACTGTGTTAAATCTTCAATGTTAGTAGTCATTCTTTATTAATAGTAATATATTTGCTTTGTAGTAATATATTTGCTTTGTAATATCAAATTAGAATCTACAATAAATTGTTAGCAAATCCCTTTCCTTTGGCCATTTCTCAATCACAAAGTCTTTATTTTAGTTTATATATTTAATTATACATTCCACTAATTCTTAACACCTCACAGCGCTCATAAATACAAACAAGAACTTTCAACTCAGGGGCTCAAATAATTATATTGATGAATATCAGAACAAAATAATGAATGTCATATATATTAATCAAGAAAAATATCTGAAAATAATGTTTATAATAAATGTTCTAGTTTAAATAAAAGGCATTTACTTTTATTTCTGTAGAATATATTTTACGAATACTGCTGTATGTGTTGTAAGTACTTTACAACACAGCGGATACAACGAAAGAGAGCGTAATATTAATTTAAGGAAGGTATCGACATTTTGGGATTCCCGCCAGTCATTGTCTATTTATGTTAGCCAGTGCACACAATTCGATCAAGGCCCCGATGATATTGTTTAGTTAATCGTTGATTTGGTGTTTTTAAAGTTTGTTTTTTTTATTTATTTTGAGTTTTTTTAAAATAAGTCACCAACCAGGACCCTCGAAAAGACTCAATACAATGCCGGATTGTGCAAAAAACGTCAAAAAGGTACAGAGGAGAGAGAGAGATATTACTGGATTCCGAAGACGACTATTATCTAGAGATGATATTAACTACTAATATGCTAATAATAAAAGTCTGAGCACAATAAAAATTAAATAATTTTTTTTAATTTGGCCCCCACAGGATATTTTAATATTTAGGTCATTCATGAACGTCTTAATAGTGAAATGTAATCAAAAATACGGTAGAATTAACAATAAAGGAAATTCATCAGTTCCATACCGCTTGCGTCCAGTACCGGAACAAAAAGAGCAACTACTGTTTCCTTTCTGTCCGCTGCCTCGGCATGGTGAACATGTATTCTGAAAAACAAAACAGCGTTAAAAGTCGCAAATCAATAGGTTAAAGCAAGAGTTACTAAAGTGGTCCTCAGTTGCGGACGAGACTGTTTCATGCGGTTCACAGACAATTACTTGGTCAAATGAATAAATAAATATCCTAATTTTTTATGGATTGGGATTGTTGTAATGTACATTCAACCTATACACCAGTGTTCGTTACAAGGGGGAAACACAGAATGAATATAATACTTTATATTGAGATTCAGACATTTATTCTATACATTTATTTACAAATAGATCCTTGGTTATCATAATCATCAATTATTTATATCTTCTATTTACACTATAATTATCACACATCTCTTTATAAGGAATTATTATTATTAACAGAGGCCTAAGTCAAATGACTGTAAATATTATTTTATAAATTACCTCCATTAAAGTCACAGGGGAGCAGGCAGGGGCTTTCCTCACGGGCGTACGGGACGAGTTGGTGCTAGTGGATCCTTGTCCCACTTCTCTCGACTGCCCACTTCAACTCCTCTCCTTCACTTCATTTGCAAACTCCTCACCTCGGTCCCAACGCCCCTTTTTTCTTCTTATCCAATCCCTTGTCTTCGGGAAATTTTCCCACATCTCATGCCCTTCGGAAGTGCAGGTGGGCTCATTAAAGTAGCCCCTTTCTGTAATCTGACATTACTTTTTAGCCAATGCTCCCATAACTCACGGTTACAGCTCTGTGCGAGCTTGACCGTTACGCTGCCATTCCGTGATCTATCCCTTCTCTGCGGGGGTCCCTAAACTTGACGTGCACAATTGGAGTCCTAAATTCCTCTAGGAAAATCCTCCCACAGCTGTGCATGCACGTGCAGATCACCGTGGAAAAGTACCTCGGTACAGGGATAATTTAAAAAAAAAAAGAGTTTTACAAAATACTATTAATGGAAGCAAAATGTTCCGAATTATTAATACACACATACCAAATGAATTTATCATTCTGAAGTACTTATTTTTGAAAATAATTTTAAGTTTTGTCTTTTAATAAGTAAAAATTAAGATCAAGAATACCTAATCGTCATGTGTCGTTGGTACTTAAAATTAATACAACTTTTGAAGCCAGTATGAATGCATAGATATATGTCAAAATATAAACAGTTTCACGCACCTCACTCTAGTATGTCGTAATTTGCAAGGAAATTATGTTTTAAAACCAGATATATTTTTGTGGCTGGTGGGTCTAATGCCACTTGGTCCAAGACCGAATGAGCGTTGTTCTTTCCAATTAAGGCATAAGTGAGCGCCTTACGTTGTTAACGAGCACCGTTAAGGTGAAAGAACGACTTGGATCGAACACACACGACACAGTCTTTTTAGGGGGCGGTCGAACTCATTCATTTTCTCATTCATCCATCCGCAAGTCAGAATTTAGATCCAAACCAGAGACCGACTCATCCCTGATTTAGTACCCCCAGAGGTATAATTTGCTATGGGAACTTGGAGGACTTTGCAGTCACGACATATTTAACGTGCCCCAACTGCCATTAGCAACACGGCGGTCTTTGGCCGAGACGAGGACAGAACTCGCCACCTTTCGGTTACGAGACTGACGCTCTACCAACCAGCCTACCGCGGCCCCATATTTTTTATAGTGTATGTTACAATATGGTTTTGCAACAAAATAGGAATGAAGTCACGGGGACTATAACAAGTACAATACATTGTGAAGAGTAAGCTTATAAAATAAACTTCACGCTAAGGTAAATATATACCAACTCAAAAGGGACAGACTCAGGGAGAGAAATAAAAATTGAAAGTATTTTATTAGACATAAATGACTTGGTCAAATCAATACATTAAGAATATACATACTCACATATCATCAGGGTATATCACAGCCTGTTCAAGGTGGGGTCATTTTAATTTCAGTCATACTCACTGCCTCAACACCAAAGCGTGCGCCCTTAAATAGGTGCACTCATTTCTCGCCACCAGGATTGCCAAGGCAAAACCGTGTAGAGATACAGTGCCAATTGTGGACTCGACAGCAGTGTCCTGTAGCAGCAGAGACATTCCTTAGAGTAACCCTAAAGGGGACCCTACAATGCCTCTTGACCACAGAAAACGGGAAGGTTAAAAGGTGACAAAACAAGGCTGCACTAAAGCAGTACCTTCTGACATTCAAACTGGTCTGAGGGGTCATACACCATAAAATGTTGCGAACAACCTTTTACTTCACAACAGTGTATTAAATGTAAATGTTATGTTCTTATTTAAGAATTGATCGAAAAATTTAACTGTCATCTAGCCACAGTTTTACTTTTAATAAAAGGACACCATAAATTTATTAAAGATTTCGTGATTATTCATTAACCTTACCAGTCGGGATTATTCATTAGTCGAACTGTGCTGTTAAAATTGCTTTTCTATATTGCTAAGATAATAAGAAGGGTAAAAATATATGTTAAGCAGCGGTTATCAAATTTTTTCTCCGTGATATCCTAGCAATATGCCGGGGCACACCTGAGTACCTGTGTGTAGAATAGGTCGCACATCGAGATAAATACTTTCTTGGGGCATTTCGACAGTAAGGCTGTAGTGAGAAAAGACAACTTTAACTTTTAAATCAAATGATTTTAATACTTCCTAATTTTTTATTGATATCGTATATTGCCTTAGACTTGTGCCGTATACTCGAGACACTCCCTGATGGCAACTAGTTTGAAAGCCACAGTATTAACAGGAAAAAAATATAGCTAATACTATTAAAAGACTATTCTACAGAAGGCAGTTAAGGAATAATACACATTTCAACTCTTCTTTCGATTAACTTTGCCCACAGCAAGAATTGAATGTCTTAGGGAATCTACCGATAGGATGTTTCGTATCCATGGTCAAAATATAGAGTCGGCACTCAAAACTTAAATTTCGAATCTTTCCCGCATTTTTAAGAAATTTAATATGTTGTTGATAATACAAACTGAAATACTCATAGATTTAACAAACATAACAAAAACCATAGAAAATTTTGGATGTTCCTCATTTTCCCTTCAAATATAAAAAAATGACTGATTTCTCTAAAGCTTTATATAAGTAAAGAACAGATAACGGATAACACTCACTCCAAAAGCCAATGAAGAAGGTTTACAACCGCCGAAGCCACGGTGGAAGGAGTTTGCATGAAGTATTATGGCCTTTCTTACTTAGAAGGTTGAAGAAGAAAGTAGAGTCACAGTTTTTAGAAAGGTAGAATATGTTGTTAAATGTGACATATCAGCATTACAACGTCTTTTATTTAGACATTTAGACATGCATACAAGAGCCAAAATATTATGATAACCTTTCAATAACGAGTTGGCCCAATTTTGGCGCTCAACACAGCTTTAACCCGCCTTAACATGGATGCCACGAGTCCATGGTAGATGGCCGGAGAGAGATTGTACCAGATGTTTAAGCAACGGTTTCTCAAATCTGAGATATTGCAAATTGGTGGTCTTTGAACTGCCGTCTCATGGCATCCCAAATGTATTCTATCGGATTGAGATCCGGTGATTTAGGCGGCCAGGATATTAACTGGAATTCAGCATCAAGTTCCTGGAACCACTCCAACACAATTTTAGTCTTGTGACACAGGGCGTTGTCCTGTTGGAAGATTCCATTTCTATCTGGAAAAACAGAATCCATGTAAGGGTGCAACTGGTCCGCAATACCCTGTAGCATTCATGGTCTGCACTACCACATCCACGGGTCCCAGAGACGCCCAAGAGAACGTCCCCCTAAAGCATAATACTGCCACCACCGGCCTGTGTATTGAGTAGACATTGAGCAACTGTTCTCCTGGAAGATGGCGTATCCTGACATGGTCGTGTGTGTGTGTGTGTATAATCCAGAAATTGTAAACGGCCGGTTGCATTTGAAATTATAACCCCTATTCTTTTTACTTGCCTGGGCTTGCTGACAAGGAGAAGTCTCTCTCTCTCTCTCTCTCACACACAACACATACACACACACGAGCCAAAACATTACGACCACCTATCAATAACGAGTTGACCCACCTTTGGCGCGGAACACAGCTTCAACCCGCCTTAGCATGGATACAAGTCCTTGGAAGATGGCCGGAGACAGATTGTACCAGATGTTTAAGCAACGGTTTCGCAAATCCGAGATATTGCGGATTGTTGGTTTTTGAACTCTGAGCTGTCGTCCCATGACATTCCAAACGTGTTCTATCGGATTGAGATCCGGTGAGTTAGGCGGCCAGGACATTAACTGGAATTCAGCATCAGGATCCTGGAACCACTCCAACACAATTTTAGCCTTGTGACAAGGGGCGTTTTTCTGTTGGAACATTCCATTTCCAGCTGGAAAAACAGAGGCCATGTAAGGGTACAACTGATCCGCAATGATGTTCAGATACCCTGTAACATTCATGGTCTGCTGTACCACAACCACGGATCCTAGAGACAAGAGAAAGTCCCCTAAAGCATAATACTGCCACTACCGGCCTGTGTATGACCTACTGTACATTGAGGGAGCAACTGTTCGTCTGGAAGACGGAGTTCATTCCAATCATTCGTGGCAAAATAAATAACTGCAATTGTACTATGTTTTTAAAAGTCAAAATTAAAGTCTCTGGTATGAGAGGCTTGTTTTTATCCAAAATGGCGTTTTTAACGAAGTAGTGGTTCGAAGGCTATATTTATGCTCTTTCTGAAGAGAAGTATTCATATTTCGTTATCCAAAAAGATGCGAGATTCATGTTTTTGTGATATCTAAAGCGTCGATAGGCAATATCGTCGAAAAGAAAGGAAAAAACGTTAAATTGGAGCCTGAAGTGGTACAAAAATTCCAAACAAGGAAAAAAAACGAATATCTTCGACTATTGCAAAGGTACGTTGTTTAATGTTAAACGAAAATCACCGTAGTCAAACAGTTGCAAAATCATTAAAATGCTCGGTGTTCACTGTAAACAAAATGATAAACGTTGATTTAAATCTTAAGAAAGCGAAAAAGCGCATTGTGCATCGCCTTTCTCTAAAGCATATCACTAAACGAAGGACACGCTGCAGAATTCTGTATGAGAAACATTTATCCAAAGAAAAATGGAAAAAAATGTCACAATAGATGAATCATGAGTGTATTTAAATGATTGCAACAAAAAAGAGCCATTTATTATTATAAAAGGGGAGAAAAAATTTATTAAGTACATGGTTCAAAGAATCGAAAGAAAGTTTTTCTAAGAGATTCATGATTGCTGCTGGTTTGTCATATAATGGCAAGTTAAAAATAAAGAGATTTGAAAAAAAATGTTAAAAAAAAGTTTAACTCTAAATATTATCAGGAACATATTTTATAGCCAATTTTTCTAAATGAAATACCATCGCTTTACCCGCAATGCCATCAATCTGTGGAACTCGATCAAGACAAAACTTGCAGTCACACATCAAAATCCACTCTAAATTTCCTAAAAGAAATGGAAGAAAAAAACGGTATCTAGGCCATATCCTTCACTGATATTCCTACTAAATCTCCCAATGTATCACCTATAGGTTTTGGGGCTTTCGGCCTTTTAAAATCTGCATTATCCAAACGTTGTCGCACAACCCTTACAGATCTCTGGAAAGCTGTTCTGGAGAAATGAAATAAAATACCTCTTCTGACACATCAAAAGGCATTATTATGCTGGAAATTACGGAGTTACAAGATAGTTAGTTCAGAATAAGGGCTATCAAATATATCATTTCAAACACGAGAATTTTATGTAATTTAGTTTTATGACTACAATATACATTGTCTAAAAATGTGTGAACAGCCTCTGAAGACTTGTCGGAATGAACCGCAATCTATACCGATTCATCGAAATCAGATATATTGCAGTCAATATTATGAATACTACTGAGTAAATCTACTTGACTTACGTTGCCCATTCCAGAGCAGGATTCACAACGCATATGACAAGCGCCGAAGCATACGTCACAGCGTTGGACGAAGGCTGTGTGTGGTATTTCTTTTGTGGCTTTTCCTTCCTGGAACATAGCTGGCGGTAAGACACTGATATCCCATGGATCTGGGGAAGGTCCGTTTTCAGGTCCATCGATGTCCTGACCTAAGGAATAGCAAGACAATGCACGTACAAAGGTAATGGTAGAAATAATATACCACTGTTACACAAGATAGCTTATTTAATAATTGTGTGGTTATTAAACAGATTAAGATGTGCACAATTCTTAACAGCTCATCCATTGCATATCCATAGTGTAACGATTCATTACATGACCCGAACGAAAGAAGAATGGAAGGTGACCTTAAAGGACCTTCGCATCAGAAAATTATTGTTACCGGTAGGTAGAAACACGCGATCCGAACAAAGCCGTACAGCACATAGGCCCATTTCCGGTGACAATACAATACTGAATTATAAAACATTAGATTGTAGAAAAAAAAATGGTAAATCATAAATGTATATCACTGTTTTTTTATACGTTGACTGAACGTGCGTCTGTGGCGTTGCGGTAACATACGCAGCTATTGACCTTACTGTATGGTTTCGCTTCCACTCATGTTCTTTTAATTACGATGCTTTTTTACTACCGGCTTTTATTAAAACGACTAGCATATAGCTCGCCATATGACGGGATCAGTAAAATTTTGCTAACCCTAACTCATCAAAAATTCCAATATGGATGCCTCTATCCATCCCAGGTCTTTTGACCACCGCGGAATGTAATTGGCTCAAAGATGTGGGTTCGAGGAAAATCTTTCGAAGTTTGCCGAAGTTCAACACTGTGACGCCTTCAATATTCTCAAGTGAGAGGTAACGTGAAGAATGGATCACAGTCAAAGATAAAATTGGAAATTTACTTTTATTCTTGATTAACTACGGCTATTTACAAAGGAATGTTAATTCCCAAATCATGTAGAACTGCAAATGATGGTTGCCGGTAAAACTTCCTCACGACGATCACAGTCGAAAGAAAAACAAGAGATTTAATAATCTCTTACAAGTGGGGAGGCTTTTCAGGGTGCAATCAAACCCAATTTATCCCCCGTTCGGTATCCGAGACTCTGTCGCTCCCTATATGAGCGGACTTTACGAATCTCCCGAACTAGCAAGCTGGCTCTGGTAAAAAAGGCGAAAGCCTCCACGAGGTCAACACACCTACGAAAAAAATGACGAAAAGCCCTGAGTCGCAAAATTGTAGGCTTTTTATACCTGGGGGTCAGTTACGATTCCGCCAATTGCTTTTTGGGTCAGTTACGATCCCAGTTACTTGAGAACTCCAGCTAAAGTTACAGTTATATTTTTTAGCTGAATTCTCATTCGCTGGCTGTCCCTTCACGGAATTTCCGAGCATTCATTAACGAGATCCATCAGGGGCGTATTCGTCTATTCAGTCCGATTGTCAAGATCCCAGACTCTGAGACGCCACGCTATTGTACTCCGTACACAGGTGTACTCCGATCAGCTGTTTTGGCACGTTCTCGGACAAAGAGGAGTCTTCACAACACCGATACTCGGGAAGAGGTGTCAAATAGGTATGTCGTATAGGGGTGCAGTTAAATCTCAAACAGTGAGCGAGCTAGATCAGTGATACAGCGATCACAGATGGGGCTGTTTGAATGCCCCCGATAATTCCAAACCTTGTGGTTATGTATGAAAAACAAACACACAAATGAACAAACTTCTTAATTTTCAAAGATATATAACTTGAACGCTAGATATCTATTAGTCTAGTCCGTGAAATAGACGTCTAGACTTTTATTAAAATAATTTGTATTTAATACCGATGATAAAATTTCATTACGACAAAAAATAATCGATCATTAAATTTAAAATTATCACGTATGTACCTAATCTATTATTTTAGATAAATATAAAAGAAAATTATTTGCGTAATATCTTAGTTCAGTGATAAAACGTATGAAAATAATGCAGACGATATTTAAATTATTGAAAATAAATGATTAAATGAGAGGCTTAAATGAATGACGTCATAATGCTAGAAAAAATGTTATTTTTTCCTAGTTATTATGTGATAAATTGATAAATTTAATCGCCTGCATTTAAGCGGGGAAAATAAGGCTTGAAATAATGGGATTAAACGCTCAAAAATGGGGGAAAGGGTGGATTTCGAACGTTTTAAAGACAACAGTATTTTTCACTGTGATATGAAGCATATTTGTACCAATTTATTATAGAATCGTATCGATAGTTTAGGAGAAGATAAACTTTACTTTCTTTGTATTTTGCTAACCCTAACTCATGAAAAATCCAATAAATATGCTTCCATCCATTTCAGGTTCAACCGCTTCATAAATTCGGGGACAGACGGACAGATAACTTAGGCTATTTTTATATTTGGGGTAATGGAATTTATTCTATGTGATAACACATGTTTTTATTTGAAAATGGGCTTTACATTTTTTGAAATTTCATGATGTAAATAAAAGGTAATTATAGTTTTTAAATAGATTATTACCATTACTGATGTTTTAAAATAAAGAAACTAAAATATGAAAAAAATCTTTTAACTATTGTTATCTTACAATGTGAAGCCTACACTTAATAAAAAGTAATTTGTAAAAATTCAAATGTCTGGTAATTGATAAGTTGAAATAATTATAACATAAGTTGCAAAACTTACGAATGAAAACTAATAACAAGATGAGACTAAAAAAGTCAAAAATAAAATTAATATGAAAAGCGTATTTAAAAAAATGCTTCTATTTAAAAAAAAGATTAAAAATGCACTGAAAGTAAAAAATAATTTTAAAGTAGAGCATGAAATTAAATACTAACTATTGTTATCCTACAATATAAAGTCTACACTTATTAAAAAACTGCAAAATTTCAAATGTCTGATAATTGATAAGTTGAAATAATTATAACATAAAATGCAAAACTTACGAATGAAAACTAATTACAAGATCAGACTAAAAAAGTCAAAAATAAAATTAATATGAAAAATGTATTTTTAAAATAAAAGGATTAAAAATGCACTGAAAGTAAAAAAATAATTTTAAAGTAAAGCATGAAATTAAATATTAACTATTGTTATCCTACAATATAAAGTCTACACTTATTTAAAAAAAGGCAACATTTCAAATGTCTGATAATTGATAAGCTGGAATAATTATAACATAAATTGCAAAACTGACGAATGAAAAATAATTACTAGATGAGACTAAAAATGTCAAAAATAAAATTAATATGAAAAGTGTATTTTAAAAGAAAAGATTAAAAATGCACTGAAAGTAAAAAATAATTTTAAAGTAGAGAATGAAATTAAATATTAACTATTGTTATCCTATGATATAAAGTTACACTTATTAAAAAAAAAATGCAAAATTTCAAATGTCTGATAATTGATAAGTTGAAATAATTATAACATAAGTTGCAAAACTTACGAATGAAAACTAATTACAAGATGAGACTAAAAAAGTCAAAAATAAAATTAATATGAAAAGTGTATTTAAAAAAATGCTTCTATTTAAAAAAAAGATTAAAAATGCACTGAAAGTAAAAAATAATTTTAAAGTAGAGCATGAAATTAAATATTAACTATTGTTACCCTACAATATAAAGTCTACACTTATTTTTTAAAAAAATGCAAAATTTCAAATGTCTGATAATTGATAAGCTGAAATAATTATAACATAAATTGCAAAACTTACGAATGAAAACTAATTACAAGATGAGACTAAAAAAGTCAAAAATAAAATTAATATGAAAAGTTTATTTTAAAAAAATTAAAAATGCACTGAAAGTAAAAAAATAATTTTAAAGTAGAGCGGGAAATTAAATATTAACTATTGTTACCCTACAATATAAAGTCTACACTTATTAAAAATAAAATGCAAAATTACAAATGTCTGATAATTGATAAGCTGAAATAATTATAATATAAATTGCAAAACTTACGAATGAAAACTAATTACAAGATGAGACTAAAAAAGTCAAAAATAAAATTAATATGAAAAGTGTATTAAAAAAAAGATTAAAAATGCACTGAAAGTAAAAAATAATTTTAAAGTAGAGCATGAAATTAAATATTAACTATTGTTACCCTACAATATAAAGTCTACTCTTATGAAAAAAATGCAAAATTTCAAATGTCTGATAATTGATAAGCTGAAATAATTATAACATAAATTGCAAAACTTACGAATGAAAACTAATTACAAGATGAGACTAAAAAAGTCAAAAATAAAATTAATATGAAAAGTGTATTTAAAAAAAAAGATTAAAAATGCACTGAAAGTAAAAAATAATTTTAAAGTAGAGCATGAAATTAAATATTAACTATTGTCATCCTACAATATAAAGTCTACACTTATTAAAAAAAGTGCAAAATTTCAAATGTCTAATAATTGATAAGCTGAAGTAGTTATAACATAAATTGCAAAACTTACGAATGAAAACTAATTACAAGATGAGACTAAAAAAGTCAAAAATAAAATTAATATGAAAAGTGTATTTAAAAAAATGCTTCTACTAAAAATAAAAGATTAAAAATGCACTGAAAGTAAAAAATAATTTTAAAGTAGAGCATGAAATTAAATATTAACTATTGTTATCCTACAATATAAAGTCTACACTTATTAAAAAAAAATGCAAAATTTCAAATGTCTGATAATTGATAAGCTGAAATAATTATAACATAAATTGCAAAACTTACGAATGAAAACTAATTACAAGATGAGACTAAAAAAGTCAAAAATAAAATTAATATGAAAAGTGTATTTAAAAAAATGCTTCTATTTAAAAAAAGATTAAAAATGCACTGAAAGTAAAAAATAATTTTAAAGTAGAGCATGAAATTAAATATTAACTATTGTTATCCGACATTATAAAGTCTACACTTATTTAAAAAAAAAAATGCAACATTTCAAATGTCTGATAATTGATAAGCTGAAATAATTATAACATAAATTGCAAAACTTAAGAATGAAAACTAATTACAAGATGAGACTAAAAAAGTCAAAAATAAAATTAATATGAAAAGTGTATTTAAAAAAATGCTTCTATTTAAAAAAAGATTAAAAATGCACTGAAAGTAAAAAATAATTTTAAAGTAGAGCATGAAATTAAATATTAACTATTGTTATCCTACAACATAAAGTCTACAATTATTAAAAAAAATGCAAAATTTCAAATGTTTCATAATTGATAAGCTGAAATTATGTTGTAATTAACAACATAAATTGCAAAACTTATGAATGAAAACTAATTACAAGATGAGACTAAAAAAGTCAAAATTAAAATTGATATGGAAAGTGTATTTAAAAAAATGCTTCTATTTAAAAAAAAGATTAAAATGCACTGAAAGTAAAAAATAATTTTAAGTAGCGCATGAAATTGAGTGTAAAACTCCTATAGGAAAATCGTAATATACTGATATAGAGAAATCTTTTTGTGCACTTCTATAGGATAGGGAACAGATGTAATGACAGGTTATGCGACTAAAAAAAACCAAGGGATGCAACTGGAATCAGTGTTAACACATTGTGTGCGGGTACATTTCGCAGCGGAATTGTACCGGGAGCGGGCGTTTTGAGAGTAAATTTAGTTATTCAGTTTAGTCTCAATAGAAAGAAAATTATTTAATTTTTTAACTCACGTTTTGTATTTTATATTGAAATAGATAAACAAATATATAAATAGAAATATATAAATAACGACCATAAGATTTTTGTGAACAAAGCATATATATATTTAATGGATAAATTTATAATAGTATCGTAAATATGAAAAATCAAACAGAAATAGTAGTATATAATTTTACTTTTTTCAAATCATGTTATATATAAACATTTTTACATTATAAAAGTGAAAAGAGCAATCGTAAAACTAATAATGTTTTACAGTGTGGGAACGTTCAAAGCATTTTCCTCTATGAAGAGGTGCACGGCAAAACTTGCGTATATAAGATGCTTCACTCCGAACTTTTTCACAGCACACGCACGACATTGTCTTTGCGGCTTTTTCTTCTTCCCAGTAGTAACAATTTTCTTTAAAATATGTTTCCGCATATCCAATGATATTCTTCCAGGAAGGGGTCTCATTAGCCCTCGTGTGCAAAACAGTAGACCGTAGCGCTCCAAACCTAACCAAACCAAACCTTCCAGGAAGGTCATATTTAGGTCATATTTAGGGTTTTAATCAACCTTCCCGTTCTGTGGTTCCGCATCGACTGATGTAAAAACTAGTTTTTATTTGTCTAAAATTTTTCAGAATCTATGTAGTAGACAAGAACATACGGCCTCGTTTTCCTGTATATACCGTTATTTTTTTACCCACAAGCAAAGTTACACTAATCCGTACTAGTACGTGACCCGCACTCAAGTATCAATCGTCCGAAAACGTACTAGTACATGTCCCGCGCTCAAGTATCAATCGTCAGAAAACTTAGTAGTACGATGCCCGCATACAATGTGTTAAAATAACATATTATCAATATATTTATATTTGTAAAAAAAAAATTTTTATATTAAAATATTAATGTGATATTTAGTTTGTATATGTTGAGTGCCCCACAATTTTATTTTTAGCCGCCTAACCCATCATAACAACTGGCATTTATCCTATTGAAACTCCTCAAGCAATTTTTCTATATCACCACATTACAATTTTCATATAGGAGCTTTTCACACAATTTTTTTCTATTCACTATTTTAAAATTATTTTTTACTTTTCAGTGCATTTTTAATCTATTTTTTAAATAAACGATTTTTTAAACCCTTTTTACATTAATTTTATTCTTATTTCAGTAAATTAAAGAGGAACAAACTAAGGAATTAATGAACATTGAGGAAAACAACTAGCAAATAAATTCTTTCGTTTGCTGGTTGATTTCGCTTATACAATCTTCCGGTTAACACGGAAGGATGTTTCAAGCATCCGTCCTCCATTATACACTTGTGTACATAAATTGTAGATAGCCACTCTACCAAGGCAAAAATCAAACGAAAATGGTTTGGGTTTTTTTTTTTTATAAATTTCTACCAAATTGAAGAAGATATTTATTTTTCTCTGTATCTATTAAAATCATGTTTATGTTTTGCGCATGAATGAAAAAGTGGATTATTGGTAGAGGTATTTTCATATCTTAAATAGTGGACGGTATGCAATAACTTTTATGGACGATATGCAATACGAAATTGAAAATTGTGAATTCCAAAGATCGCATTAGAGCAGGAATGGGCCAACTACGGCCCACCTGAAGGTTCTATCCGGCCCGCGGATAGAATTTTTAGTTGCCGGTCCGATGCAAATTAAAAGAAATATATATTCAACATTATATATCCATCTCCTTTTCTACTTTGCTTAAATATTATATCCCAAATTTATTATCTCACGCCCAGAAGATCAACGGTATATTTGCGTCTTATATGTGAACAAGGGTTTTCAACTTTGAAGCTTAGAAAGAATAATTTCAGAAGTAGACTGACAGATGGGCATTTAGCATCGTTCCTTAAAATCAGTACATCTCACTTCGAACCTCAGTATAAGGAACTTTTAAAAATGAAATCTCAATTTCATTCATCTCATTAAAGTATTTTAACTGTTAGTTACTTATATATTGCTTTTAAAATTTTAGAAAAATTTATCTTGGCCCGTCAAACTTATTTTCTTTCGATTTTTGGCCCTCGGCCAAAAGTTTGTCCTGCCCATCCCTGTACTAGTTCATGTCCCGAATACAGTGTGTTAAAATAGCATATTTATATTTGTAAAAGATAATTTTTATATTAAAATATTAATGTGATATTTAGTTTGTATATGTTGAGTGTCCCACGATTTTATTTTTAGTCGCGTAACCCATCATAACAACTGTCCATTATCCTATAGAAACTCCTCAAGCAATTTCTCTATATCAGCACATTACAATTTTCATATAGGAGCTTTTCACACAATTTCTTTTCTATGCACTGTTTTAAAATTATTTTTTACTTTTTAGTACATTTTTAATCCTTTTTTTAAAACTATTTTTTAAACCCTTTTTACATTAATTTTATTTTTATTTCAGTAAATTAAAGAGGAACAAACTGAGGAAGTAATGAACACTGAGGAAAACCAACTAGCAAATAAATTCTTACGTTTGCTGGTTGATTTCGCTTATACAATCTTCCGGTTAACACGGAAGGATGTTTCAAGCATCCGTCCTCCATCATACACTTGTGTACATAAATTGTAGATAGCCACTCTACCAAGGCAAAAATCAAACGAAAACGGTTTGCGTTTTTTTTTTTTATAAATTTTTACCAAATTGAAGAAGATATTTATTTTTTCTCTGTATCTATTAAAAGCATGTTTATGTTTTGCGCATGAATGAAAAAGTGGATTATTGGTAGAGGTATTTTCATATCTTAAATAGTAACTTTTATGGACGGTAGGCAATACGAGATTGAAAATTGTGAATTCCAAATATCGCATTAAAGCAGGAATGGGCAAACTACGGCCAACGGGTCAACTTCGGCCCACCTGAAGGTTTTATCCGGCCCGCGAATAGAATTTTGAGTTGCCGGTGCGAGACAAATAAAAAGAAATATATATTTATACATTATATATCCATCTCTTTTTCTACTGTGCTTAAATATTATATCCCAAATTTATTATCTCACGTCCAGAAGATCAGCGGTATATTTGAGTCTTATATGTGAACAAGTGTTTTCAACTTTGAACCTTAGAAAGAATAATTTCAGAAGTAGACTGACAGATGAGCATTTAGCATCGTTCCTTAAAATCAGTACATCTCACTTCGAACCTCAGTATAAGGAACTTTTAAGAATGAAATCGCAATTTCATTCATCTCATTAAAGTATTTAAACCGTTAGTTACTTGTATATTGTTTTTAAAATTTTAGAAAAATTTATCTTGGCCCGTCAAACTTATTTTCTTTCGATTTTTGGCCCGCGACCGAAAAAGCTTGTCTATCCCTGTATTAGAGTAACAGAAGGTAAATAAAGCTAGTTAATTTTGTTCTGTCTCCTTTAACCTTTCTAAAACTGTGTGGTAAGTATATTTATCACCAAAATGCTAAAATAAATTACCGTGAACAGTCAAACAATTGGAGAATAGTAAGTTTTTTAAAGTTCCAAGGTAATCTATTTTGCCACTTTTCATTTAGGCTCCCATTTATGGACTCCATATCCTAAAATTCTAGTGAAATTACAATACTATAATTAATAGAAAAATTCTAACATGCAATTCATTTCTGCTATTTATAATATTTGCAAAAGTATTTTAAAATATAAACATAAAGAAATATAAAGCTTTAATTATCCTGCTTTTTAACAACTTCTAGGGCCGGTGGTCAGCATTCTTACCACAAAAAATAAATAAAAAATGTTAAATCAAATTTATTTATTAAAACTCAATCTATGTAATAGATGGGAATTCTGAAATGTTCAGTTACGGATCACTCATCCGTAAACCACAAATCATCAAAACTCTCATTTAACTTGTCCTTCAACTATGTCTCATTCAACTTTGTCTCGTTCAACTATGTCAACCTGGGCCTTTGGACCTACACGAGCGATGGTCCAAGGCCCAGGTCAAACTGCCACCTCTTAAAATTTCCTGTTCTCTCTTTTGGCCAACCGGATTCTGTCCCGAACTGCAGCTAGCTAATTATCCTTGCTATAAAACTAACTCTCCATGCGCGCCTTCCTTACAATTCTTTTAATTAATTTTAATTTAATTTAAAGACCTTCAAATTTTATATATACATGTTTTTAATTTAAAAGATGGTTACTTAGCTAATGAATTCATACACTGTCTACCAATAAGTATTTGGACATCTGTGATAGGAAAAGAAAAACTAACTTTATTCAAAATCAATAGTTGGTAAAGCCTCCAGGAGAGGCAATTAAAGCTTGAAACCCCCCGGCGCATACTTTCCACAAGTCTTTGTATTATAGATAGTGGTATTGTCTTCCACTCGGCTTGG
This sequence comes from Pardosa pseudoannulata, assembly GCA_032207245.1. Lineage (NCBI taxonomy): Eukaryota > Metazoa > Arthropoda > Arachnida > Araneae > Lycosidae > Pardosa > Pardosa pseudoannulata. The sequence goes on from CM063510.1 coordinate 15,764,424, forward strand.
AGTAGACATACAAATTCCTTCACCGATTTTGGACTGGTAGTAGACAACTTAATTCAGCTATCCAACTTGTCCCAGAGGTCCTCGATAGGGTTCAGGTCTAAGCTCTGGGCAGGCCAGTCCATTCGATGAACTCCATTGGCACCATACCAAGCCTTGGTTAACCTCGAAACATGACAACTGGCATTGTCATCCTGAAAGTAACAGGAGTCCAACCAGTCCGCCCAACAACGCAGGAAGCACATTGTCATCCAAAATAGTGCAGTGGGCATCGGCGTTGAGCTTACCATGAATGGGAACCAACGGTCCCAGTCCATACCACTAGAAACACTCCCAGACCATAATTCCATCTCCTCCGAACTTGACTGTTGGCACAATGCATTGTGGCAGAAGACTTTCTCTAGGCAGATTCCAGACCCAGACCGTCCGTGCCATCCGAACGGTAAAGGGTGAACCTTGATTCTTCTTTCCAAAGAACACGTGTCCACTGATCTACCGTCCAATTTTGATGTACTTTGCAACACATTAACCGAACAGTGCGGTTGGACTTTGTGATCAAAGAGTTATGGACAGCAGCAGCACAACCATGAAAACTAAGCAGATGTATTTCCTTATGGATGGTATTCATTGAAACAATACTTCCAGATGCCAGTTGAAACTCCTCACGGATGAGCCATCAGTTGGGTACGGTTCTTCTGAATTTCTCTGAACAGCACTCGTCAGGCTCTATCTACCAGTTTCGTTGGTTTGCCGACTCGGGGAACATTCCAACAATCACCGCTCACCTTCCACTTCTTAATCACATAGGCCACTGTCGATTTTGGGTACTTGAGATCTTTAGATATGTCCCTTAAGGATCGGCCACATTTGTGATACCCCATAATTATACCATTCTCGAAATCAGAGAGCTCCGAAGTGCGCGGCATCTTGCATGCGAATAATGCCGATGCTGTTTCCTACACGATGTATACCGGCGGAGGCCATGAGATAACTCAGGACCGCAGATATCGTCATTTGCATAGGTGTCCAAAAACTTATTGGTAGACAATGTATCTCTCACCAATTGGGATAAGGCCTTCGGTCCAGGAACCCTGAGTCAACTACAAAACAAGTCTTTCTCACAATTCCGGCGTTATCAAGAGGTCCGCTAGAGCATCCAGTAGTTTTCCAAATTCTTCCCAAAACCGATACTCTGGCTTGCTAGTGGCACCTCAACGGGAGCTTTGGCTAAGGTCCGACAAGTGGGAGGATCCAATTCTTGAGATCTATCTACCACCACCAGGAAAGTCTGAAGAGCCTCAAGGCCGTATGGGCCTTTATCGGTTCAGGAATATATCCTTCACCTATCATTCTAAAATACCTCTTCTAATGAATCGACTACATCAAAGACTAATTGCAGATCTAAAAACGCACACTCTTTCTTCTTGTTAGTTCTGCACCAGACTATTTTACCACCAAACAAATCAAACAAGCAAATCATACGGATCAAAACAAACAAACAAATCAAACGGAATGTGGTGAGTCTCAAAAATACTATTTGATTTAGTTGACCAGTTATAGAAAAATCTGAGAAGGTATTTTAAAAATTCGAATTGTTTGAAAATTTTTAGTTGACTCAAACATTGTCATTTTTGCTGTGGTATGATATTTGAGTCTATCGGTCTCAATTATTACCTAGAATAGCATTCGGCAGGTGAAATCACTGCTATGCTGAATACTGATTCAATGTACGTTCTTCTGATTTGCAAATTTGTAGATGCAAATTTGTTGTTGCCAACTTTAAGATAGTGTGAAGGTGGGAGCTATTACGTACCAATGTCTTATACCAAGCCATGTTGAGATAACACAAAGAGTTAAGACACCAGATACAAATGAGCGAAGACTTACCGTTTTGCAGACATTTTTACTTACAAATCTAATTTTGCACAATATGGTGAAGCAAATAAAATATATTCAATCTCAATATGGAGACGACGTAAATCGCTGGAATGGGGAAGTAACTCCTGCTGATGACGCTATCTTCAAATGAACAAAAAAAAGTTGAGCGTTCCCTGCCTCTGAAGTTTTCATTGCTTCGTCTTTTGACCCAGGGGGCCTTCAAATCTGCTTAGCAAAAAATCCAAAAGCTGCTGTTGTCAAGGCCAACGACGACTGACCCGCGTCAGCCACCCCTTTTGTCCAATGGGCTTAAAGGGGGGTGATTGATATCGCCCTCATACCTCGGTCAGTCTCCCGCGCTAGCGTTGTCCAGAAGTGTAACTCATTGTTACAGGGGAAAACAGAAGAAATATTTCAATTATGCCTATTAAAAATGTGTTAATTATTTGTATTTAAGGTATCCGTCTACGTTCGGAGAACTTTTTTTTAAAGTAGAAACTAGTTCATGTTTTTACATTTTTAGATTTATTTTTTATATTATCATAGAGAATTGCAATTAAAAAAATTATTCCCGGGGAGGTTTTTATGAAATTTATAATAAATAAAGAAAATTTAGTTAAAAAATCGGTTTTTTTTTCAAAAGGTCTAATTTTTTAATAAATTTTTTCAATATTTTTTGATGCAACACATTTCTTATACACTGGACTAGTGAATCACCTAAAATCTTTGCTTAATTTAACATTTGGTAAAAAATTTTGGTCCTTCAAAATCATACACATTGAATTTTTAGTGAATTTTCATTACCTTTATAACTAACCATGAGTGTAACATCATTAAAAATTATCCAAATTTAAAGCTTTTAGGTCATTCACTAGTAAATACTATCAAAAGCATTCATAATAATTTTCAACAAAATATTTTAAGAACTTGTTGAGAAATCAAGTTTCAAGTTTCAACATTTTATTAAAAATACCGTTCCGAGAAAAATGCATTTGAAGTGTATGAAAGCAACTTTTAACTATCAAAAAATTAAAATACATGTTTAAAATTTCCCACATTTTCTTGCTTCAAAACTGTCTAATTGCCAAGTTGCTAATTATTAAAAATACTAGAAAAATTTTTGACTAATCTTCATGAAAATTTAAAAAGTTTTGTCCCAAAAATGCTCTTTAAAAGGCTTTAAATTCACAACTTCCGGTTCCGAAATCGCTACTTCCGTTTTGTTTTGACAGCTGTCACTGATGTTTAAACAGCTGTAACTTTTCTTTAAAATGGCGTGGAGACAAAACAAAAACAGATTTAGAAGCCTAAAAGTTGAAATTTTACAATAAAGAAATAAAAAAAAATTATGATTTTTGGCAAAAAATGACGTTTTTAATGTAGACTGAGACCTTAATATTTTACCTCAATCGTGCTGTCTTTGCTTTAGAATGTTTACTATATTCTGCCTTCTGTTCTTTTATCCTCTGTCTTGCAGATCTACCATTTTTGGGTAAAATTCGCAAACCTAATTTCCTCCATCTCAAACGTTCCGTAATTTTGAAGGATTGCTTCCACACGATAACAGATAAGACACACAGAATTCCAATATGAGATTATCGTGATCAAAAGTCAATTTTTACTCAAAAGGTGAGATCTCAAGTTTCCACCGCTTTCTCTTTCTGTTTTTCGTACAGAACAAATCAGATTTAAAAAAAAGATGAATTTAATCAAAATAGTCACTTACCGTGATAAGGATAAGCTGCGAGAGCACATTTTCTTTGTTCACAAAATGTTTCTAACATGTACTGAAAAAGCAGATAATATAAACTTAAAAACATTGAAATACAACGAAATAAGAAATTTAGAATCACACAGATAGTGAAAATATTTTTATCGGCTGTACATAAAAGAATATAGTAGTTTGAATTCATATAGTCAATTAAGTGACGTGTTCTTAATTGTTTTTATGCTGAAATTGAAAAAAAAATTTTAGAATTTCGGTGTTAGTTGTTTGCGTTGTAACGTATCCGGTCCCTGTTTTATATGACGCAATGAAGAAGCAGGTGTTTCTTGAATAAATGGTTTATCTACACCACACAGCTATATACACATTTCTAGATACACAATACAAATACAATTCACAAGCATGTGAAACACTAGACCTAGGCCTAAATAGAGACGTATGTAAAGGGTCCCTGCCGAAGGGTTTAGTAACTGACGGAAGATAACAATCCAAAAAAGTTCTCGATAATAATTATGTAGGCAGTACACTCAGTTAGACGAGAGTTTGAAGTAGCAATTGGTATCTTCGAAGAAGATAAAACAAAGTCCGAATTCTTAAGATGAATACACGTTCAATCCTGAAGAAGATCGAATTAAAACAAAACCTGGTATCACAGGGTATCGTTATCAATCTCAGGAAGAGATATATCCCAAGGTGGGATTATCACTAAGGAAACTCTCCGATAGAGAGACTGGTCAATGCGACTGCTGAATTAGCTGGTTGCTAGCTAACTAACTGCTTCTCTTAAAAAAATCTTCTGTCTTCTCTTTCTAAGGGAGGGACCTCTAAGAGAGGGGGCCTCACCCACAATTTTATTATTGGATCATCTGGCGATGACCTCACCTTCAACCAACTGGATTGGTCTGGGCTAGACAATCAGCGGCCGCAAACCCAGAAGTTCCTCTGGAATTCTTGTCGGCGAAGATCCAATGTCGCAGCATTCCTTTGTAGTTCCGATGGTCATATTTCTGGCTGTCAGTCTGGGCACCCGGTTGTCTGGTCTGTTATTTCGCTACTGTAGGACAATAAAGTCTACACATCGTGGTGCCGGGGAAAACTACCCCTTTGTATCCATATAAACGAAATTCATCTCTCAAAACAAAGTTCTATGTTGTAGACACACCATTAAATCACGCCGTTACAGCGTGCAGATAGTTCCTTTTATCTCACTTGGTAGCGTCCGCGTCAATGGTGACTTTGCAACAAAAGGCGCTTTGAATTTTGTAGTTGGCTAGCTGTAATTCTGTTAACACAACGTTCGTTCCTTAACACTGGATTTACGGATGTTGATCATATACCTATTTTTACTAAAGTGAGCCAATTTGACTCATACAAGAAAATTGAAGTTTTTTGCAAAGATAATAGTTCCAAATTAATTTAAATAAAATGTTTATGATAAAAAAAATTTATGAAAAACATTTTTTACATATAAAATCTGTTTTTGAAACACATTTTCTGCAAACATTTCTATTACATTTAGCACAATGGTTTCTACATCTGTTTCTTTTGCATGATTATTGAACTTGACAATTCTTCCGTGCGTCAGTAGCATGAATTTCTGTCATTGGAATGAAAGTGTTCTCGACTTCTTCTCTATATTTACTTCTTAGCTCTTCAGTCAATTGGAAAATAAAATCTTGACTGTTGCCCAGGTTTGATAGGACCAATAAATTTCATGCTATGCGTTTAACTGTTAAACCATTCTATGATTAAAATTGGCTCACAACCCTGAAAATAGGTATACCACATTTGATAATGCGAAATGAAGGGGGTCTGAGGGGAAGTTGAATGAAAGTTTACATATATTTTATTACTTAACTAAAAACCAACATATGTTATATATATATATACATATATATATATATATATATATATATATATATATATATATATATATATATATATATAGTGATAAAATTTTTAATGAGTCAAATTGGCTCGGTCCGTAAATCTAGTGTTAATAAGTTAAAATCGGATGCTAAATGCCAACAACATTCATCGATGGCACAACTATTTTTAAAACAACCGATTTTCTGTGTGACGGTAAAAGTTCGGGACAACAGATTACATCTGCATCGCATGACAATTGTACCATGAAGTACAAAAGTTATTGCATCTTCTACCATGTATATTTTCATTATTACTCCTGTTAAAGTGTAATAAAAAATACTTAAAACTTCTATAGTTTATGTACACTTAATAGATAATATTGGCTACGAAATATAAATATCATCTAAACAACAGACCAATTTAACTAAACAGCCACTATAACCTTTAAATTGTAGCAGACCACTGTCTTGCTTCTTAAATCTTAGCCATGATCTGATTAAATACTGAAGTACTGAACAGCAAAGAAAAGAAACTTTGATTCACTTCCAAATGGTATGGTTCACAAAAAATAAAGCCGAGCGCTGGCCGAATGGTTAAGGTGCTGGCCTTCGGTACCGGTGTTCGGGGATTCGAATCCCACTGTGGTATGGATGTTCGTATCCATTCGGAATCTTTAAGCAGTAAGTCCCGATCTCATTAGCCCTCATGTTGCAAAAAAGTATACCGTAACACTCCACACCTAAAATCCCAAAAAATAATGAATAGAATTCAAACTGCTGCTGAACATGACCAAAATAACGCCAGAAGCTCCACAAACAGCCAAATAAAATTACATTATTTATTCTCAGTACTGATGCACTCAACAAAATAGAAAAAATTGAAAAATAGAAAACTTTGAAAATAGAAAAGGACTGGCCAAATTACAAATGAGCAATGATGCCATTTCTGCAAAGGGAAGAAATATCTGCTATATAACTTTTGAACCCTAGTCTTGCTCTGGACCTCTAAATGATTGGGGAACAACTGCTGTACTCACCGATAGCTAATGGTTAATGTTTGAAAGGTAATGAATCGTTGCCTTATGTTAGTCACAGCTGCTACACAGTCCAAAGGAGTCGAATGTTGGCCAAATGGGTAGGTCAATGCTCTTTAGGTATTAGAATCCATGGGTTCGATTGCCACTACTGGCATGGATGTTCGTAATAGTTCAAAATTGGTTTTAAGCAGTAAATCCTGGTCTCATTAGCCCTCGTTAGGCAAAAAGTGGTTCATGGCGCTGCAAACCAGCCAACCAAATTCTTTAGAATGTTATAGCAATTGGTTTGCAATCCAAAAAGTTCATTGTAGGCCAAAATTAAGGTACGTGTTATACACGAGATATAAATTTTTGCCATTATTTTTGTAAGACATAGGTTGCGTGTTACCCTCGTGTAATTACAGCAGTTATCAGAAATAATTTAACCGGTGGATTTGGAATAACTAAACCTATTTGGAAGAAGATACCTAGGTTGGTTGGTTTCAAGCTCTATGGTCTAAATTTTTACTACATATGACAAAGCCGTAGACAAGTGAGGGGATTTGGGGGACCAGTGCCTTCCCGAAATTCTAGAAGACCATTTCGTCAAAAGAAAATGCTCCATGTGTGTGTAGGTGTCATCTGCGTAGTTGTATAAGAACATGTTCTTAAAAAAAATCGCTTCGACTATAAAATGTTTTGCCGAGACGCTGGCCGAAAATTTAACATTTTCTTTATATTCTACTATATTTGCCTTTTCTCGTTAGTTTTTATCTTTTCTCGTTTGTCATCAAATTTTTTTTAATCATTTGAGTCAAAAATGGATCATTATCATACCTTATATTCAATTGATAAATTAGAATTAGTATTATAATTAGTATGGGTGGAACTTTTGGATGACTTTAACCCATATTGGACCGCTGTCCTATAAACAGGACAGCAAATAAAATTCCATTTAATAATAAAGTTATAAATATTTTCTGAGTGGATTTTATTTTAACACCTTTAAAATAGACACACTGTAGCATAGCTTCTTAAAAATTGTCATTTTTTAATCTTTAATTTTATATTTATTATTATTATTTTTCAAACATTGTGGATGTTACTTTTAGTTTAAAAACAGAGCTAATAATGTAGTTGAAAGCTTTTGTTGAAAAATATATTTTACACGTGTAATTTGTAAGAATAAAAAAGGTGCCCTAAAATTAAGACGACGGTCATATTCCGATTATTTTTCCATGAATTCGATATTGCATTGATAGCACACATTCTTTTCTTATCTTTCAATGAAAACCAGTGCAAACACCTGCTCACACATCTGGACACAACAAGGGGTAAATAGATGTCTATTCTATGCAGAAAAACTGCAGTTTGCAAGATAAACTTACTCTCTTACTGCCAGTTCTATAACTGCAACGGAAAACCAACAACAGTATACTTAAAACGTAATGTTGGACTTAAGTTTTCCCCAAATTTGATCTATGAATCAGCCTAATGCAATGTAAGCGATATTTGTTAAGCTTTAGGTAGTGTATTGGATCGTTGTCCTATTTATAGGACAGCCAATTACATAAAAAATTAAAAATATTTTTTCAAAATTTTGGTTTTATATACTTAGTTACACCATATTAATGACATAGATTAAGTTTTAATAACTTACAGGAATATTTAGTTGGTGTGGTACAATATGGGTTAATACCTTAATTTTGTTTTAATGAAGCATCATTCCCAAATAACAACGTCTTTCCTCTTTGGTCTTCCCCGGAAAACGATTTCTGCCTACAGTCCTTATATAAGAGTTAATGAGAACGGTATGTGCTGCTTAGAGTTGATTCAGAATGGCTATGAATATCCTTCCGAAATTGGGTTTCGAACCTACGAACTCCGATACCGAAGAGCAGAGCCGAGGCCATTTGGCCATCGATACATCGTAATAGATATTTCAAGAAGCACGACTTACGTGGAATGCGTTGTCGTTCTTTATTTCTTCTATAGTCATCTCTTTGAGGAATTTCGAACCGTAAAAAACGTTCTTTCTTATGTAGCGGAAGCATGCCAGGTTGATATCCTCCGATATAAGCATTGGTGGACTGAAAATATAAATGAGATAACGATCTGCTGGTTATGATTTTTAATACGAATACAGCCAAACCTCATAATAGTTAAGTTCGCGAAACGAAAAACTCTGTTCGCTCTGTCCGAATCATTTAGACAAGTATTGCAGTTAACAAAATTTATAACTCACTAGCCGCATCCTGCCCAGCCTGCGGTCTAGATAATTAAAATTCTCAAATAAAGGTTATATTGATTTCCAAATTCAAATTAGGTTTTTAATAGAATTGTACTAACAATAAAATCAGTTACGAAAATAAAACATTATGAAACGAATAATACATTTAAATTTAAATTTCATCATTAACTTAAGATACATAAACTAAAGAAATAAAGGAATTATATCTGGTGAGTTATCCTTGCGCGATCTAATGTAAAAACGCTTTTGTTTTTGCCAGATCATTAATAGTGTGACATACTGTAGCAAGGGTAGGCGAGGCCGTCAATGATACAGGCTGAACATCTATTTAATCTAGAATAAATGATTTATTCATGGGAATAATTTATATACATCTATATACATGGATTCAGTAAATTTAATTTCTTTTCAAATCTCGTGCTGAGATAAGTATTAAAAATATAAGACACTTTGAAATCTCGTGCTGAGATAAATATTAAAAATACAAAACACTTGGGTACTGTGAAGCTGGTAATTCTCGAATACAGGTACAGTTCACTAATTAGTGCAGGTACGGGACTCTGACAATATAATCTACTGGTCTGATGATCCGAACAGTTGACTTCTATACTGAGGCTCGAAGCGCTCAGAGTACGTATCTCGCTGGAGCTCGTTGGGAATGAAAGGATGCAAGACGATCTAAAAATGAGAGTAAGAGTCACTCTCAGCGATCTACTTCAAAGCACGAAGTAAAAAATTATTAAAGGTAATGGGAATGAGATCCCGAAGTCGAAGGTGGACTTCCTAGCAAAAATCACAGACGCTAGCGGTCTCTGAAATAAAAAAGCAAGCTCCGGCAATTCGGAGAGACAAGTGGACTTCTCTCGAGCTCCACAAAAAAAACCACCTCTCTCCTCTCAGCCAATCTTCTTATATGTGGGTTCTTATATAGAAGAAACAGCTGATGCGTTTCCAGATGTGGCGGAAGTTCTTCTTTAAGTTAACCTACCAACCATCCTAAATACATTAGCGGCATCGTTAACTTGGTCCATATGTGGGGAATGGTAGACCCCACCGTCACTCGATTTATAATTATTATCAGAATCGATTGACGGCATTAAACATCATAAAGACGTAGACACACTGGCTCGGCGTACTGACAGTTTTTAATTTACTTCCACTTAAGCGACTACCTCTATTTTGTTGACAGAAACCCGGTACACAAATAGCTTTGTTCGGACCGCGCCTTTCTACCTACCGCTACCAATAATTGTCCGATGCGCAAGGTTGTTTAGGTCATCTTTCGTTCTTCTTTCGTTCGGATCATTACAATAGATAACAATTGTATCTACAAGTACAAATATCCCTTACGTGATATGTTATATTCGTTTTGAAATGATAGCACTGTTAACGATTGAATATGACTAATGTATAACTATTGAAAATATCGTTTTCAACTCAATTTAAAACGGAAGAAATATAAATATACCAAATTTAAATTGATAAAGTAAAATAAATCTAAAAATACGGTTAAAAAGCTTAAAACCTGTATTATCTGAAAACACTTCTTAAACACCACCGAGTTAGGTTAAGTAAAGATTAAGTTACGTAAAGATTTTAATTAGTTAAGCACGTAATTAAAAGGGAAATACTTAGAATGGCGCTAAAAATTGCCAAATGAAATTTAGATTTAAAAAGAAAACTTTTATCTCCACACGCTATTGACATTATTTGAATTATGTGACTGGCCTAAAATCTTCCGAGCGTTCGCGTGAATTTCGATTCAAAATTTTTTTATAAAAATAAATCCAGTCTGTTAGATGGCATAGGAAACGTACATACATACAAATTATTGCACAAACACATGTATATGTAAGGGAAAAGGAAACTATACTGGTGTGAAAAACTTAAGCAACAGGTGGGATTTTTGTCACAACTCCACGAGAAATCAGCTGAAAAACATGAAATTCAGAAATGAGGAAGAGCATTATGTACGTAAAGGATGACGAAAGCATCGGCGCTGAAAAAGAAATACAGTGCATACGGTTATTATTTTTCTATTATTTTTCTCAGCTCCGGCATACTGGGCTGCCAAGAGTCCCGTTAAACTTCTGTCCTGAAGAAACACATCAGTCGTCAAACATAATATTTATTTCATCTTATGAAAACAGGACAAACTCCAGAGGTATCTGAACCAGACGACGTCAGAATTGCCACTGCTTAAATCTGGAAACGCCAACCTTTGGCGATAGAGGATCAAATACTACGTGGTGTTTAAGTGTCGTATTAAAATGCTGAGCCAACGATTAATTGCTTAACACTAGATTTACGAACCGAGCCAATTTGATTCATTAAAATTTGATCACTATATATATTAAAACTTTAATACCACTTTTCAAAAACATACTTTGGTTTTTAGTTAAGTAATAAAATGTATGCAAACTTTCATTCCTCTTCTCCGCAGACCCCTTCATTTTGCATTATCAAATGTGGTATACCTATTTTCATGGTTGCGAGCCAATTTGACTCATAGAGTGTATATGAAAATAAATAAATATATTAATAAATATAGTATAAAGTAAATATAAAGTATAAAGTATATAAAGTATAGTATAAAGTAAATATAAAGTATAAAGTATATAAAATATAATATAAAGTAAATATAGAGAAGTCGAGAACACTTCCATTCCAATGACAGAAATTCATGCTACTGAAGCACGGAAGAATTGCCAAGTTCAACAATCATGCAAAAGAGACAGATTTAGAAATCATTGTGCTAAATGTAATAGAAATGTTTGAGGAAAATGGGTTTCAAAAACATATTTTATATGTAAAAAATGTTTTCCATAAATTTTCTGATAATAAACATTTTATTTAAATTAATTTGGAACAATTTTCTATGCAAAAAACTTAAATTTTCT
>CM063510.1:15781059-15783559 GCA_032207245.1 Pardosa pseudoannulata
ATCAAAACAGACGAGGTGTGATGTCAGGGAGAAGAATGACGAAAGAAGCATCGGCGAGAAGAAGCGAGAATGTGCAGGTTTTTTTAATATACTCAAGGAAGTTGAGAGGTTGTATGCCTTGTACAATAGCATATCTGGCGGGCACCTGACCGCCGATTTATTTTTAGGTTCGTCACGAACCAGCGACCTTCAAGTTATCTTTCCCACCTCATCCTGAGCCCTTTGGTTTTCCTTTGGAAATTATGTAAATATTTTATTCATTCCAGAATAAATCGTTTGTTATCGTTAGAGCTATACATTGTGTCTCCTACTACTTCAACACCCAGATGCTACCGGAATTGAGAGACTCGGATACGTTACAATATGTATATCAAATTATTACTCTTCCTTTATTACTGCTCAATTTCAATATGGCCAATAAAGGTAAGAAACTTTCTTACCTCTGATATATTTATTAAATTTAGAAGGAGAACCTCAAAACATACGAATAAAACGGAATTTCATGAGTCTAAAAATACTATTTAATTTGAGTTCAACTGAACAGCTCTAAACAAGATAAGAAAGAGAACTTTTAATTTTGAAATTTGTATTGTTACAAAATATTTGTCTCAAATATTGTCTTTTAACTAACTATATTTAAACTAAGGATATTACCAAGAAAATATATAAGGATAAATCTTCCCTTATGAAAACATACCCACACTTTTCTTCCGTTATTCTTGTTGTTGTCTCATCCCTCTTGGTCAAACCAAGCACGATTGAGCCAGAGGCTACTTCGGATATTACCAATAAAATATATAAGGATAAATCTTCCCTTATGGAAACATACCGACACTTTTCTTACGTTGTTCTTGTTGTCTCATCCCTCTTGGTCAAACCAAGCACGACTGAGCCAGAGGCTACTTCGTATTAAGGAATAAGGGTGCGCCTTTCGTTTTGACGAGCACCTCAAGGATGAAAGTACGACTTATGTTCAAGTGGGTCTTCGTAATTTTGAAGCAGGGACCAAGCAGAAGACCCATAGACTTGGCCTGCCATTCCCAGAGGTACTGATTGAGATATTCGAGGACATAGTGACCACGAACCTATTTTAGGTTCCCGGTCACCTTTAACGAAGACGGCGGGTCTTAGGCCGGATCAGGCTCGGAACCCGCAACCTTTTAGGTACGAGAGCGTTCCCTTTGCCGACTGAGCTACCGCGGCTTCTTTTCTTCTGTGGTGCCGTCTTCTTGACAGTGTTTAGTCGTGGATAGCTTTTCACTTTTACTCACCTAACCTGTTATCACAGTATTGCAAATCTTATTGCAAAGCAAACAGATGGAATCTCTATGACGTGGGCGACTTGTATTCCAAAATGTATTACTCGTTTGGCTCGTTTTACATTTTAGGGATGAGTGCAAGTAATCTATCTTTTTCAAATTATTGTACACACCAGGAAGAGTAAGTTCCTTAGGGTTAATGGCCAGATTAGAAATTAGAAATATTATGTAGGCTCGAGTACTTGAATATTTATATGTATGAAAACTTAATAAACTTATACTTATTAGTTTAACTCCTTGAAACACAAATTAAAAATTATTAGGTGTATCCGAAAAATACTATTTAGGTTGTTTCAACTTAGCAGTTATGAACAAGCTGAGAAAGAGACTATTTATTTTGAAATTTCGACTATTATAAAATATTTGACTGAATATTTGGCTTTTAAATCTCAAAATTTCATCTTTAAATTATTTTAAAATCAAATGCAGTGTTTTATTGAAATTAAATTCAGTCATCTCAATCGGAGAAGAAATTACCATTTAAAAAAATGCTTCATTTTTAAAGTACAACTCGCTTTTTAAATATTGCACTACAAAATGGGTTTTCTTTGCTGTCCAACTTTTTTTGGTTCACTCTATATACATTTAGAAGCCTTAAACCAGAAGGTGGGGTCAATTTCGAATTTAAAGGAAACAGCTTTTATTCTGAAAAAAAATATTCACTTTGTCGGCGACAACCTCCGCTCCATTATGTTTTCAACTCACTTTCTTTCTACGTTGCCAGACTCGGAAAACAAAAAACAGCTGAATAAATCTCGAGCTCGTGAGAGTAGAATAAATTATTATTTGGAAAAAAGAAGTTAAGAAGAAAGAAATGTGAAAAATAAAAAAGTAAAATTAAACTCTTCAAGTAAATATAGTCATAACGCACTAAAACATAGTATCAAAAATGTGATTTAAGATAATTTAGATGGGGAATTAAAAAGTTAATTATTTTAGAAAGTAATGCAGACAAATATATGAAATAACGTAAATATGGGGTTGCCAGAACATTGACTTACCTAAAACATTCCTAAGGTTTACCTAAATTCCGATGCAAAATTTTATTAAGATTGGTCCCGGCATTTGGAATGTACAATGCACATACCCACACATAAATACATCCATACATAGGACTATATATATAACGTAGAGAGAGGGGTAGAATTCGTACTTGTTTTAACACATTGTACGCGGAACAC
>CM063510.1:15791059-15801059 GCA_032207245.1 Pardosa pseudoannulata
TTTGCATTTTGTTTATTGGCTGTTACGTTGTCTTTTTTATTATTGAAATTTTTTTGAGAAGAAGCACAACTTGTTAGTAGTCTTGCATCGAAAAATTTTTGACATAAGTCCTTCAATTTTTTATTTTCATATTTATTTTTTCAACTTGTTTCTTGCTTATCGTCCAAAATAGTTGTAAGAAACATTGTTTGCTTAAGCCTGCCAGTAAAATTATCCATTCAATTTGGCAGTCAGTTAAATACTCCACAAGGTACATTCTTCAAGTTGCAAGCAAACTTGCTAAACTGGATGATCAAACCCCGGCAAAGTACAAGACAACAATATGTTGAAAAAAAAACTTTCTTTTTACAAAGATATGAAGTCAAAATTCTTTTACTTTTGGAAAGAATCAATTATGTAACAGATATTAAAAATATTAAATTTAATTGGATTTGAATTAACCCTTGCCCCTCGAAGCTCCGCTTAAAACAATGCAGAAAAATTAGTTTTTACGATTAGTTTTTGTTTATGTAAATATTCGTTTCATTATTTCTGTGTTATCTAAGTAGAGCAATATAAATGCGTTATTTTTTGTTAATTGAAGATTTCGTTTATAGATATTTACTTAAACTGAAATTATTTTAATTATAAATTTTTATAAAAAGTATAATGCAAAATTTAAAAGTATTAAAAAAAATTATATTTATTTTTAAAATTATATCATTTACAATTGTTCGGAAATGTCGTCGATATGTCCCTTTGCTGTTGTTGGCAGAGATGCCGTTATAGAATAGAATACATTCTCTTTGTAGCACAACTACATGTTTGTTTAGCAAAATTTGCAAAGAATGTCGTTTTCTCAGTAACTTTCACAGTATTTTGCTGCAAAATTTCTTTTATAGAGTCACATTGTAAAAAAGATATACAAGAAGTATACAAAGATGTATAGAAAAATCAAATTGCATGCTATCTGGGTAATAGTTCTTGAGCTATTCGAGATACGTACTTATGTACAGTCTTCAAGACAAAAAACTAAGTAATTGTCAAAATTTATATTTAAGATTTAAATTTTAAAATTTCTTGTGCTTACGTACAGCTGTAACATTGTAACTTAATGATACATCCGTGTTAAAAATGAGAATTTCCTTTTGAAATCTGAGCATTAAATATTTTCAAGATATTCGCTGTAGCTCAGTCGGCAAAGTCACCGACCTTTTAACAAAAGGGTTGTCGGTTTGAAGCTCGGACTAGCGAAAGATCCACCATGCTCATTAATGGTGGATGAGACACTTAAAATAGGCTCATGGTCACAATGTCCTCCAAGTTCAAACCTTTGGATTAGCCTGTACGGGGATAATATTACTCACGTCTGTAGCAGCCCTTAAGGTATACGTGCTCCTCATGTGATGCTAAAGGAGTAACAAACAGCCTTGCAGCCGTGGTTGGCATACAGATATGTCTGTATTGGCAGCTGCGTTGGAAGAAAAAAAGTCGAAAACAAAATATTTCCGCATTGTTCAGTTAGTAAAAGAATCGCTTACCCAGAGATACAAATATATTCTATTAGCAAATTATATAAACATAAGTAAAAAACATCTGTATATTGGAAGTAATTTTATATTTAAAAGAAATTTTAAATGTTATGAATTTAAAATTTATAAAAAATTTTATATATAAATATATTACTTGTAAGTAAAACATTGCTAGTTTATACTGTAAAAAAAAGATCTAAAAGTATTTTGTTTTATTATAAATTAAATTTAAATTTCAAAGTTATGATTAAGAGAAATTACTTAAAATTTTTAATGTATTACTATGAAAATACTAATATATAATAAAATTAGTGTCATTACTATTGTAAAAACATATTGCTAAAAAATTTTTATATTATATTGAATACTTTTTAAAAACATACTCTAAAAATGAAAAAATTTTGTATTTTTTATAGAATACACAATAATTTAGCATTTGTTGATAAAAAATTTTCATTTGCGAATTTTATTAAATTAATTTTTTTTGTCGATTAAATTTTATGTTTTACTCTGTAAATGTTTCTATTCGGTATGCAACAATACTAAATAATTTTATAAAATTAGTGTCTTATTACTATTGTAGAAAAAAATGTATTCTAAACAGGGGCAGAACTTTTTATATTATATTGAATATGAAAAGCTGTTTAACTTTTTAAGAATCTCATTTAATGAATTAGTCTATCCATAATTGACTTTTTAGTTGCATTTTTTATCAAAATGAGATTTGTTTTTGGTTCTTACATTCCATTATTCTTAAAATTATCCCTTTTCCCCTTTTGTCTAGCACAACTTCTCTTAAGAGGATTTTATGTCATAAATTCCGACCAGATAACTGTAGAAGAATGGTGTGGCGCTGTTATTCAGTATCTAAATTCGCGGGTTCGAATTCCGCTGATGGCATAAATGTTCGTAGTAGCTCGAATTTGATCTAAAGCAGTAGGTTCAAGTATAATTAGGCGTCGTGTAGCGAAGGAGTAGACCGTAGCACTTCGAACTAAAGAAATTAATCATTTAAACCAGACAACCTTGTTGTTATTGTTTCTCATGCCACTGATGACAAACCAAGCACGATTCATCCTGCAGGCTCTTGTATTAAAGCCAAAGGGAGAGCCTTTCGTGTTTTTTTTTTTTTTTTAATGAACACCATTAAGGTGAAAGAACGACTTCGCTCAAGTAGGTCCTTGTAATTTTGAAGCAGGGATCAAACAGAAGATCCTCAGACCCTGCAACCCCCAGAGGTCTTGGAGGACAGTGTAGCCACGAACTTATTTTACTTGCCCAGTCACCTTTAATGCGGATCTTAGGCCGACTCGGGTTCCGAACCCGCAACCTCTCACTTACGAGATCGTTGCCTTTGCCGATTGAGCTAACGCGATCCCAGACAACCTTAACAATCGCATGTGGCTTATGCACGCATCCTAGGGGAGGGCTAGAGGGCCTTATGTCTCTTCACCTAAAGTCTGTAAATGAAATGTTCAAAGTTATGAAAACCGTTCAAGTTAACAACCTATTTGAGAAACACAAGTAAGAACGTTTTTATACCTTTGTAAATATTCATGAAAATATTGAAAAGATAATTGATAAATTGGCAGTAAAAAAGTGATTAAACTTAAATGTATAATTTATATATTTTTGCTGAATTTGAGTTTATTTGTAATACTTCTTACTTTTGTTGATGCTTTATCTTTTATAACCAAGTGGGATGTAAAAGTTGGGAATAGAATAATTAAAATGCAATTTTTACTGTAAGTTTAATGTTTATTTCTCATAGGATAATTTGACGTATTGAGTTTTGTGCAACGGTTATGATTAGGTTGAGTCACAAGATAATATCGTGCACGTCTGTTTGTGTCTCATCAGACATATAGCTCCAAGTTAGTCAGTGCCAGTTAATACCTATAAATGGCTCTTTAATACCATTGTTACATAGTTTTATTGACAATTTGGCTCTTCTCTATTGAAAGTGTCCGTCGACCTCTGAAAGGACATAAAAATTTTAGTGGCTGTGCTGGTAACTTATGGAGCTCACACATAATGTTAACCATGACACCTAAATTTCACAGAGGCAAAGAAAATCATTTGTAACTCTTAATATATAACTACAATTTATGTCTGTTTGCACTTTTTAAAGCATCACGCAGTATTCATGGGGACTCCTTAGGATCATCTAGCAGCAGCCTAATTTGGCTAATCACAGTTTGAAGACTACTGACTTGGAGTAAAGATGAGAAAGAAATTTTTTAAATATGGGGGAGGGGATCTAATTCCACTTGGTTATACCAAGCCCGAATGAGCGCTACTCTTTCGAATTAAGGCAGAAATGTGTGCCTTTCACTGTTAACGACCACAATTAAGGTGAAAGTACGACTTAACTCGAACACATTCGACAACCATTTTAGGAGCCGGATGCATACAATCATTCATCCATCCGCAAGTGAGAATTTAGATCCAAACCAGAGACCAACTCATCCCTGATTCAGTATCCGAAGAGGTATAATCTGTTATCGGAACTTGGAGGACTTTGCAATCATGACATGTTTAACGTGCCCCAACTTCTATTAGGAACACGGCGGTCTTTGGCCGAGACGAGGACAGAACTCGCCACCTTTTCGGCTACGAGACTGACGCTCTAACAGCCAGGATACCGCGGCCTTTAAAATTTGAAAAGGCAACTATTTATAATCATCATTTATTCTATAAAAAAGTATTTATACAATGTTTATTGTAAAAGCAGCTTTGTTTTACATTTGGAATAGAAGACATCCAACTACAGCAGTTCTTTTAGACTTCGGCAAATGTAATTATCTTCTTATAGACATATACAACAGCAGCACCTCTGGGGATATTTCTGAAAATAGACGTTTTTCTCTTCGCCATAAACGTAGAATTCGCCTTCTTTGTCTCGCCACTCGTAGAACACTTTCGTAAGGGGTACAGAACGCAAGACGTGTCTCTGGAGGTATAAAAAAAGAGAAAGGTGAATTAGTAGAAGACATGCTTAGACATGCATAGGCATACTAAAAGATTCATACTTTTGAAAATAAATTATCCAAAATTTCTCAAATTTCCCAAAATTTTAAAAGCGTCGTGACAGGTTCAACTTTACTAAAATAAAGAGAGACTTCAAAGGAAATACTTAAAGATGATTGTTCATACAGTTCGCATTGGAATACCTTTTTGAATTTCAACACTACTATGCACCATTATATGTTGCAGAAAAGGTTAACTAGAGAGGGGAAACGCAATTATATAACTCAGCAAACTAGAAGAAATTAACCCCTTACTGGTTTTTCCCGAGCTGAACTCGGACAGGCGAAATGTACCATCCTGGGTCATACCGAGTGTAGCTTTGGCACTGTAAAATTTCACACTGTGCAATCAATTTTACTCTGTGCAGTGTCGTGTTTTCTACTGTATCATACATAAATTTTGACTAATAATTCAATAATCATTTATGTTAATGCAAAGGATATATATAAAATTTAATTCAAGATAAAAGCTAGGTATTCTAATCTTTATATCTATAGTTAGTGTGAATTGACTCCAAAGTCTAATAATTTCTGTCGTCCAGAAAGCCAACTATACAGGTAAATTACTCATTTAAATTTTTTTTTTACATAATTTTTAGGAAATTTTTGTATGGTAATGATGCTATTATGTTTAAAAAGCTATGTATGAAAATAAGCATAAAAAATGACATTTTTTGACCCATAATCCTGAAATAAAATGAACCTGGAAGGGGTTAACCCAAGTTTTTTGCGAAAAATTATCTAAATCTTAAAACCAGAGGAGCAAGAGATACAAATTTGAGCAAGAGTTACCGCTTGCCAGCCCTCTAATTTTTAACACTGATAATTTCAGATCCGTTGCAAAATGTATTTACTACTTTTATAATTTGGCCAAATGTTTTACAGTACTTTGTTATTGCCTTGATTACTATGTACCACCGCAATCATAATTCTAATTGTGCAATTTCATCGCTAAGAAAAGCAGTGTCACCAAGTTCAAAGTCATTTTCTCCCTAGCTCTAATACATTCCTTAAAATACCCATAAGCCGAAAGCTGCTGTGAATTGTTCAGCAGTGGCTACTCTTTAAGTCTGTAGTAAAACGATTGCTTTCAACTTAAGAATGTTGTAATGCCTATATACTTTGTAACTTTTCAAAATAGCCAAAAGTGACTGCTTTATGCAGTGAGATTTGAGGCTATGAATAGCATCTTAATCCCTAAATCCATGCCTACGTTTGTGTAAAACTACGTTTTAAAAATTATTAAATAAACTGGAAGGGAAATTTCAACTCACTATAAACACATTTTCATAGGAATTCATTATAAGTGTTTAAATACATACATGCATGTATATATAATATATATACTAGCATATAGCCCGTCATATGACGGGATTAGTAAAATGTTTAATTTTCCAGAATTGTAAAGTACCCTATGAGACAGGTAAAAAAAATGGTTTGTTTTTTGACTGAGAATTATTTGGAATCACGCTCAATAATTTGTTTAACTTCTCACTCTCCTAAAGTAATCCGATACTGTGAATGCAGTTTAGAATCATTTTGAATTTATTTAGTCAAACTGTGGTTAAGTATAAAAAACAAATCCACAAACGAACAAACTTCTTAATTTTCAAAGATATATAACTTAAACGCTATATATTTATTAGTATGTGGAATAGACTCCTAGACTTTTATAAAAAGAATTTCTTGTTAATACAGGTGATAAAATTTTAATTGTAACAGAAAATAATCGATGATTAAATTTTAAATTATCCCACATGTACCTAATCTATTATTTAATCCAAATATAAAAGAAAATTATTTACGTCATTTCTAAATTCAGTGATAAAACGTATGAAAATAATGCAGACGATATTTTAAAAAATTTAAAATAAGAAATGATTAAATGAGATGATTACAGGAATGACATCATAATGCTAGCCAAAAAAATGTTATGTATTTATTATGTGATAAACTTCATGTAAATATTATATGTAAAATTTATATACCTGAACAATTTATATATTAGGATAAGTACTTCTACTTTGAGATCATAAGCGGGAAAAATCAAATTTCATTGGAAACAATTTTAACACGTTGACTGCCAGACACATTTTCGATGGTTTGCCCAAGTCGCCGAAGTGAACTTGCCACTGTGCGATGCATATTATCCCCTATATAATAATAGCCTAAGTTATTTGTACGTCTGTCCTCGATTTTATGAAGCGGTTGGACCTGGAATGGATAGAGGCATCCATAGTTAGCAAAATTTCAAAGCGAGTAATGTTTATCTTCTCCTACACTATCAATCCGATTCTAAAATAAATTGGTATAAATATGCTTCCTATCACAGCGAAAAATACTACCTTCTTTAAAACGTACGAAATCCACCCCTTCCCCTCTTTTCGAGCTTCTAATGCCATTGTTTCAACTCCTATTTTCCCCGGTTAAGAGCAGGCGATTAAATTTATCAATTTATCCCATAATAAATAGGTAAAAATAACATTTTTTCTAAGATTATGACGTCATTCCTTTAACCATCACATTGAATCATTTCTTATTTTAAACTAGCATATAGCCCGTCATATGACGGGATCAGTAAAATTTTTAATTTTCCAAAATTGTAAAGTACCTTATGAGGCAGGTTAAAAAAAGGGGTTTGTTTTTTAGCTGAGAATTATCTTGCAACAAAAAATAATCGATGATTCAATTTAAAATTATCACATATGTACCTAATCTATTATTTAAGCCAAATATAAAACAAAATTATTTACGTAATATCTAAGATCAGGGATAAAACGTATGAAAATAATGTAGAGGATATTTAAATAATTTAAATTAAGAAATGGTTAAAGGAGACGGTTAAAGGAATGACGTCATAATGTTAGAAAAATGTTATTTTTACCTATTTATTATGGGATAAATTGATAAATTTAATCGCCTGCTCTTAACCGGGGAAAATAGAAGTTGAAATAATGGCATTAAAAGCTCGAAAAGAGGGGAAGGGGTGGATTTCGAACGTTTTAAAGAAGATACTCTTTTTCTGTGTGATATGAAGCATATTTATACCAATTTATTTTAGAATCGGATGTATAGTTTAGGAGAAGATAAACATTACTCCCTTTGAATTTTGCTAACTATGGATGCCTCTATCCATTCCAGGTCCAACCGCTTCATAAAATCAAGGACAGACGGACAGATAACTTAGGCTATTATTATATAGGGATTATTTAAATTATGCCTTATTTTCATACGTTTTATCATTGAACTTGGATACTACGTAAATAATTTTCTTTTATATTTGGCTTAAATAATAGATTAGGTACATATGTGATAACTTTAAATTGAATCATCGATTATTTTTTGTTGCAAGATAATTCTCAGCCAAAAAACAAACCATTTTTTTTTAACTGCCCCATAGCTTACTTTACAATTTTGGAAAATTAAAAATTTTACTGATCCCGTCATATGACGGGCTATATGCTAGTACTGAAATGTTATTTGCAACAGATAAAAAGTTATAAATAAGAGATTTGAAAAAAAAATTTTCAATTTTACAACTCCTCTTCAACCTCCACTCAAAATACAGTTTCTTTTAAGTCAAAGAGTTTTTTGCTGGATGAGATCCCGCCTACCATCCTCTTATTTTAAATTAATTTTACAATTTACACTAAATCACAAATTTGTGATGAAAATCACACTCAGTTTATTTAGTTTGTGATTAAGTGAATGTTTCAGTCTATTTAGTATGAATGTTATGTGTTTCCTTTGTGTTTTCTTTGTTAATTCAATTAGATTTTAAATATTCAATTTTTGTAAAATTTTTCCTCAAAATGTTGTTTTTGTTTATGTATCAATTTGTTGAGTTACGATCCCCTCGCCAGATTTCAAACGCCACGCACGCAAGCTGCAAGCACGCCAATTTCGCCAAATGTGGTTGAAGCACCAACAAGATCCATGATTAGAAACAGGAGAGTGGGCTAAGAAGAGGAGTTGAAAAAAATGATTGAAGCAGTTTTCGTGGTGAGGGCCAGCGGTGACCCCCCCCATGGCAGTCAACGTGTTAAACACAAATATTTCCAAGAAAAAAATGAAGTATGGTTCAGCCATCTGTTACTAGTTTGAAAACTTAAAAGCAGAAAATAAGAACATGCATTCATTATCATATATCATTTAATAAGGAAAGAAAAAAATATTTGATATGTGGCCATATAACATGTAATTATGTAACATGTGTATATAACCACAAGGTATAAAAGGGTAAAAAATGACTTATTAACATAATACCTGTCTAAGAATCCTCATAGTAGCACTAACCTCCCTGTGCTGATTTATCATTCTTAATGAAGCTTCATTTATTGACTCATCTGGAGCATTCACGATGGGTGTTAACTAAAAAAGAAAAAGACGGAATGTTCAAATCAGATACTTTTAATATTATTAGAGATTATAAAGAAGATATTTATTTCTCTTCTCTAACCATGGGATGTTCTTCAGAAAGCATCTTGCTGCCTGTGACAGTCTGGATGTATTTTTCTGGTAAATTGTGTGTATTGCTTATGACATCATTGGAAATGTTCACCCTGTAACGGAAAGAATATGTTGGTTAATTAGTTTGCAATCAGAAAGCATCTTGCTGCCTGTGACAGTCTGGATGTATTTTTCTGGTAAATTGTGTGTATTGCTTATGACATCATTGGAAATGTTCACCCTGTAACGGAAAGAATATGTTGGTTAATTAGTTTGCAATAAATCGCAGATCTCGTGTAAATTTAACACTAATATTTGGGTTCGAATTACACGTAATTATACCGAAACTAGCATAGAGCCCGTCATATGACGGGATCGGTAAAATTTTTAATTTTAAAGTACCCTGTAAGGCAAGTAAAAAAAGGGTTTGTTTTCTGGCTGAGAATTATTTGGTACACTCCCAATAATTCGTTTATCTTTACTGACCGCTAGTTAGTTGCCAACTTTAATTTATCTTGTCATATTACGTGATAGGATGGACAGCAGAGGTTTCAATATTGACAGTGATTATTTGGTGGTATATATGAATGATGTCCAAAATTAAGCGAATCGATTGCAAACCGTGTGGTTATGTATAAAAGACAAACACACAAACTAACAAACTTCTTAAGTTTCAAAGATATATAACTTAAACCGTAGATATTTATTAGTCCGTGAAATAGACACCTACTTTTATGAAAAGAATTTGTTATCAAAACCGGTGATAAAATTTTCATTCCAACAAAAAATAATAGATGATTAAATTTAAAATTAGCACATATGTACCTAATCTATTATTTAATACAAATATAAAAGAAAATTATTTACGTAATATCTAAGTTCAGTGATAAAACTTATGAAAATAATGCCGACGATATTTAAATAATTTAAAATAAGAAATGATTAAATGAGATAGTTAAAGGAATGACGTCATAATGTTAGATAAAAAGTTACTTTTACCTATTTATTAGG
>CM063510.1:15806059-15821059 GCA_032207245.1 Pardosa pseudoannulata
TTTAGTATCACTGCAAGGGAGAGGAAGAGAGAGAGAAAGAGAGATATCCTTGCATAGATACAGATACACATACTCTGTCTGCTTCATGCTGTACGTAACAAAGAAAAAAGTTACGGGATGTAAAAAGTAATCTTTAATCTCACCAAGTCACGATCAGCATTCGGCAGCACTTCAGATTTCCTCTACCGTCACATTTTTTGCACTTCACTTGACCAGTTCCACTGCATTGTAAGCATCTAGAATTTGTAAAGAAATCTTAAGTACTCCGCGGCAAGTAATCCGTTCATTTAATATGATTGCTTTGTCTCATTTGATAAAGGTAGAGTGGTTTTCTGCAGAAGATTTGGATTAAACACTTGACAGTTTTGCCCGTACATTGTTCGTGTTTTTGGAAAAGGAGTAGTTGCGCATCAAATTATTTTTAAAACAATTGACGGTTAATAGCTTTAAATATAATAATTTTACTTTTCAATTTAAACCACTTTCTCATAATTATATAAGGTTGGGGAAAAAGAAATCCATTATTTTTGTGTGAAATTAATGACTAACTTATTTCGGATTGTCCGATTTGGGTCAAATATGCACCGTTTTAGTGTATAATTTGTTGCCATTTTAAAGGTAGCTTCATAATGCCTTCCTCACAGAAGTCTAGGTCTTTATTGGAGAAAATCTCTAGTAATCGATTTTCACAATATTTTCTTGATCCCAATTTCTTATCACTCAGGAAGTTTTGCAATGCGAGGTAAAGGTGGTAATCGCTGGGTGCCAGGTCCGGACAATATGGTGGATGCATTAAAACTTCCCAACCAAGCTCCCTGATTTTCTGACGAGTCACTACAGACGTGTGTGTCCTGTAGTTGTCCTGATGGAACAGAACACCTCTTCTGTTGGCCAATTCTGACCTTTTCTGGTCAATCGCTAGTTTCAAACGCTTCAGTTGTTGACACCAGCGATCTGAAATTAGTGTTTGGCCATACGGAAGCAACTTATAATAAATTATTCCCTTCCTGTCTCACCAAATACACAGTAGAACCTTTCTGGCCGTGTAAAAATAATAATGTTACGTTGGCCTAGTGTTTGAGTAAGAAAATAAAACTCTAGAAACACATGAATAATAGGTCTTGATTAAATTATTTATAATTGTATAAATGCCTAAGGAATACAAATGAATCAACTTATCATTTTGTTGATTGAAGACTGCTCTCGAGTCGGCGTCAATCCTGAAAAAAAAATAAAATGGCTCTATCTTCCAAAGAGGTTCATCCACACGCCACGGATGCCAGCCGTTCACCTTCGCTCCTTCTGGAAACCACCTTGTCCCTCAAAAAATTTCCGACTCTCTGCGGAGACAAAAGAAAGAGTCCACTCCAGAACGGCGGGGGGAGAGGGTCAAAATTCCCCAAAACTCACGAACACCTCTATTGGCTGGGAGAAGTCCGAAGTCGCTCTGCATTCAAACCGGTCCTGCCCCGGCATGTCACCTTCGAAGACACACGGGTTGACCGAATGTAACTTATTGTTACAGGCCGTTAGTCCTGGTTTGGCCTCCTTTTCAGATGCTTCACCGCTCTTTGACCCCAATCGTTTTTGCAGAATGTTGTATTTCACCCATTTCTCATCTCCAGTCACCATCCGTTTAAGAAATGTGCGATTTCATTCCATTTAGCGAAGTCTTCGCAGACTGAAATTCGATCCATCATGTTGTTTGGTGTTAATTGGTGTGGCACCCAGA
Organism: Pardosa pseudoannulata; assembly: GCA_032207245.1. Lineage (NCBI taxonomy): Eukaryota > Metazoa > Arthropoda > Arachnida > Araneae > Lycosidae > Pardosa > Pardosa pseudoannulata. Next base: position 15,807,792 of record CM063510.1, read on the forward strand.
CATCGAGCTTCTTTTGGAATCCAGTTTTGTGCAAACGGTTTAAAACTGTTTTATCGTCTATTTTTAGCTCCTGGGTGATGCTGCGACTACTAACATTCCAGTCAACTTCGATTATTCCTATGATTTTATAGACATTTTCAAGGACGGGCCTGGATGTGAGAGGTGCACCTTTAACATCAAAAATGCCTGAACGGAATCGACGAAACTAAAATTGCAAGTAATTAGCTGTTACAGTATCGGCACCATAAACACCATTCACAATTTCGGCCGCCTGGTTTGCATTTTCGCCTTTATAAAAGAAAAATTGTAAAATGTACCGAATTTTCTCTTTGCTGACTTCCATTTTTAATACTTTGTAACTCACAACTGAATAGGCCAAACAAGAAACTGTAAAAAAAAAATATTTAGTGTGAAAGGTCACCCTGACACGAGTATAAATTTGAAATTGTTTGATCGAAACTTTACGAGATATCGATCACTACAGCTATCTACCGAAATTATAATGGATTTCTTTTTCCCCAACCTAATATTTCTAATGATAAATGGCAATTTTAGCAAATCAACTGCAATAAAAGGTTCATTTTAATAGTGCATGGTTGACTTAAGTACGAGTAAATAAAATTCAACAATTCCATACCTTTTGCGGCCACGACCATGACAAAATGAACATGAGCCATTTGAACGCCGTCCCGTGCCATTACAGGAAAAGCATCTTTTCTGAAATTTAAAACGGTGATAAAAATCAGATTAAAGAATAAGTTACATTGTGACCACGCCTAAGAAATGAAATTTTATGTGGGAATAGATGTTGCAATAAAGCTTCTGTATAGTGATATTGTCTGTAACTATAAACCTGTCTTTAAGGATATTTTTTTAATTACTCATCAACTCCTTATAAAATCACCACTGTGTTAAATTATATACCTTTTAAGCAGTACGTTTTGGATAATACCTGTTCTACACTTTTCTTGAACCTTCTATTGGCTTATAATTATGCTGAAAAACTTAAATTACTGTCAGGGTCATGAAACTTGTCGCCAAATACCGCTAAAGTTGCCAAAAGGGAAGAATTCACCAAACATGTTTGTTACTTCATTGAGATAGTCCACGTCTGATTGACAAAAATTGCTAACTCTTTGCAACACGCTATGCTAAAATTGAAAAAAAAAAAAAGAAATGTTATAAAAATGGTTTGATGTGCTTGTTTATGCATATTATGTAAAAAAAATCTGAATTTTTTTCAGTTTAAATGGCGAAAATTTTCATATGAACGAAAATTTTCATATAACTGGATCATGCAATAGGCTAAATGAAACTGATTTAAAATAATTAGGTGAAAGAATTTAACCCACCATGCCGGAAAGGGTTAATATTTGAGAAGTAATGCCTTTACAAATACAGATTTTCTAATGATATTAACAGTATGATTAGGGTAACTAAATCAGTAGGTAAAATGTATTAATTCTTATAATTCTATTTTATCAAACTTCTCTGCAAAAACAGCATCAATTGTATATAATTAATGGTATTATTATCTATATATTTGAAACTCAATGCGTTTTCTTCTGGAATTCCATGGAAAGAAATTACTGCATCTATCTTTCCCATTTCAGGCCGAACGATGGCCGAATGGTTAGGGTGCTGGCCTTCGGAACCGGAGTCCGTGGGTTCGAATCCCACTATGGCATGGATGTTCGTAGCCATTCGGAATCGGCTTTAAGCTGTAGGTCCCGGTCTCATTAGCCCTCGTGTTGCAAAAAGTAGACCGTAGCGCTCCTAAACCAAACCAAACTTTCTCATTTTAGTTACAAACGAAAAACATTTGTTTATAGATATGCAAACGTTAGTTTTTATGAAAATAATTGACATCAATTTGGGGGAATTTTCAATTAAATTTAAGAATGCACTTTACGTCAGAGAAAATTCGCTCAGGGCAATAGATTCTCTGCTTAGCAACAACCAGTCTCTACATATGTTTTCTACTTGGAGAATTAATGCTGATATTTTTTCCAGATCACCGAGTTATTTTTCTATGTGCTTTGTGGAAATTTATTTTTTAAATGAATACAACATGTTACATGTGTAAACCTATAATTTTAGGAAATAGGAATTGTTTATTTCGAGCTGTTTCAGTTCCTATTTATGATACTGACAACATGTAATGTTAACTTAGACTGCCAACAGTAGTGGAAATCATGAAATGTTGGCTGTTTTATAAAAATTATGTAATTGCTGAAATTGCCAATTTGTACCTCAGAAGATTAAACAAACTTGCTTTAGATGGATGAAGAATATTCAATAAGTGCAGAACAAACTTGCTTTATCGATTTGTTTATTGAATATTCATTTCAAGTATATCATGTAAATAGTCCAGATACTTTGACTATGGTTACAAGAATAGAAATCTGTAATCTACTATCTACTACGCGCAAAACAGTTTTGGGCGCTACCATATTACTGTTTAGATATGTCATTTCGACTTCCACCTCTTAAAGACGTCAAAAGTCGCCAGAGACAAGAATTTGAAGTGCTACCATGTTGCAGTAGAGATATGTCACAAATGTACACATGTCATAATGATAACTTAGAAATGTTCTGCCTCTACCTGATGTGGGGTACTTCTAGATGAAAGACAACCAAAGAAGATGGTTGTCTTTACTTCAGATAGATACTAACCCGCAACAGCATAACAGATACAGCGCGTAAGGCATGAGAGCTAGCCATTTATCCACAAAAATTAGAAAGAATAAAAGTGTCATTATCAAATCGTGACGGAATGTAGAGCGACACTCCTAAAGCTGATGGTTTTGCTTTAGTTCATAAAATTGGCTTCGCACTTATTCCTGTAATCTTTAATTGTTTAATAGAATAAATCCTTGTGTTTCTCTTGAAAAATCTTCATTAAGTATCTGTACTGAAGTACTTTCCCACGATGGTCAGCACGTGCATACACAACTGCGGAAGAAATTTCCAAGAAGAATTTAGGTGCAGCTGTTGACTTTGAGTTTTTGGGACCCCTGCGGAGAAGTTATAGATCACGGAATGGCGCAAGCATAACGGTCAAGCTCTCATAGGGATGTAACCGTGAGTTATGAGGGCAGGGGCTAAAAAATAATGTTAGCTTTCACAAAAGGGGCTATTTTAATGAGCCCATTTGCACGCCTGAAGGAGGTGTAGATGTGGGAAAATTTCACCAACCAGCGATTGGCAAAGAAAAAAAGGGTGTTAAAACCGAGGTGATGAGTTGGGAAAGAGAGTGAAGAAAAAGCAGTACAAGTCGGGATTGAAGAGTTGCTGGACATCCAAAGAACCCGGACCAGCAGTCGATTCCCGAACCCGCATGTCAGCATAGACGTACAGCAAAATAACGGCTTCTTCACCAGTACCGACGCCCTTTACGCCCGTAGTCCAGCACCGTCGTACAGCCTGATGAAAGCCCCAGCCTGCTCCCTTGTAATTACTAGAGGTAAACTTGACCTTATTCATAAATCATTACCTTGGGTCTCGGAATCTTATGATTTATTAATAACGCATAAAAACAAAAAGAAATTAATGAATTGTTTAATGATAAACGTCGAGTAATGAATGTTATATATATATATATATATATATAGATATTAATCAAGAAATAATGTTTGTAAATTACTGTACATAATAAATGTTTTAGTTCAAATATAAGGTATCTTTTTACTGTGTTTCCCCTTTAAGAACGGACACTAGTGTTAGAGTTATAAGTACATTACAACAGTATCATTATTTAATATAAATTCTATTTATTCTAGATTAACTTAGCAAATTTGTAACTTACCATGTATATGTTGGTTCATAAATGGAAATCTAAACTACTTAATAACTACTACCAAAATTAAACATAGGCAAAAGATGGTTACTATAGAAAGTAAAAGTGCAAGTACTTTTCTTACTGAAGTAGTATATATAAGTTAAAAATTCCTGTTTAGTTAGATGCTGCTCGAATGAATCAATATCAAAATTATTTCTCCAAATTCATATTAGTTTTATTCTTTCGCAATGCCAGAGAGTATCTAATGAACTTACGCGTCCCCTTCCATGGCATCTCGAACAACGCACGCGACAATTTCCCACGCATACGTCACAGGGTTTGACGTAGGCCGTGTGTGGTATTTCCACTTTAACTTTGCCATGAAGGAATATATTTGGTGGTTCGACGATGATATCCCATGGAGGAGGAGGAGGTCCGTTTTCTGGCCCGTCGATGTACTGACCTGAAGGGAATAAAAAATGAACATGTGAAAAGGCAGTGACATACATTTTATGTAACATTAAACACGTTGACTGCCAACTACGAGATAACTCTTAGATTACGTTCTTGTCTAGGACGCCAACTACGAGTTATCTCGTACTATGTTTACTTGCCATTTTGCCACCCTCAAAGTTATCAACTGAGAACTTAAAGGACATTGTAAGCACGAACATATTTTACGTGCCGCAGTCATCTTTAAGGGTGTTTTGGCTACCCCAAGGACAAGGGTCAAAAGGGGTGTCAACCTCCCCTGAAACAGAGGTTTCCTAGTTGGAAAAGAAGGAAGCGAGAGGGACTCCCGACTGAACTTTTAAGACAGCAGGTTGATTTAGAGTGATCTCCTTTCTGGATGATAGGTTACATCTGCATTGAGTTGATTTATTTTACTTAAACGTTTCTGTTTGTTTAAATAAATGAACCGGTGTTAAGTTTTTAATCATCTATGACTCTGGTCATTTCGGCTCCATGCCTGCTTCATTATACTAGACAAATGCGAAGTCATATCCAAAACGACTAGGGTGTGAATGACTATCGAAATAGAGACAGCGCGACCGCACGGCGCAATAACATACACCATTAAGGTGAAAGAACGACTTTGCTCTAGTAGGTTCTCGTAATTTGAAAGCAGGGACCAAGCAGAAGACCCATAGACTTGGCCTGCCATCTCCAGAGGTATTAATTGAGAACTTGGAGGACATTGTGACCACGAACATATTTTACGTGCTTCAGTCACCTTTAACGAACACAGCGGATCTTAGGCCGACTCGGGTTCCGAACCCGCAACCTCTCAGTTACGAGATCATTGCCTTTGCCAACTGAGCTACCGATGCTCAATCATTAGATAGTTAAACAGTAGATGCCGATTTCACTAGCTCTCGTGTAGTCTAATAAAGTACTTGTGTGCTTTATTCTTTATATAGCGCTTGAACTTTATATAGCACTTCAAACGAATCCTTAGAGGAAAAGAAAAAACAGGAACGTAAAATAGCCACTTACCAATGTAAGGAACGGATGCTAATGCAGATTCTCTTTTCTCGGCGAACGTTTCTAGCTTGTACTAAAAAAAAAGAAGACAGTGAAAATTTGAAATCCTCAAACCACACTGAGACAAAAACTCAAGTCTTCACATTTCCTCTTCACAGAGTTTTTGAATGATCTATTTTCATCTACTTTTGGGTGGAATATAACTTTTTTTCTTACCAATATGCTAAATTACAACATATTATTGTACTGTTTGGAATGTAAACGGATTGAACAGGCACGGGTTATAAGTAATTGTTAAGAATAGGCAGACATTGACCGTTATTGAGTGAAATATTACTCAAATATTACACGCATAAAATGAATGATAATGACAGAATATAGACAGAATAATACTCAAATGACAGAAAGAACTTTTAAAGATTTGCTTTTTAATTTGAAGTTTTAATTAAATTTGTGTAGATCAAAATATATTCTTTTAGACGCGCATTTTCTAGATATCAAAAATAGGATTTATGAGAGAAAGACAAATTTCTTTATTGTGTAATAACCACACAGCCACACTTTCTTGTTTAAACTATATAATTCAAAATATTCTAATAGTTTTTGCCCTTTTCTCTATTTTAGATCATTGTTTTCATGTTGCGCTATATTTTAAAATTTCATTTTATTCTTCATAGGTCAGTTTAAAAAGAGTTTTAAAATAAACATTATTATTATTATTAAATAATATATGAAGTGAAATTGAAAAAGTACATAGAAAAGTTCCTGTACTGTGCACACGTCGTACCTGGCCATCTGTACAGGAATTATTTTATGTATTTTGAAAAATTAATACGGTACAGTTAAAAAAATATTTTTTCAACACTTGTTCCTCAGGCTGAATATTATATTAATATCTATTCACAGACCTTCTTACCCATCAGTTCAATATATAAAGCTGTATTCTTTATTGGTGTTTCAATAGATAGATAGTTCAATTCAACAGATGTTTCTTTATCAAGTTTTAAATGGTAAATACAATCAAGCTATTTCGAAGTACTGCAAGTCGACCATCAAACTATTTTCATAGAAAATTCAGCTTAAATTTAAAACCTCCAATTTACTGTAAATCAGTCCAAGTTTATATAGTAATAACTAGAGTGTTCCCTGCAGAGTTAGATTTAAAAGTCGTCGATTTTCAGTGAAATAATTATCGTAAGTTAATTCTTCGAACACAGCAATCGTCGAGGAGTCAAATACGCAATTAACTTGATCGGTAAAAATCGAGAGACTTAAATACGAACTTACATGGAATGCGGCGTCGTTTTTGATTTCTTTTAAAGTCATCTGCTTCACAAATTTCGAACTGTAACAGTAATGTTCCTTTACGTAACGAATGCATGCTTCGTAGATATCATCGTAAACAAGCAATGGTGGGCTGAAATGTTAAGAAAGTAACTACAAATTAGTGCTACTTTCAAATATGGAACGATCAAACTACATAATTAACTGAAATGAGTTCTCTGAATTCAGAAGAGTAATTTTCTTAATTAAACAGAAACACATTTATTGTTGTTGCTTCCAGATTCGAACTTTTAAAATTCTCTGATTCCAGACATCAATCGTCTTAGAAATAGACATCCCCCCACAGCAATGCTCCGTACTTAAAATTTCAAAAACATAAAAGTAACTCGAGATAAAACAAAATCCTAGCCACTCTGTAGAAATTCCGTATAAACACAGCTAACTCCAGATTATATCTTTCACTGCCCAATCATTATTTCAAGCTCCAACTTGGCTCACAACCTGTGATTCTCCTTTACAGTTTCCCAGTACCAGAACTTGAGGTCATTGACATTCTAGTATTTAGACGGTCCTGTGTTTGTGGATATACATAGAAAACCTTGAACAACAACATTGAGGATCTGAATTTCGGTATGCACTATACCGTGTCATTTTCTTTAATTTTTTCCCTAGATTTGGTATATCCATCGCCCAAATCGCGACAGTGTAACCTGTTTTTAGTTGCATTGGTCAACTTTAAATATCTAGACAACTCAATTAAATTGACTGTATTTTGTATTTAAGCTACATTTTGTACTCCTATTTTCAAACTTGCATATAGCCCGTCATATCACGGGATCAGTAAAATTTTTAATTTTCCAGAATTGTAAAGCACTTCCCAGATAGCAAAGTTAGTTTGCAGCAAACTTGCAGCAGTCTTGGTATGCAAGCCTGCAAACTTGCAACAAGTTCAAAATGACAAGTCTGCAAGTTTGAAACAAGACTGCAGCAAGTCTACGCAAACTTCGAAGTCGCCATACCTCCAACTTGCAGCAAACTTGACATGTAAGTTACAGTACACTTGTCGTGCAAGTTTGCCGCAAACTTGCCATATCAAACTCGCAGCAAGTTCATTGTACGGTTGAGAAAAGTTGAGAAAAATTCACTTGAAAGTTAAAATTTTCAACATAGGTGTAACATGGGCCAATACACGTGCACGGAAACGAAAGCATTGCTTAGTGAATTAATAAAATTAACACATCTATTTAATTTATTAGAAATTTTAGATAGTTGCAAATTATAGAGAAATGCTACTTTAAAAAACAACCACACTTGAATAATTAAAATAATAAATGCCTTTTAAAAGATCCATAGCAGCTTGCGGAATGGCGCGTCTGCCATGTTGTCATTCTTGTCTTTGGCCGGGAAACGTTTGCGCATGCGCTCGTTATCTTAACTCTCATGCAATGATGGGAATTTTCGCTTGCTCCAAGTTTGTCATAACAAGATTGCCACAGTTTTACAGCAAAGTTCCTTTGCAAAGCAGAAGTCGCTTTATGCTCCGTCTAACTTGGAGGAGTTTTGCTGCAAGTTTGTCGCTTCAAATTTGTTATGACAAGATATTATCCAGACAAAATCAAACTTGCTGCAAGCATGCATGCTATCTGGGTTTATGAGGCAGTTAAAAAATGGTTTGTTTTTTGTCTGAGAATTATCTGATACACTCTCAATAATTTGTTTATCTTCATACTCTTCTAAAGTCTCCCGATAATGTAAATGCAGTTTAGAATCGCATTTAATTCATTTAGAAATATAATTCAATGTTTTCTTAGCTACGTCAAAATTATCGTTAAGTTCTTCCCAATATTGTTGCCACAATAATTAATGGAAGTAAAGAAATGAAATTATCATTTCCACTACACCCTGGGTGTAGGTAGAATTTATTGTTAATACCGCTGATAAAAATTTTCATTGCTACAAAAAATAGTCGATGATTAAATTTAAAACTATCACATATGTAAGTAATCTATTATATAAGCCAAATATAAAATAAAACTATTTACGTAATATCTAAGTAAACATTAAACGTATAAAACGTATGAAAATAATGCAGATCATATTAAATTATTTAAAATAAGAAATGATAAAATGAGATGGTTAAAGGAATGACGTCATAATGCTAGAAAAAAATGTTATTTTTACCTATTTATTATGTGACTAATTGATAAATAGAATCGCCTGCTCTTAACCAGGGAAAATAGGGTTTGAAATAAGGGCATTAAATGATAGAAAAGGGTGGATTTCGAACGTTGCTAACCCTAACTCCTCAAGAATCCAATATGAATGCCTGTATCCATTCCAGGTCCAACTGCTTCATAAATTCGAGGACACAGATAATTTAGGTTATTTAATAATAGCCTAAGTTATATAAGAGATTCAATTAAATTGACTGTATTTTGTATTCAAGCTACATTTTAGATTCATATTTTCAAATTCAATTAACCAGTCGCATATACATAAGCTATCAAACAAATTTGAAAACACGACTAAAAACGCCATTTGTAAGTTTTGCCCTAGAATAATTCCAGGAACTTTTTTTCAATCCTTCAAACGACTTTATCTTTCATTAGCTACGCTCATCACAAATAAGGATTCATTCTATTACACTTTGGACAGTATTTTGCTTAGGAAAACTTAAATCTAAATATAGGAAATTTAAATGTATATATACACTGACCAAATTTAACTTGAATATATATCCAAGTATAGTATGGGTACTTGTTTATAGTGTTATTATTATTAACCCCTTAACGTGTGCACACTTGAGTTAACTCGAGAGGGCTTAACTGGCCAAACTGTGCCCACTCGAGATAATTCGAGCGGCGTTGTACTTTATGTTGCTATAATTTTTCAAACTCTAATGCAATCGAAAATTGATAATAACAAAGTGAAAGCAAAAAAACAATCGTTTTATTGATATTTATCATTTACATGGAATTGTAAGCTATAACACTTACTTATTCAAGTATCAAATATATTTTTTTCTACTTATCACTTACGACTCATTATTTTTGTATTTTAGTAATTTTCTAGGCAAGACAACGTTCTAAATTGTGTATTTTACATTAAATAAAATTGATTTTTTTTGGCAGGCCTTTTTTAAAAACACTGTGCACTTAGGGGTTAATTGTAAATAGTGCAGTTTACAATTAATGATAATAACACTGTATAAAATATTTAACAGCAGTTTTAACCTCGTTCCGATTATGTCTTACTTGTAAGTCAGCGTTCGAGGTACGTCACAGGGTACGTAAGGTGGAGCTGTGGGAGCTTCTAAAAGTTCAGTATCACCTATTAAAGATCGTGAGATGCTTCAGAGAAATAGAAATAATAACATATAGAAAGTTACCTTTACCATTTTACTGTTATTTGTTTTTTTCCAAAGTCAGTATAAAAAGACTGGAAGGGAATTTCTACTTAAATCAATCATTTTCATCAGGCCAGATTTTTCAAAAATATGTATGTTGGTGCCAAAAGGAATTTATTGACACATAATTATCGTTTGTGAATTGGTTAATGAATAAGAATAAGTTATTTTCCTATAAATTTTATTAATGTTGATATAATAATCTTGTAATTCTCCTAAGTCTGGATCTGGTTTGTGTGCGATTATGGAATTTTTTGTTAAAAAATCCTTGGGATTGAAAATGTAATTTTTGTTATATGATATTATGTTTGTTGTTTTATGTTTTATGTTTTATTTTTTGTTTTATTAATGTAATGGAGTATTTATTGTTATCTTGGATCTGGCTTGACATTTTATGTTTTGTTTTGCTGTTATCTCAACTTGTCTCAATATAAAAAAAAGAATAAATGAATAAATAATGAAGGAAAAAAAAATATTCAGACCAAAGTCTTTCCGAACACTTTCGCGTTTCTAGTACAGTGCTTAAACCCTCCAGTTAGGTTATTTTTATAATTTTTGTCATATAGTGTTCCTTAAGTTCTGTTGCTGTCCTGATAATTAGTTATTATTCGTATGGCGAAAATCTGGGTCGGGTGTAGAAGTTACTTACATTTACTGTTAAATGAAAGTCATTAAAAAATTAAAGATAGACGAAGATTACTCCTTTAATACCATGCATAATAAAACATTTTGGTGGAATACCAGTGCTAGCTAAAATTTTGCAACTGATTTATGCTGGTTTATATTGATATGTGATAAGGCTTTGAATCGGCTGAAAATGTTTTCGATATCACATGAGAAATCGCACTTTCTTCATCATAAAAAGAAATCGTAAACTGAATTTGTTGCTCTTCCGACATCAACAGGTTTACGTGTGATGCCGAAAGCAAGGTCGTAAGTCATGTTTTATGTAACTTCCACACTATGGTCAATTGTTCACCACTTTCTGATAGTGAGCTTGGATGGTTTAAGGGTTGCATCCAGATAGTGGGCCACTAAATCAGCCGAGCGTGTGGATTAGTCCATGGGGTCTACTGCACACATTAGTTGCGCATCTGGTTGCCTTTGATCTTTGGAGAAAAGCTGCCTCCGAAGCTATCTTCCGCCAAGGCCATTTTATCGTCTGCCATGATAAGCCATACCCCATGCAGACAGTGGTAATGGCTTGCAGTGGACCATAGTGTGGAGGGCCTTTACAGTTTTTAACACTTCTGGCCATGGTTTAAAATTACACTAAAACAGCCGATGTAAAACCTAGTACTAGAAATAAAATAAAATATTATACTCACCAATAAAGTATAAATTATCACTAAATATTGTCGTTAAGATAAATTACTAAATATGTAAAAGATATTATAGCTTTATGTAAATTCCCTTGAAATCTTTATCAGAACATCATTAAAATAGGTAGTTAGTCATAAATGAACAGTTAGTAAAATTGTTAAATGTTATCAAACTTTTAAGAGTCCAATTAATACTTGATTTAGCCAATGTTTTACGTATACAGTATTTAGTTATATTAAATCCATAATGTAAAATACTAAATTACGTTCATCAATTTCGTGTATTACTGTTATATTGTTTCTCTTTATCGTATTTATTAATATCTATCAAATATTTAAACATGAATTGAGTTTAACGATGACAGCAATGAGAAATATATAGAAGCCAAAATATCGATTTTGGGGGGTCAGGTATAGTCTTTGAATATTAATGCTTATTTCACAACATTTTTTAGCAGTACAAAACACTTGGAGTCTTGTATTGATGTTCTATAAATCATAACCTGAAAATCATAAGTGAAAGTTTAAATTAATTTATTTAGCTTCTAGTAAATATGTTCAAAATTTCAGTAATTTATTAGTAATATGTTTATTTAAAACAAGTTAAAATTTTGAGGTAAAATATTATTTTAAAAATTATTAATTATTATTATTTAAGATATAAAAAGTACTAGCCAATATATATATATATATATATATATATATATATATATATATATATATATATATATACACATATATACTAGCCAATTTTATTTATAGGATGCATCTCAGATATTAGAATAAAAATTAGTTGTTATCTTAACCATTAGTGGAAAATATTAAGAGAACTGGGTAACAATAGTAAAAAAGTCCTTTTTCTAAACAAAATATCTATAATAGTTTTCTGAAGTATGGGTCAGATTCTGCGGTTCGAAATGCGTTAATTTTAATTAACTTTTATAAGCTATGTGATAAATTGTCAATAAATTCCATAGAGGTATGACAGTATTAAATGTGCCATATGTGTTACAAGAATTTTTGTTGTAAAGAATGTGAAGAATGAAGTTATTATTAGAGAAAACTGAATTCTATGCTGTGGTAATAATTATGTGGTAAAACGCATTTCGATTTTCATTCTTATAGGGGAAAATAGAGATGAATGGAACATCTAATATTAACCCTTTGCACTCGAGGGCTCCGGAGCGGAGCCATTTAAAATTCAAACTCGAGGGCTGAGTTACTACGGAGACAATGCAAATAATTTTCAGTTTTTAACACTTCGCTTGCTTATTTTTACGTTTTTTGCAGTATGTCATTGGATCGCGGGTCACGTAAAAATACGTATTTATTAGATTTGGGGTGGTTAAAAAACTTGGTAATCATAAGTTTTAATTAAAGAATTTAACGTACCTTCAAATTCTGGATTTTCATTATCCAGAGGTGCTGAAGGCATTTTTTCTGACTCTTCATCGTCTGAAAAAATAAATTAATTAATAAATAAAGCAGAAATTTATCTTTGACAAGTACAGTAAAGTCGGATTACCCGTCACTCAGGTTAACCAATATTACTTTTGTTTACAGGTGACGTTTTGTTTCTCTTTCGGTAGTTTAATTACTGTAATAAAATTGTTTTATCGTTTTCATTCGAAATCACAATAGATTTTTTTTTATTTCAGAAACAGTTACATTTGAACATAAGAAATATAAAATTTTGTGGGGTATTGGGACACAAAAGGTTTATGTTTCACATGTTATTTTATTAAATAATCACTTATTTGTCTAGTTTGCTATATCATGCAGAAAAAAATCTGTTTTATTTAAAGTCTGGACTTCCATGAGGTGGTTAGTATAACCATTGTGTAACTATTCTTAACGCAAGGCATCGTCTCATTAGCCTACGTGTTGTGTAAAAGTAAAACTCAATACTCCAAACTTGACGTGCTTGGCTCGTCCAAACAGCATTTCCCAGATAGTAAATTTAGCTTGGAGCAAACTTCCAGCAATCTTG
>CM063510.1:15826059-15833559 GCA_032207245.1 Pardosa pseudoannulata
TGTTGAAATATATTCCTGTAGTTTAGCTACAAAAACAGGGCAAAAATTATGGTGACATTTCGTAAGGAGAAAATTACATTGTGTAATATAGTTATTAATATTGAGAAGAAACTATAGCAGAATGCATTATTCACACTAGCTCACAAATAAAAGATAATACAAGACTAGCTGCTTCGCACCCAGCCTTCGGTCTGGGTTATAAATGTTCCTAAATATAGTTTTAGAAAAATTACTATAGATAAAAGTAGTAATAAAAATGTTAAATTCTCATCGTATTCTCACGCAAATTACCGTTGAATATAAGTTTATTAACAATACATTGTGTAGCAGAGAGAGTGGAAGTGAGATTTGTAACCTTCCTAAAGAAATTACTGATTCCTAATTAAAACTAAGGTCATCTACTGGGACTCATATTGCGACACTGGATTGCGACATGAATGTATACAGCAACCTTATGGAAGGTTAGAAACCCTACACCACTTTCAGATCTAAAATATGTGTAAGGATTGCTTCATTAATGGAAGCTGGAGGGAAAGATCCCACAATTTTTACTAAGCCCCTGTTAATAGTACTTAATTCCATTTTTATAGAATTAAGTACTATTAACTTATTAATTATTGAAGGTACCAACATTTTAAAGGAAAACAGCCATAACCCCTTTCATGTACTAATAACTCAATTCCTCTCCTATGCTATACAATAGATTAATATGGGATTCCGAAAGTGAATTTCATGAAGTTGTAAGTATATGTCTATTACTCGGTTAATAGCGATAAAAAATTTCTGAAGTGCATTCTGAAGTGCATTCTCAGAAGTGCTTCGGCAATCTTTAAGCGATATACTTTTTGCTAAGTTTCTTGTGTGATATTCTAAATAATTGATCACTTCGTTCAATTTCGGATTTCCTTTGATCATAAATTGTGAGTAGTGGTATAAGGCACTCTAAGAAAAAAAATCCCATTTTATGGGTTTCTTAAAAAATAACTGACTGAAACTAATTGTATCCAGTTTTAATGGCACAAAACGTTATTTGTATAAGGTTTTAAAATTGTTATACCCACATAAGAGCATTTATAAGCAATATATTGGATTGCTCACACATTCTATTGCGGAAAGGTGTTTATTCAAATGACTACTTCGAAGCTTTGTTGAGTACAATTAGTTTAAATTTGAGAATTAAAATTCAAAATTTGTAGCATATTTTTAAAATGTCTATTATTTTTACTATTCATTTTGTTAAAATATTTTGCCCTTTTACAATTGCTGTTAGAATCCCATATTAGTAGGTTGGTCAGATGTCGACATTTATAAACGTTTACCAAAATGGTACAAAATTCTATTTTTAAATTTGTGGCATATATGAAAGTATATTACTAAGAAAATGTGCAAAATATGTATTTACAAGATATACTTACTAAAACATAGCTAAGATTTATGAAACAGGTAACTGTTTTCAATAAGAAATGATTCTTACCTAATACACCTTTTTTATCAAAATATGTAAAAAAAGATCGTTATTATTGTAGCTCAAAATACTTTTACATCATTATTGACTTATTGTGCATTAACATTATATTTGTGATAAATATTTTTAAATTAAGAGAAAATTATCAAATATAAAATAATATGAGTAACAGGATAATAGGAGAAACTTCTAGGGGCCTTAATTTGGTAGGTATTTAGCTTTTATGAATTAACATAATTGAAACTACTCAACCACTTTCGATTCGAAGTCATGATTCTGGAGATGTCTTGTAGTATATTCAAATGCGTCGTTAGGTAATGTTCAACATATTCTATTGTTGTTTCTCATGCCATTTGGACAAGCCAAGCACGATTGAGCCTGCAGTCTCTCTTAACATATTCTTTAACTAGTCGGCAATGGAACTTGCATGGCAACTTTATCTATAGTCTTTCGTCTTATCTATAAAAAAATCATAATTATATTTTGTTTTTCATTGAGTAGGACTTCAATGGTTGGGTGATTTAATTCTCACTTGCACTCCACTCATTTACTAATAGTTTTGCTCCTCTATCCTGATTTGGCCCCATGAACACTCCATGAACACAAACTTTATTATAAATGTTGTACTACTAGAACTAAATCATTTTTCTATATTTTCCACTCTGATCTGGTATGGCTGATTTGATTACATACTGGACATTGTCCATCAACTTTGTCTGTAGTAGTTTTCCTTCTCTATCCTAATCCCTATATAATAATAGCCCAAGTTGTCTGTCCGTGAATTTACGAAGCGGTTGTACCTGGAATGGATACAGGAATCCATATTTGATTTTTCATGAGTTAGGGTTAGCAAAATTCGCAGCGAGTTCGAAATCCACCCCATCACCACTTTTTAAACATTTAATGGTATTATTTCAAGCCTTATTCTCCCCTGTTAAGAGCAGGAGATTAAATTTTTCATTTTGGATATCATTCATATATACCACCAAATAATCACTGTCAATATTAAAGCCTCTGCTGTCCATTCTATCACGTACGCGACCCTCATATATTCTACTTATTCCTACACCGCATGTTAGCATGGCACGCTCAGTAGAGTGTCTGCCTGATTAATTGCCCGAGATTATAATAATATAATTGCCCGAGCCCGAGTTAACCCGAGAAGTACTCTCGGGTTAACGGTTCTGGCCCCGACGATGCCAGGTTTTTCTAAATGTCTAATTAATTTAATATATTCTGCTTTTTTTTTTAATTCTTATTCCTAAAGTTGTTTTATTATTTTTAAAATAAATTTTTACTATTTTTTCAACTTTTTATGATTTTTATTATTTTTATTATATTAAATTCACGTATTTTGTACGGATGTCCTTGGCCACATAAACACTTTTCTATCCTTTAAACTTTCTTCTCGTCTATTTTTATGTGTCCTTTCACCTTTTAGCTGTTAATTTTTCTGCTCGCCTTCATTTTTGTGTTTATTGAAAGAAATCTCTGGATTAGAGGGCTCGGCCCATGCAATCCAGGCACATGCCTACCGGGGTGATAGTTTCATTCCTTTACTTCCGTTAATTACTGTGAAAAAAAACTGAAGAACTTAACGATAATTTCGATGTAGCTAAGAAAACTGTGAATTATCTTTCTAAATGAATTTAATGTGATTCTAAACTGCATTCACAGTATCGAGAAACTTTAGAGGAGTATGAATATAAACAAATTATTGAGAGTGTACCTGATAATTCTCAGACAAAAAACAAATCATTTTTTTATCTGCCTCATAGAGTACTTCACAATTTTAGAAAATGAAAAATTTATTGATTCCATCATATGAAGGGCTATATGCTAGTTTGTTATAATTGTGTTGTCTCTTGATGGTCCATTTCCATTGCCTAGATAATTGTAGATTCTCCAAGGTTGTTAATTCTTAAATCATTTTGGCAAATACCTTTGCAGCTATGTGATAGGATTTACATGTGTTGGCCTTAAATTTATTATAATCGTGCTTGGAATAAACCTTATGTGACGTCACACTTTCTGACTTCAAACGTGGGAACAAAATCTGTATCAAGCGTTATCGTATTGTCGTTAAAATTTACAATATTGTACCGGATTCTCTAAAGGGCCCTCCACACTATGGTCCACTGCAAGTCATCACCACCGTCTGGAGGGGATATAGTGTATCGTGGTCGATGATGACAGACGATACAATAGCCTTGGCGAATGATGGCTTTGGAGGCGATTTTTCTCCAAAGATCAAAGGCAGCCAGATGCGCAGCTACATTGCGCAGTAGACCCTATGGACAAATCAATGCGCTCAGCTCATTAGTGGCCCAGCGTGTGGATGCGACCCGTGAACCATCGTTCTAGGTCACCATCGAGAAGTGGTGAACAACTGGCCATAGTGTGGAGGCTACATAAAAGAAACTTCCACTATACATGAGTCCCTAGTAGCCG
This sequence comes from Pardosa pseudoannulata, assembly GCA_032207245.1. Classification (NCBI taxonomy): domain Eukaryota; kingdom Metazoa; phylum Arthropoda; class Arachnida; order Araneae; family Lycosidae; genus Pardosa; species Pardosa pseudoannulata. The sequence continues at coordinate 15,829,976 of CM063510.1, forward strand.
AACCGTTCAACCAATCGAAATGAAAGTTTAGATATAGTTATTTTAATATATGGGGTCCAGATTGTGATGATTTAAAACAATAAAACTCTCACAATTACGGTTACAGTGACAAAATTTTGAAATTTTCGAACAGCAACACTCACTTTTTTCATGTGCAAATTGATCAGAACATGGAAAAACCTTAAATGACGTTGGAACGAGACAAATATGACTCAAATTGGCTGCGTAAAACATTTGCAAAAAAGAGCAATTCACCTCGTTGTTTCCCTCAAAGTGTCATCTTCGCACGAAACGAGACGGATTAGCATGAACATGGAGAAATAATTTTTCCAGACTGCTTATACCACAAGCAGTGCTTTGAAAGAGTGTTCTGTGATTGATTGGTGATTCTACTGCCAATCCGAGTGACTTATGCAAAGTGCATCAATACACCTTCCCTTTTATTGTGATTGGTTCTTTACGATGCTCTTCATTGCAAATGTTTTACCCAGGCAATTTACGTCATAGGTGTTTAGTCCCAACGCCATTTAAGGTTTTAACGTGCTCTGATCCATTTGCACACGAAAAAAAGTGGGTGTTGCCATTCGAAAATTTCGAAATTTTGTCACTGTAACCGTAACTATGAGAGGTTTATTGTTTTAAATCATCACAATCTGGACCCCATACATTCAAATAACTATATTTAAACTTTCATTTCGATTGGTTGAACTGTTCGGCCACTAGGGACTCATATATAGGGGAAGTTTCTTTTAGACCACCCGGTATTAAAGTGTTACCATATTGCAGTCGAGATATGTTGCAGGTGACATATTCATTATAATGACGCCAGAAGTCGTCATTACGACGCGACAGAAAGAAAGAATTATGGTACCAAATTCACCTCTGGGGTGACTTTTGACACCATTATGGCGCAAAAGTCATCTGTGACATTTCTTGACTGCAATATGGTAGCACCCGTAATGATAAAGAATCAATTCCTATGAAAAGATAATAGTCAAAACGCCTGAAAGAAGAGCTGGCATTAGGTGTATTTTGCCGATCGAAAAATCCTTAACGATCACATGTGGCTTAGACACGCATCCTAGGGGAGGACTAAAGTTTATCTCCCTTTACCTAAAGTCTGTAAATGAAATGTTCATAGTTAAGAAAACTGCTCAGGTTAACAATCTTTTTGAAAAACACAAGCAAGAACTTCTTAATACCTTTTTTAAATATTCATAAAAATAATGAAATGATACAATCGATACATTGGCAGTAAAAAAGTGTTTAAACTTAAATGTATAATTTATATATTTTTCCTGAATTTGAGTTTTTTATTTGTAATACTTCTTACTTTTGTTGATGCTTTATCTGTTTTAACCAAGTGGGATGTAAAAGTTGGAAATAAAATAATTAAAATGCAATTTTTACTTTAAGTTCAATGTTTATTTATCATAGTTTAGTGTGACATATTGAATTTCGTGCAACGGTTATGATTAGGTTGAGCTACAAGATAATATCCGGGGTGTACGCCTGTTTGTGGCTCATCAGACGTATAGCTCCAAGTTAGTCAGTGCCAGTTAATACATATAAATGGCTTTTTAATGTCATCATTACGTTGTTTTATTGAAAATTTGACTTTTGTCTATTGAAAGTGTCTCTCGACCCTTGATCGAAGGAAGATCAAACTTTTCATGGCTGTGCTGCTATTTTATGGAGCCGACACAATATTAACAGTCGACACAAAAGTAAGTTTCATAGAGACAAAAAAAATCACATGTATTTCTTAGATATAATATATACAGAGAATGTTCGCACATTTTTTAGACTATTTTGGTTAGCGGTATTAAAAAAATTGTTTGTTGAAAAATAAATAACTGCAATTGTACTATGTTTTTAAAAGTCAAAATTATAATCTGCGGCTTGAGAAGCTTGTTTTTATTCAAAATGGCGTTTATAACGAAGCAGTGGTTCGAAGGCTATATTTATGCTCTTTCCGAAGAGAAGTATTCATATTCCGTTATCCAAAAACGATGTGAGAGTCATAGTTTTGTGATATCTAAAGCGTCGATAGGTAATATCGTCAAAAAAGGAGAAATGAAGAAAGGAAAAAAGAAAAGGAAAACATCAAATTGGATCTTCAAGTGGGACAAATAAGTGTCCTAGGAAAAAACGAACGTCTACGACTATTGCAAAGGTACGTTGTTTAATGTTAGAAGAAAATCCCGCTAGTCAAAAGACAGTCACAAAATCATTAAAATGCTCGGTGTCCCCTGTAAACAAAATGATACGCGTTGATTTAAATCTTAAGAAAGCATGTGTAAATGTGCACCGTCTTTGTCTAAAGCAAATCGATGAACGAATTACACGCTACAGAATTTTGTATGAGAAACATTTATCCAAAGAAATGTGGAAAAAATTGTCACAATAGATGAAACATGGGTGTATTCAAATGATTGTAACCAAAAAAAGAGCCATTTAAAAGGGGAGAAAAAAAGTTCAAAGAATCGAAAGAAAATTTTTCTAAGGGATTCATGATTGTTGCTGATTTTTCATATAATGGCCAGTTAAAAATAAATTAACTCCAATGATTAACTCCAAATACTATCAGGAACATATTTTATCCCCAATTTTTCTGAATGAAATACCATCGCTTTACCCGCAATGCCACCAATCTGTGGAACTCCATAAGCAAAGCTAGAAGTCACACATTAAAATCCACTGTAAATTTCCTAAAAGAAATTGAACAAAAAACGGTATCAAGGCCATACCCTTCACTGATATCCCTACTAAATCGCCCAATGTATCACCTATGGGGTTTAGTGCATTCGGACTTTTAAAATCTGCATTATCCAAAAATCTTCCCATTACCCTTACAGAACTCTGGAAAGCTGTTCAGGAAGAATGATATAGAATACCTCTCCTTACACTTTTAAAGGGATTATTATACTAGAAATTACGGTGCTGCAAGATAGTTCAGAATAAGGGCTATCAAATAGAACATTTAAAACACAAGAATTTTATGTAATTTAGTTTTGCGACTACAATATACATCGTCTAAAAAATGTGTACCTATGTAACTACAATTTATATCTGTTTGCACTTTTAAAGCCTCTCGCAGAACTCATGGGGACCCTTTAGAGACATCTATCAGCACCCTAATTCGACTAATTACAGTTTGAAGTGCACTTGGAGTAAAGATGAGAATTTTTTTTTAATTGAAAATGCAACTATTTATAATCATAATTTATTCTATAAAAAAGGTTTTATACAATTTTTTATTGTACAAGCAGCGTTGTTTTAAATTTGAAATAGGAGCCATCCAACTACAGAAGTTCTTTTAGACTTTGGCAATATCTTCTTATAGACATGTACAACAGCAAAACGACTTAGCTCGAACACACTCGACACAACCTTTTTAGGAACTGGTCAAACTTATGCATACACTCATTCATCCTTCCGCAAGTCAGAATTTAGATACAAACCAGAGACCGACTCATCCCTGGTTCAGTACCCCCAGAGGTATAATTTGTTATCGGAACTTGGAGGACTTTGCAGTCATGACATATTTAACGTGCCCCAACTGCTATTAGGAACACGGCGGT
>CM063510.1:15838559-15844695 GCA_032207245.1 Pardosa pseudoannulata
ACTCCTTTGAATAAGACATTTAATGGCTGGGAAAAACATTTTAAGGAATTAGAATGAGAGAGAGGGGTTTTTTAAGGAAATGTGAAAGTTAAATAACTTTGATATATTACAAATATATACATATATCCCCTATATAATAATAGCGTAAGTTATTTGTCCGTCTGTCCTCGAATTTTTTGAAGCGGTCGGACCTGGAATGGATAGAGATCTATATTGGATTTGTGATGAGTTAGAGTTAGCAAAATTCAAAGTGAGTGGAGTTTATCTTCTCCTAAACTATCGATCCGATTCTAAAATAAATTGATATAGATATGCTTTATCACAGCGAAAAATACTGTCATCTGTAAAACGTTCGAAATCTACCCCTCCCCCCCCCTTTTCGATCGTTTTAATACCAATATTTCAAGACTTATTAAACCTGGTGAAAAGTAGGTGATTAAATTTATCAATTTATCACATAATAAATAAGTAAAAATATAATTTTTTCTAGCATTATGACGTCATTCGTTTAACCATCTCATTTAATAATTTCTTATTTTAACTTATTTAAATATCGTCTTCATTATTTTCATACTTTTTATCACTGAACTTAGATATTACGTAAATAATTTTCTTTTATATTTGGGTTAGATACATATGTGATAATTTTAAATTTAATCATGCATTATTTTTTGTTGCAATGAAATCTTATCACCGATATTAACAACGAATTCTTTTGATAAAAGTATAGGAGTATATTTCACGGGCTAATATGTTTCTATCGTTTTAGTTACATATCTTGGAAAATTAAGACGTTTGTTGATTTGTGTGCTTGTTTTTTATACATAATCACACGGTTTGTAACTATCGGTTGAATTCAAACATCCCCATAACTAATTTAGCTCCCTCGCTATTTGGGATTTAACTGTATCCCTCACTATCAGACATTACTTTCCAAATACAGCAATTGAATTACGGCAAACTTCTGAAGATTTTCCCTGAACCCACATCTTTGAACCAATTACATTCCAGGGTGGTCAAAAGACCTGGAATTAATAGAGGCATCCATATTGGATTTTTGATGAGTTTTTACAATTCTGAAAAATTAAAAATTTTACTGATCTCGTCATATAACAGGCTATATGCTTATATATATATATATATATATATATATATATATATATATATATATATATATATATATATATATATATATATATATATATATATATATATATATATATATATATATATATAATTGAGCCAGGCCAATCAGATCTATTTGCCGCCTGCCTACAAGTGTTTCGCCAACCCTAGTAATATAATTTCTAGTAGATTCATTCACAGGTCATTAGTGGTTTTGGAGCCTGGATTTTTAGAGCTGATATTATATAAATTTGATGCCCTGAATTCAAATACAGCATTAGATTTTGCCTAGCAACTCGTATTTCTGAGATTTACCATTTTGGTAAAACATACGTACACTATTATAAGTTGAATCCATAGATCAAATAAAAAAAAACTAAACGTGGAAATATATAATTAATATATTATAATATTATTAATATCTTATACAAATATATTAATTATTAATATATTTTATATTATTAATATATCACACAAATATTATTGCATACAAAGATAGAGGGGAAAGGGAATAGAGGAAATCAACTATACTCTGTCTAAAATATTTATTATAAAAAATTAAGTTTTAATTTATAACAATAATATATAAGATAAAAAATTTATGAATACAATTAAATATTTAATAATTTACATAGAAACTAGTGTAAATAGGCTCGTATGCTTTCCCCAACTGTATTTTGTTAAGGTGAAATGAAGTATAGTTACTTCGGAAAATTCTTTTTCGTGACAATCTTGAATGTGTTTTGGTACATATATTTAAACTCCTGCAGTAATCTGTCATCAAGTTCGTATCCCATCTTCCTTGATAGTGGACTTCCATAATTTTAATATCCTGGTAAAATCTTTCACCTTGTTCCTCACTGGTGTCTCCTATATTTTCAGGAAAACGGTTTAAGTATCTGTTTAAATAGTGCACCTTAATGCTGATATTGCATCCAAGGGATTTGAAACTCTCAAGCATCTCCTTTACCAGTTCAACCTAGTTTTTAGCTTTGCATTTCCCCAGAAAATTTTCGACAACCTCAATAAATGAAGTCCAGGCTTTTCGCCCAGTCTCATTCATCGCATTTACGAAGGCAGGATCCTTGATGAGTTGTCTTATCTGTTGGCCATTAAATATTCCTGCTTTAATTTTTTCCATACTCAATTGGGGGAATTTTGCCCCTATATTTGAAAAGCATTCTTATCAAGAGCCTTTACAAACTGCATCATGAGGCCCAGTTTGATATGCAGTGGAGGAAACATAATTCTCTTTCATTCAACTAGGGTTGATGATATTCTTTTCCCCAACGTTCATGTTTTCTCTCTTGGGCTACTCTTTTATAACCCAGTTTTGTTTCTGCTATCCCAGAGATACAAGAAGCAAGGATATTTGGTGTGACCACTTTGGTGTCCAAGGAGAAAGTTTACCAGTTTTGAGTCCACACAAATCCCTCTTTTATGTCCATGATACTTTATCTTCTCCAACACCAAAGCTATTATGCTGTATTCTTCTTTCATTTTCGCTGAATGTGCAATAGGTATTGAGCCATATTTGTTTCCATTGTGGAGACGGACACATTTCAAACTTCGCTTTGAGCTATCAATAAATAGGTGTCAATCATCTGGAAAATATTCAGGGAGACACATTTTATCCAGGAGTCTTCTAATTTCATGGCAAAATACAAGATTATCTCCTTAAGAGAAAAATGGTAGAAAATTCTTTTCTCTTGTACGGTAAAAGGTAATTTTTGTTCCTTGTTCCAGTAAATTTTTGTCCTTCAACCTGAAAGCCAATTATCCAGAAGCTTCTTTGACAGGTTGAGATCTCTGGTAAGGTCATTTACCACATCCTGCTTGAAACATTGAAGAATTGATGATTTTCCCTCGTAATCACTGTCATTGTCATTAGTATCAGAAGAGTGACCAGAGTGAAAACTTTTGTCTTCACAGAGTTCTGGTAGTGTGTGAAATGTTGGGATGGGCACTTCTTCTGAGTGAGGTACCGGACATATTGCAGATAGTAGAACAGGATAACTCCATCTGCTATTGTTGTTCCGATTGATTGCAGTAATATTTACTTGACAGAAATAACAGTCATCGCAATGGTTTAGGGGTTCTTTCCAAACATAGGTATTCCGACTTTAAGACTTTTTCTTTTTCTAGTAGCTCACTGTCGTGAATGTTCTGTAAAACGTTTACAGACCTTATGCGGTGCCCACGTTTTATCTTGATCGACAAGCTTAACACCAAAGTATCCAAGATAAGCTCTCTTTACAACGTCACCAACAGTTTTTCTGGTTTCCTTGAACATACATTCTCCGCATATGTAGCAAAACACATCACGATGATTTGCACAACTGTTTCTACTTGAACTCATTTTATTTCTATATATCGATACAAGTACAACAATCTACAACACAGTACGTTTTAGGTTAGTTTTATAAAATCTCTTTCCTAAACTCAAATATTAGAAGAGGATAACTTCTACTATCCTGTACGACGACAAGAATTACTCCTGAAAAGTTGCTTTTAAGTTTCAGAAATAGTAATTTTTAGGATCAAATTGTAATTCCAAATTTTTTAATTACCAAGAACAAAAAAAGGCTTGGAATGAAAGAAAGATAAGGCTATTCAAAAATAGTAATATCTGAAATAGTAATATACCTTCCTACGTTAAAGTGTTATTACGATATATCATTGATATCAATATAAATTGGGGATATACTGAGATATTAAATTTCTGATACTGTTTAGTCCTAATATATATGTATTATATATATATATATATATATATATATATATATAGAGAGAGAGAGAGAGAGAGAGAGAGAGAGAGAGAGAGAGAGAGAGAGAGAAGAGAGAGAGAGGGAGATCCTTGCATATATACAAATACACGAACGCTTGAGCATCTTCGGGTGCTTCAAGCAGCAAGTAACAGCTTCAAGGTGTAGCAAGTAACAAAGAAAAAAATTAAGAGGAGTAAAAAAGAATCTCACCAAGTCACGATCAGTATTCTGCAGCACTTTAGATATCCTCCACCATCACATTTCTCGCACACCACTTGACCAGTTCCACAGCATTGAAAGCATCTAGAATTTGTAAAGAAATCTTAAGTACTCCGAGACAAGTAATCCGTTCATTTAATATAATCGCTTTGTCTCATTTGATAATGGTAGAGTGGTTTTGGATTAAACACTTCACAGTTTTGCCCGTACATCGTTCGTGTTCTTGGAAAAGGAGTAGCTGCACATACACCGCACCGGAAACTTATTTAAGAATGGTTATCCACTGATTTTTGGTATTTACATTTCTTTACCTTTACATTTTGTTTATCTTATTTTTGGCTCTAGTGTTTCTAACACATAGCTGTATTATAACAATTACATTTATCTAAAGGGAACACATCATCTTTAAGGTATTTAAAAATTGAAAATTCTTTCTTAGTTTTCGACTTATATCATTTATAATTAATATCATGCAGGTATAATTTTATATAATTAATTAAATAGTATTGCTGAATTTACTTTGTTTCTAAAAAAAAAATCTTTTTGTAAAGTGAAGAGTATATGCTTGTTTCAAATATTTAAAATTTTTTGACATACTGTGTGTAGTCTTACAACAACATAAAGTGAGTTTGATTAGTAACTTTCGCTTTTTTGTAAGCAATAACTATTTGATATAATTTTCCATCTATTTAAAAATTATCAGAAATCTTACCCCAGAGGTATGAATTTTTAAAAAAGCTTAAATTATATTAAGAAACTACTAACACAATAAATACCAAATAAAATAAACAGCGACGGAAATATTAGGTATAATTTCCTTTTAAGTCATTATAAGTATTTACTATAAGAATTTGATTGATATGTGTAATAGTTTTTTTATTTAGAGTGTCCCGAGGCTGAAGAAAAAATTCGAGTAAAATGCATTTAAATTTTAAACTAATTCATATTTTTGTTATAGATTCATTATAAGCTATACTTAAATAGTTTAAAATTCCCCATCCCATCTTTTATATAACTGGATAAATATCGGAAATAAAATTGTACAGTTTTCATGTTCTAATTCAAAAATTTCAACGGGTTTTGCTTTAAAAGATTCAGAAAATTCTGAAAAATAAGAACGTTTTTGTATAGTGAAGAGTATGTGCTTGTTTCAAATATTTAAAAATTTTTGACATACTATGTGTAGTCTTACAACAACATAAAGTGAGTTTGATTAGTAACTTTTGCTTTTTTGTAAACAATAACTATTTGATATAATTTTCCAGCTATTTAAAAATTAACAGAAATCTTACCCCAGGGGTATGAGTTTTTAAAATAGCTTAAAAGATATTAAAAAACAAACTAACACAATAAATACCAAATAAAATAAACAGTAACGAAAATATTAGGTACAGTTTCATTTTAAGTCATTATAAGTATTTACTGTAAAAATTTGATTGATATGTGTAATAGTTTTTTTTTATTTAGAGTGTTCCGAGGCTGAAGAAAAAAATTCGAGTGAAAGGCATTTAAAGTTTAAACTAATTCATATTTTTGTTATAGATTCATTATAAGCTATACTTAAATAGTTTAAAATTCCCCATCCCATCTTTTATATAACTGGATAAATATCGGAAATAAAATTGTATGGTTTTCAGGTTCTAATTCAAAAATTTCAGCGGGTTTTGCTTTAAACGATTCAGAAAATTCTGAAAAATAAGAACGTTTTTGTAAAGTGAAGAGTATGTGCTTGTTTCAAATATTTAAAATTTTTTGACATACTGTGTGTAGTCTTACAACAACATAAAGTGAGTTTGATTAGTAACTTTCGCTTTTTTGTAAGCAATAACTATTTGATATAGTTTTCCATCTATTTAAAAATTATCAGAAATCTTACCCCAGGGGTATGAATTTTTAAAAAAGCTTAAATTACATTAAAAAACTACTAACACAATACCAAATAAAATAAACAGCAACGAAAATATTAGGTGCAGTTTTATTTTAAGTCATTATAAGTATTTACTGTTAATATTTGATTGATATGT
>CM063510.1:15844795-15974795 GCA_032207245.1 Pardosa pseudoannulata
GTCATCGACCGACAAAGGAAGAAATTGTTTTTGTGTGACTCGACTTCTTCAAGGGCGAGGGTTAAAAGAGGGTGTGTGTGTCGCTCTCCCCTCGAACCGAGGTTTCCTGTTGGAAAAAAAAAAAAAAAAAGACGGGAAGGACACTCCCGAGTAGACTGGCAAATTGAGAAGGTGGCTGAGAATGAGCTCCTCTCTCAACGATGGTACCGATATTTTTCTTTAAATGTTTTTCTTTGTTGTTGAATAAATCAACGTTGTTAAGTTTTGCACTTCTCCCTTCTGCTGATTTTTTTTCGTCTCCCATTCCTGCTCCATTTTCGAGACCCATGCAGGTCATAATCAACTGACCGACGATTTAGGAGATAAGACATTCGCGGACCGCTCGGCGCGCATAAATGATTTACTAAGCATAAAGGCATATGAAGCGTTGACTTAAAATGTCGAGCTACATGGATCTGAAGCAGCAATCAACAATTATCTTGGAGTGGTTAGTGCAGATGAAACGAAAATCTCTCGAATGAAATGAAACAAATGAAACTAACCTTTTGGAATCGAGTGTAAATTCAATCAACGTGACATCAGAAAACAAAAGTGAATTCATTAAATTGCAACAAGATCAATCTCTAAGACATGCTTGGGTTTTAGCTGAAAACGGCAGAAATTCCTTCAAAGTTCAACATGGGTTGCTAATACATACTGAAAACATGTTCGGCGAAAATATTGACCAAGTAGTGCTTCAGAGTGTAAGAAGGAAGTTCTGAAAATGGCACATGAAATGCCAATTGCTGGCCATTTAGGGGAAAAGAAAACGAAGCAAAGAATTAAATATTTTTACTGGCCGTCCATCAAACAAGATGTTAAATAATTTTGTGAAAATTGTCATGGTTATCAAAGAACGAGACCCCTCATATACAAAGATAGAATATCTAATCACCCTATTGTAGGGCTTGAAGCACCTTTTGACGTGAGGAGTATTGATTGTATCTGGCTGCTCCAACCTCCATCAAAGAGAGCATACAAGTATATCATTTGTACAGTGGATGTATGCACCAGATGGGCTGAAGAAACAGCTGTAAGGAAAGTAAGTGCTAATACTACGTACAATGAACTGTTGAAGATCCTTACTCAAACTGGTTTCCCCAAATCTGCATCGATCAAGGGATAAATTTTACGGCCAAACTAAATAAAGCTTTCTTAGATTTAATCGGAGTTAGCCCCAAAGTTCTGTATGCCTGGTCACCCTGAAAGCATGGGGGCTGAGGAGACATGGAATCGTACCCTTAAAGACATGCTTATCAAGAATGTCCAGGAGTATGGAAGGGAGTGGGACCAACACTTGCAATTTTTGTTATTCGCCTATCTAGAAGTACCTCATAGTACTACCGGAATATCTCCATTCCAGTTTGTGTTTGCCTCGCGAACCAACGTCTATTCTGAAAGATGAATGAAATGGTCAAAGGGAGATTGTGGTCACTCCATCTCAATCTATTGTGACTTATTTAGAAAGCCTAGAGCAAACTCAAAGATGCGCATCAACTAGCTTCTACTCAAGCAGAAATAGCTCAAAAAGTGATAAATCAAGTACAATTTACGCTTTAAAATGAAATCTTCCTTTCATTGTAGGAGAATAGGTATTAGTATTAATCTCTTCAGCGTCACATAAGCTACTCAACACGAAGCAAGATCCAGCAACCGTAATCGAGCTAACAAAACCACATTCTGCAAAGGTCGAGATGGACATGGGAAGTATCCGTGAACTCTAAATCAACAAATTGAGGCCTTGTGGCTAGAGTAGACCCGATAGGTATAATCTTCGAGCAAGTTTTTGGCGACGTTCATTACGCCCCTGCTGAGCCCATGGGAAAAGTCTGTAACTGAGATTTGGGATCATTTACAAAGAATGAAAGGTAATTTGAAGGAATGACAGATACTATTTAAGGTGCTAAAGAAATACCAGGATGTCTTTGGCTTTGGTCATGCCAAATTGGAAAAACATGACATAAGAGTTACAGCAGACTGCTGTCCCAAAAGACTAAGGCCTTATCGTGATCCACTTTCTTCTAGAAGAGGTTGACAGATAAAGGAGTTACTAGAATGGGATCTCATTGAGCCCAGTGATAACGATTGGGCCCATCCTGTAGTATGCGTAGCAAAGCGAGATGGTAGTACGATACTTTTTATAGTTTTCAGACTTTTGAATGGTTTTACTGTCCCCAATGCTAGGTTAGAGCTTGTATTACTGAGATCGGTCACAATACTTTGATACCTGTTATTTCCCTTAAAATTAAAAATTAAAGGATTAAACCATTTTCTAAGCAATACTTCTTTACGTCGTTTTCAGATCTAAGTCCATGACTTATCTAATGAAACTAAAATGCGAAGTGCTTTCGAAACTAAAACTGTATATTGCACTAACAAATAACAAATTTCAGAGAAAACTAACCAGCCTTCGAAGTGACAACGGGGGTGAGTATACGAACGCAGAACTCTAACAGTACCTAGCAAAGCATGGTATTTACCATGAATTAACCGTCCCTTACTGTCCATCCCAGAATGGAGTAAGTTAGAGGAAGAACCGATCACTGTTAGAAATGACGAGATGTCTCCTAGCTGACTCCGGCATGCACCATAAGTATTGGGCAGAAGCCATGCTCACAGCAAACTATACAAAACCGCTTACCGACAAAACCTTGTAAGAAAACTCCATACGAATTGTGGAACAAGAGAAAACCCGATATCTCTCACTTGAAAATATTCTGATGCAAAGCTTTTGCATATATCCACAGATCTAAAAATGGAAAATTAGATAATACCTTAGAAGAAAGTATACTTGTGGGTTACGATAGTAGGAGCAAAGGGTACAGAATTCTCATGGAAAATGACAAAATCGTCATCTGCAGAACAGTGAAATTCATAAAAGAAAATCATGCTGACGTTACAACCATTTGCTTCAATAATCGTGAAACTTAAAAGGAGGAAGTAAGCAAACCAGATAGTGAAGTCTCAATAAAAGATGATCATACTACAGATGTTAGAAGATCCGAAAGAATCCCGAAAGACAAACCTCCCGATCGATTTGGATACCACGTGCAGATTTCTAACAACCTAGAACCCAAAAGTTGGAATGAAATACAAAATTTAAAGGAAGATGAGAAAAGAAAATGGATTAAAGCTGTTTAAGAAATGACGAGTCTAGAAGACAAATACATGGGAAATAGTAGACTTACCAAAAGATCGAAAAGCAATGGCTGTAAATGAATTTTTTAAAGTAAAACATAACGAGAAGAACGAAGTTAGTCTATACAAGGCTCGTCTTGTTGCAAAAAGATAGTCAGAAGCTTGGGAGTGACTATAACGAAACTTTCGAGCCAGTTGTTAGACATTCAAAGATGAGGTTATTTCTTACCAGCGCAGTCTACAAAGGAATCAAAGTGAGACATAGATGTGAAAACGACCTTTTTGCATGGCAACCCAGAAGAAATCTTTATGCAGTAGCCCGAAGGACACATTAAGGAGAAGAAAAAGTACTGAAATTGAAGAAAGCCATATACGGTTTAAAACAAGCAGCTAGAGTATGGAATCTAAGAATTGCTGAAAGTCTACTAAATAACGGATTTAAACAAACCGAAATGGACCCATGCCTCTTTGAAATGGTGAAAGATAAGAACATATATGTAATAGTATATGTTGACGATATCTTAATTGCAAGTAAAAGTGAAAAAGAAACTACGAATCTTATAGAAAACTGAGGAAAGTGTACGATAAAAAGGACCTTAGAGAAGTAAGCAATTATCTAGAAATACAAGTAACTAAAGAGAAAGATGGAAGCAACTGTCTTTGTCAATGAAGAAAAATTGAAGACATTGACAGAAAATTCGATTTAGAAGCAGATAAACCTACGTATTTACCAATGCACCCAATATTACCCGATAACACCCAGTATAGAAAAGGAGTTGGTGCTTTGCTGTATTTAGCCACAATAACAAGACCTGACATTGCAAGCGCAGTCAGTCAACTCAGTAGTTGAAATTAAAAACCTAGAATCAAAGATCTTGAAGCCATAAAGAAAGTTATAATCTACTTGAAAACAACCAAAACATGAAATTGTGGATTACAAAACACTTATCTTTACAACAGTGATGCGATCCCGCTGTATCGAATTTCCACTCCGTACCTTCATTAATGTTACTTAAGTTTGATTCCACAAGGAAATTTACCCAATTTTTACGGTTTTTCTTTGAGCCTGTACAGGAAATATTAGTATTAGAATGCCTAAAAGGATTCTGTCTACTTTGTTGCTTTGACGTCAGTGAACAATCTCGTTGAGAGCTTAACTGTCTGTATTGGAGTTTGGCGTTGCGGCTTCTACATCGGCATTGAGGATTTCCAGAAGTTCCTAGACTTGCTTCTGGATACTTGGTCACTTTCTCGGTCAGCAGAATAATTTCTTTGACTTGGCGAAGAAGTACGGCAATTTCTTAGTCGGCACTGTTGTCTCAAGTGGTCGGGATTACCACACTTTAAACATATTATTTGCTTCTGTTTAATTAGCTCAGTTTTTGCAGCTGCTTGTATATCCACCTTGGGTGTGGCATCTAAATCAGCCTCACGTAACTTTAAACGCGACGCTTCGGCTATCAGTTCAGTTACACTATCTGTAAACACAAATTTTTTATCCGGCCATTTTAAAATTGCCTGAACTACAGAATCGAATGATTCAGGTAAATACCTGATCAATTGAAAGCTGAAATATCGTTCGTTAAATTCTTTGTCTAAATGTCTCATTTGTTCGGCTATTCGCAACAGTCGTGCTCAGTAAAGGTTGGCTGGCTCGTTATTTGTAATTTTACACTCAAATAAGTCTGAGAAAAGCTTCATATAAGCTCGCGAGTCTGGGTAAAAATGTTGACGTAAAACCTTTCACGCATACCGGATCATCGCATATTTCAATCACACGCCTGTATTCCACTTCTATGTTTAGGTAAATTATAGAAAGTGCCATATTTGCACGAGTTTTAAAGTTTCGTAATTCTTAAACGGTAATTATAGGCGGTTTTTCAATAGCAGAAGCATCCGATTTCTGAAGTTTAGTAGTAGGAGGTAATTCTTTCTTTGTAATTAATCCCCAAAGACCTCTTTTCATTAAAACATATTTCATATCCCAGCTCCAATTAGGATAATTTGTACCATTTAATTTGGAAATATTAATTTGTGAATGCGTCATCATTATCAAGCCTTTATCTTTTAAACAGTAAAAAATAAAAGAATTTACGTTAAGATTTTGCACAAAAACGTTTACTTTAAACTGACATCTCACACCATATCCCCCCTGTCGTAAACATCTACATGGACTGATATGTAAAAATTCACGGTTTTTACTAAAGATATTAAAATATAAACTGCGTTTATGAATTACAAAAAATAAACATCGCCTGTCATTTTACTTAGGATACCTGAGCCCATAACCTTTTGTTACTTACTGAAGATAGTAACTAATATGTTAAATGCAATGGAAAATAAAAAAAATAGCTCGAGAGGACAACAAAAACATCCACGGTCTAAAAGTATAAAACTCAATTATTATTTACATATGACATAACCTAAGATATTAAATTTAGTAAACATAAGTATAAGGAAATGAAACAATTAGCGTATTTAACGGTCAACAAAACTTAAATCAACTTAAAAACAACGAACCA
Source organism: Pardosa pseudoannulata (assembly GCA_032207245.1). Classification (NCBI taxonomy): domain Eukaryota; kingdom Metazoa; phylum Arthropoda; class Arachnida; order Araneae; family Lycosidae; genus Pardosa; species Pardosa pseudoannulata. The sequence continues at coordinate 15,850,495 of CM063510.1, forward strand.
GCCATGAGACAAAAGTAATACTACCTCCACGATAGACAAACGAATAAACCACCCACTCGGCTAAGCTCAAAAACACTGTATTTAAAGTAACTAGGAATGCCCCGGAATGACGCTTCAGGGAAGAAAAAAATTAGAGATAAGATTTAACCATGGAGTCTAACACATACCTCATGAAAGTTACCAAAGATTTGCTTTTTGAGATCGGAAAAGCTAAATTAATCAGCGTGTCCGACTTAACCAAAGGGATATATTGCAGATACTCATGAAAGATGAAGCTAAACAGTACATTGCTTTCGTCACTCATTCAGGACATTATCAATGGAAGGTTCTGCCTTTCGGATTCAAAAATGCGGGAAGTACCTTTCAAAAGTCTATAGACAAGGTGTTAGCAGAGCATAAATGTTATTGTCGGTCATATATTGATGACTTAGCAATCTACTCGGAAATCCGGAAGGATCATCTTTCTTATATTGACAATTCTTCAAGAGTCTAAGAAATGTTGGTTTGACTGCGAATCTAGAAAAGTATAATGTGAAGTTTCTGCGAAAGGGAAATTCGGAGATTGCTTAAGTTGGCGAGTAATTATAGGGACTATATCCCAAAGTTTTCTGAAATAATGTTACCATTAACCAGTCTGACTAAGAAAAGTATACCCCAGAATATTCCGCAAAAGCAGAACTATCTTTCAATAGACTTAAAGAAGAGTTGGTCAAAATACCATCGCTTCACACACATGACATCGGAAAACCTTTCCAATTATATACCGACGCTTTGCTTATGCAATTGGCACATGCCTCGCCAAAAATGATGATTGGGGCAAGGAAATGCCCATATCATTTTTTAGCAAGAAATTAACCCCTTGGTAACAAAAATGGTCCACAATAAGGCGATTTCACGCAACAGTGCGCATCTTAACTTATAGCAATTTTGGCTTTAATTTAAAACGGAAGAACAGCTTTATTGGTTGCCTATTATCAGGTTAACATGAAAATGAATGGGAAGGGCATTAAAGCCGTTCATGACGTTGCATGAAATCCCTCTATTGAGAGAGAAGCCTTTTGTGTAATAAGGCAATTTCACGCAGCAGGGCACATCTAAACTTATTACAATTCTGGCTTTAGTTTCAAATGAAAGAACAGTTTATTGTTTGTCTATTGGCTGTTGTAAACATGAAAATGAATGGGAAGGGCATTATAGTAGTTTGTGACGTTGCGACAAATTGCTCTATTGACTCTTTGAAAAAGTTTGATACGTGGATCTTCGGCGCTCAGGTTCAGATAGTGTCTGACCATAACCCGTCACTTATTTAACTCACGGAGCTAAATTTTTGCGTTGGGCATTAGCGTTACAAGGCTATAACATGAAGTGACTTATCGTCAGGGTATCTCACACGGTAATGCTGATGCATTATCAAAGTTGACTGTGAAATCTAATTGAAAATTTGATTTTGTTTTTCTTTTTTAGGGTATTAAATCTTAATTTAGAGTTCATTATAAAATTCAAATGTTTCTATTTTCATTTGTTAATTCTAATGTTTTCATTTAGCTGTATTTGTATATAGGTACTACATAGTTTCTCGTGTGTAAAATGTTCTTTTTTCCATTCTTTAAATAATTATAATTTGATAAATTTGGGGGTGCTGCATATCCTGGAGCACTTCCTATTTTTTCCAATTGCGTTTGGTATGTTGCTGCTGCTGGGTTTTTGATGTTTTAGTTATAAAGCCATACGCTACAGGTAATTACCTTAACCCCTATCAAACAAAGTCTTGTTTTGGCGACTACATTCTGTGTTGACTGAGTTTTTACTTAGTGTTGAGAATTTATCTTTGTTCTAATAGTAACATTAGTAACCAGCAAAGCCACAAAAATTTTGATGACATTTAGAACAACATATTCATGTGAAAAATGATTTTCAACATACTTGATCAACCCTTTAGCGGGCCAAACGATGGCCGAATGGTTAGGGTGCTGACCTTCGGAACCGGAGTTCGTGGGTTCGAATCGGACATTGACATGGATGTTCGTAGCCGTTCGGAATAGGCTTTTAGCTGTAGGTCGTCCCGGTCTCATTAGCCCTCTTGTTGCAAAAAGTAGACCGTAGCGCTCCAAAACTAAACCAAACCTAACCCTTTAGCGGACAGTGGTTTCGTAGCGAAACCACCTATTAAACATCTTTCTTTTAAACTTTGCTTTTTAGAGTACTTTACTTTATATTTTTAGAATTATTTACAGCTTGAATCTCATACATCTGTGACGTATGGAAGCCAATAATGTAGAATCAATATCTTCTGCAATTTAAAAAAAAACTTTTTAGAGACATGAATGATTTTTCGATTTTTTTTTTTTTATGTTTTTGACATTTTAAATTTACAACAGATAATAATTCTACACTTAAATTTTTTTGTTTAATATAGGTATTCAAACTTGCTGTACCTGAGAAGTCAGTAATTCAATCTATCCTTCTCGTGACCCCAAATAAAAGTACCTATACAAACAACATTTATAAATTGTTAAGCTATTTATTTATTATATCATTTTAAGGATTCTTATTTATTGTTCTTTTAGTATAGTTAAAATTTTCAAAAGTAAAAGTATAATGTTCAAGCTGTACAAGGGGAGTGGTTAGTCAGTTAAACAACTCCTCAAACCCTCCTAATATGGTTTTATGGTATGGTATGGTTTGGAGTGCTACGGTCTACTGTTTTGCACACAAGGGCTAATGAGACCGGGACCTACTGCTTAAAGCCGATACCGAACGGCTACGAATATCCACATCGTAGTGGGATTCGAACCCACGAACTCCGGTACCGACGATCAGCGCCCTAACCAATCGGCCAGCGTTCGGCCAAACCCTCCTAAGGAATGTAAAGAAAACTTATCATATATTTTACATTTACAAGGTTCATAGATAAAATTTATAAACTAATTACACTAAATTCCAATGAATTTATTTTGGTGACCTTTAAAGGGTTAACAAACGCGAAATTTCAGAACAACGTAATGCAGAATACGAAGTGCGCCCGCAGGTAATATCTGTATAGCTAGATTTCGATTGTTTCCGTAAAAAAGTGTAAGTATATCCCAGTCACTTGACACGGGGATGTATGAGTTCGTGATATGAGTTGCAGTGTTACCAACCCTAAAAAAACCAAAATCCTGTAATAATTTATCTTGTTTGTCGATCAGTGAAACGACCTTATATCCCCTATATAATAAGTTGTATTGTCCGTCAGTCCTCGAATTTATGAAGCGATTGGACCTGGAATGGATAAGGGTATCGATGTTATATTCTTGATGAGCTACGGTTATCAAAATTCAAAGTAAGTCTTTAAAATGTTTAAAATCCGCCCTTTATCCCCTTTTAGAGCGTTTAATGCCATGATTTCAAGCCCTATTTTCCCCGGTTAAGAGTAGGCGATTACATTTATCAATTAATCGCATAATAAATAGGTAAAAATAACATTTTTTTATAGCCCTTTCTTTTTTTTCCTTCCCCTTTCGTTAAATAAAATTTAGTTTTATTATATACGTGATCTATATCGAAGCTCATAAGATACAATGAAAACAAGCAATGTTTTGCCAACGAAAAGTTGAGTTGTAGTCAGCATTCGTATTTGTTTACAAACATGCACTTTCTCTATATGAGCGGACTTCACGGGTCTCCCAAATGTACCGCCGTACTTGCTAAAAAGCTGGCCTCGGTCAAACGTCCCAGAAGCCTCCACGAGGTCAACGCACCTGCGTAAAAAAATGTCGAAAAGCCCCGAGTTCGCGAGTTGTAGCTTGTTTGGGGCGCCTGGGCTTGAGCCGAATCCCCGATGATGAAGGTGAGGAATCACTCTTTAGGGTGTGCATCGTAAAATACAAAAATATATTACAAGTGAAAATTATTTAAATGAGTAAAGTCTTAAAGAAAAAGGAAAAAATAATAAAGGCGCCCTAAATAGCTGAATTTAAAAAAAGTAAATAAATAAAAGTAAGGAAGAAAGAGAAGAGATAATTTAGTTTAGTTTTAGGAACTTATATTAAAGAATTTAAGTAATAAATGTTTTTGGTGGATGCAAGCGTCCAGTAAAAAAGCCCAGAGTCGCAAAATTCTAGGCTTTTTATTCCTAGGGTTCAGTTACGGTCCCGCCAACCGTTTTCTGTACAGTTACGATTCCAGTTACCTGAAAACTCCAGCTAAGGTTACAGCTAGTTAATTAGTCGAATTCTCATTAGCTGACTGTCCTTTCTGGAATCATCTCAAGATAATGCTCCGGAATCATTACCACAACCGATCAAGGCGTGTAGCCTATTCAACCCAATTGTCAACTTTCCAGACACTGCGTCGCCACGCTATTGTAGTCTGGTCAAGCACATGGGACCCAGCTCGGCTGATTCCGGTCGTTAGTTGTTCTAAACAACGGGGTCTCCACAACATAATGGGGATTCATAACAAAATTAGGATCCACTGATTTAGATCATAATCTTTGTCCATATTCCGGTCTTGTAATATATTTCTGTTCATGTGTTCGATGTTGGAGTTGGGAAGAGATAGGAACCGAATATTTTTTAAACGAGATACATCTTTTCTTTTCCCCTCAGTCGAACAAGCTGCTTCCGTCATAGCTCAAATCAAGACATCCAAGTCAGAACCTCGAATGGTTCTCGTTACTCAAGGTCCAGAGAGCGTCATATTAGCAAGTGGTAACAGCACGCCTCGTCGCTTCCCAGTTCCAGACGGCATACCTATCGTGGACAGTGTAGGCTGCGGAGATGCTTTCGCCGGAGCGTTCCTTGCTGTTTACGCCCTGACCAGAAATGCGGACAGGGCTGTCAACGCTGGAATCCAGGCGGCAGTCCAAATCCTACAAGTGCCCGGATGTGAACTGCTACCTGGAACAGTCATCCCTTTTTAAACAAGCAATAAGTGTAAAAGGGTTCTCGTTGAAGAAAAGTGTTTTGAGCAAAACTTAGCAGAACGTCCAGAAAACTTCGCGGGATTTGATTTGATGGTAACTATTTCAAATAACGTAAACGCACCAGTTTTTTCATTTTATTAAAACAATTTGAGTTTGCATATTTCTTTTCTCTGAACCACGAAAAAAATTATAGAAAATTTGGTAATACTATTATTACTAATAACGAAGCTGAGTTTAAAACGAAAAGCCAAAGATGCGTTTATCTTCACCGACTTGACGTTACCACGTGTTCATAACAAGGAAAGGAATTAAAATCACACCCATTTGGAAGGTATCTACATGTAACGAGCTGAAATGTCTTACACGTAAGTAAAAACAAAGCCCTTTCTCTGGACGTTGCGGTTCATTTCGAACCTTCGTTGTGACGTAATTTTGACGTCAGCTTGCGGACGTTATGTGAGCAAATGATCAGGCTGAAGTCAAATTGACGTCACAACGAACGTACGTCCAGAGTAAGCCCCCAAGAAAGCTCCAGAATGCTCGTGGTCAATTAGATACGAATATAAAACATGATCAGACGAAACGGTCTTCTGTAACGAAATGCAACTCTTACCTACTTAACCTTTAAATCTCAGCTTTAACAGTTTCTTGAGAATAAAAGTTTATAAACATTTCGAAACAGGGTAAAATTTATTGAAAAAGCATTCAAACAGTACATCAATGAAAATAAATTAGTTTCAATTACGCCTAAAGAACATACATCTTGACAATGATTACAAATGCAAAATGTATCTAGGATACTTTCTTGATAGAGCAAATGAGTCAACTGAAAAAAGTTTCCTGACAGATAATGGATAAAGAAATTACTATCTCAATACTGTCAAGATTTTTATTCAGTCATGATTTCCATAATTAATAAACATTTTCCCCTGTTGCACTTTAATTTCAACGGTATATAGTCTTTTAGAATTATGCTGCATCATAAATCCATTGAAATTTGCAATAGCAGTAATGAAAGGAAAAATAGGGGACAGAAAAGGAAAAAACACAAGGCAAATTAACAGAAAATGCTAAAAAAAAAATTATACTTCAGTTAACTTTGTGTAAATACTTTTTAAAATCAGACAGAAGCTCACTTGTTTAAAAAAAAAAAAGCATTTTAAAAGCATATACACAATAAAATAAAAACTTACCTACACTAAAATGCAATCCACTTTAATAATATGTAATCTTCTATGACAAAGGTCTGCATTACAACTGTATAAAAAAATACAATCTTTAAAGCAAGATTCAAACTTTCTGAGACATGGGGTTTTATATTTGACAAACTAATATATACCTGGTAAGTTACTTGATGGTATTAAACAGTTAGACTTATGGGTATTTGTTTTAAAGTATACATTACAATTTCATTACACATCCATAAAACAGTTCAAAGTTTCTTGGATGTCCTATGATAATTAGTTATTTTATAAATCAATTTTAACTGTAAAGAATAACTGATGAGGGATAATACTACTTTAAAAATATTAAAAACCTTTTTTTTAACTTCGTAATTAATCTAAATTTCAAACTATATAGATACTCAGATTTCAGAAACTTGTGTTGGATGCATTTATAGTGGGAACTCCAATTTAGAGTCGAACTACTAGAAACATCACAGCTATCAAATGAATTCACAAACTGGTGTTAAAGATTCTGAAATTTAGCCACTAAATAATTATATTCAAAGTTTAATAACGTACTTTTAAAACATTTTAGATTTTGTAATGATTAAGTACCAAATCTAAAGGAACGGGACAAAGTACTACAGAGGATTAAAAAAAAATGAAGAGGGAACCATTTCACTTTTTACTTATATAAATGATTGATATACTCTTGTCTTTTGAAGGAGTTGAATTAATACACATCAATATCCCTCAATTAGGTATCCATAAACTTTTTATACTTGAGCCCAATCTAACGAAAATTTTACAATACTTTTGCTTCAAAATTCATTAGTATAAAAATTCTTTACAAAACAAGAATATCTAGTAAGCTTAAACAAATATGCATATATTTTTATGATTACTAAACACAAAATACTACATTGAAAACTTGAAATATTATAGGGGGATTTCTATATGTAAAAATCTGTTAGCAGAAACCATGGTGTCCACAGTTAGAGTTAGTCATGTCCTAGTTAATCTATGGAAAATCAAAAGCGATTTTTATGTGTTAATAAAACGAACAATAACACTGGAATTCTGGAATTTCCTAAATTCTTATAAACGAGAAATTCTTAAAAGTTCACTTATTGGTAGTATTGCTCTATCTCTCCCAAGAAGATTTAATTTCGGATATTCAAGGAAAATACTTGAAACTTTGAATGAAATAAAATTTAAAAAAAAGTAATTATTTAATTTTGAAACTCTCTATATTAACAAATCCAAACCAAATCTGTAAAATCCAGAAATATGCAACACCAATTCCCCTAAAATAAAGTTTGATACCATTAATTCCTAAAATACAACCTTTAGATATGATGCTTTTGAGTTTTTATTTAATACAATTAGGACATTTGTAACGATTTTTATGCACTTTTCTTAATCTGATAACACTCATATAATACAAAATAACTTTATTGCAACCTCTGACTCCTTCAAATGAAAATTTTCCTTTTCTAAAATCCATTAACAAAGTACATTTGCAAAACATTGAAGATATTGTTGAATAGACAGGACTAGAGAAATAAATAAGGACACTGAAATAGGAATATAAAGTGCTTTTATTATATGCTCAACACCTATTTGGCAGAACTAAGAACTGATTAACAAACCAAGCTACTTACCTTTTTTATGCCTTAGTAGAATATGCTTTAAGACAGAGACAGAAGAATAGTTTTTACCTTCTAGAATTAACTAAAGAAGAATTAAGAAAGAAAATTGCCACAACACTTGTACAGGGATTTGAACAAGGGACCTCTTTGAAGTCTAGTATGATAGTAGCTATGCCACTAAGTACTTCATAGAGCCAAAAAGGCTTTAAGCAGCAATATAATGGTAAAATAAAACCAGTTATACCAAATCAAATCAACACAGAATTTTGAAAAGAATTAATAAAAAAAATTAATTTTTAAGCCTGCTATACACTAAATAAAAAAATCTCTAATAGTATTTTTTTTTTCAAATATTACCCAACTACTTAGTTTTACTTGCACACAATAATTAGAAATGTTCTCCCCAGACTCTTAACTAAGTGTACTGCTTTGAAATTTTTTTTAATCATCTAACCGCATCACAATAATACATATTTACAAAAAGTCTATAAAATAAACATAATTTATCTGCTCAGTCATGAATACATCCTAAAGGTTTAACGGCAGCGTTAAGACAAACTAAGCATTTTTGAAATTAGAAAAATTATAATAGACTAAACGGGGGAAAAAAAAAAGCACTTTATTGAACATTATGGCACCTTAAAATGCCAGTTAAAAAGAGTTGAATGCATGGATAGCCAAACTCTATTTCAGAACCCAAACTTTAGTGTGTCATAACTAGAGGCCATATAGGTATTAAAAACAAATGCACCTGGCTGTGTACATGATATGAATAATAGTTACTAATATATTTGTACATAAATTTTTCTAAAACTGAAATTAAAGAAACTGCTTTTCTTTTCCAAATTTTGAAGGAGAGCTGAATATTTCAAAATTATACTTTTGCCTACAAAATAAAATTATTTTCTATAAAAATTCATTTAAATTGCAGAATTACATGATTCTTAATCACAGATGTGTTAATGGGAAAAATTATTCATCTCCCTTCCGAGGAAGGGGGAGGGGAGTAATAAACCTTTTTAAAAAAATAATTTTAAATCCTTTGAAATATATGAAAGTATGCTAAACATATTTAAAAGAATTTTACTCTAAAAAATTAAGATTTTATTAAATTATCCAGAATTATTTCTTTAAATAAAGACAACCATTCAATTTGTTTCTTTAACTGGTATGACAATTATGCTCTCTCAAGAATTGCCCACTCTTATGAGCCCTGAAAAATGTCTCTCTATAATTTTAATCATTACTCTGTTACATTGTCTTAGAGAATATGACTTTCATCCCTAAGCCTTTCTTAGCCCTCAAAATCCTATATGGCCACTTCCTTTCTCGTAACCTTCCTGCAGTTTAATTCAAAAGTAGATTACCACATATTAACTAGTTTAAAAATTCTGCATCTAATATAAGATGTTTCCCAGCAGTTGTGGAATATTTGAGTATTCTTTGATTGTATACTTTGGTTCATCTTTGAAATAAACAGAAACTAGTATGGTGAAATTCTTTAATTTTATCTCTCCAGAAATCCAAATATAGTTAAGAAATCACCAGAATTCAAAGATTTCTCTACAGTACAAACATCCCTATAATCATTCCCATTTATTTCTCCTCTTATTCAATTCATTAGTGTCTAATTTTTAAACAATCGCTGCCCATTTAGACAAAATTCTAATACATGAAATGTGACTATCCAGGGTTCCCACTCTTTTTCCAGAACAAAAATTAAGGACTTTCAAAGAACCAAAGTAACTTTTTATAAAGACCTACTTGAAATTCACAGCATAACGACATAAACCCTATTTCCTGAGGAACATATTTCAATGATTATGAACCAAACAAGGCATGTCCAATAAATGCCAAATATTTCAGAATTAAATTTTTAAAAATGCCTAAAAATTAATTATTTGACAAAATCTAATTTTGAAAAAAGTTTTTAGTGATCAAACTAAACATAAGTTGTGAATAAAATACATTATAAAGAGTGCTTTCTTAGGTTTAAAAATAACTCTTGATATATATGTATATACTGGCTGATTATACCCAATGTTGCCTGGGAAAGAATAAAGTTTTAGACTTTTCTATCACATTCAATGCAAGAAAAATTAAACTTCCATAAGTAACTGAAATATCTACTCCCCATCCTCACCCTCCATGCTTCTTTGTTTTATTAAAATCTGCATGACTGTTAGCTATTAGAACCAGTTTTGAGCCAATATAACTCCAAACTTACAAAACTACGAAGTTAAAAGAATATGGCTAAAACTGATAGGAAGTGAAGAAAACAGATAGCGTCAACGGAGAAATTGATTGCATTCTAATTTAAAAATTAAGGAGTTTTTAAGGACCTTTGACAAATTTAAGTAATTTTAAGGGCCCTTAAAAATGAAAGCTAAAATTAAGGAGTTCTTAAGGACCGTGGGAACCCTGCTATCAGTTTTGCTAGTCAGAAACCACATTCTCAATTACAATTAATGCAAATAAAAACTAATTTGAATACATAACAGCATGATCAACAGGTGGAAAAGAAGGCTGCTAGAATTTGTTTCTTTAACTATAGCATGCTTGTCAACTTTTAAAAATTGAAATCAATAAAACTTCCAAAGAAACATTGGTTGGTTGACTTAAGTGACACTAATAATTGTAATTAGTAAAAGTTATTAGATTTTTTTCTTTCCCCAAAAATAATGTAATTAAAAGTTAGTTTTAATTAATAGAAACTTTACACCCTCAATATATATGATAAAATAAACTAGCTCATTTTTTTCCCAAATAATTTGGATTCCAGAAAAACACAAAATCAACCTTTATACCTATTTATATCAAGGTTCAGACTATCCACAGAAAAAAAAATCAGCACTTTTTAAGCACCTTAATTTTCATTGTACTATGATCAACCTACAGCTAAAGCTTAAAAATTGAAGCTTTTCATGAGCTTTATGACTTGTAAAATGACATTAAATAATATATATAGATCAATTTAATAATTTTATTAAACATAATTGTTAATATCACATACTTTATGTTAAGACATCTTTATTCGCAAACAAATTTTAGAACAGCAATAGTCCTTATTGATCAAAGTACTGATTAAAGTACTTGTGATATGACCAGCACATTTCTACAGTTCTATTACAAGTTTATTCAGTTCTTAATCAGTCTTAGCAATACACTTATTAAAGTAAGTATAATCTCTCAACCCACATATACTATATATCAACTAATACCACACCAAGTGCTTTATTCCCCAAAACTCCCATGATTCTCCATACTACAAATCATTCACAGAGTACTTAATATAATAGAATTTTCAATAACAGTCCAAACCTAACATTGATTTTTGCAGTTATTCCCAAGCACATATCAAGATTAAGCTGCATATTAAGTTTTGTTTATAATATTTGCAACAAATTTGAGATGTCATTTTAAAGAGGAAAATTTTCTGCATTAAATGACAAGCACCAAAGAGAAAAAAAAGTTAACACATTCGCTGACGATCATGCGCCAGCGCGTGACTGGAAAATGCACTTTTGATAATGGGTTTGGCAGCAGATGCGTTAAAAAAATTCTGCATCAACATCTTTATGACCCTCACATTAAAAATTGTTAATGTCATCAGATTCCCAACTTAATAGATCAAAGTCTGATGTTTTCCTTTCCCTTATCTAGTCATGGTGAGCCTTTTTATTATGTCAAATTTTGTTCATTATTTTAAAAAAGGGGGACCTACAGCTAAGATCATTTGGAAAAATTGTAGCAAATAGGGTACCAACAATTTCAAAATGTTGAAAATATGTTAACAAAGAAACTTGACAGTTGAAACTTTATGGTTATCACTTATGAAATCCCCTAAGAGGTTGGTTTTCTTAACTTTTTACAAGTAGAGCAGAAAATTGATGTCAGTGAAATGAAATCAAGTGATATATTCAATAATATCTCTGCAGAGAATATTTCATTAAACAAAGAATAAAGTAAAAGAAAACACTATATTATGAAAATCAATTAGTCTGCTTGGATGTATTTTTTTAATTCAGCATTATTTATACTTATCTTTGTTTTAATATTCTTGACTGTATATTCTTTTATAATAAAAAATAAGATTATAAAAAAATCTAGTGGATTATTAAAAATAAGTCTTTGTGGGTGAGTGCCTGACTCCTGATGGTCATAGGTTCACTGCCACAACTTTAGTCTGAAGTTTTCTACGAAAACAAGCTGCACACCCTACATTCTTTGCAGAGAGAATACAGATATCTACCCCTATTGTAAACATCCAATCTGTATCACCCGCAAGCATCAGTAACAACATTTGTACAGGGGGAAAGAACATTTCTTGGATAATTTCGGCTATTCTGGGTCGCAGGTTTTGATATTGCGGGCTATCATGAGATCAAACGGGTTAAACATTGGTGCTAGATCCCTTGGTTTTGAGTTCAGCTGGTGACATTTACATTAGTAGGTTTTCCTATTATCCAGAATATATAAGTATTACAGACACAGAGAAACATGCAAATACATATAATATTCACGCACATGTGCATTTACAAGTTTACATGCATGCATACATACACTGAAAAAAAGTATATCAACAGCTTAACATTTAGGTATAATTTTTTAACTTTTAATAATACTAACTTTGGAACCATACAAATTACATTTGGCTGCTAAATAAATATATTTTCACAGCATCAAGGGTCAAGCAAATGGAGAGCTAATATATCCCCTTAAAACCAGTTTGGCCTAAGTATTTCCCATAACAGATTTTCATACTAAAGCAACCCAAACCATTGTGCACACCCATGTCAAATTTGATAGTATCTAACAAATGGGAAATTTATATATATACACATACCTATTCAGATTTATAAATATTCTACACAAATTTTTACTACACATTTAATTATTAAATGAATATACACCAAAACTACTATTTAATAAAAGTATTTATGGCATTAATAAACCTTTTAAAATAGAAAAGTAATCCTATTTCACCGTATGACTTGATTACACTATCTACCAACCTAATTATCAAAATTACTTAAATAATCCTACCTATTTAAAAACCTAAAAATCATCTAAATTTAATGTTAAATTATTTCTCTAAACAAATTTCTAAAAAATCTGACTACAAATATAAGGCTTGCAAATTAATATAAATGGTTTCATATTTGCAGTAGCATCTTGGACTTTTTTTTTTTTTTTTTTGTGGAAAATAACTGTTTTGGTAGTTTTTAAAAAATGTAAATAACCCTAAATAACAAATATCATTTAAAAGTAAAACTTTTTAGATGGGAAAAATAGTACACCCTGTGTATGGATAAAACCAGTTCAATTACAACAGCATTTTAACTACTTAAAGAAAATTCTAAAAATCCAGATTATTTAGAACTTTAAAAAAGTTATCTTTTTCTAAACATGTGCTAAATAAAATTGTTTAAGCAACAAAAATTAAACTTACTTACAAAAAAGAGGGGCATTCTTTTAAATAAATTACATCCTTTATTCAAATTATAAATTAAAGAATATGAAGAAATAGGTAAATATGTTAATATTTAAATTTGATTCCATTGGCAATCCAAATGTAGGTATGGCAATTTCAACTGAAAAATAATTTACTGATCAAAGGGAACAAATTGGATAAAAAAATTCTAAATTTAAGAGCAATATTTGCAGTAAGACAAAATGTGTTCAATTCAGATAAATTACATCAGCTTTAATTTCTTACATAATTTAAGCTAATTATATAATAAACTAATTAGCTAGCTTAATTAAACAATTTGATATTTTTTCTGTATGCTTATCATTCTGAATATATAAAACACTGTGTTAATATAAAACACTCAATATTAGAAATGAAAATCCATATTAAAAATACTGTTCTTTTTCAGACATGTGCAATTCTAACATGGCAGTCCTATGATCTGTAACAATGCCAGAAATTTGAATAAAAATAGAAAATGAAAAAATTAGAGAATACTTGTATATGAAGGGAATTTTACAATTAAATTCAGAATGAGATTTTTGTAAATCAATGCTAATAGATGGTGAATGAAAAGTTTTCAGAAAATTAAGACTTTCTAACCATATTTATAAACTACTTATTTCTTCTTAATGATAGATTCTAGAAATAAAAGTACAGAAATGTATTTTTATTGATAGAACCAGATTGGGAAAATTCATTTATTAACCCACTGAACGGACGCGTCAACGGGGGTTCGACAGCGAATTCCTGTTCGAAAACGGACCTGTCGACCCCTTTTCGTTCGCACTCGTATAACACACTTTTGAGGAAAAAAAAATATTGCAAAGCGATAATAAATGAAAGAAACTAATTTTGCGTAACGGAACTCCTTTACCTTGCAGGGAAAATAACTTAAAAGTAGCCTGACAACTTTTAAACCGACAACTCTAGTATGGTACGGTAAGTTCCGTCTGGAATTTACGAAAAGGGTGACTGTTTTGAAAGGGAAAAAGGTGGGGAGGGTGGTCGGTGGATGGGTTAACAACATAACCAGATATGATGTATATATTTACTACTTAATAAGTTCCTAATTTTGTATTTTTCAGAAAACAATCTGCAATTTTTATTTTTAACAAAAGTAAAATATTTAATGCAAACAAAGTCTGCTCTTATTATAAATTTATTAATTGAATATCAAAATATTGAATTTTTCAAATATAATTTGCTGCTAAAGCAAAGTATTGATATAATTCCTCTTAAAAACAACACGTTATGAAAAAACTACAATAACCTGCAGACCAACTCAATAGAAAACCTGAATATAGGGGAAAAAAAAGTAAACAGATATAAAACACAAACTGCATATATAAAATGACTAAATACGCAGAAAACTGCTTTTCACTAGTAAACTGAGGGTTTAAAATAAAGGAAAAAAAAACTAGCCTAGATGGGTTAATTTGAGGAATTTCATTCCGAAAAGGTTATCAAATTTATTTGGGTTGAATAATTTTATAGATTGTGGAACAGTAAACTTTGTTATACATACATGTGTATGTATGTATATACATCAGATTGACAAATAAAATTATACAAATCATATTCTTTTTATTTATTAGATAAGAAATAGATCTAGAGTGCAGAATATAACACCTTACTTCTGTTCAATACAAACTTTATTTGAAAGTGATAAACATTTTAATCTCTCAAAATATGTATTGTTTTAGTTAAAATAAGTATTTTAAATTTCCACAGTACTCAAACATAAGTCTAATATGTACCTATGCCCGTCTAGTATATAAAGACAATTTGTATTATCTTAAAATTAAAACTTAAAATAAGTACATTCTATATTTTAAATACTTACCGTATTTTCAAAAAATGTATCTAAATTTTTTTTATTTAAATCAATAAATAACTTTTTTTTTCTGATTTTACATTAATTTTTTTTTAATTCTAGTTTTGAAATGTGTAAAAGATTCTTAAAAATGTAATGTCATCAACAAATGATTAAATTTATCATCTTCAATTTTCATTTCTAAAGTAAAATGCTAATTTAAGTCTTTAAATAAAACTCCTGATTCAAAACCTTTAAATCATGATTGTGAAACATCAGTTGAAAGAGTACTAAAGGATTCTATTTTATGTTATCAGGGACAAAGCTAAGTGAAATTTAAGGAATTTTAAATTGCACTTATGCTGCATTCAGGATAACCATTTAGACTTACTTTTATACTTTGCTCCTTTAAATATCATTTTTGTACTATCGAAAGGCTTGGCAGAAATGGAAAGGAATGTTAAGCCCAATTCAAGGTTTTATTTCATGCCCCCCCCCCAAAAAAAAAAAAAAATAATGCCACTCTAAAAGTAGGATACTTCTCTTTCTTTCCAACTAGACTTGTTTTCATAACACGATTTGACAAAGTATCTCTAATCTGTGGAAGGACAGTACTAGTATGGATTTTCAAGCCATTTAAAAATAGCTCCTAAGCAGTGGGTCCTGGTATAAAAAAAGATTTTAATTTATCTTTACAAACAATGAATCTGAGTAAAAAGAGAATGACTTTTCAGATATGATGCATTAATCATACATATATAACAATCTTTCTTTTAACATGCACAAAATTAGTACAAATTTCCCTTTCAACAACACCCAACACTTATTTGAAAGACAATAAAATTTGATAAATTATATAAGCCCATGACCTCAGGCTTACTGGAAATAGGATCTATAATATTTTTTAAAAAATTTTTAAGATACCAGTGTTCGCACTTAAAAAAAAAAATACTTTTAAAAACTCTTAGATTGATAACAGATTTTAAAATCATTCTGACCAGTTACATTAGCAAAGGGAATTTGGCAATGATACTGTTACGTCAAATGCTATGTCTAAATAACTAATCTGCAAAATAGGCCTTCATTTCCTCAATTTTATAATTTTTGAATATATATATATATATATATATATATATATATATATATATATGATAACAATTTTAAGAGATGAAAGAAACAATACACTCAAATGAAGAGGTTTTTCCATTTCCAACTTAAGGAATTTATGTAAGATTTTTTCCCTTCTAGATATGCTTAAGCAAGCACCCAGTGGCTATTATGAGTGGGTTATGTTTAAAGCCACAATCTAAAAGAATTTTAGTCCATGATGAAAAAAAATTTACTAACTCTAAATGATATATCTAAGAAGTTTTATTTGAAAGCTATAAAAACAAAATGCAATTTCCACACTTTCTTCGAGTTCTAAGGCCTTTGTTCCCTTAGAACATTTGATCCATGTTTTATAGATTTTTAGAAGCAAGAGTTTAACACACCTAAACATGCATATTAGGAAAAAATACAAGTGCATTTGGTTTGGTTCTGAGAACTAGTCTACTGTTTTGCAACTCAGGACTTATCAGGGCTTATAGTCAATTCCAAAAAGCTTTAAATAACCATACCACGGTGAGATTCAAACCCCAAAACCAAAGATCAGCACCCTAACCATTCGGCCATTGTTCAGCCCAAGGAAAGCCAAGAAGATGGGAGGAGGGCATGTGAAGTTATGAAAAAATATTGTTTTAAAAGGATAATTTTATTTAATACCGTCATATCAAAATGTTAAGAATCTAGCACTGAAAGATTTAAAAGTTACAGATATATGGACTCAATACTGAATATTTGGTTAGGATTTCCATTCCAGATAGATTATTATGCTAAGGGACACTTCGCATCCGTGCATATCATAAGCACTGACAATAAAATCAGAAAAGCTTTTTCTTTACATTTGAATCATATGGACAAATATTTCATCTAAAAAGGCTAAATAACACCCTTGACACTAATAATAAATGAATACAACTCCCATAAGACAGTGACTACCATTTGTATACTGATAGCAGACAAGTAACATTGTGTAAGGATTTTACAATTTCATGTGTTTTATTGAATTGCTAATATTATCATTTTTCCATAAATTAAAAGAATTATAAAACGAGGGTAGCAAGCAGTATATATGGAATTGATTTCAAAACATGGAAACACAATTTATAAACTTGATTAGTATAGAAAGTCTTGTAAAAATATTTAAAATATCTTAGACAAGCTATTTCAGACACCTTTTAAAGATTTGAACATTCATTCTTTATCCATTATATATATTCTTATACTAAGATATTGTTTTACAAATTTTCAATAATACAAAAAAAAATTCATTTCTTTCAAATATTAAATTATATTTTACTGAATACACTAACACTGAAAATTCTATGCAGGGTTTAAATAGTTTTTATTCCCAACTATCCTAAATTCAAGCTAGAAGTTAAAACTGCAGTTACAGATTTCACAAATAATGCCCAATTGTTTTTGGTATTTTAAAACTTTTAAGTGTTTAGTTCTACAATTCAGATTAACAAAAAACCTAGTATGTTTTTATGCATGTATAAATATTGTACATACATTAATTGTATACTTATATATTTTTCTGCTAATTAAAACCAGGTGATAATTTACCAATTTACACAATACACAAGAAAATTACAGAATGATAATTGCATATCCATTTCCAACTTACCAGAAGAATAATTTAAAAGAAAATTTAGCTTTCATAGCTATTTTTCTATTCACTTAAATAAAACAATTCTTAATATCTTTATGTTTCGTATTTGTGAATATTGTGTTTTATTTGATCATATACATGAACAATTCTAAAATATTTCTAGAGAAGACAGTCCAAGTTCATAAAAAAATATTAAACAGTTATTCTAATTAATAAAACATCCAGTTTTATTTTTTCATGCAATTTAACATGATCTGCTTGAATTGTTGTATGACACAAAGGTTAGAATGATTTTAAGCTTTTAAAAGACTAAACTTTAAGAGAATGCAGATAAAACACATTAGCAAGTTAATGAAAGATGTTCTTCCGGAGAAATACAGCTAATAATTAAATCAAACAGAACTCAAGGTATATATATCAGAAGCTAAACATTGTATTATGTATGCGTATATCCATTATTACGTTCCGGATTGCATTTTATTGATGGAATATAACCTTTGCCCCTCTTTAAATAAGACTTAAAACAAATATTTGAACTCAGTGCAAGGTTGAGATTTACAATATAACATTTTAAGCAGATTTCAAATAATGTAGTTGTTACTGCTACGCTAATCACCCAATTATATATTATTCCTTACTATGACTTAAAAAACAACAGTAACTTAAGCTAGTAAAACAATGGATGTTTTTAGTAGAGATACTTTAATCAAACCACAAACTAAACATAACAAATTCCAACCTAATTGATTTCTTTTACTAAAATTCCTTAAAACCTTACTACGATCATTAAGTTAAAGCAGTATACAATTATAACAAAATCCCATGACTCTTTTACAATGAAATTATTTAATTTTTGCCACCCACCTAACCAAGATTTTGGCTTATCACATCTTTAACATGAAGCTTATGTTTCATGTTAAAGGTGCGACAGGTATTAATCTGATCTATGTCATCCCAGAATTCAATGGAAAATATAAATAACCTTAATTCTGCATTGTAAGTTGCTTAATAAAAAATTATCATTCTTTTAAAAGAAAAACTATAGTCCTTAAGCAGCAATAGCCACACTACAATTCATGCTAATTCATACTAGCAAGTAAATGGTTTAAAACTTCAATTTTTAAAAGCCATTAAAAACATTTCCAGCAATAAGAAAATATACTTTCTACATTAGATTATTACCAACCTTAATCCATTTTTAAAATATGCTTCCATCAATTTTAAGATGTAAGCTACACTTTCTCTGAATATTATAAATTTAGTTATATAATCAATGAGTTAGAAAAATTTACAATTGACGACTAAATGAAATTTTATGTATTACTTGTTTTATACTAACGTGATATTAACACATATAACTGTTTTGAAAATATCCTTAATGCTAAAAGCAAGCAGTATATATATCAAGATTTATATGACCACAACCCAATGCATTACCTTTATCGGTGTTATAGATGCTTTGCATGGTACAACAATCCTTGTCCTGAGCAAACTTGTTCTTGAAAGAACTGTTAAAATGCCCTTTCTTTACACTTAGCAACTTTTCTTTACCAGGTATCTAGTACTTGTGCTTGTATCTTTACTTGACCTGGTACAATATCAAGTTTAAGCCTTTCGAAGTACTTATCTTTAGATACTTCAAGCTTGGTGAAGCACCTTGACTTTACATATGACTGTAACAGTTAAAGAAAATATTATGAAATAAAATTGTGTTAATATTACAAGCGATATATGCGCTATCTTAGGTATTACTCATAATATGGAAAAAAAATAATCCACTGTAATCAAGAAAATAAAATAACAGCCAGCTTTATAATCAACAAATACAGGCAACCTGATTCCCTAGCTTTTTAAAATGATTACAAATTATAAAAGCACAACTTTTTGTAATAATTTAACTCAGAAGCATTTTAAATGTTACTTTTTATTTATACTTTTAATTAAAACCTATTAATACTATGTTCAAAATACACCTCAAACCCAGCGAATTTAGATTAAAAATTATAGAGAAATTAAGACAAGTAACACTCATACTAGTCACTTTTTAATCCCTCATCATTACCTTATTATCTTTGAAATTGTTTCTCTTGACTTTTCTGGAAAACAGAGCTACTTGATCTGTCATGGTTTGCTTTGTCTTATAAATTACCTCGCAGGCTTCATTCTTTACTTGAAACCCAATGAAAACTTTGTCTATGTCTGTACTTGAACCCTTTAGATAACTTGTTTGTTAACAGGACCCTCTCGAATCGTATTGCAAATTAGGATCTTTGTACTACCTTGTACACTTGTAATCTCTTGTCTTTACATATCTAGATACTGCAATAGTTAAAAAATATATATATAATATATAACTTAGACACAAATGACTATAATACAACAAGGATTTAGAATATGGAAATACAAAAAATTTTCGTAAGATAGTTTTAATAACCATTTCCTACATAAATCATGATGAAAATGAAAAAAAAAATGATACATATGAATTTAACTGAAGTCAGAATACACAAATCAAGTTTTGCATTTCCGATAGTGGAAGACAGAAAAAAACAGCTTATGCATCACTGTGAGGAGAGGCGCTTCGATGGTACCTTTCCTTTGATCGAGAACGAGAGCGAGATCGGGATCGACTTCCAGAAAATCTTTTCTTTCTGTATCCAGGACTGCGATCTCTGTAATAAGGTGATCGGCTCCTCGATCTACCTCTTCTACGATAATCATCGTATCGACTGGAGCCACCTCTATATGGAGATCTTCGACTTTTTCTTTCTTTCCCTCTCATTTCTGCTGGTGTCTTCCTATCGCCTTGTGCAAATTCTATTTCAAGCTCGCGTCCAAAAAAGCGAATACGATCCAGCTCGTTCAGTGCTTCCTCTGCATCACGAATATCTTCAAACTGAACATACGCAAATCCACGAGGTCTGCGGCTATAGTAATCAAGTGGTATATATACATCAGTAATAGGTCCATATTTCCCAAATAAACGACGCAATTCTTCTGGGCGAGCACTATCGGGAACGTTACGTACAAACAGAGAAGAATTGGGAGGTCGCGAATAACGAGACATGACGAATACAGTAGATAAATTAAGACTAAAACGAAATGCTCTTATCCACAAGAAGTCTTAACGAAAATACATAACAAAAAGCAAAGAAAATGCTTTGCACGATCACTAAAGTTAACACGCTATACAGCGAAATAAACGACGAATAATTCCGACAATTCGTCAAATGGCTTCTCTTGCGGTCTGTAATGCGCAGAATCACCGCGCAATAGAAGTAGTGAAAGTTGAAGTTAATAAAATTTCAACAATTAAAAATAAAAAAAATAAACATAATTAATTGTTCATTCTACTGGCTCTAAAACACATACTCACCTTTTAACTTTAGATTCAAATTGGTAAATTGCATAAATTATTTAAACACATCATTATAACTTTTGCCTTATATAACCTAAAAACAAACACTCAAATGCAACTCCCAGAGTAAGGCCCTACAAGCTGTGTGTGAAATACCATAGGTTGGAAAAATAAATATTAATCATGGGTCTCCGATACTTAAAAGTAGAAAATAGTTTTTAATTTTTTTTCGATTTGATTGTAATTACATGCTTGGGTGCAATTTTGTAACTAACCATGCTTATTACTTTTATATTTTCAGGTTTCTAATTCTTTATTTTTAAGAATAAATAAGCAGATATGTAACATCCGAATGAAACACAACGTAAGTGTTTATTATTAAAATGATAAAATAAATACTAATGTAAAATCGCATATTGTTTGTTAAACATTAGTATTATTTATAATATGAGTGTTAATTACTTGACGGCAATGAAGGGGAAACTAGTACATTAACGTGAAAGACTTAATATATTGTAGGGAGTGTTCATTTCTTTCTTCCAATCAAATCATGTCTTGTTTTATCAGAAAGTCATTGTTAGTACTTAAAATTTTTAGTTACTAAAATGGCGCATCGATAGTCTAGATCAGTAGTTTTCAAACTTTCAACTTGCACTCCTAAAAGTATATACTGTTCTGGGGGAACCCTATGCTATTTTTAAAAGTTTTATAAGCCTGTCCGGCTCTAACATTTTTTTTTTCTCGGAACAAAAATGTGAAACTTTTCTCCTCCCTCCCACCGCCCAAAATCTCCTCATTTATTAGTAGGAATGTCCATTGCAGCGATTACTCTAAAATGTTGCAGTGTGCTGTTATTATATGCTTTACCTTTATCTAACTTAGAAATTTAACTTTAAGGACTATACATTATAATTTACGAGATTTAATTTAATACCATATTCTTTAGTTCTTTAAGCTTTATTTAAAGTAATCTTACGCTCCCTTTCTCTAGTAACTATCACAATCATACCACCCATATGTACTTCTATATTTTCAATTTTTCAAGCATATTACTTTTTCCCTTTTGAAATGCTTCAAAAATTGATGCTGTTCCACATGGTATCTTTAGAATCCAGTAACCAGAATTTTTTTTCAAGGAGGGTCCAAAATCTTAATACAGAGAGCAGTCAATTTTCTATCTGAATAAAAAATTCATTTCATACACACATAAAGTACATACATAAGTCTTATACATGCATTCATAGTTTTGCATGCATACATAAATATATCATGAAACACGTCAGCAACTCTTAATGTAATTTCATAACATCTTGAAATATATATCTGTAACCGCATTGTGCCTATTACAGGGTTCCCACGGTCCTTAAAAGTCCTTAAAAACTCCTTAATTTTAGCTTTCATTTTTAAGGGCCCTTAAAACTACTTAATTTTTGTCAAAGGTCCTTAAAAACTCCTTAATTTTTAAATTGGAATGTGATCAATTTCTCCATCGACGTGATCCACCGTCGTCACGTGATTTCCTATCAGATTTTTTATGGGACAGTTTTTTTCTTAGTTACTTATTATTTGTCCAATAAATAATCTTTCAGATACTGAAAAGGTTTAAAGTATAAAGTCAGCTGCCCTTTCCTAATAGCTAACAGTCCTGCAGAGTTTAATTAAATGAAGAATGGAGGATGAGTAGTTTGTAGATATTTCAGTTATTTATGGAAGTTTAATTTTCCTTGCATTGAATGTAATAGAAAAGTCTAAAACTTTCTTCTTTCCATTGTCAGGTATAATCAGCTAGTGTATATATATATATATATATCCAAGTCATTTTTAAACCCTCAGAAAGTATTGTTTATAATATTGTATTTTATTCACAATATATTTTGAGTTTGATCACTCAAAAAAGCTTTAGTTGTACATTTTTCAAAATTAGTTTTTGTCAAATAGAAATATCTTATTACTAAGTTATAGGCATTTTTTAAAACTTAATTCTGAAATATTGTAGGGCATTTACGGAACATGCCTTGTCTGGTTCATAATCATTAAAATAAGTTTCTTAGGAAATACGGTTTATGTTGTTATGCTGTGTATTTCAAGTAGGTCCTTATAAAAAGTTACTTTGGTCCTTAGAAAGTCTTTAAAAAGTTCTTAATTTTTGTTCTGGAAAGAGTAGGAACCCTGTATTATTTTTTGCTCTAAATTTTTTCAGGTTTTAAATTTGTCTAGCAAATACTAAAGCATATTTAATTTATACTCCAATATTTACCAGGTTTGGTTTGATTTGGAGTGCTACGGTCTACTTTTTGCAACACGAGGGCTAATGAGACCGGGACCTACAGCTTAAAGCCGATTCCGAACGGCTACGAACATCCATGCCACTGTGGGATTCGAACCCACGAACTCTGGGACCGAAGGTCAGCACCCTAACCAGTCGGCCATCGTTCAATATTTACCAGAGGAATTTAAACTAAATCAATCTTATGAATAACTAGGAAAGTAAAAAATATACTGAGAACAGAACTAAGACATATCTTTTTATTTTTATTTTACAAATTTACTTTCCTTCTATAACATCACAATTAGAAAACAGTATGACATAATTAGTAATTTATAAACAACCATTTTGAATGAATGAACTGGCATTTAAGGCAGCTCTTGTGAAGTATCATTTTATAGTAATAAATTAATTCTTCTAGCTTTTAAGGCAAAGCTGTTGAAATCTTCATGCTCATTTATAGTGATGCTTCTATATACTGGAAATAATGCTAAATGTAACCTCTTTTGACCAATTTTGTTGTGAAAAAAAAGCTTTTATGGTTGTAAATTATTTTTTTAACACCTGTAGGAAAAACTAGTGATGAATGCAAATTTTATTAAGTTAAAAAATTTTTGTAATGCTTAGATTAAAAATCTTTTAGGGTGGGTTCATTCCTCCTGTAAACTACTCATTGTTAGAATATGGTGCATTTCAAAGGGAATTTAAATAAGCTTAAATTAAATCTAATATTCATCTTGGGCATATGTCAAATGTAGCCATTTAAAACTAGAGACAAAGACATTTTTCTTCCTTTTAATTTACTATAACAACTTACATACTAACCTCCTTTAACTATTTCTCTGCTGATGACGTTATTAGGTATTCTCATTTAAATAAACTTACCTAAATTTCTGGGATCTAAGCATTTCTGGTTCTTATTTAGTTTTTCAATTGCCATTAAATTATTGATATAATTTATGAATTTGTTGATGTATTCTCACAATTATGAGCAGTAATAAATTATTCAATAAGCCCAGTGGTGTTAGGGTAATGCTTCACATTTCCATGACACAGATATGAGGTTTGATCCTCAGGCTGGGTAAGGTTGATTCAGTCTTTCATCCCTTTTAGTGTTAGACAAACTGAAAACCAAGCATGCTTGGAAACTAAACTCTAGGGGTTTCTTGTAAGGTTCACCACCTAACCAGAACATATGCTTTGCACCCCATTGCCCTTGATCTCAGAAATATAGATGGGCACCATAGGCCCTAGCCCCATATGGACTGTTGCACCAAGGAGCTTAGCTTAGTTTTGATAATTTATTCAATTACTTTAAAGTTTTTAATGGTACATAACTGGGCTACAAAGCTGTATAACTTAAGGATTAAACAGCTCTCAGAAAATTCACCTAAGCCTATGAAAATATCCTTATATTAATTAATAATATCTTTATTAAGATCTCACCTGATGAGTTCTGCATACATTGCCAGTTATAAATTTCAGACTGAAAGTTTAAAATTAATCTATATAAGTATTGTCAACTATTTTTAAAGTTTTCTTTTCTCTAAATTAATGATACCATCTATTAAAAAATAATGGCAATAAATAAATAACTACATAAACTTTCAATATTTATCCAAGTCCATTAGTTCTGTGCATCAATAAACTGTGCTTGATTGCAGAGAAAGGGAAATGAGCTAGGCCAAGCCATTATGTCCAGTTTTCATTTTGCAAGTTTAAAATTACTTTACCTTCTTATCTTGTGTAGATTAAAGTTGTCATATATACTAATTTGGTATAGTTTTACCTAGTAATTTTTTGGTTAGGATTACTGTATTGTCCATACTATCATAGACAGGCATTTGCAGCATATTAGATCTTGTGTCAAGTTTAAATTCAATAATACTACTTTAAGGATTTTTTTCTTGTCTATATTTAATTAATGTTAAACATTATAATTAGAATAATTACATTTTATGATACCATAAATAAGTAAATAATCGTTATTTTGTACTGTTAAGTTTTAACTACTTTTTCTTAGTCAACTGTACTCCTTTATTTCATTTGTACTTTTGTATAGTCTATTGTACTTTTATGCAATTGTATTTCTCCATATGTATTATATTTAAAATTATTTCTTTCCTTTAGAAAATATGTTTGTTGTTTTGAAGAATTTGCTTAAATTCTCTTGACATCAGACTTGTGGAACTTATATTACTCTTAATTTGAAGTTTTCTCTTTTCTACTATTCAAAGGAAACTGTTATTTTCTGTAAAATCAAGTCAAATTTTATAAATAGTTGCTCCAGAGATTTATTTACTTTTTAATGCCATAAACTTAATCTCAAAGTAATCACTTTTACTTGCCCAAGTATCATGTAAATGTTAATGTCTTTAGTTCAGTCAGGTAACTACCATTTAACTTTCCTTATTACTGAAAACATAAAAAGAAACTTTCACGCATCACATGCCTTAGAATGCAATAGTTTTTAAGCATTTCTAACATCTATAATCAAACTTTGCTTTTACCTTCATTTGATTTGAAAATGTTAAAAATTTGTACTTCATCCTCTAGAACATCCAGCAAAACTGCGTTTTTAGACTACCCCTATAATTCTGGTACATATCAGTTAGCCACCATTTTGTTGGCCATATTGAATATTTCTATGTTTTATTACTTTCCTGTATATAAAATATGTGCAGGGAATATATTGCAATTATTGAAAAGTATTGTTATCAAGATTTCAATGAATACTGACATTCCAGTATCCTTAGGTTTGAAAAAAAAAATTTTTTTAAGCTGTATGTGCAGATGTTTTTCTGCTTATATATTTATTAACTTCAAAATAAAATGATTTGGAAAGAGGAAATGTAGTGTGAGGATTTCTATCAAAATTGTTGATTACATCAAATTTTAGGCCTACTAGAATTATCATAAGATATTAAATTCTTGAAAATCAAAGCACTCAATTAAAAATATAATATTCATTACAGAAAAGAACATAAACAGCAGGAAAATTATATTTTGTAAAGGTGCTTTAGAGATTTAATTATTTCTGGTCTAATCTCAGTGTCACATTTATTAAAGAAACATTTTTAAGTTAATTTTAAAAATTTATTTGAATTTGTTTATTCACTTATGTTGTTTGAAAACTAGGGCTCTTTGTGATAATTGATCTCTTTTTTTTGTAGGTGGGTGGGTGGGTGGAGAGAGAGAGAGTGTGAGTGAGTGATATCTTAATCTAACTTACAATTATTCTGAAGGAAGCTGTAAAACTATGTTAAAGTGTAAAATTAGTGAGAATTATTTATTTTTATTATCTGTAAGTGCCTTAATTTAATTTGAGGAAAACCTCTTATATGTGTGTGTATATATATATATTTATTTATTTATTTTTTTTTTTTCAGGATGTAGTCATTGTATCTGCCGTGAGAACACCAATTGGGTCCTTCCGTAGTTCACTTTCATCATTACCAGCCCCTAAATTAGGGGCTGTTGCTATTCAAGGAGCAGTAAACAAAGCTGGTATTCTTCTTTATTGCCTCTCAATAAAGGATAACAATATATAATCAGTATTTTGCTTGGAATATTTGTGAATTAACTTCTTTAAAGCATTTTCTATTAGTTTTTCAGTATAAAGAATAAATTCTTAATGAAAAATATGATTTATATTTAATTTGATATGCTCCCTTTCCCATACTTTTAGGTGAATGTATTTTAATAATTGTCATATTCTGAAATTATATTTGAGAAAATTCTTTTCTCAAAATTGAATAGTTTTTTTAAGATAAAACCTTTTTCTTTTTCAATATTGGTTTTTTATTGCGTAATATTCATATGAATAATGTTTTTATTACTACTTCAGGAATCCCTAAAGATGCTATTCAAGAGGTTTATATGGGCCAGGTTTTACAAGGCAGTTCTGGACAAGCACCTGCTCGGCAAGCTGCTCTTGGTGCAGGTATGTAAACAGGTTCTTATACATTGCAGTAGCACCTTTTTAAGTAACATTCTACAAAAATTATGTTTAAATGGTACAAATTAAGATATTTTTTCTTAAAATTTAAAAAAATTAAATTCTGTTGTCAAATATTCTAAAGTGATAATATATGTTGTATAAGCTTTCATATGTGTTACTTAGTATTTATGTAAAGTTAAATTTAACAAAAAATTCTGATGACACAACAGGAATTCCTTGTATATCTATTATTTTGTTTGTTTGTTTGTTTATATGCAACTATTACAATTATCATTTGTATATTGTCTTCAACATTGAAAAAAGATTTTGTTTCTCAATGAAACCATTGTGTGAGTACAGCTCAAGTATTACTGTATGGCTGAGACCTGAAGCATTAATATTCATTATAATGAGACATTTCCTTATGTTGATATTTTGTTCTAAACCAGAATAGTTTATGATTATAATACTTCTTTTACTTCATACCAGACAATAATAAACAATAAAAATTCAAAATTATTCTTCATAATCTTTAATGAGAAATATGCAGAAAAAACATAAAATAATCACTCTACATTGAATTCCATCCCATTGTGGTATTCCCAGCAATGAAAAAGTTTCTTGCCAACAAAGGTTGTTTTATTAATCAGGCCCCTTGTAACCTGGTCAGTTATAAGTCTATTTTGTCAATGATTAATCAAACTATCAAGATAATACATGTATCATTGCTAAAAGAAAGAATGAAAGAAAAATCATGGAGAAATTTCATTCTTAATCTCCCCAATTGCCTAAGAAGCAGTGCTGTAGCTACCTTTCATCTCACAACTAAGCACAATTGCTTATGTGCTCCTCTTTCTCGTTTCTGAATAGTGGATAGTCCTGCCTGCCCTCTTTGTCATACTGGTACGGTGATGAATGCTGATCATCTCCTTAGCTGTTCAGCTCTCAGGAAAAACTGCATCTACTCCTGATACTGGGAGGCCAGACACTCTTTGAACATGTTAATTTCTTAATTTAATATGCTTCCCATGTTTATTTTCATTCATTTTGATACATTTCTTGTGCTTTTTCATTTGCATGTGTCACTGTTTGTTTTATTCTTTTGATCTGTTGGTTTGGCTTTAGGATAATGTCTGTATCGCCTGCTTCATTGGAGAAAAAAAAAACTATTATTAAAATGGTTAAAAAATAACACTTGTTATACATTGTTATTCCTAAATTCTGAAATCTTATCCATAACCAGTTTCTATAAATGATGCAAATTTTACTGATGAGCATAGTTATCATTTCATTTCTTGTTTATTCCATTGTATTTCTTTTTATGACAATACAAACATGCTTGGTTGTTTAATTTTTGAATACAATAATACTTTTCTCCTTTATTTAAATAAAAGCATCTTTATTTAAAAAATAATTATTCTTGATTTATTCTGTTATTATTCTGAGAACTGATCCTGATAACTGAAAATAAGGAAAAATATTAAAATTTAATTTAATGTAATAATATAATTAAATTAATAGTAATAAATATATATAAATATAATTATAAAATAATGTAATTGTAAATTATAATTTATAATTATATACATACTATATAATTATAATTATAAATTAAATAATATAATCCCCTATATAATAATAGCCTAAGTTGTCTGTCCGCGAATTTATGAAGCGGTTGTACCTGGAATGGATACAGGCATCCATATTGGATTTTTTATGAGTTAGGGTTAGTAAAATTCAAAGCGAGTTCAAAATCCACCCCATCCCTCCCTTTTCGAGCGTTTAAAGCTTTTATTTCAAGTCTTATTCTCTCTCTTATTCTATACTAAATTCATTCTTGATATGAATTTAGTATAGAATAAGAGAAAACAGCGAGGGGGAGCGTAATATTTAAACTAAACTGTGTTTACTCGACCCTCATATACTCATATAACAATTAAATTAATATAATTAAATTATAATTATAGTATAATTAAATTTAATTTCACTTAAAATAGTTGTTTAAAACTATAACTTTTGAAATTTTTAAGAAATCACAAAAATAAGCTTAATTTATTCACATTAAAGAATTATAAATGGTTCCAATCCCTGAAGATAATGAACAATTTAACATCCTGAGACAGAGCATTATGATAATGTTTATTATTTTTTCAACTTTTTATGACTTAAACTTTCTTCTCGTAATGTAATAATATCCTAAGCTATCTGTCTATCTGTCTCGGTTGGACTTGGTATGGATAGAGCATCCATATTGGATTTTTGATGAGTAAGGGTTAGAAAATTTCAAAGCAAGTAAAGTTTATTTTTTCATAAACTATAGATCTGATTCTAAAATAAATTGGTATGAATAAGCATCATATCAGAGCAAAAAATACTATCATATTTAAAACGTTCGAAATTCACCTCCTCCCCCTTTTCGAGCATTTAATGCCATTATATCAAACTCTATTTTAGGAGAATCTATTAAATTTATCAATTTATCACATAATAAGTAGGTAAAAATAACAATTTTCTCTCTATCATTATGATGTCATTCCTTTAACTATCTCATTTAATCATTTACTTTAGATTATTTAAATATCTTCTGCATGATTTCTATACGTTTTATCCCTAAACTTCGATATTACCTAAATAATTTTCTGTTATATTTGGCTTAAATAATAGATTAGCTACATAAGTGATAATTTTAATCGATTATTTTTGTAGAACGATAATTCTCAGCCAAAAAAACAAACCATTTTTTTACCTGCCTCATAGGATACCTTTACAATTCTGGAAAATTAAAAATTTTACTGATCCCGTCATATGATGGGCTATATACTAATTATAAATATAATTATAGTAATTAATAATTAAATTAATATTATTAAATTATAATTATAGTATAATTAAATTTAATTTTACTTAAAATAATTGTTTAAAACTATAACTTTTGAAATTTTTTAAGAAATCACAAAAATAAGCTTAATTTATTCACATTAAAGAATTTTAAATGGTTCCAATCCCTGAAGATAATAAACAATTTAACATCCTGAAGCAGAACATTATGATACCTACATTTAGAGTTTGAAATTTTTAGGAGATCAAATATATCGAGAGAATTTAGAAATACATTTCTTGCTCCTTAGCATGTTCAGTTTCATATTAATAGTTTTCTTGCTTTTGTTTATCTCTAGGGCTCAGCATTTCAACTCCATGTACAACTGTAAACAAAGTTTGTGCATCTGGCATGAAATCTATTATGCTTGCTGCACAGAATCTCATGCTTGGTCACCAGGTCAGTGTTTTGTTATTGCAATTATAGATTTGTAATATACTAAAATATGTCTCTTTTACTCCAATTTTCATGCCATGAAAAAGTGTCAGGGCACCATCAATGGAAACTAGGAGAGACCAAAATCTTTGAGAGAAAAGGCAGATTTTGTTGGTACCGAAATCTGAGCTGGTCTTCTCAGAAATTTCAAAATACTATATTGAACTCATTGGAATAGAAGTAGTTGACCAATTTATATGGGTTATAGAGAACAAATATGGTGATTTCAATAATGTCAGCAGACATGTAGTAGTCTTATGTTAGATAATTATAAGTTGACTTATTAAAATATTGTCATGAAGATTCGAATGAACACACTGCTTAACTTAACAGAAGAATTTATTGAAGCTAAGTAACAACTCGCAATTTTACAAGATCAGAAAGTTGCCTACAGCTAGTGGGTATCAGCTTTTATACCCAAACAGAATATTCGAGAAATAACTAATTTACATATTAAAGAAAGATCTAGAATGTTCAAGAACATAAGGAAACAATAAATAACATTTTTAAATTGAAAATCTGTATTTTGGATCAACCACCATAGCAAGCATCAAACCCACAATCTTCGGGTCTGATTCACGCGCTTTGACCATTCGGCCACTGAGCTCGTTGGCTAATCTTCTTTATGTGGCAATATTGCTTGACTCACTAATAGGATTACTAGAATTAGAAGTTAGAGTGGGAATTTTACTAAATGACAGAAAAAAGTCTGCAGATATAGAATTACAGAAAAATTATTACAAGATGTAATTGAAATTTAAAATCAATTATGTTAAAATATCATTACATATATATGTACTTGTGTGTATATAATTAATTTTGTTTGGATTTAATACTTGGATATTTTGAGTGAAATGCATTAATTATTGTATTAACTGTTAACCTTTTTAAGTTTTTAGGAAAAATACTCAGGATGTTGTATTCTTATTTAAATATTAGATTATAAATTTGCTTTGTCTGTCTACACATGCAAAAAATTTTAAGAAAGTTTTTAAATTGTTTCTGTATTTCATGCAAAAGAAAAGAAAGAATTATGAAAGGAATTTTAATAAGATAAAGGAGAATTTAAGATTGTATGAAAAAGAGTACAAAAGAAATAGTTTTAAATATTGCTTTCAACTTTCTGTTTTTTTTATTTAAAAATATTTGATTAATAGCCTGTAAATTTTATAAAGTTTTTTTGTTTTGTTTTGTTTTTGTGTTTTAATAGTAGAATTAGTAATATAATTTTAAATAAGGTAGCTTATAAACCTTGTTAATAACTGAACAAATATATAAAATGTTTTAACAATTTCTTTGTTATTACTCTTATTATCATAAATGTAATATATTAGGAGCTTGTATTTTTTTAAATTCCAGTAAATACAAAGTTCTGATTTCTCTAAAAAAGTAGCGAGAAAATGGTGAATCTCATGTTAAAGGTATTGTATATTTTATTATATAGGATATTATGGTAGCTGGAGGAATGGAAAGTATGTCTAACACCCCATACTATCTCGCTAGGGGAGATACTCCATATGGAGGTGTAAATCTACTGGTAAGAGAAATATTTATGTAAAAAATATTAAAACATTTAAATTTATTTTTCCTGTGTATAAATGCTAGTAATTTGAAAATAGGTTGAAATATTTTATGCTTTCATATAGTATACGCATTGTACTTTATACAGTTTCCTAAAAATAAACTATTTCTGAATGGAAAATGTTTGTATACTGTCTTAGACTGTACATTAATTCAGAGGCAATGTTACAACCCACAAAATAAAAAATTTAGTGAAAATACAAATAGATAAGTATTTTGGTATATTATCTATTTTCACTATGGTAGATTACCATTTGTCTTATTCAGAGATTACAATTTGAAAAAGTTGTAAGATAAGAAATAAGTTGATTTAAACAAAAGAGGGTTAATGTAAAATTCTTTATTTTCAAATGTTCTTCAAATTCATCTTTTGTTGTTATGTGTTAAAATATTCTATTAAACATGATTTACTACCATTTTAATTCAAGCAACTGCTTTTGAATTAAAATATTT
Source organism: Pardosa pseudoannulata (assembly GCA_032207245.1). Classification (NCBI taxonomy): domain Eukaryota; kingdom Metazoa; phylum Arthropoda; class Arachnida; order Araneae; family Lycosidae; genus Pardosa; species Pardosa pseudoannulata. The sequence continues at coordinate 15,883,135 of CM063510.1, forward strand.
TTGGTAACTCATTTCATGCCATTCTCTTCCTACAACTGATCTTATATATTGCTTACCTGTGAAACTCTAGCAAAATTTAATAAAGTTCATGCACAGTACTTTAATTTGACAAGCTGTGTTTTAATAACTCATTTATAAAATCATTTATTCACCTAACAAAATTATAAGGATTTAACTAAAATAAGTTTACAAGCCCCAGTCTCAGATCTCTTTTGCTGTATTATGGCATGCTTATAAATATTGATGTAAACATCTGAACACATTTTTGTTTAGTTAACTGTAAAAAATGTTTGCATTTATAGTAGATTATTTTATACACATTTCAACTTTGTATATATAATTATGATATGGAATTGATTTTGATGATTATTTTTACAGGATAGTTTGGTATATGATGGGTTAACTGATGCATATCAAAAGTTTCATATGGTAAGTTTTGTTCTATTTGTTTGTGTAACTGATTTTTTTCTGTATTTTATGAACTAAAATCCTTTTAATGAGTATTTTTAATACATGTGTAATGATGCTGAATTTTGGGGTATACAATTAATAATAAATAGAGGATTGAAGTTTGATTTAGAATTTGATCTATCAATTTTGTAGATTTAATGATATAAATTTCATAAAGCACAAATAATTAAAACATGGCAGTGATGAAATAATTTTTATTTTTCGGGCAAGAAAAAAATAGCCATTTTAATTTTACCAAACTATAAATACATGTCTTACTTGAGGTACAACCGTACAGAAATAAAAAAGAAAGGGAAGGGATCTCATAGCCTTGAAGCTTCAATGTATAGACTCTTGAAAAATGTTACGATCTGACAGAAAAACCACTATGTTGCACATGTGAGCTTTCAGGCCAAGCTTTAAAGGCTAAAGTTTGAAATTAGATTGCAATAATTTATCATACTCTTTTTTGTCTTTACATATATATATATGTATATATGTATTAATTAAACTGGTTTTAAGTTTTTCATATTTTATTTGATGAAAGAAAAATCTTAAGGCACGACTTTTATTGAATTTTATTTTTCAGTGAGTGAAAATTAAAAGTTAATTTCCTGATACTTTATCTATAATGCACTTAATTTCTATGTTTATAATTTTAACAGGGTGTTTGTGGAGAAAATTCTGCAAAAAAGTTAGGAATCTCTCGAAAGGAACAAGATGAATTTGCTATAAATAGCTACAAAAAAACAACAAATGCTGTGGAAGTAAGTTTAAAAAATTTTATAAACTAATGTTCTTTAAAAAATATTTTTTTAATAAAACTAGTGTTTATTATTCTGTATTAAATAAAGTAGTTAAAATATTCTATGATTCTGTTTTCAATCTATTGTTTATTATCTGGCTGACTATCATGTGAAGTTTTTTACGAAATTATAATCCTTTTCTTTCCATTTTTTAACTTTCATTTTTCATGCTTCTAAATTTTTATTTCAATGTTGTAATAATTAGGATTTTTAAATGTAACCCTTTTCTTTTAACTGTTTACACTTCAATCTATGAATCAGTACTAACATTCATGAATTTTTTAAAGCTTTTATTCATGAAAAAAAAATTTAATTTCAAGGAAAAAATTCTGTGTTGTCTTTTTGGTGTGTGTCATTTTTTGATTACTGATGTTTCAAGGGAAGTTTTTTTTTAATTTATTGTCTTTTTTCAAGAATAAGTTATTTTAAAGCTATGTAATTTAATTAAATTTTAGGTGTAATTGTTTATTTAAAAAAAAGGTTTTTTAAAAAATTAAATTTAGCAAATATCTAAATATAAAACATATATGCCATAAATTTTCCCCAATTTTAAGAATGCATAGTAGGAAATTTTGCAATATCATTAAACTAAAATGGTGGCTGAATGAGTAGGGTGCTGCTATTCAATACCAGATTTGTATGTCTGAATATCACTACTGTCATGGATGTTCATAGCCATTCAGAATTGGCTTTTAAGCAGCAAGTCTCAGTTTGATTAGCCTTCATGTAGCAAAAAAGTAGACTGCATCACTCCAAACCAAACAAAATAAAGTAAAACCTTTTATTTTACCTCTTTTGTATAGAAGCGTAATTTGAAGAGAAGGGAAAAGTGTTCCGAACATTATTTCATGGAGAAATTAGTCAAGTACTGTGTCCCAGTTATGAAACATTAACAAGTAAATGGTTAAGTACATTACTTAACTCACATCATATCCAAAAAATTTTATAAGACTAAATAATCAAGTTTTCTTCAAAAATACATAGTGCTAAATTTAATTATTAGAACAACTAAGATTATATAACATAGTTTTTTTTTTTTTAATTTGTTGATTTTATTGCTATTCTTTTTTAGTCTGGCCTATTTAAACAAGAAATAGTACCTGTTACTATACCTGGTAAAAAGGGAAAACCAGACATTGTTATAGATACTGATGAGGAATATAAGAGAGTCAATTTTGAAAAAGTGCCTGTATTACCCACTGTTTTCCAAAAAGAAAATGGTAAAGTATTTTATTTTCATATGTAAATAACTTTCCTGTCCCTGTGCATTATACTTCATCAGTAAACATATTAACATTGTTGCAGTAATTGTGAGAATATTTTCCCGTACATGTTCTGATTTTTATCCAAGAAACATTTAGAAATAAGTACTAAATTAAGTATGTAAAGTTTGAGGAACTATTAAAATAAATTATATAAATGTTGAATGGTTATAAACAGTACTTTATATTCAGTGTGATAAACTGACTCGGAAATTCTAAGATATAATGCTTAAAGTTTGCAGATATAAGCAGCTTAATGTCTTCCCTTTTAAAATATTTTTTACTACTCTTAAAAGTAGTAAAATTTTCTATGGAAATTTGTCAGTATTATCAAAAATTATAAGAAGGTAATTAAAAAAATTGTTTAGTGTTATATTTACATTTTATTAATTTATACTGTAAAATTAAATTTTCATCCTTATAATAAATATAACTTTTTATGTCATCTCAAAGTAATAGAAATTGTTAAATTAAAATTTTGCTCCAGTTTTATATTTTTATACTACTGTGTGTTTTTTGTTTTGTTCTGTTATTTTAAGTGTTATATACTTAAGAACAGGAATTTTATTTCTAGTCCTAATTCAAATATTGAAAATTATTTAACACTTATTTAAATAATTCTAATAGAAACAACATTTTTACTGTAATCAAACTTTTACCTTAGGTACTATAACTGCTGCAAATGCTAGCACTATTAATGATGGGGCCGCAGCTTGTGTTTTAATGACTGCTGCTGCAGCTGAAAAACTAAAGGTGAAACCATTAGCAAAAATAATTGGTATGTATATAAATGATTATAATATGCTTAGAAATTTCCATTTTTATTCATTTTCTTTTCAGTAAACTTAGTTATATTCTCTTTTGTGATTCATGATTATATATTCATTTTTTCTTTCATTAAACAAAAGAAAAAAAATCACTATTTCAACTGTTTCTTTATTCTTTATCCATGTTTCTAATATGCTTCAATTTATATATACATTTAATAATAAGTTTAAAAAAATATTCTGTCTTTTAAACTTTATTACTTTCTTTTTACCTCAATAAAAATTATCTATTTCTACTCATTTATTGAAATTTAAAGTAATGTTATGTAAATGTTATTGTTTAGATTATAAATGCCTATGCAGTATATATCATTATGCCTGTAGAAGTAATGCTGCATAGTTTAAGCCACTCTCAACAATGGTAGAATGTGCCATTGCATACTAAAATAAATTATGTAAATATTTAAAAACAAATATTCAAGTGTGTGCTCACATTTTTATGGGTAGCCATAAACTTATATCTAAGAATTACTTAAAAATGAGTTTGATAAAATAAATAATAAAAGAATTTTGAAACCCTTTTTTTCTGAGAAGGAAAAGAGAACTCAGTAAATGGTAGTTTATTATACACTGCATTTTTTTTTAACCCAATATTCAAAACATATATATAAGCCAAAACCTTTTAAAGAAAATTCTGTAACATTTAAATGTCACCAAGAAGCAAAAATTGTCACTAAGCAGGTAAAATAGGATAAATATTTTCGAATCAAATCATCATAAAACATTAGACCATGGGACCAATAATATTTTTGCTTGTTACATACTAACAAAGACAATTATAACTCTTGTATTGCTGTCTAAAGCTAGCACTTTTCATAAATTTAAGGGACATAAACTAAAATTAAAAAATTGCTATTTTTGACAATTTATTGATTCAGCTAGTAGAGAGGTATGTTTTTTTCTGATAATAGCCTATCTCATACAAATGTAGTATAGGTCTCATTGGGTTGTTTTTGTCATTTTGGAGAAATTATTACACAGGTAAAACTCATTTATTTTTTTTCTAAGCTAATAATTTTTCAGATAACATTTATTTTACACTTTTTTTTTCTTTTCTTAACGTCACATTTAATTTTGCCAATATGACAAGTTTTTAGCTTTGAATGGCAATAAGCATCACCAAATATACTATATCTTTTCTGCAGATCCATATATAAACAAATCCTTGCACTTAAACTTTAAAAAAATCCTAAAAACTGTTGACTTATACACAGAAACATACAGTAATCAAAAGTAAAATTGTGATTATTCTAAGATAAGTAATAAGATTAGAAAAATGACCAAATTTGGGAAAAATTATTGGCTTTTAAAAAGCACTAAGTATCTCATAATTAGTGTAATTTATTTAATGAGCTGTTTTCTTGGCATATGAATCTGTTTTATTAGTTTTCTGTTAAATGTTATATATATCTTTCAGAGATATCAGTATTCAGCATAAGGTTGCGATAAAAAACAAGTATATCTTTTAAAATTCTTAGTAAATAATATTATTTAAAAACTATACTACTGGTCTTATGTTACCTATATATTTTTCTGTGTGTTACCCTTATATTCTTATTTGTGTTCCTTTTGTGGGCCTAAAATGTATTTAATATTTGTTAAAGAATATGAGTGATATACAGGTCCTGTATTGCATTGAATTAAATAGTAGATTTGATGCTTGTTCTGTTAAAATGTGTTAATTGATATGAAATATAATTTTCTGAAAGTAGTTTTTTTTTCCTTTTCCACTCCTACTTAATAGGTTTTGCTGATGCTGCTGTTGAACCAATTGACTTCCCAATTTCACCTGCTTTTGCCATTCCCAAAGTAAGGGCATAAATAAATATATTTCTGTAACTTTTTATTTCCTTTTATTTAGTTTAATAGAATGCTTAGAACATCAATAATTTTAAAATTTTAACCTTTTAAAAACAAAGTTTTCTATTTGCTAAACATATAATTTATTTTACTACCTTTAAGACTTTTGAAATTTGTAAGCTAGTGCATGAAGTAATAAAAGAATAAAACTTTAATTTTATAGTGATAAAATTTAGAAATTTTTTCAATCATGTGTGACACAAAATTAGGAATTAGTACTTTTTACTCATATATAATGTACATATTTTATTTATTTATTTATTTTCAAAAAATTGGTACAACATTCCCAAGATGTGTGTGATAATGTGGAATAATTTTACTGCCACTTGTAATTATGCATTATGTATATGAATCAAAATTGTATTCAAGGGCAAAAGAAAAAATGTTACTCATTAGAAATATTGCTGTATATTTATTTCACTCTTATTGCACTTATTTCTTTTCTTATAGCTATACTACTAAACTAATTATTAACCCTCTGACTGCTCATCCCGCAATTTCCCCAAGCAATTAAAATGTAGCAAAATTTGCTCATCCTGCGATTTTCACAGGCATGTGTTTTTCTTTGTTTATTAAGAACACATTTCACCTTTTCTTCATTTAACCAGTAGAATAAATTATATACAGTATTAGACATTTAATTAGGTAATAGATAGAATTATATGACTAGAACTATAGTTGTATTAGATAATAGAATTATAGATAGTATGTTATAAATAGAAATTAACTGTATTTCAATTGAAATTTATTAAAAAATAAATTTTTATGTGATAACACCTGAAATAAGTTTTTCTGAAAGCTTAGTTTTTCATGATAAAAGTCAATATAAAAAAATCTTTTCTAGAAAAAAATTAGTATTCCTATTCTCCAATTTATATATATGCTTAAACTATGCAACAAAAAAAAATATGCAATTTTTAAAGAGGTCTGGATTTACAAATTTAGCAGTCAGAGGGTTAAAGCATGTTTCCCATTTTCTTGTACATAATGAACTGCTTGCAACTTGAATGCTGCAGTATAACTGCACCTCTTTTACACCTTTCAAGCACATTCTCACAAAATACTCTTAATTCTTACTACACCATTCTCTTTTTGGATGGCTATGAGGTCTTCAGTTTCAGCCTGTATGATCAAAGTAGCAGAAAACCTTGCAAATGACTTCAGATAACTGATAACAAGCACAAAGGAATTTGTTAAGAATGAATTTGTCTAATGAATGACATTGAAACATTGTTAAGTGCTGTTTCATTTGACCCCATAGAAATTAGTTTACAATCTAAAAGTTGCATGCATGTCAAACTAGATGTGTACTAAATACAAGATTGAAACTTCTGCCATTTTTTTTGTATGTTATATACAAACAAATACAGTTTTCTAAATTCTTAAGAATTTTTTTAAACTATTTATTTATATTTTACAGCAACCAACTTTAAAGATATTTAATGGACATTTTCAATATTAATATATTTAAGACTTTAAATTTATTGAAAAATTAGACTTATTTCAGCTGTCTTGGATATTTTACACTGTGTATCTCTAGTATACTGTGTATTAATAAAAATGTTTTTATGTAGAGGTGAAAATTAAGTTTTATTTTAATTTATTCTTGGTTATATTATTACTATTATTATTATTATTATTATTATTATTATTATTATTAAGCTGAATTACAAGTGATGGATTTTTGTTTATTTTCTAGCTCCTTGAACAAACAGGAATAAAGAAAGATGATGTGGCATTATGGGAAATTAATGAAGCATTTAGTGTTGTAGTTCTTGCTAATATCAAAATGTTAAATTTGGATCCAACTAAAGTTAATATTCATGGGGGAGCTGTTAGTCTAGGACATCCTATAGGGTAAGAATTTATATATTTTCTTTGAAAATAGCATTTTTTCATTTAGTAAGTTCTTTAACAATAGTTTCAGTCTCTATATCTGAATTTTTCCCTCATTACTTATTAGATCTTAACGCTCTGTTTTATAAAATACATACAAAATAAAGAAAAAAACATATATTTTTCTCTATTTTTATTTCTTTTATTTTAAATAAATGAAGTACAGAACTGTTTTAGCAGGTGATTGATATTATATTAATATTAGTGGTTAGTTATTTTATTAATATTTTTTCATTTTTACTTATTTTACTTTTTATTATACTAATTTTATCACAATTGCATAATTTAGTTTTAAAAAATTGCAAACATTTTTTTTTTTTTTTAACTTTCCTTGTGATATTAATAGTTTGAATACTGTAAATAATTTTTTCACAAAAAAAATTTTGATATTTTGATGTGTTCATTTATTTTTTAATAATTTAAGTTTTAAGTTTTCAAAACTTGATATGCTGAGTTGTGTTTTATAGATATTCAGTCCGTATTTATTGCAAGTAAAAATTTCTAACAATATTCACAATTTCTGTAATATTTACTACATTTTTCATCATGTTTTTATTGTATATTTTTTATTTAGTAAAAAAAATTTTTGGTGGTGTCATCTAAAAATTTTTTTTTTCTTATATGAAACTTAATTCTAACTGTTTTAAAATGCATACAATAATCAGGCTTGCAATTCTGTCACTTTTCTCACCTTTAGTCACTTTTTTTACAATTAATCACTTTTAGTCGCTTTTTTCATGGTGTATCACAGCAAAAGTCTGTTGTTGAAAAAAGAAAATCTGAATTATTAACAAAATATTTTAATAAAGGACCAAAAATGTGATGCTCTAATCTTATTTTTCTTATTAAAATGTAATTAGTCATATGGTTTCCAGAATTTAATGAGTTTAAAAAGTCGCAAAGAAGTTCCTGAAATCTACATTTCTACTGAAATGTAAATTTAATACATTAAAGTAATTTACGCCAAAGCACACATTTCTCTTTTTCTTTTTCTTCACAATTTCTGTTTAGATACTCTAATCTAGCTATGTACATGTTTCAAAATATCATTAATATATGCAGAAAATTGATTATAAAATTAATGTATTGTATGTATTTAAATCTAATTTATAGATTTTTTTGAATAAAAAGCAATGTTGAGTTGTGTTAAACAAAATTTTTAACCTTTTTGGTATTCAACGCTAAAATCATGTCTTGCATGAATCATTTGATTTAGAGTTAAAATAAATAGAAAAATCTTAATAATAGCATCTGTAATCAAGAGGAGAAAAAAATTGCTTTTTTTTTTTCAATGTTTAGTCACTTTTTAATCACTTATTCTGTATTATTTGTCACTTTTCTCACCTTTTTGAAAGTACCTCAGCAGTTGCAAGCCTGAATAATCCATCAGTCATAATATTAATGATTTTATGTTCATTTTCTTTTAATATTAAGTTATACTTTTATTTCCAGAATGTCAGGTGCTAGAATTGTTAATCATTTAGTATATGCTTTGAAAACTAATGAATATGGAGCTGCAGCGATATGTAATGGTGGTGGAGGAGCCTCTGCTTTGATGATTCAAAAATTGTGAATTCCATTATTAAAAATAAGTAATGTGCCATATTTTTTAAAATATTTTTTGTAAAAAAAAATAATAAATAAATAATAGTAATAAATTTTCCTGCAATCAGTGGTGAACTTTCTTCCTCCTTGTTACAGATTTGTAACTTATGCAGAATATATTTTTGAACTGTTTCTTTAGCAAGTAGCCTTTGTTACTCATATATTGTTTCCATTCCATATTTATCTTTCTGTACAAATTTCTATAAAGGATCAAATTTGTATTTATTGCTCTTTGAAAACATATCAGACATGCCAACTACTCCGGAGAAATCAGAAAAATGGATAACTCCGGAAACTCCTCAGATTGCTCTGGAAAATAAAAAAATTTTGGAACAGCTATAAAATTATGATTCAGCAATTAAATATAGAGTTTTGCAAAAAATACTGCAGAATATTACTCTTTTCACACAGTAATGCTGCCTGTTAAAAGTTTTCAGTACTGTGTGGAAAAACAAAACTGAATTTAGGTCAAATTTGAGTAGAAAAACTGTACAGGGTTCCCACAATCATGAAAAGTCATTGAAAAGTGCTTAAATTTTCTTTTTGTTTTTTAAGGCCTTAAAAGTTTTTGAATTTTCTTTGAGGTCATTGAATTTAAGGTCTGGTGATTGATTTTTCTTTTTCAAGTCCGTAAAAAATGTTAATTCATGTCTGCACCTGAAAATTGAGAAGGATCGTTATCGGCAATTGTGGCCGTGTAACAGGACTCATCTTTCATGCACTGCAAACTGCACTAGTTACAGTCACCGGCTTGGAGGGAGGGGGAGACAAGCTCAGAGTTCAATGTCATCCTGAATTAGAAATTCTTGCTTTTCATTCAATGAAAGAAAGATAAGGGCTTTGAAGGAGATTTTTTAAAGGCCCCTCCCACTATGGTCAACTGCAAGCCATTACCACCGTCTGGAGGGGGCTTTGGCTTATCGTGGCCGATGGCGGCAGACGATAAGGCTCCTCCACACTATGGTCCACTGCAAGTTATTACCACCGTCTGGAGGGGATTTGGTTTATCATGGCTGATGGTGGCGGACGATGGCTTCTGAGGCGGATTTTCTCCATAGATCAAAGGCAGCCAGATGCTCAACTAAAGTGAGCAGTAGACCCTGTGGACGAATCAATGCTCTCGGCTCATTTAGTGGCCCAGCGTGTGGATGCAACCCGTGAACCATCGTTCAAGGTCATCATCAGGAAGTGGTAAACAGTTGGCCATAGTGTTTAGGCTACATTAGTGAGGTTTTTTTTTTTTTGCCATTTTGTGTCTGGATGCCTGAGTAGCGAAGCAAAGTTTGACTTATTTTCTTTGATTGCTTATTTCTGTGTAGTTAGTGATGTCAGATATATATAAAAATAAAAAGTTTGGAATGCTTTAAAAAGAAACTGTATATTTTTAAACCAGTATTCGTGTGCTTATAGCCCTTCCTTTTTTTTTACACCATTTCAAAAACCTGATTTTTTTTTCTGGGAAAAGAGTGAAATTATATATATTTCTACTGTTTTGGGAAGTTATTTTAATTTTTTTCAATTATGAACAGTGTATCAAAGAGGTGCTTGAAAAAAATATCAGGTTTTGGAAAAGTCATTGAAAAGTGCTTGAAATTTTCAGAAGCAAAAGAGTGGGAACCATGCTGTAGATTCCCTGATGATAGAAAAGTGGAAATATTTTAATCAGGGTCAATGTTGCTATAAGAAACACTGTTCTGAAAAAATAAATTGTTAAAGCTAAAAAATCTACTCATATATTTTTAAATGCATAAATTATACCTTTTACAATTTACTACTGTGTAAATATTTTAATTTTTATTTAGAAACCAATAAGATATATACTTATGTATAATCTGTTATTAGCATGTTAAAATTTCAAACCATGCTGTTGTTCCGGACACAAGTGCCTGAATGTTGGCATATCTGACATATAATGATAGAGTTCAGCAATTGTTTATATTGGAAATGGAGATCTAAGCATTTTCCTTAAAGTTGTAGACTTCTAATTAAATAATTTTAGTGTAGTATAGCAAAAATGGAATGGTGATTGAACGGAATAGTATATTTGTTCCTGACCAGTATTGTTTTATAATTGTTATCTCTTTGAAATTTTGAGAGTTGTATTTGTTAAATCTTATAGAAGTAACAAACATTTTCTCTTAACTGTTGCTTTTGAAGCTTAAATAAATATGTTCTGCTTGAAAGGCTTCATAGAACATCAGTATTACAACGCTGTCATTAAGACTATCTTAGATTATTTTATATAAAATTTGATTAGATTTTGATATAAAATTTTAAAAAAGTTATAAGAAAGGAAAAAGGATATTGTCATGTTCCCTTTCAGTGGTGTCCAGAAAACTCTTGGGAGAGGGAGACAAAAATGATGGAGAAATAGATTTTGTCCTTAGATAAATACTTTTATTAATATTATATTCTGAAGTATTAGATGTTTTGTTTTTAATTTTCCCAACACAAATCAGTTATTCAAATTTGTAATAGCTAGATTATGACTTCATGAATGATCACTATAACACAATTATTGACCATTCCAGAAAGCTAATGCCTATAAAAACAAATTAGAAATTATCATAATTTTTATTACGAGACATTTTCTAAAATTAGAAGATGGAGTGTTTGAGTTTCAGTTAGAATGGTAAAACTAATTTTTTTTTCTTAAAATGAGAAGTTTAAATAAAATGGAAAATTAAAGTCAGAATGAGCAATAAGTGAATTTTCAATCACTATAAATTTTTAAATAACAGTGTCAATTTTTTTCAATATTAATATACCATACCAACTCCATCTTTTACTATGTAACTCAGTTATGTTGCAATCATGATCTTGTAGCAATGCAATCAATTCATTGTCCTAGACTTGCTCACAAATATAACACAATGGGCTTATTTTCAATTTAAGTATTATTTTTTGTACCTTTGGGGAAGGCAACATGTTTCTTTTCCTCTCCCTTAGTATGTCATTGTTTCCTTTTACTATTAATGTACTACATATTTTAAGAAAAAAAAACTAAATTCTGTTTGTATTATACCATGTTCAAATAGTCTGTATTTAGTTTAAAAACCAAAGAAGGGTTAATAAATCGTAGTACTTAAAAATAAATTTTTATGAAACTAATGGAAAACTAAAGGGATAATTTTGAATGGCTATGATTTAAATTAGTATTTCCTTTAGAACTAATTAATGAAATTTCAAATCGAATTCCCATCTTTAAAACTGAATCATTTTGTATGTGATGAATCAATTTGAAATAACTCTCATAAATTAGTAAAATTTTCTTCTAATATTCTTTTAAAAATTAGTTCACATATTTTCCTCTGTGATTTTAAAATATATAAAATAAAGACATACTCTAAACTTCGAGGTACAATGAATTTCAAGACAAAAAAAAAAGTTAGCATTTTTAATTATTACAAGTTTGTATTTATTGAGAAGTTAGACATAATTAATCTGAAATTAAATTAAATTTATCTGAGATTAAGTTAACATTAAAAACAGCTTCATATAAATTTAGTTTAGAAGATAGACATAGTGTAAATTATGCTTTTTAATTCAAAAAATTTTTGATTTTAAAATTATTTTAAACTTTATAATCAGATACAAACTTACCTGAAAAATCAATTGTAAATTTGCCTGAGTTATGTAATGATACTATATTAATTTTAAGAATTCCTGTTTGAACGTTATGCATATCTTGTACATGCCATATCTTATACACATGTAATGCTTTGTACACTTGCATATCACATGTGATACACAATAAATTACACAGTTCAGTCATATTAATATGACCACTGCCTATTTTTGACATCAACATTAAATAGCCAATTGCACAAGGATCTTATCATCAGAAAATTTGGTGGCTATATAAAGTGTGTTGTAGGTATTCAGAAAACATTTCAGTTATGCAGAAATGGAGCAGTTTATCCAAAGTCCAAAAGGGCATGATCATTGGCTTTAGGGCCAAGGGTGGAAAAATTTCCAAAACAGCTAATTTTTTTAACTATTTGCAGGATGTGGTTAAAGTATATTATGTATAGCAAAATGACACTATCCAAAATAAGCAACATGGCTAATGTGGTGCACCTCAGGCCATAGATGGTAGATGTGAACAACAGCTGCAAATATGTGTTCCGTCAAATAGAAGTGCAAACGCTGAGCAACTGACTTTCCAAATTAACCAAGGGGCTATGAACAGTGTCTCTACAATGACGGTTCTGCCAATATTGCTGCATATGGGCTTCCACAGCAGACACTTGATTAAAGCACCTATGTTAACTGCTGTTCATGGACAAAGGCCAGAATTTGCTGTCCAGCACCACAACTGGACTTCCACTGAGTAGAGACAGGTGGGTTTTTCTATGAATCACATTTTATGTTCCTTTGGACAGATGCATGTTGGTGTATATGGTGCGAAACATCTGAAAACAAACGTCCTACAATTGCTGTAAGGGTGGAGGAGATAGCATTATGGTTTGGGGAATGTTTTTGTGGTATTCTCTGGGTTTACTCATAATTGTAGAAGGAACGATGGATCAACACAAGTATGCATCTATCCTTGAAGATCATTTTACCCTTACATAAAAATTGTTTTTCCTCAGGATAATGGCATCTACCAGCAGGACAATGCATAAAGCTTGCAGTGAATGTGCATGGTTCAAGGAGTACCAGGATGAATTAACGGTTTTCCCTTAGCTAGCAAATTCTCTAGACTTGAATACAATCGAGAATCTGTGGGACCATCTTAATCAGGTTGTCACACCATGGATCTTCACCCACGTAACCTAGCACAGCTGGCCATGGCACTGGGGTTGGCATGGTTCAACATTCCAGTGAACACCTTCAGGAACCTAATTGACTCCCTTCCTGCATGTCTTGCAGTCAGTTCTGCAAAAGGTGGTTATTCTGGATTTTGACAAGTGGTCACATTAATGTGACTGAACTGTGTATATTTTAAGTGGAAAATAATTTGGTGTAGTGTCTTAAATTTAGTTATATTTTCAATTAGACGTATGAAATTTAAAGCTATGTATGTAATGTACATCATATAATTATTCTGTTATATGGGGACAGCCAAAAAGTTAAAAATGTAACATAAAAGGGGTAATTGTTTCAGATTAATACTTTCTTTTGACTTATTTAGGATAAGCATGAGTAAGACAAAAATTGTATTTCCTGTATTAAGTTTTATTTGTAAAGTCCAGAGTAAACTATTTTAGATCGAAGAAACAGTTAAAAGGTTACTTTTTAGTCATTTTACAGCAATGAAAAATGTTTTATTTACTAGGGATGTAATACATTATTTTATTGTTAATTTAAAAAATACTAAATATAAGAAGCAATAGAAAGAAAATCTTGTAAAAATTGCTGTCATGATAGAATGGGTTTTATTTTAATATTACAGGTATTCAAACATACATATACCTTCTCTACTTTTCTTGTAGCTTAAATTACAGCCTTGAAAGTAAAATAGAACAATTACTTTATTACATATATATTACTTTAATATTAATAATTTTATTTGAATGGCCATGCAAACTCAAAAAATGATGTAAGATGGCTGGTAGATTATTACAATATACTTTTATCTCGCAAACACAATCATGTCTGGACTATTATGCCAAAGTACTCACATTTTAGTATGGTTTAGTTTGAATGCTTCAGTCATTTGTCTGCAATTTTATAGATAATACATTACTGCTGAAAACCAATTCTGAACAGATATAAATATTTGTGGTAAGAGTGGATTAAAAGCTAGCACCTCACCTTTTGTACAACATCTGAATACAGGTCCTTTTTTTGCCTCATATACTAAGTGCAGAGAAATTATTGTAACTGTCTTAAAATATTATATAACCTTGATAATGTGCCATATATTAGTATTTAGACTCACAAAATAGCAGGTTTGGTTTGGAGTGCTACGGTCTACTTTTTGCAACACGAGGGCTAATGAGACCGGGACCTACAGCTTAAAGCCGATTCCGGACGGCTACGAACATTCATGCCACAGTGGGATACGAACTCTGGTACCGAAGGCCAACACACTAACCAATTGACCATCGTTTGGCCACAAAATAGCAGAAAAATAATTTCAAATGACATCTTTGTACTTTCGGTATTTGTATTTTTCAGTATTTAAATATAACTAAAAAAAAAAATTGAAATTTTGTTATGTTTGTCTGTCTGAGTGTATCTGTTCATATGTAAACATCGTAACTAAATGGATGAAATCTCATTTTTACACCAAATTGGTCACCTATATATAAATTTTGAATCCAACTCATTCATAAAACAAAATACTGTAGACTCTCTTATTGTATACTACATAGCAAGTATAGGATATAAACATGTGAGCAGGTTGATTTATTTCTTTAAATAACTGTTAAAATAATGCTCAGTCCTTCCTTTTTAGTAACTCTTTGGCATGATTTAAGAGTACAATATTAAATTAAAGCTATAAAAATTTTCATGTAATAGATAACATGTGGAAGTGTACAAAAAAAAAAAAATCAGAGAGGAAACACTGCCATTTTCTCCCTGATTTTTTTAATCTCATAAAATTATGAACTAATGGACAGTAAATAAATATACACTAGAGACATAAAGCTGATGGCCATTATATTAATCCATATACACATTGAATAATTTTGTTAAGATTTTTATTGGTCAAATTTAACTTTAAGAACTGAATTTTTAAGAAATAATGGCATATACATATCTTTAAAGTGTATTTATACAATGTAAGCAACTTTTCAAAGTCGTATAAAGTAGTAACTATTTTTCAAAATTTTTAAAATAAGTCAAAAAATGAGTCAGTCATATAAAATTCCTTTTAATAAACACAATTATAAAACATTTTAAAATCTGCTATGTAAATATATGATGAAAAATACATTAAAATAATCAAAATATATAACAATTTTTAACATTTTATCAAAAATGGAAATATTTTACTAAGTAATATTTTTTATTTTGATAAACTGCTACAGATTAGATAGCATGTTAACATAATAAGGATAACAGCTTTATATATTTGATCTACATTTTGCAGTAATAATTGTATCTAGTTGCTTTCTATTACATTTCTAATATGTTCAAAGAAGTTCGTAAGATGATGAAGGTTATGAATCATTAAAAGAATAGGAGCTAATAATTCAGATGTAAGCAAAAGGTGATTTACATAAGCTCGAGTGTAATGTGTACATGTATAACACTCACAATTTTGTAATATAGGAGAAAAGTCATCTTGGTATATTTTTTCTTTCAAACATAATTTTGACGGAAATTTTGCACGCTTTAATGGCTTCTCAGTAGTCTTTGATTTTAAAATCTCTTTTATTTCATTTAAAGGAAATATTGAAGCTTGACCTGCTTCTGCCAGAATGTAAGCATATGAAGAGTCAAAAATATCAATTCCACATTTCACGGCTTCTAGCATGGATTCCAAGCTAAAAGCCCCATTCAGCACCCGTGGTTTATCATTTGGCAATAATGCAATGGTTTCCAGCAAAATAGGTTTTATTCTGAAAAAGTCTGTATTCTCTACATCAGGACCATTTGTATGAAATCCATCAATGATAAAACCATCTACTTCTCTAGATGCAGTTTGTTCAGCTGATTTTTTTCTAAGAAATAAATCATAACCCCCTTGAATGGTACCAAATATAGCTTTATTGGAAAAATCTGGAGACGTTTTATGTACTTCTAAGCAGTCATCTAAAAATTTTATGGAATGATCTAAAGCTTTGTTAAGACGTTTCTTTGAACAGTCAACAGGCGTATCACTATCGCAAAGTGCTTGATAAATAACTGGCTGAAATACTTTTACGATTTTCATGTACTCATCAGTAGTAACAAGTTTTTTTCCACCATGTGTCCACACCGAAACTCCTCTTTTAACATTATAACCAGTTGGTGTCATAACACCTGGATCTTGAACTAATAAAAGAAAGGGAAATTCAGGTAATCCAACAAATGTATTTAATCCTTTTCCATGCGATTCTACAGCATCATTAAATTCTACTGTTGTCGGTAAAGTCTGCATTAAAAGCATTTTATTATTGTTCAAATACTTCAACGAATCAAAAGTCAAATGGGGAACTGTTCCTGCTCGTGTGTAATTTAAAAACATAGGAGTTTTCAAAACCTCTAAATTCCATGGTTTAGGAAAATCGGACAGTATTCCAGTCCGACCCATATTTATAACATTTTCTACAAACTTCATCTTTTTTTCCCCTAATTCTTTATACAGAATTAGCGTTTAAAATCGGTTCCAAAGATCAAAAACCACGTTTTTTTTTAGTAAACAAATGTTGTCTCGGTTACAGTTTTACTCATAAAGTAACAGACTCTGTGGTTTTATTTCAAATTAATTTTAAAGAGAAATTTGAATGAGAAAAGTTTTAAAATAAGGGTATACATGTGTGTTATGTCTCAAATATATCCTCAAAATTATTTTCTAGTGTCCACGTGTTCCTCGCATTCAAGAATACTGCGTTAATTTATTCTCAAATGTTTTAAAATATGATCGCCTTAAGTAAATTTCTTGTCCGAATACAAGTAAAACAAACTTCTGTTTAAATCCTGACTTTATTTTCTCTCAAATTATTCTAATAAGTCTAAAAACACGTTGCTGCATAAATTTGAACCGATTTTACAAATCGAACTCCTCGTACCTTTGCATTTTAATCGTACATACTCTTGGGTCTTGTCAAAGAGGTTTTCTGGCTGTCCGAATTGTTTGTTTATGTTACTACGATTACCCCGTAAATGCTTTCCGTTTTCTTGAAGTACTCATATAATTAAAATGAAAATGGAGGAAGATGCTGCCGTAATGGGAAAACTTGAATGTCTCAAAGAAATAAGGTAATATCTGGTTATACAAATGTAATTAAGAGTAATAATGGAGATTTTGATGTTTATATTTTTCCCGTATGAGTTTGTGATGGAAATAATTTCTCTTACTTTTTAAATAGTTATTATTATTAGTTACTGTGTCATATTGTTGTACATGATTTCAGGTTCATATATTGCATTGTAATAAAACTTAATACTTCAACGTTTTAAAAATTATATCTCATATATTTTGCGCATCCTAATAAACATGCTTTTATACATAAAGTCGAGATTTACAATCAGTAAGAGTGGGATTATTTTTATTTATTGCTATTACATATATATATTCATTTAGTGAAAATAAATTTTTTTCAATTTCATCTATTTTTAAAACCGTTAAATCAATGCAAACTGAAAATATTTAAAACTATATGATATACCTTCATCTTAACAAGTTTCATTAATTATATTTTATTTTTGTGTTTTAGTCTTCCTAATCAACATGTAGATTATAAGGATTTCTTATGTATAGAAAGAACTATTTGTTCTACTTTTAACCACTACTATCAATAACTGAAATATGTGTATTAATTTCTTCTTGATAATTTTAAAATCATAAAAACATTAGACAGGTTAATCAAATTAAAGTATAGATAGTTATAATGCTACTGTAATCTACTATAATACAAATTTTGTATCTCTGGAACACATTAGATAATTTATATTTTATGAGACATATTTTGCCTACACTATTAATAAATTAAATAATTTTAAATTTAATTTTTGTATTAATTTTCTGTAAAGATGTTAAATAATAAAATTAATCTGACTCAATATTTTAGATTTTTGAATTGTTATTAAAATTTTTACAAGATTTTTACAAATTATACATCTTGTATGGAATAATTGAACATAATTACAGCTTCAATTTTACTTTTAAAAATAAGGATTGTTTATAACATGCAACTCTGGATAATTCACAAAATGTAAATGTTATATGTTTGAGTAGTCTATTAGTTAAATGTTAATCTTAGTTAGAGTTTCAACAATGCTGTAATTTATAAGACTTAAGTTATATGTGTGTCTGGATATACACTTTTCTAAAATCATATTTTCTTTTGAACTAAAATTATAAATTGGGCTTGACTGAACATGTGGGTGCCCCCTGCCAAGTATGGCAACCCATACTATTTACTCATCTCTTCGCCGTGTCATTTTAAAATTTTTATTAATTCCAGAGCCGGCTCTTTTTATGCAACTGTTTAATAACATATGAAATGCACTAATTCTCATTGGGTTATAAAATTGTGAAATTAAATTCATTGCTTGGGTGGTCAGCGGTGATTTCACCAAAAATTCAAACCAGTAAAACTCATATTCTATCATTTCTGTTAAGATATTGTTTCTTGCTGGTTTATAGTACCATTCTTCAGTAATTCATTATGTCAAATTATTTTTATGATTTGGATGAATTAATTATATATAAATCTTTAAATGTAAAAAGTACAAATCTTTTAATGTTCTTTAAAAATTTGCGCTAAATCTGAGGTAATTTGTTATTATTTATTTATTATTGATTTTATATCATATAAAATGAAATTTTTAATTGTTTTGTTTCTTAAAATCATGAATTGTTTTACGAATCTAAAAAAAAAGATATTTTCCTGTTTCAAAATTAACTTCCTTAATTACATTAAATATTCACAAATAATATATGAATAAACAAGTATAACTTAACTCTTTTCCCCTTTTGTTGGCATTTATTGCTAACCATTAATTCCCATTATTATATTTTTCATTTTCCGTAGCTTATATAAGGATAGTTACATTATTTCCATCGAAAATCTGTTCCCACTTAACACAGCCTTCAGGTTACTTAACACGAAAGGGTTGGCACCATTTAAAAATCGCCAAAAAATGGGAAGATGCACCCAGTTCTTCAGTAGTACCTATAAATTATATTTTTATTTAATCAGTCAAAATATGACTTGAAATATATTTTACATTCTTGCATAAATTTTTCCTTATATGTATACATAAATATCCTAATTTTTCAGAACACGGACTGTTCAGTTAGAAAAGTTTAAAGCTCGGTTAAGACAACTGGTTGAAGCTACTGAAAATGAAGAAAAATGTTTAACAGAGTATAGACATGAAATGGAATTACTTTTACAAGAGAAAATGGCTCATGTAGAGGAATTAAGACAGATCCATGCTGATATCAATGTGGTAATGTTATTATCACTTTCATGTATGAAAATAATTAATTACTTCAATTTTTTGCTTGATTTTTTTAAAAGATATTTTATAAATGAAGTATTATGTACATTTCAAAGGAGTGTTCATGTAGTGTATAGAATGTTAAAATTGCATATTATTTTTCCCATCTTCTAAAGAACTTTAAATTCTTTTAACTTTATATATATATATATATATATATATATATATAATTTTCAATTTTTATTCTAATATTTGTAATTGATATCAATAATCAAATTTTAAGAAACTTAAAATAAATATTTTAAGTAAGATTAATATTTTAGATAATTATATTGCATCGTAATCCTAGAAAATGGCACTATTACTTACATTAAAGAAAATATATCTTAATACTAGGGAGACAATATATATATAATTGTTTTAATTACAATTCTTATTGAATATACCTTAGATTTCAATTTTAAAAAAACCCACCAGGCCTTGAAATATATGTATGATTTTTTGAGTGATATTGTACATTGTGTTTACATACTGTATCAACTGTGAAATTTGATTTTAAAAAATCATGTTATTCTTAGATGGAAAATGTTATCAAACAGTCTGAAGAAGACAGAAATAAAAACTTGGAAAATGCAAAGCAATTGCACCTTGAATATAAGCCCTTGAAGGAGCTTGTTGATTCATTAAGACAAGAAATTGGACTATCTAAATTACCTGAATTGCATGAAGAAGATGAAAACTTCAAACCAGAGTAATATTTTTTTTTCCTTGTATAGAAATTATTTACAAATAGCAGAATATATTATATACTAAAATGCATAAGCCAAACAGTCAAGTTTTATCTATATCTTGAGAAATAAAGTGAACTATTGCAATGTATTCTAATGAATATTAAAAATTGAATTTGCTTCTATACCAACATATGTATATAAATAAATAAATCAACATATGTACTTAAGTATTTCTCAGTATTCCAGCCTGTAAGTGGTTTTTTCAGTATATGATTTTCTTTCTCTCTGTATATATATTATAGCATTCTCTTATGAGTAACAAGTTTAAGTTTTTGATACTTTTTTTTCATTTCACTGATGCAGGCGACGCAGTCACCAAAAAGAATACAACCAAGACCAAATAGAATATGCTCACTGATAAACTTTTACTGCCACATTTCCAAAACAAGACTAAGCCAATTTTTATCAGTCATGTCTGTTTTTCTAATACATAATAATAGTGTTGGGGACAAACAGTACTGATTGTTGCCAAAAAATCTGCTTAGTAAGATTGGTGCCATAGGAAAATAACAAATTTTCAGTATAAGATTTTGCCTCAGAAGATTTAACTTCTATGACTTAATTTATTTATTAATTTGTTTAATTTCAGATTCTTTCTTTGATCTAGCTATTATTTATTAAAGCAACAATCCATATAAAAAGGAATCATTTTTTCGAAAACAAAAGTACCGAGGAACTCATTTAATGAGATATCAAATTCTCTATAATCATAACGATATATATATATGCAGGCTTGCAATTCCGTTACTTTTTTTCACAATTGATCACTTTTAGTCACTTTTTTCATGGTGTATCACAGGGTTCGACAATGTACTGAACCGTATTTTGTTTTTAGCGCAAGTGCTACGATCACTCGACATGACCGAATCGAAACCTTCTGTATTATTTTGCATGTGCAATCTATTTGTATGTGTGGCTCTTGTAGGTTGGTAGATGACCCTGGGTAAGTACATTATTGAATCGTTGGTTGGACAGCTACTGGTGGGAGGGAAAAACTTGGCGAACGCAATGATGTCTTACAAGTACATCACCCCTTGGCTGTTCGGACCCACCTCTCTTTCCAAGTGCCATCACCCTGTGCAGCTATTTCTGACCCTGCCTGAATTTCCCATTGTTCTAGTTTCTGGTTCTTTCTGTTGTTGAAAAAAGAAAATCTGAATTAATAACAAAATATTTTAATAAAAGACAAAAAATGTGATGCTCTGATCTTATTTTTCTTATTAAAATGTAATTACTCACATGGTTTCCAGAATTTAGTGATTTGAAAAAAGTTGTAAAGTAGTTCCTGAAATGTACATTTAATACATTAAAGTAACAAAGTCAAAGCACACATTTCTCTTTTACTTTTACTTCACAATTTTTGTTTAGATACTCTAATCTAGTTATGTTCATATTTCAAAACATCATTAATATATGCAGAAAATTGTGATTATAAAATTAATGTATTGTATATATTCAAATCTGATTTATAGATTTTCTTCAATAATAAAAAGCAATGTTTAGTTGTGTTAAACAAAATTTTTAACCTTTTTGTATTTGACACTAAAATTATGTCTTGCATGAATCATTTGATTTCGAGTTAAAATAAGTAGAAATATCTTAATAATAGAATCTGTAATCAAGAGGAGAAAAAAAATGCTTTTTTTTTTCAATGTTTAGTCACTTTTTAGTCGCTTATTCTGTATTATTTATCACTTTTCTCACCTTTTTGAAAGTACCTCAGCAGTTGCAAGCCTGTATATGTCATAATTCCTGTAAATCCTAAATAGAGAAATCTGGAGATAGATTTAGAATATTTCAACTATGTGTTGTAAAATTAATAAATTCACAAGGCATAGCAGTAATCAAACACAGATGATAAAGGCAGGGTTGCAAAAAACCCATCTACCCAGAAAAAGCCAGTCTAAAAAACCCACTCTAAAGAGGGTTTTATTGGGTTTTTTAAAAATTGATGATATTTTTATTTATTTCCAGAAACTGTTATCTTAGTTTTTTACCCTCTTTCAATTTTAAAGAATTATTCTGTGGAATTATATATACAGTCTATCAAAATTCAGAAAAATATTTGCAAATCTATGGTAAATCCAACATAACAATTTAGAAAATTTTCAATTCTTTTGTCACCAAGAAAGGGATAGTGTGAAAATCCCCCCTTTCTCTTCTTTCATTGTGAAAAACAGGTTGTGTTGACTGTTGAGAAATGACCTTACCTTGTTCCTGGGACTTGACTCTTTTTTTGGCTACACACTGATTGCCTATTACCTTTGACAAAAATTTTATGCAAAAAAGTTTCAAAAATGTTTTTTTAAATGGAGAAAGAATAGAGATAAAAAGTAATCCTTTGTTAAAATAACATTCAAATATGTGGTATATGTCAATATATAACATTTTGTGTGTGATGTCAGAATAAACTTTTTTATAGTCTTTACACTGATTTATTTGTATTAATTAAGTTATAATTTCTTGAATATTTAGTTAATAAAAATATAATCAGTTTTAGCAATTTAATCTTTTCTGAAATAAGATACTTCCCCTGCCCTCTCCTCTTAAAACCAGACCCCCAATAAAACCCAGAAAAGCCCACCCAGGTTGGGTTTTTCTTTATAAAAAAAAAACCCGGTTTTTTGCAACTCTGGATAATAGCTGAAGTTGTTTGTTTTTTTTCAAAAAACATAAAAATTATCCATTTTATTTTCAGGTGCATTTAGCACCTGAAGGTGCATCTAATCTGCAAACATGTACTACTAAGAAAGGAGTTTTCTCATGGTCTCAGGACATAATATAGACTAAACTTAAATACTACTTTAGCAAATTGTTTGGCATTATACACCTCTACAATATGCATGTTTGTAAACTTGCTGGCAAATGTTAATACTCCATGTTATCTGCTGTTTACAATAAATAAGTTTCTACACTGAATTAAGATAAGAAGTGAGTGTTAGAATATAATAAATTTGATCAGACTATTTTTTTTTTATCATTACAAATATATATGCATATAATCTGTCAGTGGTGTGTTTGACTCATGCATTGGCTTTGTAATGATAACATTTTAAAGACATATTTTTGTTTTTAGATTTTTTGAAAAGCAAAAAACAGAATGGCAAAATGAAATACCTGAACAAGCACTGCCATCTTCATTAGCAGCCAGTGCATCTAGTCAGCAAATGCAAGCTGGTCGAAGCAAGCCTTTACAAGATCGACCGCAACCTGCAGCTTTTAGGCAACAACCTCCTCCTATGAAGGTATTGCTCAGAGAAATCTGAACATTTTATGTTTTTATTCTCAGATATGTAGGAATGTTTCCTTTAAACAAGAATTATTTAAGCTTCTTATTTTATCACATACTATATCTGTTTTTATTCCCTTTTCCACCTATTTTGGACTTTTTTGCAGAGGTTCCCAAAGATCTATAGTATTTGAACATTATATTGTAAGAATTATATTTAAAATGTGGGATTAGAATGAATTTAAAAACCTTTTGTATCTCTTCCATCTCCCTCCCCCCTGATAGTCCATACTGGAATTCATGGGTTCGAATCTCACTATGGATGTTCGTAGCCGTTTTGAATTGGCGTTAAGTAGTAGGTCCCAGTCTCATTAGCCCTCATGTGCAAAACAGTAGACTGTAGCGCTCCAAACCAATCCCCCCCCCCCAAAAAAAAAATGCCATATTAAAGGACTGCATTCTGTAGTTTCCTTTTCTTTTAATAATTTAACTTTTGCATATTACTAAATAATGAGCGAAGTAGTATCATCCAAACTTCTAAACTGTATTCTATTTCAAGTGTTTATTTTAAAAAGTATTTATTCATGCATTTAAATCTGATCTGTTGATTCATTATCTACCATTTGAATGATATATTATTATCTAACCTTTGTCAAACAACATGTTCAAGGCTTTAACAAAATGGATTTGTCTCTTTTAAAGAAATGAGAGGCTCTGTTAAGTCCTTTCTGAGTCAACTGCTACAACCTTTGTAATGATATGAATGAGATTCTTTTTTTTTTAATTATACCCAGCTAAATATATTTATAGGGAATAAATAAAGGGTGAATATTTCAATTTTAGTTAAGGAGATCCTTTTAATGGGTCTTTGTATCTTTAATTAATTAAAAAAAAAAAAAAAAAAAAAACAGATTTTCCTAAGATAATAAAATAGTTGATTCCTCCTTAATGTTGCCAGTTTCAACCAGGGTTGGCATGATTTAAATCATAATTTAATTCTTGATTTAAATCGAGGTTTTTTTTTTTTTTTTTTTTTTTTTTTTTTTTAAATTCTTGATTTAAATAGTTTTTTTCACTTCTTTTAAAACCTATATTCCAAAGACAGGAGAATTGGGAATCAGTCAACACAGTAATACCAATAAGTAAATAAGTGTAAATAGATAGCATGTGCTTTCCAAGAATTTAGGGGTTGTTATCAGAAAGTATGTAGTAGGCATTGTACAATGATTGATTATGACTGGTGGAATTCATTTTATGTAATGAGAGTATTACAGAACTTGAAATCCAGTTTGTCGACCAAATAAGAACAGTCATGGCTTCATCTGCTGAAATGGAAAGACAGTTTTCTTCTTTTGGTATTGTTCATTCTAGCCTTCGTAACCAATTAGGAGTAGATAAAGCATCAAAGCTGGTGTTTTTATTGAAACAATTAAATCAATAATTAGGTTCTTTAAAAATATTGAAAAAATTGTGATTTGTTTTTATAAATAAATAGTTAGCATTAAAAAATATTGAATTTGTTCTTTGAATTTACATTTTATTTAGTTTGCACTATCCAATTACAAAATAATGGAATGTATTTAGATAAAAATTTATATATTTAATTTTAGGTAATCAGTGTGTAGAATATACTAGATAGATAAGATGTTACTTCTTATAACAAACTATTCTATGTATATTGCAGAAAACATAAAAACAACTATTAAAATTAGTATTCAGAAAAAAATTAAATCCAATTTAAATCAAATAAATCTGATTGTTTTGATTTTTTTAAAAAATTCATGATTTTTTTCCAACCCTGGTTTCAACTGACAACATTTAAAGTGTCTTGAATAAAGTAGTGCTGTCAGTAAAGTATTGCAATAATTGCTATTCCTTTGGATTTTGAAACTATTCATGCTGCCACAGATATCAAAACATCTTTTCTTTAAGTAGGGTATTTATCTAAATTTTTATTCTGTAATTCTGATTATCTTGTGTTATGACAACTTTGATATCCTGCATAAATTGCAGAAACTTAATGATTTTTACCTTTCTAGTTTTTGCCTAGTTTTCTGTTTAATGCATATCAAAATATACTCACATTTACTTGCTTTTAATATCTTTTGATTTTTAAAAAATTTGTATTGGTTGTATTCTTCATTTCCATTTAATGCTATCTTTTATTTTAACTAACTAAAATCAGTTCATAATAGAATCAGAAATGTATTTTAAATATTATTCACCATGAGAATTTAAAAGTTTCATGTGATTTAATTATATTTTATAAATTTCTGTTTTTATAAAACTAAATTTTTTTTTCACAGTCATGTTTATCATGTCATCAGCAAATACACAGAAATGCTCCAATATGTCCTCTTTGTAAAGCAAAGAGCAGATCAAGAAATCCAAAGAAACCTAAAAGGAAATTGGATGATTAAGTATGTTTATTAATATTATTAAATATTGAATTTTTATTTTTCACTCATACATAAATACAATTCTTAGATTATGATAAAAAAAAAAAAAAAAAAGCTAGGGTGTTAGCTTAACCAAAGTCTGTAGATTTTAGTCTCATTTTTGTTATGGATGGGCTTGTGGAATGAACTTTAAGTTTGTTTAGTTAGCCAATAAAATATCAATTGCAATACTCCCATTTTGCCAAGTGATACATCCCCCCCCTTCTTACTTTATTGTCTTTTACTCAGCTGGCAGATTAAAAACAGTTAATGCATATAAATTGTTAAGGTACCATTAAGGCAATTTTATAAAAGTGCACAAAATTTTAATGAAAAGTACTTGCCATCTATTAAAAGGAACAATCCAATTCCACTTGTAATGGGCATAGTGTGGAGGGGCTTTAACAAGTGTCAATGGAATAAATGTTTGAACTGTTTCAGTCAATACCTTTTTATGTTTATTAAATGAATTCTGTGAAATGTCATTTTTGCTATTTATTGACTTACTTAATATGTAAATGATCATTTATATTTTCATGTGATTTATAGAAGTTACTTTTGAAGCTTAAATTCTTAAAATAATAAAATGTAATTGATTTTTTGTTTTTTAGATTCAAGCAACATACTTTCTGTGGGATCATGCTATTACGTGTTGGTTATTGTACTCTTTAAGTTGTTTGTGCCAAATCTCAGTGTGGTGTAACTGACTTATACGTGAATATTGGTGGTTTATCTGGAACAGACACTTCTGATTATATTGTAAAGTTAATGTGCTGTATTAGACATTTAATGTATTTCATCATGCTTTTAAATTAATGACTGTAGTAAAAATCATTTCCATTCACCACAATTTGTGTAGCTCATGATTAAAATTTCTGTGAAAAACGCATAGTGTTATCTTTTTATATTTAAACAAATCATACCATGGAAGCTGCTTAAAATATGAAAACTTCTTTTATGTAGCTAATTTTTTATTTGTTATCACTAAACATTTATGAAAATTTTTGGATTATATTTAATACTTGAATCTTTGCATATGTATTCTATTTCTCCATAAAACTGTCAAGTGTTTGTGTGTCAATAAGCTGAAACAGAAAAGATTCCTTGATGTATCTCAAAAGTCATCAGTCACATGTTCTCCAGTATATTTCTATGCTCTTAAGTGCAAAATATATAGGTGTCCTACTACTTGGATTACTCATTACATTTTTCAGGAAATTGACAAATACAATGTAAAATAGTTGATCTGTCACATAGTTTTATACATCTGTTTAGTTAGTAATCTAAAACAGGTATGTGCAACTTCAACTGGACAAATTGGGCTGGAATAGAAATTAGAAATATGTAGGCCAGAGAATTTTATGATATATACTAACATATAGCCCGCCATATGATGGGATCAGTAAAATTTTTAATTTTCCAGAATTGTAAAGTACCTTATGAGGCAGGTAAAAAATTTGTTTGTTTTTTGGCTAAGATTTATCTTGCCGCAAAAAAAAAAAAAAAAATCTATGATTAAATTTTAAATTATCCCATATGTACGTAATCTATTATTTAAGCCAAATATAAAAGAATATTAATTACGTAATATCTAAGTTCAGTGATAAAACGTATGGAAATAATGCAGACAATATTTAAATAATTTAAAATGAGAAATGATTCAATGATATGGTTAAAGGATTGACGTCATAATGATAGAAAAAATGTTATTTTCATCCATTTATTATATAATAAATTGATAAATTTAATCACCTGCTCTTAATCGGGGAAAATAGAGCTTGAAATAATCGCATTAAACTCTCAAAAAGGGGTGAAGGAGGGGATTTCGAGCGTTTTAAATATGACAGTATTTTTCGCTGTGATATGAATCATATTTACACCAATTTATTTTAGAATCAGATCGATAGTTAAGGAGAAGATAAACTTTACTCGCTTTAAATTTTGCTAACCCTAACTCATTAAGAATCCAATATGGACGCCTATTTCCATTCCAGCTCCAACCACTTCAAAAATTCGTGGACAGATGGACGGATAACTTAGGCTATTATTATATAGGAGATATATATAGGAAATTTTAGAAATTATATATATCTTAATTAGTTTGATTTCTCTATTATTTCATATAAACTTTCTTCCTGAAATATAAAAATCTATGAAATGCAAAGCAATTTTGTATTTAAATAAACATTTTTTAGTTTGATGATTGTAACATAATGTTTAATTAAGGGACATTAATTTGGATGTTGAAGCTCACAATGTATTTTCCAAGTGCACAACAGTAATTTGCTCAATGATCTTCGATTTCACAAACTTCATATTTGAAAAAGTTGTTTATATTTACTATAGGTGCTTCCTACTAGGTTTGGAAACATATCACATGAGAAATACTTTTTATACAATTAAAAGATACTAATTAATTTGTCAATTAATGCAATGTTTTTGAGTTTTGAATTAAGAACAAGGTTCCCTTGTAGTTCTATAGAAAATAGGTCATGCTAGTCTGAGACTCAGTGTCACTTTAAATGATAAACAATTACAAGAAAAAACAATCCTCCCCAAAGAGGGTTAACAGGTCAATTTCAATGTTTTTAAAGAGCTGCAGTGGCTCAGTCGGCAAAGGCAACAATCTCATAACTGAGAGGTTGTGGGTTCAGAACCCGAGCCAGCTTAAGATCCACCATGTTCGTTAAAGGTGACTGGGGCACGTGAAATATGTTCGTGGTCACAATGTCCTCCAAGTTCTCAATTAATACCTCTGGGGGTGGCAGGCCAAGTCTATGGGTCTTCTGCTTGGTCCCTGCTTCAAAATTACGAGGATCTATTTGAGCAAAATCGTTCTTTCACTTTAATGGTGCTCATTAAAACGAATGGTGCACCCCTTGGCCTTAATACAAGAGCCTTCAGGCTCAATCATGCTTGGTTTGTCCAAGTGGCATGAGAAACAACAATATTTTGAAAAGTTGTCATGGATACTCGGAAAATTCAATTCAGTGAAATTTGGAAAAGTTGTGTATTTTGCAAGATTTTGAAATCTGTTATCTGTTTGCAACTTTTGTTTCTTCCTGATCTTCTCAGTAAGATCTGAAGTTTATATGTAAATATAGTTATAGGACAAACTGGGGAAGTAACTGCATAAACTTAAAGAATTTAAATGATGTACTTGAAATTATTTCAGTAGATTTTGTATCAGCTTATAGAATTTGTTGATTAAAATGCGCTATAAAATTGTTTAAACCTATCATAGTTTTCATTGTTCCATTCCTTGATATTCGTAATAAGTGCTGTTTTAGAGTTTATTGATAACCTACTACTATAGCTTATCTTATAGGCAGCTTCAATGCAGTCAATTAAAATGTAGCTGTCAATAATACAAAAATCAGAATTTTAACTTTTTGTTTCTGTTTTGAAACTTGGGAGTATTGAAGAGTATTTATTTCTTGTTCTTCCATTTTTTAATGTGGTTACTTTTCTTCTGACTGCTAAGATAGTTTATTCAACTTTATAATACAGTATTGTATTATTTTAAACTTCTACTACGGTTAATTCATAGCAGCAACCCCTTTCTTCAAACCCAATAGTAACCAATTTTCCCATTAAATCTGAAAAACATGCATGTCTTTCAATGCATCCTTCATTTCTCTAAAATTATTCTAAATAGCTCGCAATCATTATTTTTACACCCTTACTGGATTATTCGTCCTGTTCTTGATTCTAAAAATAAAGAAACACATTTGCTTAGTAATCTAAAGCATATTTAATCTTTCAATATTTAACATATTACTGTTACTGAAGTGAGATATGTTACTGTTACAAGGTAAAGTACTTTATTTAAGTTGTGTGCATACCAGCTATGTTAGATTCCTTTAGCTAAATATTAACTTATGGGAAAAATATTTCTATTGAAGGATGGCTTGCATTAAAAAGTTTCTCTAAGCAAGCTTTACCATGTTACAAACTGAAAATTGTCTAAGTTATGCTCTACTCAATACCTGAAGTAAGATTAATATATTTAATTTCAAATTACTAATGAAAATTTTGGTATGTACTCTTTGAATGCAGCTATATGTATTTAACTAACGTATTAAAAGAACAAGAAAAATTCGCTAACATAGAGATTCCCATTTTCTGTCATGAGATGAAGTTAATTTAAAGAAATATTTAAATGCAAGCTGTAAATCTCTAGAAATATTTTTCTAATGGCTTAACATTGAACTACTAATATTACCTGGCCACCTTAAGTATTGTTATCAAAATTTCCATGCAGAGATTGCCGAATGGGTAAGGTGTTGCTCATCTGTTTTGGTGGTCTAGATGTACATGGATTTTTGTAGGTGTTCAGAATCAACTTTAAGCAGAAGATACTGATCTCATTAGTAGCATTTTTGTGTAACAAAATAGCAGACCGTAGTGCTCCAAATCAAACCAATGCAGGGTTAAATGTGGAAAACTATCGTTGCCTCAATTCATTATTGAACTATGATAAAAAGATTTAAGTTTACTTGAAATTTGGAAGCAAGGCAAACAAG
Organism: Pardosa pseudoannulata; assembly: GCA_032207245.1. Classification (NCBI taxonomy): domain Eukaryota; kingdom Metazoa; phylum Arthropoda; class Arachnida; order Araneae; family Lycosidae; genus Pardosa; species Pardosa pseudoannulata. The sequence continues at coordinate 15,913,874 of CM063510.1, forward strand.
AAAATACTTTTCAGTTTTGCATGATGAACAACACAATTATCAACATCTGCACATGAGGAATGTAGATTGCTTGAAATTTGAAGATGAATTAGCTTTTTGCACTTGACAGAGTGACCATCACTCAGGTTCAAACCGTATTTTTACAAAATTTAATATGTGCAGGAACAAACTAACCAATATTGAGATGTATTTTCAAACTGGGATTTTAAATCAATTAAAATGTTTGACAGCCATAGGGATTGGTTGCCAAATGATCCGAGAACAATCTCTAGACTCAGTTTAGTTCAATACAAATGTAAGTACACATTATTGCATCTGGCGGAGAGAAAGATCAACTTCTTGTAGAAGTCAGCTACTGATCATAGCTTAATACGTGAATACCGTGTTACACAGTTTGGGCCGTCTTTTCTCTGAGGAAGTCTAAGCCGTACATTTTGAATTGATTCTGTCACAATTTAAAACTGTTGTAGCACTTTTAAAAGTCACCAAACTCTTTCTAACAGATGTAAATGCTCCATAGTAATCTTCAACCAGGATGGAATGCTTCAGGATTTAACATGTTTTGACTAGTACGAGAAACTATCTACATTGTTGACTTCACTCTTTCCTGTATGATTGACTTCCACCGTCAAAGTCGTTTGTTTTTGTTTTTTTTTTTCAATGTAGTATCTGGCAGTGATAGAAAACACTACCATGTTTTCCATGGCCTTACCTGTTAACATTACAAGTAACAGAAGCATAATTTGAAACATCTGTTATGACAGCAATGGGAGCAAAAAAATTTTCAGTGAGTAATTATACACTTTGGTCCAGGATTAACATGAGTAAATTGTCAAACAATGATCGAATGGTTAAGGCGCTGATCTTCGGTACAGGAGTTCGTGGGTTCGAATCCCACTGTGCCAGGGTTGTTTGTAGCCGTTCGGAATCGGCTTTCAACAGTAGATCCCGATCATTTTAGGCCTTGTGTTGCAAAAAATATACTGTAGAGCTCTAAACCGAACCAAAAGAGCAGTAAATTACGTCACAAACAACCGTTACTGTCAGGTTTGATGAAAGTAAAATGAGAATGACTTTGGAGAACGGGGAAGAAAGAACAAACGAAAAAGGGAACATTGGGGCCTCACATAGCCCCAGGAACAGAAAAAAGCCGTAACTTAACCTAGCCTACTACTACTAAGAAAAAAAAAAGGGTCCTCAGTAGCAGTGGGTCCTGCTGAGTTTGCAGCGGAGTCAGCCCAAGGGGTCCGACCTCGACTTACGCGAACCACCAAAAAAAAGAAGGGGGAGCTGAAAAATGAGCGGTGGTCCCCTCGGGGATTTGGTTCCCTTTGAGTTGCGCCGGCCTGCCCTTGAGGTCTTTACTGCGACTTATGTTAACCACCTTGCCGAATCACTCATCACAGCAGAAGTGATAGCAACAGTGATACAAATAAAACCAACCAGTGGAGCAATCATAAAAGTACTTCTTAAGCTGAAAAACTAAAAGTTTTCGGCTTTATTTTAAAAAGGTTTATTGGCTGCAACCATATTGCTGCTACCATATGTCACAAGCAACTTCTTAGTCAGAATGACGTCAGAAATTACCAGAGAGGAGAATTTGGTACCATAAATGTCCCTCTTTGACATCATTATGAAGAAGTCACTTGTGACATAAATCGACGCAATATGGTAACACAAGTTGTTTGTATTCTCTCACCAAAATTAAAGTTAATAATCTGCTTCAACTACATGCGCGCATGCATGCATTTACATACACGGATATAACGCTTTAGTTAGACGTTTTTAACACTATCTAAAAACATGCTGCACAGAAAATTTGCTATTACCGTTAAAAGTAAAAAAAAATATTTGAACGGAAAATATATCGTACACACAATGTACTTAAAATTTGGAAAAAAAAGAGAGAGAGAGAGAGACCGAAATTAGCAAAATCTCAATATAAATATTGAAAAAAAAATTAATTTCATGAAAAACGAGGTAGTTTTCATTAGGCAAGCGTTTCATTATTGGACTTTTTAAAGTTTTGCTCCCTTTTGATACGAAGACTAGTCCGGGGAAAATAGATAATTTGTCCTACTGTTTAGAGCAGATTATGAATAGTTAAGAACATCCATGCAGTAGCATGATTAAAATCCATAAACACCGCTACCGAAACTCATCCTGTAACCAATTTGCTCCTATTGAATCCATTATTGGATGACAGTATGTTAAAGGTAAGAAATAAAACTCCTGCCATATTAGTAAGGTCTTGTGATTTCAGAATTTGTGGGTTTGAATCTCGCTGAAAGCATGGATTAGAATTGACTTTTAGCAGTAGGTTTGGTTCAATTTACCGTCGTGTGAAAAAAAGAAAATCATAGGACAGTAGCAGAACAAACAAAATTAACCTTACCACTATTATATTTCATTTGAAATCTCTACCACCGTTCCACCCAAGAATTACTACTGTGATAACTTTAATGGCATGACAGGTGATATACTAGTGAGATTATATTATCATTGTTCATATACAATTTAGAATCTAGGAATATATGCTTCTCCAATTAAAACTAAACATTTTTTTTTTTTTTTTTTTTTTTTGTAAATATGGGGCGGTTAAATTTACGTTAAGACATTTTATGAAATAGCAAAATAGTAAAATAACTGTACAAAATTCAACACAGAAGTTTTTTAATTTAAATTAAAAAAGTATAAAAATACACGAAAAAGCTATTGAGAAAACCAAAAGGCATTATTATTTGTCCCCTCCGTGGAGAGTTTTCGATTCACATCCCTTTTCAATTTGGTTTATTTTTTAAATTTCATATTTAATCTTTTAAGGGCTAATAAATACTAAAAATTCTTAGTAAAAAATATGCTCTATGATAGATTTTAGTATAATAAATATTTTTTAATTAAATAAAATTTTAGGCTTTTTTTGTGATAAGAGGTTTATAAGCTGTGTGGAGAATATTGCTCTGAATGACAAGCAAAATTTAAAAATGGCTGCCGTTACTGTAGCTCAACCTCCAAGTCAGCTGGAAAATCCACGCGATAAAGCTCTCCAGGATTATCGAAAGAAAATCCTGGAGCATAAAGAAATCGAAGGAAGACTAAAAGAAAGTAAGCGTTAAGTTTTTGTGTTTTATTTTCTGTAATACCTCCTTTTTTCGAAAATTTTTATGTGTCGGCCTGTTTTGTTTGTGTACAACATTGTTTTGTTTTTTAGCATGAAAGAGAATAAAAATCATAGACTTGATTATTAAATAAATGCGAAATTTTCTTAATTAGTATGCGAGTTATAAATGTTATATTCTCTTACCTATTGCTGTAGAGCATTTAATTACGAATGTTGAAGTACTGTACTTCTCAGGATTTTGAAAGATGTATGGTTGGTTTTTATTATAATGGTTGAAAAAAAGTGATTGGAAGAGAAATAATTAAAACTACTATGACGCAAATATGCTCATAAAAAATTTGTGTATTTCTTGTAAAATTTAAATCAATTCATGATTTTTCTTAATGCACTGAAAATGTTTAATGATTATATGCATTGTCAGTGGCCTTTAAATCTCGATAATGACCCTTAGTGATATTGATTTATTCATCACTATCTGTTCATTCAATTATAAGGTATAATGTCTTCTAGGGTACTGTTTTGTTAGCATGAAATAAATATCGAAGTATATCAAATTAAATTTAAAAAAAAAGTATTTAAAGCTATATTAAATTTAATGTGACTATGGAACTCTTTGGGGATATAGTACTTTATATTTTTCAGCTATTAGCTCAATTTTACTCTGACTTTTATTGTTTATAAATCAAGAAAAAAAATATATGTTTTATAACAAAAGTTTTAAAGACATAACATGTTGAATCTTATATTACTTATTGAAGTTAAGGGTCGACTGAAGAATTGGGTTCCCCTGCAAACTTGGCGATAATGGTTTGAGTATGGTTGTTTAACATTTTCTCCTGATCTCACGGTGTACAAACAATCTGTATCTATATTATAATTTATATGTTACTTGCATCCAGCTCTCCTTGTGTCACTCTTTTCTTATATATTAAAAGTGCCAAATGTTTAAAAAATTTAGATATATATCGAACCATTAATGGTTCACTATGGCTGATTTTTAATAATTTGGAGCTGTTGCATTTGTAAACTGTTTAGGGATTAATTGCCCATAAATGTAAATGTCCGGTTTTGAAGTCGTTTTCTTTAATTAAGTATTAATTAAGTAAGAGTATGTAATTCTATTATGATGCTGTGCATTAACTAAAGTTGCAAGAAATACAATGTTTGTGTGGATTACCTTTGTGTTTTAGTACATATCGCCAAAGTTGCCAAGGGGAACCCAATTTTTCAGTAGTCCTGATGTTATTTCTATTTTGTTTTTATAGCATTAAGATGCATCACTATGTTTTTGATTTTTATTCTGAAATATTTTAGTGCGAGAACAGTTAAAAGACTGCAATAAACTGTATGAAAAATCGGAAAATGATTTGAAAGCTTTACAGAGTGTTGGCCAGGTAATTCCCTTGTTATATTTATCAATTTAATATAATTGCTATTTCATATTATCATAATTTTACTTTTTTATGTATTGCTTTAACATGCTAATTTTCCATTACTCAGTGAAAATTGAAAATAAACAAAGGTTTATAAAAACATATTAAAAGTTATATTTATTTCAAAATTCAAATTAGTATGCTAACAATATTGGCAACTTTGAAAGTAAAACAACTCATCACAAAATAATGCATTCATTTAATTTTCATTGTGAATTAACTAACTTTATTAAGAAATATATAATAATTAGATATTTTAAAAGATTTTTATGCTAAGAAATAAAGCTGCTCTTTCTTTTTTCCCAGATCAAGAAAATAAATGTATTGGCAAATAAAAATATTACTCACAGAATATAAATGTTAAATATGATTTCAAGGTATAAAACTGTTAACGATGAAATAAAGTTGGTGTTGGCCAACTTAAAACAATAAAAAAAGATTTGGATGTTTTAAAATTAAAGTTGTAGAATGCAGTAGTGATTGCTAGTGAAGAGGTAACTCTTTAAAATAAAAACACAGATTTAATTTTCTTCTAAAGTAAAGCCTAATAATACCAAGCATAGCTATCTCAACATAAATATGAGTAGTAACTTACACACAGCCCAACTCCAGCCAGCATTTTATATACATTCAGGAAGTAGAACTTGCTGATTTGCGTAAAACAATGTATGCAGAAAATCAAGATGTATCAAGAAAAGTTTGTCATAAGTTTTGGATATTATACATAAAGAAATTACAAATAACAGGCAATATAATAAAAATATTTAAAGACAGGAAACCCAAAATCATTTGAATATCACTTTTTGTGGTAGAAATAAAATTGTATAATAATGTCATTGCCTTGCATGGTGTATGTGTAAACAAGGTACACATTTTAAATTAGAAGGACTGGAAAGTCGGAAATTTCCCCAAAATTCGTGCCTAAAAATTGGATTTAAAAGAAATATGCATTAACTAAATTCAAAATGAAAGAAATTTTCAAAATTAAATTTGTTAAAATGAAGGAAAGAAATCAAGTAAATGTGGTTAAAAAGCAAAGAAAAATTGTATTATCTGAAAAACATTTTAAGCACCATTAGAGGAAATAAATTACTTAAAATTTGTAAATTATTTTGCATGTTGTTAAATGGAAAATATATTAAAGGGTGCCAAAATATATTCACAGAGCTTTAAGATTAATGGAATAAGTTTTGCATCTGAAAATTCTATAGATAAAAATGCTGAAACTGAATTCAAAATGAAAAATATTCTAAATTAAAATTGTTAAAATGTAATAAATCTAGTAAATATGGTTAAAAAGCCAGTAAAATTGTTTTATACACACATGCATAGCATTTTATATTGAGAGATTGAAAATAATTTTTAAATACTTTTGGTTCTAAGTTATTTTCTGATAAGTTATGACATTTAAGATCATAGAATACACTGCTTATTTTATATAAATCATGATGTATTAAGTTGAGATGAACATATTTTTTTAATATAGTAAAATGTGCAGATGAATTCTCATTTTTCAGATCCAACCATAAATAATTTTTAAAGGTTTACCAAAATTTCATCAACCTGATAGAAGTAAAAACATTTATGAGAAAATTATTTCAAATTCTGAGAAAAAGTATATGTATCTGATATTAGAGTAGGGAAAAAATATTGAAATAGGCAATTTTTTTAGTCGGCAGGTCTAATTTAAGATTAATAGAATAAAAATTATTTTCTGAAAATTTTATTAAAAAGAATGGCACAATTCAATTCAGAATGAAAGAAATATGTAAAATTAAAATTGATAAGATGGAATAAGTCTAGTGTCAGGGTCACATGGTCAAGTTACTGAATGACTTGTTTGTGATGTCACAATGTAATATTTTGAATGAGCTACCTGTGTCTTGTTTTTGGCAACAAATTGAAAAAAGGTTGTTGAGAAATTCTCTTGAAAATAAATGGTGAATTTTGTGCTGTTCTTAAGAGTTGTGTGTTTTTATAATATAAATTGAGTTCACAATTGACATGTAGTAAATATGGTTTAAGTAAAAGTGGAAAATTATCTGAGAACGCATTTTAAATGAAAAATTGAAAGGAAAGTGTATTAAACTGCTCCAAAATAGTTGCCAAACACAATCAGTTTATCTTAAATGTCTAAAAATAAGCTTCTAAAAATTCAGTCAAACAAACTCTGTGATTTACTCTACAATATAATGTAATTGTGTATACTGACTTATACAGAAATGGGGATATAATTTTCATGCATGTAGCTTGCACTATTTTCATGTCATTGTGTTGACATATACACATCTCTTTATTTATATGTATATAATGTGTATGTCATCTGTTATTTCTAAAGTTCAATATATTAAAATCTTCATGTTTCATGGCTAATTTAAAAGTATCTGACCTCTGCAAGCATAATTGAATTGCTGTTTAAGTTTTGTGGTAAGGCCAACTGCAATGATGGATAAAAAAGTACAGGATGTCAAAGAAAGGTGTCTGCTACTTTAAAATTAAACAACATGAAAACAAAAATACATAGAAGAATGCCACAATCAACATACCATTTGAGCCATTGTAGCTCAGTCGGTAAAGGCAGCGATCTTTTAACCGAAAGTTTGTGGGTTCAGGGCTGGAGTCGGCCTAAGATACACCATGTTTATTAAAGGTGATTGTGGCACGTAAAATAGGATTTTGGTCACAAAGTCCTCCAAGTTTTCAATCAATATCTGTAGGGGTGGCAGGCCAAGCCTGAGGGTCTTCTGCTTGCTCCCTGCTTTTAAATTACAAGCACCCAGTGGAAGTAATGTTACGCACATCTTTAGCATACCTTAAGCTACATGTGATCCCCGGGTGGGGCTAAATGGAAGCTTCACAGTGTTGTATAGGCATTAGATAATGTCTGTATTGCCTGCTGCATTAGAGAGAAAAAAAACATACCATTTGTGGCATTCTTCTATGTTTTCATGCTATTCAATTTTCTTAAGTAGGGGATACCTTTCTTGGACACCCTGTATTAATAGCTATAGTTTTCTCTTAGATAATTTAACCACAATTGAAAAACTAAAGAGTGTTTAATGCTTAAGAAATCATTTCTGTACAATATAAAATACATAGTATTTATTTTCAGATGATGAACAAATTTGATTAATTTAGATAACTATCCATTCAAGTGTACAAATATAGTAAATCCATAAAAAAGAGTATAAGGAACTTTAAGAAGGGCATTTTAAAACCCTTTTCTTTTATAATTAAAAGAATTTATTAAAATCTTATTAGTAGAAAAAAGGGGGTGATTTCTCTAGATTTATATTAATTTTGGTTTTTAATCTATAATTGACAATTTAAATATTTTTTTTTAATAGATTGTTGGAGAAGTTTTAAAGCAGTTAACTGAAGAAAAGTGTGAGTGCAGTTTTTTTTGTATTTGCATTATCATAATATATTTCATCAGTGTAATATTTCATATACTATAATAAAATATATAATTCTAGTTATTGTCAAGGCAACAAATGGACCTCGGTATGTTGTAGGATGTAGAAGACAATTAGATAAATCTAAGTTGAAATCTGCTACAAGGGTTGCTCTTGATATGACTACATTAACAATTATGAGGTAATTATAAGTTTGACTTTTGCTTTAAATATATTTTTTATTTCTCTTTGTGCACATCATAGTTATAAATAAAATGTTAAATTTTAGAAAATTTAATTTTAAAATATTCATTTAAATTTTTTTTACTTATGTTGCATTTTTAGAAATTGGGTTGTTTTACAAATCTACAGTTTTCATTCCAGCAATTCATTGTTTTTCTATTAAATAAATTGAATGATACATAAGAATATGTAAATACATCAAAATGTTAAATTCATAACTTTTGTTAATCTATTTGCAAAGCAGATTCAAATCAATTGAAATATATTTATTTTTTGCAATTTTCTAAGTTATTTTGACAAATATCGTAGTGCTGAAAGCAATGTAATTCTTATATGCCTGCCCAGTTTATTAAAAATGTTAATAATAAACAACATAAATTTTGTTGAAAGTAATAAGTACCAATAATCATTGCTACTTATCAAAAAAGATTTATTTTATGAAAATTGGAAAATATTTATAAAATGGACTTAAATTACACTTAATATAAAAAATCTAAAACAAAAAGTAAAAAAAAATCTTATATATAGTCTTTCTTATTAAATTAAATAAAAAACACTTTTTTATAGTTTTCTTAAATTGTCTTAATTGTTCAAAATTGTAGCACAGTATGCAGTTTAAACATTTGAATCTGATTTATGAATCAGTATAGATACTAATTGCTAATGGTTTAGATTATAAGCTATTATTATAAGCTGAAGTGCTTTCATAAAGTATTATGTTATTGCAAATGAAATTGAATTATGGAAAGGGAAAAAAAATATGATTGTAGGATTCATATATAAGTTTTCGTACAAAGCATAAGATTTTAATTTTTTTTTTAATTCTAAAAGTAATTCAGAGATTAATGTATAGACATATTAATAATTAGAATTTATAATTTTACCTACCTTGTTCATTTGTGTTATTGAATTTTGATATTTTACACGATGTGTAATATATTTTCAAATGTAGGAAGTTAAGAATTTGGTTTATTGAAGGAATAAACTTCTTTTAAAAAAATCAGAATAAATGAATTTAATAAAAAATAATTACTTTATGCACATTGCTATAAAATGCAGTATTATGTAATTATATATAAACTGTTCTAATGGATATATGTTAAATATTTAAAAAAAATTAGGCATATTTCCTAGATGATTGAATATAAATATTTTTGTTTTCTTTATCAAAAGATATCTACCTAGAGAAGTAGATCCTCTTGTTTATAATATGTCTCATGAAGATCCAGGAAATATAACTTATTCAATGATTGGAGGTCTTGGTGAGCAAATAAGAGAATTGCGAGAGGTAATACTCTTTCCATCATTTATGTCTTTGTAGATCACGCTATATAAATAAAGTTGATGTAAAATTAATTTATTGAATATTATGTATTGCATTATTTACTTTTGTTCAAAATGAAGAAGTTGATAACAGAGTGAACCAAGTTCAGTTTTGTCTTTCACAAAATAAAACTGTTTACTAGTGTTATTAACTTGGTATTTCATATGTATGCATATCTATATATTTGAAAATACTCTTTTATTAAGCCTTCTCTAAAATTAATTAAATTTTTTAGGAATTACAATCCTATTTTTCTAAACTTTTTCATTAGCACTTTTTTTGCTTTGGTTGTAAACTTCTTAATAAAATTCAATTATCCTTATAGTACTTATTTTATTTTATTTTGTATAATTATTTTTTGTGGTGTGGTAGAGAATTGAATGTTATTTACGTCATTATTGAAGTCATTTATTAAGAATTTTAAAAGCAGCACATTAAATACTGTTGTGAAAGCACTCAATTTTGTAATTTAAAGTGTAATGTAAAAGCTTCTTTTTTAACAAGTCTTGTGTGGGAAGTTGATTTCAGTTGTATATGATTTGAAATACGGGGCACATCCAGAAAGTAAGTTTCCCTATTTAAAAGAAAAAGAACTCACACTTTCATGGACATATTTATTGGCAACAAGTACAGCAATGTTTCAGCTACTTTTTAACATAGTCACCACCAGAATTACTTGCATTGTGTAATCAACTTTTGTATACCTCTGTCATAGAACTCTGCCGCCTTTGACGGAGCCTTCCTGTCCCAGAACACTGTGAACATCCCTTTCCGTACCGACAGCGTCTGTTTGAATTTGGTCCTGATCGAAGATCTACTATGATGCCAATGCATTGACTGCTGCTTGGTTTCCCAGGTAAAGTGCAAAATCTAAGTCTCATTGCCTGTGACAATCCTGTCGAGGAACTCGTCGCTGTCTTTGTGATATCATAGCAGAAATGTCAGTGAATGCTCCTAAGCATTGAATTTTGTGTTAGGGTGTCAGTTTTGGTTCATAGACCTGACAGAGCTGACTATGAATTTCAATTCGTGCAATGCTTTGTGCATTCAAGATCACCGACTGAACCTTGAAGGCATTGGAAAAAGGAATTAGTTTCCATTTCGAACCTCTGCTACTGGCACAAATCGGGACTTGTCCAGCTGGCATATGATGACATCATAGATCTATTATGTACATGCAATTAACATGGCTAATTACATTTACTTTAAATGGGAAAACATCGGGAATCTTACTTTCTGAATGTGCCTCGTACTTGTGTTCTGTCTTATTGAAATAAAATCAGTGTTTGTTTAAATTAAGGCATATATTCTAGTAACTGTGTAAATAAATTATTAAATTTGGCAATACAGATTTTTGTTGAAAATTAACATTGATTTCATTAATGACTAAAATGCTTTTTAAGCTCATCTATCTTTATTGTCTTTATATTTTCATACTCTATTTAAAACCTTATTTAATTTCTAAATTGTTGCAGGTTATCGAATTGCCGTTATTAAATCCTGAATTGTTTCAACGTGTTGGTATTACACCTCCTAAAGGCTGTCTGCTTTATGGACCTCCTGGTACTGGTAAAACACTTCTAGCAAGAGCGGTTGCCAGTCAAATAGAAGCAAACTTTTTAAAAGTAACTATAAAATTTATTATTTTTTTTTTATTAAAGATTTCCATTGAAATCATCATGCACACCATAAGTAATTCCAATAATTACACAGTTTTTCTTCTCTAGCATTAAATCTTTTGTATTATTGTGTTGCTGATCTGCAACATGCACAAAAATAGTCATTTTCACTTTAAAAGATTGTTATGTTAATTGTTACTTTCCCGCACCTCTATAATTAACACAATTAGGTCATAACATTTGTACCTAATGGTGATAATAAATTTCTTATCAAAATTTCATTTATTGTTCAGTTAGATGCACATGATTATACTGAAGTAAACTTTGGATTTGTTAAATTTAAAAGAGAAAGTTTGGAGGTACCAGAAGATATGCTTCTCACAAAGATACTTTTAAATATCTGTAAGATAATTTTTGTGTTAAGCAATTTAAAATATTGATTTAATTTTTTGTTTATAGAGGATATTTTTTTTCGTGGATAAATTTTTATTGTTAGGTTTTAAATAAAAAAAATTATTGCATATTTAAAATGTATTTTAACATTTGGGAGATTTTTTTCATTTCTTTTAAAATTATTATTATTTATGGTTTCTGAGATACATAAATGTGTGATAGCTTAACTCATATTGGTGCTCTGCACTTAATATTAAAAAGTCATTTTATATTAATTAAAAGGATGAATTGCATGAAGACATACACTCTAAAAACTATTTCAACAAAATTTTAATTTTTTACAAAATTAATTTTTAATTTTAATTTTAAAATTTAATTTTTTAAATTTATAAGCAAGTAAGGTTCAGAATTTTTCAAACATTTTGCATGCATTTAATTACATTGTTAGACTGAATGATTATCTTTTGTAAAATTTATTATGCATTTGGGCCTTTCTTTCATTTGGGGGTGCAAGATTTGTTTACATGAAAATACATAATTGAAAATAAATAAAATGTTTGGGGGGAGGGGATATTAACATTGAATTCACAACGTTGAATAGATTAACCATTTATGCAATTTATAGCACTTTTAAAAGTACAAACATTTACCTTTTAAAATCTTCTTGCCATTTACTGGAATATTAATTGCATGTTGTTAAAATTTGGAAAATTTTTTTGTAACAATATTATAATCCAGAAATAAACCCCTTCTTGTCCCATAGTACTGGGAAGTTTCCCAACCTTCCTAGACAAGATAAGATCTTTCACAACTAGCTGAACTTATTGGTATAGTCAAAAAGAGTTTAAATAATATATGTTGCTATAGGATGACCACAATTTTTCTTACTAAAATAATAATTCATGCAAGTATTAAAACAGGAATGATCTGTGTTTGAATTTTTCACCACCAAATAAAACTGTGCTATTCACATTATGATTCTTCATTTTGGAAGTTATATTTTGTGCATATGGCTGAAACATTTTTAGTCTCTTTGTTTTTTGTCAATATCCGATCTGGATGATACTGAACTAAGGAAGAAAAAAACAGATATATCATTCCCTTTAAATCATTCCTTAATTTCATTTGATACTGAATCTATTGATTCTATGATATGATTTAATTTCGTCATTGGGATTTACTTTACCACCTTCCAATTCATTTGGGATTTATTTGTCTATGCCTTATTAGTTTTGGCAGAATAGACATTTTTTTTCCATGAAATTCTGTCACAAAACTCCATTCTTAAGAATTGATTGAAAAAAAAATGTATCAGTGGAAGAAAAAAAAACAGCAGCGTCTGGAAAAATTTGCCAAAAAAGACATAGAGAATGGGCAGGAGTATTTAAAGGGGAAGAAAGGGGAGATTGTCTCCTGTTGCAATTTTCTACAATTTCCTAGAAATACCAACTTGGCTTCCATTACAAGGAAATACTTATGTATAAAAAAATTGTTTGACTGTTACTAAACAAATGAAATGTTTTAAATAAAATGAATGAAAAAAAAAATTGTCCTTCAATGAACAAATTTTGGGGTGCACTCAAACTCTTTATTTGTCACCTTTTGTTATTTTTGAGTATTATTAATTTTGAATTGTAATTTATATAGTTGTGTATGTCAATGAATAATTATAAAGTAGTTTTTGTTTTGTGCTTATTCTATGCTTTGAATATTTAAAGGTTGTATCAAGTGCTATTGTCGATAAATATATTGGTGAAAGTGCTCGTTTAATTAGAGAAATGTTTAACTATGCCCGTGATCATCAACCATGTGTCATATTTATGGATGAAATTGATGCTATAGGTTTGTATTATCCTTTATTTCTTACATTTTAGATTAATTTGTTATTGGTTACTTTATTTTTAAACAAGAAATAAAGTATATCCATTTTTACTTAAATGTGTATAAATTAGTATATTTCAAAGTGGAATAAATGTATTCCTTCAATCACACTGTTATAAGAGGAATATTTTGCAATGGTTTTCCATTAGAATAAAAAGTAGCTTAGTGACATTCTCAAAAGAAAAATCCAAAATTATTCATGTGTACGCACACACAGACTAAGGGGAAGGGAAAAAAGATATTGGCATTATTAAAAACTAAAATTTTCATGATTATTATATTGCAGTCCAGGGTAGTTGTATATTTGCAGTTATTAAAAGTATTATCATTAGTTGAAATATTTTTGAATGTTGAAGGATATATTGTTATTGTATTAACCAACTTGTACTTATTAAATAGTAGAACAAAAAACTTGTTGAGTTCTTGGCATAAATCTTTATTTTCTGAGTAAAACATATGCATATGTGTATTGAGATTATTTTTCTTCAATCATATGTAATTAATATAACTGAGTGTATATTTTAGGAAAAGTAGATTATAGAAAATGTGATAATTTTAACATTTTAATTCAGTTTTATGCTGGCATTGGATAATTCTCATTTGTTATTGCATTCACATCATCTGTATTATTTTGTGAAATAAATGCAACAACTCTTAAATTATGTATTGTAACATTTGATTTAAAATATAAGTTTAAAAAACTGACAAGATATTATGTAAAAAGTATAGACTTGCTTACAAAAAATGGATATCAGCTATAGAATGTATGTGCATTAATGAAATGTCTCAAATTATTATTCTTAAACACTCTTAATTATTTTTCATTTATGTCTGTCACATTCCATTCTATTTAATAGATTTTTATAGCTATAATTAGGCCTTTGATATAAAATTTGCATTTTGAGAAAATTTGTATTCATTTTTTCAGGGGGTCGTAGATTCTCTGAGGGCACATCTGCTGATAGAGAAATTCAAAGAACTTTAATGGAGGTAATTTTCTGAATATATGTTATAAGTATAATTTATTCAATAGGAAGTGATTCAGTTTTGCTTACATCATTATATAAAATTAAATATATATATTGTTTAATTTATCTAGACTTGAGCTTTTTAGTCAGTCTGTTTGGTGCCCCACTAGAGTTTTGACAAAGCATTGAAAATTTATTCCCTGCATAATTACCTACAATATTAAAACTTAGTGAAGAACAGTTTAGTGATGGTCACTGTAGTCTGTTTCTTTAGAATAGGTGCTTCAAAGTCACTGACTTCCTCCATATAATCAAATGTAACTAAGGTATAAACAGTTGATGAATGACTTCATTTTGGTGGGAAGTCTTGCTACCTTAAACATATGGGTGAAAAACAATTTTTAATTTGTTTTTGGCCTGATTGTATTTTACAAAATATGGATCATATGAAATTTTATTTAAATTTTTAAATAAAACTTTGACTTCAAAAAATGGTATTGAATATACAGCAAATTCATAAAAAATCGACGAAATATAATGAAAGTAAGGTATCACTTTTTAAAGTAGAATTTAGAATATGTACTTACTACTTGCATGACTGCAAGTTTGTTTTAAAATGTAAATGCACAATTATACTTTTGACATTTTGGAAGCTATCAGTGTTAGCTTGAATATGTTAAAGTCCTGATATATATATATATATACATATATTTTTTAAAGATAATAAATGTAGTAACTCAGATAATTATAGATTCAATATTAATGTTATGGGCTGTTTTCTAACATCAGAAGTAACCATAACAAGAATTGTTACAAGGCTTAAAAAAGGTATAAATAAAAAGATCTCAAGCAGGTAAGTTTATAAGTGTAGCAGATATAGCGAAAATCGTTGAGTAACAGAAATCTAAACTGACAGGAATCCAATCTTTAACTGTTGTGTACAAAATAAATGCATCTTGCTTATTTTTAGTCATTACCAAAGTAACTAATTATGTACAGAATGAGGATGAAGCAGCTGTTCTAAAGAAATGAACCATAGTTATGGCTGCCAATTTCCAAAATGGACAATGAACCTGAAAATTTCAAGTAGGGGAAATGTTTTTAAAAATAATTATAGTCAGTTTTCTGGTGAATGGTTACTATGAAAGCAGCTCTAAATAGATTACATGTGACTTGATTATTCAACAACTTATCCAGTTTAAATTCCTTGGTTCATTCACTGTAAAGGTTTTCTTGCTATGCACTAAAATCTGCTTTAAAATAATCGGCAATAGAGCAAAGTTGTGGTAGAATTGAACTTGTCTTTGGTAGGTTATTTCTGTATAAACTACAGTACAAAAGGAAGAGCAATTTTAAGCTGTGTTGAATTATATGAAAGAGTCCATCTTGAAATTTTGAATATAAAGTAAATAATAAAATTGAAGAGAAAATGTATGACATCTTTCCTGAGTAGTTTGAAAGTTAATTTTAAGTTCTAATTGTGTCTTCAAGTTTTATAGAATATATTTTAAGAATTTTTTTACTAGAAAAATAGGCTTTCTGAAATTTCTAATAATTTAAATAGGAGTTAACCATAGCTAATAACTAAGTGCTAGAAATAATAATTTTGGCTGAAAACCAAGATGTTGAGGACTACAGATAATAAACATATTTAAACAGATTGACAATTTTAAATATCTCTTGAAATAAAATTTATCTATATGAAATAAAAAAAATCTTGCTTGAGTATTTGAGGATCTTGTGCTGACATGTTAGTAATTGAAAAACCACTGTTTCTAGAAAATACATTTAGCAAACTTTTGCAGTAACTACACCATAAACAGGACTTAAAAGAACTGAACAAAGAAATATGGTATCTGAGGCAAAGAAGCTTCCCCTATTGTGAGGGAAATGTGATGAATGAAATAGATAATGGCACGATCTTTGAAAAAAAAATCAAAGGATTTGTGATTCTAATCAATAAATCCTTTAATGCAGCAGTTTTCAAACTTTTTTTTTATGGCAAATTTGGAAGGCACCTCAAGCTGCTGTAGCACCCATTTTAAGCACCAAAGAGATAGAAGATTGAATTCACCTTGAAATAAATACAAACACAAGTTGTAGCACATTTCAACAGTGGTACTGTGGCAAGAGAAAAAGACATAAATTTTATCTAAGTATCTCCATGCCTTCTTTAATAGTTTGAGAATTTTTCTTGATTATTGCTGCCTTGCCACCTGTGCTTGTGACACCCAATTTAAAATCTGACACTCTAATGGTTGTTGTGGAGGGTATTTTATTCTAGTTACTATACCTCCCCTTGATTTTTCTTGAAGAATTGATGAAATCAGAATTATTTTTCTCTAAAAAATTTAAAAGGCATTATATTTTTTACTAATGTTTAAACAAATTAATGTTTTTAAAAACTATTTTTCTTTTTATTAGCTGTTAAATCAGATGGATGGTTTTGATTCACTTGGACAAGTTAAAATTATTATGGCTACTAACAGACCTGATACCTTAGATCCTGCACTTCTTCGTCCTGGAAGACTTGATAGAAAAATTGGTAAATTATTGTGTTTTCATAACTTAATTTTTAGCTTTATCATTTATTTTATATTCAGAATCTTATAATGTTGATTACATTAATATTTGTAGTTGTTTAATTACAATTATTTATATTTATCTTTTTGTTCCTGATTTTTGAAGCTGCATTCTTTAGTTTGCTTTTATTCATATGTTTTAATGTAGCATACATTTAATAATAATAATAATAATAATTATTTCAGAAATTCCATTGCCAAATGAACAGGCTAGATTGGAAATTTGTAAGATTCATGCATCTCCTATAACTAAACATGGTGAAATAGGTGAGTAAAGCTTGCTTTGCCTTTTTTTTTTGTGTGTGTCTGATAGATTACTAGTAATTGTTATAAGATGACAATCTATTATTTAGAACAGTGGGTTCCTATGGACTTCCAGTGTATGTGGTACATAAAAATTTAGGGATTCATGGGCAACATATTGAGGTTTAATATGAAATAAAATAATTGTTTCCTATTTTCATTTATATGAAAAATTAAAAAAATTAGTAGTATATATATATATAGTTTGCTTAAAATGAGATAAAGATTTGCTTGCTTATTGTCAACACTAACAGGACTTAATTGAAAAATAATTTTTATTATTCAAAACAATCATAGTAATTTCAACAGTTTAAGTAATTATATTTCTATGAATAAAGGTATCAAAGTAGTAATTTTCTTATTATATACAGGGTGTCTATAAAAGAACTACGGGGTTTTGAGGCAAAATATTTTAATGAAATAAAAAACATACATACATGTTTTATACATGACTGGCAAGCTTACATTTTCAAGTTTTTTTTTAACACTTAGTAAAGTTCTATATGAGCCCCGTTAGTGGCACGGCAGAAGTCTAAACGGTATTCTACCTCTTCCCATGTCCTGGCGAGCATGTCTGGGGGGACGGTTGCCACACAATTGACTATTCGTTCCCTGAGATGTTGAACATCACGAATTTTCTCTGCATACACAAGATTCTTGATATGCCTCCAGAAGAAAAAATCCAACGGAGTTCTGTCCACTTTCTCTTGAGACACACTCGGCCTACCCGGCGACTTTTGCTTCAAAACATTCCCTGTTTCCTTAAATGCACTGAACCATTGACGAATGGTTTTGTCAGAAGGCGGGTTAACACCATAGTTACGTCAAAAGTTTCTTTGTACGGTAACTACAGACTTCGTTTCTATGAGCCAAATAACACATTGAGCCTTTTGTTGCGGAGTCGCCATCATTTCAAATTTCGCGACGTCATTTCAAAGTCAACGCCCTGCAGCGCCGCCAATAGTTGATACAAACATTCTCAAATGATATGAGTAAAACTTTTTGAGCTACTCTTTTCAGAGAAATCGACTAAATTTTGCTATCTTTTATAGTTAGTGAGATATGAATTTTTAAAACCCCGGAGTTCTTTTATAGACACCCTGTATTTCAGTGCTTCTCATACTTTTTATACCATGGAACCCTTTTCTTACTATATACAGAACAGCAGAACTTCTGAGTAAATATTAATTACAGAAACTAAGAGCTTAGTTTTTATTACTGATTAGATAAAAACATAAAAATTAATCAGTATAAAAATATAGTTAATACTTATAAAAAGTTACATGAAAGCAAGAATTTTTTTAATGAAATGGTACAAGTAAAATGATACATTAATGAAAAGTATCAATGGGATGAATGGATTTGGTTTTGACTGTTACAAAATTCTTTAATGATTCGTTGTACTGAAGAAAGTTTTACTACTCTGCATCCACATACTCTGATCTTTAGTTTTTGTCAGGGCATATGTAGGAAAGCCTTTCATAAATATGAGTCATTGCAAATGGTATCAACATAGAAAAAGTCTTTTAACTATGGATATTCTTTTATCAAATGGCACCAAAATTTTGTCACTGACACTATTTTATAAATTGATGATATTGAACAGCCCATTTTCCATTATAAGTTTTTGATCAATAGTTGTTTTTTTTGTGTGTGTGTTACTCAGTAGTGAAGTATTGGTTCATATGTAAATCACTGAGAATGTCAAGATGTTGGGTAACATCCCCATATTGCTTTTTTTTTTTTTTTTTACTTCTAAATTTGACTTTGAGAGAAAGGTTTTATTGTTGAAAAATAGTTTAATTTATGGCTGCAGGAAACTAAAGAATGAATTTATGGCTTTTCAATCTAATCTTGATTTGTAAAAATTTTGGAGGAACCTCTGGAGGGTTGTCACAGAACACACTTTGAGAAACCCTGATATATAGTTGTTTAGAATTTTTTCACTTGGGGGTTCATGGGCAAAACAGTTTAGGAACCACTGTTTTAGAACAAGCCCGTTCTGTTTTTATAGTACATAAATTTCACATGTATAGTCTGTGGACTGTCTATGTTTAAAAGGCAAATTTCTTCAGCCGCTGACTATCTGCTGGTTGTTCATTGCTCAAATCCTCAAAATCGGAAAAAGGATGGGAAAAGCAAGTCGCACGAACGACCGATGATCAAATGTAAACAAAAGCACAACTCATAAGATGCCAAGGAAACATCCTATCATATTGGTAATAAACCATGAAAAAAAAATACAACCCATAAAGCTGAACGAATCAGTAGTAGCATGTAGCGCAATCTTAAATTGTGTCTTGGAGTTTGGGAAAATATCGATAATCACTATTTACAGCTCCGATTGACAACACCAAGTGGATGGTTTCAAGATCGGAGGTAATTTCACCACGAGGATCACAAGTAACAGTGTTTTGTTTTTAAAGTAATATTGGTGATTTATTATGTCTTTAAAACATCGTTGCGGTTTTACTGCTGATTTCAAGCTGAAAGTAATTCAGAAGGTCGACTAGTAAGCAGTAAGAAATTGATGTAAGCAAAATGAAACATTAAAAATATGAGAAGGCGATCCAATTGTTGTGAAAAAATACAATGGCCTACATTAGAAGACAATTTACATACCTGGGTTCTCATTTAGAGAAATGTAGGCTGCTCTGTTTCTTCCGTTAAAATTCATTTCTTCTGCCATAGCCTCAGAGACAATTTCAAAATTTAAAAGTGGAATTGAGTATAATCCAGACTTTTTGGTACTCTACTGTACTTAGGTTTTTATTCTTAAAATGACTTAATATTGTCATACTAAAATACATATTTTTGCACATATAGTCTGTGGATTATCTAGTGGTGTGGACTATCTGATGATATATGAAATTTTTTAAATAAAAAATCGTGCCTGCAGACAATACGTGCAAAATTATGGTATTTTATCTCAAAAATCCATCTTCAGACAAATAAGTAGTCACAAAGGCTACAGCTGCTTTGGGATGAAGTGGTTAGGAAGCCAAATTTTATTTTTAATAATGTCCATGTGCCTTTATTTTGTCTGACATGTGAGTGGTTATCAGATAGTTGAAAAAAAAATCATTTTAAGTAGCATAAAATGTGAAGCTAACACAAGTAAGACACAAATAGTAGAGTATGCAGGCAACTGTATGAAACTATGAATAAATATATTCTCATATTTTTTTAGTTTTCAGTCACCCTTTTTTACTCTTTGTATTCTAAAATACATAGGAGTACTGTAATCCTTTCTTTGTATCCCAACTACTACTAATCAGACAATTGTAAATACTGGAAGATATTAAAAAATCAAGGCAGTGCTAGGTGTCTAAGGTAACTGGTAAATGATAAATGAGAGATAAAGCTATTTGTTAATTTTGTACTTTAAGCAACTTTAATATTGTAAAAATTTTATTTTATTCTTGTAATGTTTCACTTATAAAGGTAAAAAAAGATAAATTTACTTACTCTAACTTTATAATTCTACATAGATTGGGAGGCTGTTGTGAAATTATCCGATGGTTTTAATGGAGCTGATCTGAGAAACGTTTGCACTGAAGCAGGTATGTCATGTTAAATTAATTGGTTTAAATAAGTGTCACAAGATAGAATGCAAAAGCTTGAAATTGACTAAGGCATGTCTGTATTCTATCATAGATATTTTTAAATATGAAGCTATAAATTCTCATCCCAATTTTAATAAAGAAGATATTTCTGCCATATAAAAAGAATGTCTTACTGAATATGCTTCAATGGATTTCAGTGGAAATTATATTACCTTTATCTGACACAACTAGAATTTACTATGCAAGACATTAAAATTATTTCACTCTATAAATTAACTATATTACCTTACTTTTTTCTACGGAATTGTAAATTGAAGAATGAATAATGGAACTAAGCATTTCAAATGTATATAGTTTAATACTTTATAATGCATTTAAAGTAATTTTTTTTATACTACTGAAATCCCTTATCTTTTTTATTTCAAGGTGGTATAATTCAACTAGTTTTAATTTCACATAATTATTGAAGCATATATTTTAGATGTTCTTTGCACTACAGAAAGTAGTCTTCAGTGTTTATATTTTAAAATTCCTTTTCTACTTCAGAAACAATCTTTTAGCAGTTTAATGTCATTATATAATGTGTTTCTTTAAAATTTAATAAAAAATATACATATAAGGGGAGATAAATAATTTTTGCCCATTGATGCTTATTTTTTAAAATTGTGAGTGTTTTAACAAAGATATAATGAATAAAATGAATTCTGAAGCAAACTTTATTAAAACCATTTCATTGTCTTTTCTTATTTAGGTATGTTTGCCATTCGTGCTGATAGAGAATATGTTGTTGAAGAAGACTTCATGAAAGCAGTTCGTAAAGTGGCCGATAATAAGAAATTAGAATCAAAATTGGACTATAAACCTGTATAAACAAACTTTTAAGTATATTTAAGTGTTTCTTGTTCATAAATAAAAGGTATTTTCAAAAAAGAAATACACTCATTTATTAAACAACAAACTATACAATCATTTCTAGTTCTCTAGCATAATCTACTACTTGAGTTGCAAGTTCAAAGGCAGGTATAGTATCATCTGAATGTTCTTTGTCTTCCACATCATAGATGTAATAATCTCCAGAAATATTCCAGCCTCTCTATAATACAAAAGACAAGTTTTAGTAACAATTTTACTTTTTTTAGTTTATTAAAAATTAAAATAACATGTTATATACCTTTTTAGCATATTCAATCATATCCTTCTTGTTTGTAAAAAACAACATTCGACTTGCTTCATTCAAAGCTAATTTCTCATAAGCCTTTTCTATACAAGCAGCAATTTCATTTCGAACAGTATCTAAGAGTATGTTTATAAAGAAATTGTAGCTCTCAGCTGGAACATTTCCACCAGACAAAAACACCTAAATACAAACAGCATTTGATATGTTAATCTGAAATCATACATATAATGCTACAATAATAAAATGACATTCTTCAATTACTTCAAACCATCTATATACAGGCAGACTATGGGACACATGCCATCAAATTATTCCTTAAGTTAAAAACAAGTTGATGTTTGTTACACATAACAAAGCAAGGTTATAAATTTAAATGTATTGCACTTACCACTTTTATTTTAACCCTAAAAATCCATGCGTTAAGTACCCCTTAATGCTAGATATGCCCATCTAAGACCAACCAAGGTAAATTTAATATGAAAATGAGACTTGTTACAAATGACTAAAAAACTTGACATTTACAGGGTTCCCACGGTTCTTAAAACTCCTTAATTTTTAAATTGGAATGTGATCAATTTCTCCAACAAGATCTGCCGTTGTCATGTGATTTCCTATCAGTTTTTTTATTTAACAAAAAAATAATCTTTCGTATACTTAAAAGGTTTAAAGTGTAAAGCCAGCTGCACTTTCCTAATAGCTAACAGTCATGCAGATTTTATTAAACGAAGCATGGAGGGTTTGTAAATATTTCTGTTACTTATGAAAGTTTAATTTTCCTTGCATTCAATGTAATAGAAAAGTCTAAAACTTTCTTCTTTCCCAGGCAACACGGGTATAATCAGCTAGTATATACATGTATATATATATGTATGTATGTATATAAAGATATACAAGTCATTTTTAAACCCCCAGAAAGCACTGTTTATAATATTGTTTTTATTCACAATTTATTTTTTGTTTGATAACTCAAACTTCAGAAGTACAATTTTCAAAATTAGTTTTTGTTAAATAGATTTACCTAATATTAATTTTTAAGCATTTTTAAAAACTTAATTGTGAAATATTGTAGGGCATTTATGGAACATGCCTTGTCTGGTTCATAATCATTAAAATATGTTCCTCAGGAAATAGAGTTATGCTATTATGTTGTGTATTTCAAGTAGATCCTTATAAAAAGTTACTTTGGTCCTTAGATGTTCTGTAAAAAGAGTAGGAACCCTGATTTATAACCAGTCAATTTACATTATTAGTGAAAACAGTGGTATTGTTAGTGGCTCTCAAATTATTTCACAGAACTTGACAGTTTAATTCTTGAAATTGATTGTTCTTGCACTGCATCACAGAAATAAAAATATCTTTTATAATTCTTAGTTTAAGGAATGAAAAATGTTACTGAATGAAACATTTGAAGATGTAAATTGTGATCCCAAAGTACACACACAAATGGCTTTCTGACACTTTCATCACGTTGTTTCTTTGTCAATTTGGCTTTCCTCTCCTAAAAGTTTGACCAATCATTTAGTGTGAGCTCAACATGTACTTTCTACAATGTTTGATTTCGTACAACCAAGTTCATTTTAGGAGCACTGTAAATTTAACAAGACTACGAGAAGGACAAATATAATCACTTAAAATTAAAAATAATTAGAATTGCACTGAAAAAAATAACCCAGAGATGTCAGGAACCTAGCAATGCTAGAAGAGTAATTGAGAAGGTGAAGTTAAATTGTCACTGTCAGGTATCGAACCTATGACAAAATAGTCCAATATGCAGCCATAACACCAGAATGACTCAGATGAGTGTTGCCAAAAGTTTGTTAAAAGGTGCAAAGGGGTTGGATTAAAGCCTCATTAGAATATAACAGATAAGAATTACAAATGGGAATAAAAGAAAAATAAAGCTAAATTACATTTAAAAATATGTAAAATTTTAAAAGGCAATGGCAAAATATATAACCTATGGAAAACCACCCATCAGTGTTGCTGAAATGTAAAAACTTGTACAACTTTACTAATAGACAAATTGTTGCCAGAAATAAAAAGTTTAATTTAATATTGAATAAATAAAATAAAATTTAAAAGGGCTTAAGCTTTGCAGTTTTATGAAGCACCTCTGTACCACATTTTATGAGTGTAGGTTGTACTGTTTATAAGAGTTGTGTCCGTCTCTGTCGGCAGTCGAGCGAACTTTTATTCTTTTGAACAATTGAAAACGGCAGTATTGTACCAGTAATGGTCTTTTTGATGCACGGACGATTAGAGGTGTCGTTTCAAGTCAAGTGTGTCGTTTTGGTCTACTCACCGACAAAGAAATTGTGCTTTGTGTGACTGCGTAGGCTGGCTGCCAAAGGGCGTTTCGGCTACTCCCAGGACAAAGGTCAAAGAGGGCGGGGGTGTCGCTCTCCCCTAAAACCGAGGTTTCCTGTTTGGAAAAGAAGAAACGGGAAGGGACTCCGGGCTGAACTTTGAAGAGAGCAGGTTGTCGAGAGTATTCTACTCTCTGGAGGACTTTACTTATACACTTTAATATTTCTGTAAATGTTTTTTTTTGTTGTAATAAATCAACATTGTTGCGTTTAATCCTCTACGGCTGATTATTTCGTCTCCATATCTGCTCCTTATATGTGACCCATGTGAAATCATATCCAGATGACTAGAGCATGACTTACAATCGGAAGTAGAAACTTCACAAACTGCTCGGCAAGTTTATACTGTTTATGCACAATCTTCTTTACATATATCCACACTACACATTTTAAGTATTAGATACTATATACTTGAATAAGAATTCAAGAGAAAGTGATATTTTTTTTAACCTTTCCATATATTATCACAATACTCTCAAGTTAAAAGATGCTGAAAAGCAAAAAGAAAAGGGGAATTATGCTTAAAAAAAGCAAAAATGTTCATATGTCAAAGTACTATCTTACTTTATTGTAACTTCCTTCCATTAAATACTGCTCCATTGACACAGGATGCCTGATGTATACATTAGTTTGAATTTCCTTAGCAGGCAATAACTCTAGCTCCTGGTGTAAAGAGATAAAAAAAAACTTAGGTTTATCTTTAGGCATTATGACTTCACAAAGATTTTATCAAAGAGAAAATAAAATAATAATATCAAATAAACTTGTCAAAAGTTTTGGCATAAACATATAGAAACTTTGACTTTTTAATACTACAGCAATGGACTTGCATATCATTTTTCTGGAGATCTATACAACTATTTGCTAGTTAATTTCTTCCAGTACATATTTCTGTTCAATGATTTTTTTAATCCCAAATTATACAAAAAAATTAAAGTAACTGTAGAAGATATAAGAAATTGATTATACAACATAAAATAACATCTTACAGTATGAAATTCAGCAACTCTGTTTTGAGCAAGAAGACACAACAAATTCAGCCCTAAAAGTTGATACTTTGATGCAGATTCAGGTAAATCATTCCTAAAGAAAGACAAAATAAAAAAAATTAATATTGGGAAAACATAAACATAAGAACTTTAGCACTTTTTAAATACTGGATTCATATTATGCTTGTTGATGTATAGAACAATTTCTGGTGCATAAAAAAACTAAAGTAGTCTCGAAGCAAAACTGTACTGGAGATCCAAAAACACATTTACCAGATATGGCATGAAAAAGAACACATCGCTGACAGATACGTACTTCAGATTGTATATATAGCATTGGTTGGACCTTGTGATAAACCAATAAAGATAGACGACCCAAACAGTAATATAAAATTTAAAGAGAAAAAAAAAGAAGACTTTTAAAATTTTATGATGTTGGAGAGACAGCTATACTTCTGCTTTAGTCACTTAAAAATGTGATAAATATATAACAATGTTTTTTCTAAACTTAATACACCTAAAAATACTTTCAATAAGTTACAGTTAAGAAAATAGACTATTGTAGCTTTTTATTCATATACTTTTATAATTAAATTCCTTTTTAAAAGGAAAATCCTGGAAGAAACTTTCCGAAGTTGTATTTTAAGAATGAAAATTAAAAGCACCTAACTTCATTAAAGGCATTCTGTCTACATGCAGCCAAACTGCACTACATGCTAGAATGATTAATCCTTCTATATATGACTTGCAATGCAATAGAATCATTAATCACTAACCTTAATTTTCTAGAGAGAAATAGCAAATGGCATTTCCTGAAAACTCTCTCCTATTTAGTTACATTAAATTCTATATCACTTAACACAGGGTTCCTACTCTTTTTTCTAAAACAAAAATTAAGGACTTTCTAAGAACCAAAGTAACTATTTATAAGGACCTACTTCAAATACAAGGCATAATGACATAAACCCTATTTCCTAAGGAACATATTTTAATAATTATGAACCAAACAAGGCATATTCAATAAATGCCTTACAATATAAATTAATATAAGATAAACCTATTTGACTAAAACTAATTTTGAAAAATGTACATCTAAAGTTTTTTTAGTGATCAAATTAAAAAATTGTGAATAAAATACATTATTAAAAAAAGTACTTTCTGAGGGTTTAAGAATGACTCATATATATATATATATATATATATATATATATATGAGTATGTATATACTAGCTGATTATACCAGACATTGGCTAGGAAGGAAGAAAGTTAGACTTTTCTAATATATTCAATGCAAGGAAAATTAAACTTCCATAAGTAACTGAAATATCTACAAACCCCTCACCCTCCATGCTTCGTTTAATTAAAATCTGCATGACTGTTAGTTATTAGGAAAGGGCAGCTGACTTCATAAACCTTTTTAGTATGCGAAAGATTTGTCAAAAAAGTTTTCTAGCTTGTGACCATAAAAAGTACTAATAAACTAAAAGAATTTGCATAATATTTTAAGGATAACAACGAAAGGAATTTTGAATTACTACACTAAAACATATGAACTTGAGGATTTTCTTTATTATTAATACTGCACTTTTGGCTTGAAAATGTAAAAGTTATGAACTTTAACAAATATTTTACATATTCTTTGACCAGTAATTACCAATATTACTGGCATTCTTAGAACTGGTTTAGGGCAAATTTAACTCTGAATTTGCAAAACCAGAAAGTTTGGAGAGTACTGTGAAAACTGATAGGAAATCACGTGAGGCCAGCAGATCATGTCGATGGAGAAATTGATCATGTTCCAATTTAAAATTTAAGGAGTTTTTAAGGACTTTTGACAAAAATTAAATAGCTTTAAAGGCCCTTAAAAATGAAAGCTAAAATTAAGAAGTTCTTCAGGACTTTTAAGGACTGTGGGAACCCTGTTAACAGCTCTTCAATTCCCAAGATACAGTAATCTATTGCAAGTTATCAGGGTTTTAAAAGTATTTTGTATATTTAAATAGCAACATCATCTATGTATGATTAACAATAATAATACTTTTTTATTTGTCCTTATCTTTTATACTCCAATAAATCTCTCTTTTTTTATAATAGCTCTATATTAAAGTTCTATTACAAAATTATTCTACTCAAAAAATGTAACAATACAATATACACAGAAAACTTACTGGTAATCCAAATAATAACACTTCAGTTGAGCCATATATCTTTCAAATGCAGGAATATTTTCATTCTTAATACTCCATTGTGCTCCTAATTCTAATATGTCACCTAAAATTTACAAGTTTATATTACATATTTTATCACAACAGTTCATATATTTAAAACAGTATGTAAATCTATGAAATTAATGTGTTTCTATTTTCAGTTTATAAATCAGGTCTAAGAGCTTACTAAGTATTATAGGCTATAACTAATGTCAAAATATTCTTCATATAAAATCAAATTTCATGAAATATACTACTTCAATGCAGAAAATAAGACTGGCTAGATTGGTTTGGTTAGGAGTGCTGCAATCTACTTATTGCATTGTGAGGGCTAACAAGAGGACATACTACTTAAAATAGATTCCAAATGGATACAAATATCTGCACTAGGAGTGGGATTCAAAGCCACAAACTCCAGTACCAAAGAGCAGCACCCCACTCACTTGGCCATCATTCAGCAAAGAAAGACTGAAATAAGAAATTCAGAACAATCACTTTAGATAAGATTTCAATATTAGAATCAAATCCATTAGCTCAGAGTTTTCATTTATAATTCATTTTATACTGATATGAGTTATTAAACTTTAAAATAAGCCATATAGTGCCCTTGTAAAACTAAGATGATTTAATTAAAAAAAAAAACATTCTGCTAAAAAAAACTTAATTTTATGTAAAATTTTGAAACTGCTCTAAATAAAGTTATCTATTATTATGCAGTATTGAAATAAATAGCAGTATTATATTTACTGGTCTATAACGTTCTATGTAACTAACTAGGTTATTAAAGTACTAAATTTATTATTATTCCACACTTACACCATGCAAGTCAAACTTATTTAGCCAATAATTAAATTTACTTAGCCAACGCTTAGTAAACTTCAAATATTACACTAAGTGTTAAGATGAAATCTATAAAAACAACTTTTTAAGAATCTTTACATATATGGGAAATATTAATATAAATCTAGAATTCAACATGAAGAGTTATGTTTACTTAAATATTGCATGATAAACTTACGAGCCAGAAGAAGCTCTTTTTTTGTAGCAGATTTATCACTAGTAGGCAAGAAGGTTACTTGAGTCAAAGCAACCTAAAAGAAGAAAAAAAAATGTTAAAGTTGAACTTTGAAGTATTATTGATAAAAATTAAGATAATCCAGAGAATTCACAAAAAATTTCAGTTTGCAATTAACTTCTGATGGTTAATATTATGAAGGTAAATGTATTTTGGATATTTATACATATAAGTAAAATATTGGCTTTAATATCTTCTTTATAATATCTAACACTTTCTCTTTTAATTTACAAAAGATATCCAAAGACATCATTCAGGATATATATCGAAAAGCAAGGTGGGCAGCTGATGACCATAAATCTTGTTCTTGTTAATTAGCCTTTTAAGTAGAGATCACATGACAGGAATGATTAACCTCTCTCCTTTGGGAGTCAAAAGGATATAGCATCTATGGACACTTGCATTGTACAGCAGGCTAAGTGATGTTCTACCTAAATTCTCTTAGCTAAATAAAAAATTACTTTAAATAGCTTGTTATTTTGGAATAAAGATTATACTCATTTAAATTTAGATGGTTAAAAAGATTACATATTCAGTAAAATCTTGCTACAACATAGTGTTTCTCCCAGACCAAAAATAGGACACTTAATCAGAAAAAAAGGGGCAGGGTGCTCCTGGGTATGAAGGTACTCTATTGGAACAAAACTGGCATTTTTTAATGGAAAAGATTTTTTTTAATTGATTACTATAAATTTAAAAAATTTAACTATTATTTTCTGATTGTTTGAAGTTTATTTTATTTTATTAAATATGTATTGAATTTTTGACTTGACCATGTGAACAGGGATATTTGAAGACAGAACCGGAAAATGGAGCATAGGGGTGGGTGGGCAGCGTAAAGTGGTTTTTCTATTTTATTTATTTATTTATTTTTTTTTTTTATGAAGGAATTTGACATATGTGATTTGAAAAAGGGATAAATTGGCCAAATGGATTGCTGAAAAGCAGTGAAACATACTACTGTATTTTTACATGGTAGAAAAAAGCATGGCTTCCCGCAATCTCAGCAGAAATCATAGGCAGATTCATGCAAATCAGAAAGGGGTAGAGTATTTAAAGGAAGCTAAAAAAAAGATCCAGGGTGTGTTGAAGGCTGAAAAAAAAAAGGGCAGGGTGAGCAACCTCATGAAAATGCCTAGGGGGAAATCCCTATATAATAATAGCCTAAGTTGTCTGTTTGCGAATTTCTGAAGCGGTTGTACCTGGAATGGATACAGGCATCCATATTGGATTTTTTACGAGTTAGGGTTAGCAAAATTGAAAGCAAGTTCAAAATCCACCCCATCCCCCCTTTTCGAGCGTTTAATGCTATTATTTTAAGCCTTATCCTTCCTCTTATTCTATACGAAATTCATTCTTGATGGCAATGGCGGAGAGTAATATTTAAATTTCTGGACTTTTTGTACTTGAACCTTCATATACTCTAATTAGTCGGCTCACAACATGCAGGCGTTGTACGTTTGGTAGAATGTCTGCCCACTTGATCGTCATACTTCTCGGGTTGATGGTTCTATCCCCCATGCAGCCAATTTTTTTTTTATGCCTAATAAATTTAATATTTTCTACTTTTTCTTTTAAATTCTTATTCCGAAACTTGTTTTATTATTTTTAAAATAAATTTTTACTATTTTTTCAACTTTTCATAATTTTTATTAAATTCACGTATTGCTTTAGGGATGTCCCTGGCCACATAAACATTTCATGTTGTGTATCCTTAAACTTTCTTCTCGTAATGTAATAATAGCTTAAGTTATCTGACCGTCTGTCCTCGAAGTTATGAAGCTGTTGGACCTGGAATGGATAGAGCATCTATATTTGATTTTTGATGAGTTAAGGTTTGCAAAATTCAAAGCGAGTAAAGTTCATCTTTTCCTAAACTATAGATCTGATTCTGAAGTAAATTGGTATGAATAAGCTTCATATCACAGCAAAAAATACTGTCCTCTTTAAAATGTTCGAAATCCACCCCGTCCCCTTTTTGAGTGTTTAATGCCATTATATCAAGCCCCATTTTAAGAGCAAGCAATTAAATTTATCAATTTATCATATAATAAATAGGTAAAAATAATTTTTTTTCTAGCATTATGACTTCTTTCCTTTGACCATCTCATTTAATCATTTCTTATTTTAAATTATTTAAATGTGTTCTGCATTATTTCCATATGTTTTATCACTAAACTTAGATATTACATAAATAATTTTCTTTTTTATTTGACTTAAATTATAGATTAAGTACATATGTGATAATTTTAATTGATTATTATTTTTACCTGCCTCATAGGGTTCTTTACAATTCTGGAAAATTAAAAATTTTACTGATCCCGTCATATGATGGGCTATAGCTAGTACTACAATAATATTATGCAGTCCCTGAAAATTTCATATAATTTCATCTTAATGTCCCCTTGACTTTATGATAATCCTTACAGCAATAAACCTCCATAAAAGAACTGCTTTCTTATGAACGTTTGCTTTTTCACATTTCTCTGCTACAATATTTCAGATTTTGAAAACAGGAAAGAGAAGTTGAAAGAAATTTTAACATTAAATAATGAAGCAATGGTTTCTGCAGGCAATAATGATGAATAACAAATAAATTTGGTCTTAAATTTTAATTAAAAAAAGAAAAAATGAAGTTGGTAATGAAAATACAGATTCCCCACATTCTTTATTAACAGTTCCTGAAATACTTCAGTCAATAAGTCTATATGGATATTTTATTCAAGCTTTTCATCCAGAAGTTATGATTGTTTTTGTGCTTTACACTCTATTCATAAGTGAATTTTATTGATGTCTGCAATTTTTTTTCAATTTTTCTATAACAATATTTCAATTTTACTTCTTTTTATTTTATTTTATTACAGTGCCATAAACATTAAACCAACTATAATTTAATTACTTTAGAAGGAAATGATAATGTCATTCTATAATGATAATTTTACTAAATCTCTTAAAGTATTGTTTCATGAAAGTTTTACAGCAGAATATACAGACAAAATTGAAAACTATATAATTTACATGTCTGTTTGGTTTGAGTGCTAGAGTTAATATGTATAAATATATAATAATAATAATAATAATAAAACAGAACCAAAATACTATAACTCCATTAAGCCCAGTAATTGTAAAACAGATAGGAAGAAAGAAGGATTGGGAGTCAAAGGTTTACGACTTCCATACATGGTTAAAATAATAGTTTGAACAGGTCTTTGTTACCTTTTCTTCCTATCTGTTTTACAATTACTGGGCTTAATGGAGTTATAGTGTTTTGGTTCTGTTTTATTATTATATTTATTTACCTCTATATAATTGCTGCGTGGAGCACATTACATTATAAGTAATTTTAGCTACCTTTATCTAATATTTATCGATTAATTTTATTAATATATATTGCAACATAAAGGATAGTTACTGTGGGTCTTATTGTTTAAACCATTAGAGATCAATGAGAGGAGAAAAAAAAGTGATTTTCCCAGACCACAAGCTGTTAAGTTCTACCATTCTAGACTTGAGTGATTTTTTAAACCTTTTGATGTAGTTCAGTTTTTAAACCTAAACTAGATTATTTATTAGGAATATCCATTGATAAGGGACAGCCAAATGCTATGGCACATGATGG
This sequence comes from Pardosa pseudoannulata, assembly GCA_032207245.1. Taxonomy (NCBI): domain Eukaryota; kingdom Metazoa; phylum Arthropoda; class Arachnida; order Araneae; family Lycosidae; genus Pardosa; species Pardosa pseudoannulata. Next base: position 15,946,135 of record CM063510.1, read on the forward strand.
AACTGGGTGTGACTAAATACAACCTTGAACACAGCTAATAGCCCAACTAGCCTTGTATATATTTAAGAACGAAACACTAAAACTTCTTACCTTTCTTTAGTTAAGCAAGATAAAATTAAACACATTAAAAAGAAAGACAAACACATTACTACACACTGCAAATGCCTGTGTATAGTCAACTGCAGAAATAAAGAATTCAAAAATTCTTCTTTCAAGTTAAGAAAGGGCTCTAAGCACAAGACGAATTTTTAAATACATAATTTAAAAATTCGTCGTGTTCTGGGAGTAATGGGGACATATCTTTCATATCGAATTTTGTAAAGAGATACTGAATTTTGTGAAGGAGGCTGCTCTTTTGATAGAGAATTTTGAGTACAGACAACAAAATGGACCAAATTTACGTTTGGATCAACTTCTGAGACATGTCCTCAATACACTCTACACCTACCACTGCTACTAACATAGAACTGAATAAGTTATATAGTGAGATTGATGGCTCAATTTACCCCTCCCCCCCAAGCACTATACTATTTGGAACCATATTAAGAGTTTTCTTCTCAGGGCTGTGCCATGCTGTGATACAGAGAAATGGCCACATCAGTGCTACCATACAAAATAAAATTGAAGCATTTAAGAGGTGGCATTTCTATGACGTGCATTACACAGAGAAAATCTACTGTCCGGTCCTAATTATTCTACTCTCCTCAAAATAAATTTCACAATCAACTTTGAAAGATTCTGTATCTGTTACTGCTAACCTATGCGTATTGAATTCCAAATAAGAGACACGGATTATTAACATTATCATTATATAACTAATGATAAGTGTATGAACGAATGATTAAAAGGCCCCAAACGGCTATTTCATTAAACGATACAAAATTAAATTTATTACTATAAAAATGTCATATGTATCTGAATTTTATTGCCCTTAGTATGAAATCAAATAAAAAAAATTAAATAGCATATTCACATAGCATTTATTCAGCACATACATCGCATTAGTCAAATTTGCTGCGTAATTGACGTGCCAAACAGAGAAGCGAGACAAAATCAACAGAAAAAGTTAATAAACAATTTAAATGTCAGAAAACTGTAATGTAACAATAAAAATATCGATCCATGATACAAATGACAAATTATTTTATGCCTTTGTCTTAACAGGAACTGTTACTGAAAACTGACAGCCCTACTATTTGGAGATGCTTTATTATTTACACTGACAATGATGCTTACCTTTAACTTTTGTAAAACGTTTCCACATTCCTCAAGATTAGGTGGTTTCTTAGACCATTCTTGTAAAAGAACTTGGTAATACTGAACGACATATTTCAAAGGATCCATTCTTTTTATCAAAATATTTCTAAATATTTGTTAAATGTAGAACCTTTTCACCGAAAAATTTTCTTATTTGTTGCTTTAAACAGTCACAGTTACTAATGTGTATTTACGCTTACTCACCATAGCTCTTTAAAACGGGCAAATCTTTGTAATTATTTTTACCTCCTTGGACCGCACTTAATACTTTTAAAAATAACGTTAAAAATAAAGTTCATTATATGAGTAATTATTTTTCGGAATCTGTGAATTTTTAACTACTGCTGAAAATTTGTATACCAGAAAAATATTAATCATGGATACAGAGGAAATGAAACGTAAAACCTAAGTTTCAAGTTACCCCATTTCCGATGAAATATTTTAGATTAACTGAAAAGCATAATGATAACAACAACTTACCTTAGACCTGATCTAACCACGTACGGTATAGCTAATCGGATATGATCTTCAGTTTTAAACCGCTTACTGATGAGGTTCAGGTCTTAAATAAGTAATTATAAAATAAAGATAAAACTACTTAGATAATAAAGAATAGAATACATGACTTAAATCAAGTGAAAAAAAACTTTGCATACATATACAGTGAAGGTAAAGAGTTGGAAAATGGTTAAAAATACCAATAGACATCTTTCAGAACGGACATGTGCCTATATCAAAGAAAAATCCAGATCTCACAACGTTTGCGTGTTTGCAATCAAATTAGTTAGAAAATCATGGAAAAAAATTCTATTAATTCATGATCAAATTGATCCGGATCGATATGAGATCCGGTTTGTTGTCCTGTTTAAAGTTTCTTTTCCACTTTTCATAATATACCATATGTATTCAATGGAACTGATATCTACGATGGCATATAGGTCATTGTATTCGACGAATAGCTTTCGTTTCCAGGAGTGAGTATAATGCTAGCATCCATTAAGCATTCTGCCATTACATTTTAAACAAAAATGTTGTCAGAACTAAATTAATCTTTACATGTTCTGTTTACCTGCCAAAGCATTGCCATGATTACTACCTCAATGTTTTTTTCTTTTTATTCATGTATAGTATTTGTATTTGCTGGTTTGGTAACATTAAGTTAATAAATAAGTTATATCCGTAAACTTGCCTGTGTTGGTTTGCTTACATTTTTCTCTTCTAGTTAACAAAATATATATGCCTTTACTAATATTTTTGCATCAAATGTCTCGTTTACGACAGCACAAAATAAGTGACCAAACTTCAGTGACCCATACAATAGTGGCTGCTTGAAATAGTGTCATTCTTAAGTATCTAGAACGCAGTATGGCTATTACTCATTATGCTAACCATTAAAGCAAGGTTGTCCGAGAGCCACAACGACTAAAAACCTCTGTTTTTTTATTACAGCGAGGCGTAACATACTTGCTGCAACTGTTTGTGACTTCTAAATGGTTACAGAAAGTATATTTTCAAAGATTGCTGTTTCCAAAAAGCTTCACGAGAGAGGACTGCTAGCAAGACCTGATGTTTGCGTTCCTGCTTATTTCTCAATCTATTTCGCAGGGTACAGAGATCATATATGATTTCATACGATCCTTGTATAATGCTATCGAAGCACACATCAATGAGCAATCTTTGTCTTCTCTCTCATGAGTCTTGGTTCAGGCGAAATATTGATTCTCGCCGTAATTTTATATGGAATGAACCAAAGATTCCCTACCTGCTCTCTAATAATCGAGAAATCTACCGTTGTATCAATGGAGAATTGGTGGTCTAAGACCAGGGATCGAAAGACCATGAGAGTTCAAGAGTTTCATCTTTTTCTGCAATTTGGATTTTCAAACTTCTGCCTCTACTTATTGTATCAATAGCAATTAATACATTTAATGGTCTTTTTAAATCTTTTGTTACATTGTTTCAGCTCATAATTTGGCTTTACACTTTCGAATGTATGCCGACTCCTAGGTATCATGATGGATGACAGCATACCTCTTTGAAAGTGGCTCATGGTTACAGAAGAATGATGGTTCTGATTTGCAGTTGCTCGCTCGTGGCGCCTGTGCCATGACATGCGCGCGTCGGGCACTTCGAAGGTAGTCCACCATATGGGGTCACCCAATACTTGGGAATTTCTAGCCATAGCCGTGATAAGCCTGAGGGCCTCAACGGTATCAGATTGGTGCATACATGCCTTTGAAAGAGGCACTTTTACTGGTGCGAGATATAGGAATGAGATCTTGGAGCTCTATATTTACCTTTTCAGGAATGGAGTTGATCATTTCATTGTAAAGGCCACATAAAGTTCAAATAGCTGAAAAATGAAGATATTCACCAGTTGGACCTAGTCAGTCAGATATCCAAACCTCAAGTCTAGAACATGTTTGGAACATTCGGGAAAGCGAAATTGCAACTCACCGCCAGCTCTGAGACCGTCCGAAACAGCGTTAACGAGTTGCTTAATGAGTGGGACCTATTGCTATAGGGACTCATAAACTGCCTTATCCATAATTTCCTTTATTAAAATCACGCTGTGAGGCCTGTAAGAGGGGACCATATCTCTTATTAACCTATTTTGATTTTTCGATTCTGTAACCACTATACCTTCCGATTTTTATGAGTTACGCGAGGTCATATAAGTATATTATGACTGTTTAATGATTATTTTGTTTTATCTCTTTTGTATTAGATCAACCTATGTTAAAACCAAATTAATAAGAATCTGCCCAGTATTTATAAAGACAATCGACCAAATCTGAAAATTTTCTTCATTTTGAACATCAGAGTATTTAAATATAAACTAAGCAATTAGAAAAAATATATTTTAAAAAAATATATTTAATACATCTTTCCTTTCCTTTAAATTATATTGCCAGAGAATAGTTGAACATGATAGAAACCGCCTGTCGGTAACAGAATTTGAAACCTGCTGCTGGATGGATATTTATAGACATAAGTTTAATAAACCTTCGTATTAAAAAAATATAAAAAAGGAGAAGAAAAGGACCAAATTATACCTTTGACTATCTGATTTATTTTATACTCAAATATTTCAAAGTTAAATTTAAAATTTAATAGATTGACAGAGACAGTCTTCTAAAAGCAGAATACTTGCATCGCTCAGTATCAAACCAGCGTTCTCTGATAATAAATCAACTGCAAAACTTTTTATACCCATGACAATTATCAAAAACCCGTACCTTACCCGCTGATAATTGCTTCGGTTCTGCTCATGCTGCGGGGGGCCAAGCAAGATAAAAGACTGTACTCTCGCGTGGCTCCGTTATGCTGTCATCAAGTTTACTAAACTTCCAGGTTTTCCCTTCATTTTAAGACATTCCTTCAACCCAGTGGTTCTTAAATTTTTTTAAGTTGCTGTTCATTTAAAATTTTACAAATAATTGTAATCGTATTGTATAAAAATATCTATATGGGGAGCAGTAGTAGCTTTTTTTTTTTCTCTACTTAGATTTTTGCTAAAAACCTGCAGAAAACAACTTTTGCTACTGGTATGTCACACACAAAAAAAGTAACTATCAAAATTTTATTTAAAAAATTGTTAAAGCGTAAAGAATGTTTAAAATATGTAAGTTTTATGCGTAATGCTTAAAAGTTGGCAGGTATGTATAGCTATACTTCAGGAAAAGATTAACATCTCTTAGTAACAAATTTTAGCTATTAATTTTCTGACAAGGTTACATAAATGCATATTCTTCTACAATATTTTCCCAATCTCGATATATTTTTTATAGGGAATGCCTCAGATATTTATATAAAAACAAGGCAATTGATAAGAGGCAACTTTTATATACTTCATTGCAACACATCCACAGGCTTGAAGAGAGGGTGGGAAAAGATGTGAATCACCCCGGTTCTCTGATCACGTTTGGTTTGGAAGCACTATTAATTTACTACAGGAGCGCTAATGAGACCGGGACCTACTGCTTAAAGCCGATTCCGGATGGCTACAGATATCTATGCCAGTAGAGGGATTCAAACCCATGAACTTGGGTACCAAAGAGCAGCGCCTTACCCAATAAGCTATCGTTTAGCGTCACCGATCTGGAAACCTCTTCTAATCATATAATTCTAAATATGCGTACAACAAAGATAGCGGAAAAAAAAAAAAAAAAAAAAACTCGCGGCTCGAGATCTCTCAAATGACTGCTTGTGGTCTTGTTTTATGATGTTAACACTTCGAATGCGGACAACGTATTTTTACGCTTTTTGCAGAGCAAAGATTCTGTCACTCGAGCGCGGGTCACGTAAAAATACGTACTTAGTAGATTTCTGGTGGATACCCGCTAACCACCACAAACCTACTAAATACTTCTAATTATATGTATGTGTGACATTATATGAGTGTTGTTTGCTTTGCTATACAACGCTTTGCATTTTTTCTTTCCACAAGTTATGATTGTCGAGTTACTCGGTCTTTTGTTGCGTTATTTCGTCTTCAATCGCATTCCTAGCTCCAGAACGTACAAGTCGTGTTTTTTCAATTTGAAGCTTGGTTTTTTTATTGTTTATTACAAAATTGATAAAATGAACCGTTGTGACAAAGATAGTAATGAAGAAATATGCGCTGATAGATTATCGGACTTTAATTTTAAAAATGGTTTATTTTTGTGATTTCGTAAAAATACTGGGTTTTTTTTTTGTTAAACAATCATACAGTATATATTAAAGTGTAAAATAATAAAAATTCGTTCATAAAAACAAAGTAGTTTTCGATTTACTGCGATTTTTCTGAATAACTAAACTTTCGAGCGATTCACGAAAAAAAGCCCGCTGCACGCGTAAGTTGGCGGTGAAGTATACTCGCATGCCAAGAGTTATACAACTGTCTGGGAAATTTTAGAGCTGCCGATTCCTCTAAACAGACGTAAATTTTAGAAAGTTTATAGTGTCTTTATTCTTAGCTTTTTTTAAGCATTTACAAATAAATTAAAAACATTTTTAAAAATAAAATTGGTAGATTAAAAAGCTTTTTCAAACATATTTATTTGCCAGATGTAAATTGATTTTTCTTTAGTCTAAAAGTTTTTTGCCTTCCAAATCCCTTAAGTTATTTAATTTTAATTACATAAATGTTAGTAATATATTTCTATTGACATTTTGTATGTTGATACTTCTACTACAGAGGAGGCAGGGAGATTTCTACCCTATAGAGAAAGTGCATGTTTGTAAACAAATACGAGTGCTGACTACAACTCAACTTTTCGTTGGCAAAACATTGCTTGTTTTGTTATCTTATGAGCTTCGATATGGATCACGTATACAATAAAACTAAATCTTAATTAAGGGAAGGGGAATAAAAGATCAGAAACTGGCCAAGTAATTCAAAATAGATTTTTTAGCACTTAAAAATTATATATATATATGTATATATATGTAATTAAACACTTTACACAGTACTATTAAGTATTATAATCAATGTATAACAACTTTGATCATATTAACAGGAACAATAAACTATTATATAAATAAGAATCTAATAAAAATGTACAAAACCTAATCATTTTAAGGACAAAAAATAATTACATTTATAGGTAAAGTGCTTCTCACAAAAGCATAGAAAATACATTAGAAGTGTGAAAAAAAAACTTAGTAATAATAACAAAAATTTCTAGAGCATAGTTTTATATAATCTATTACATTACAGAAATGTTAATGTTTTATTACCATTCTGAAAATATTTGCCGCAAATTCTCGAAGAAGAACTTGGAGTCCAGTTTTGCCTTTTCAAAGCTTTTATCCAAAGCATCAGCAATGTAGGATCTTTAGGAAAGCAACAAAATTCAATATTTTCACCTTTTTTGAAACGCTTAGTACAGCCATAAGGTGATTTCACGCAGTAGGGCAAATTCTCAAATTATGACAATTCTGGCTTTAGTTTCAAACGGAAGGGCAGTTTATTGTTTGTCTATAAGGCAATTTGTCCCAATGTCACTAACTACTATAATGCCCTTCCCATTCATTTTCACGTGTACAACAGCCAATCTTACAAGTGTCTAGGGGGAGGAACATTCCTAATAGTAACTAATAGATATTCCTAATAGACTTAAAAAATTTTTCGCCTGTCAGCGGTAGGGACTTTCGTAGGGGAAACGGGATAACTGATCGAATGGTGCATCCAGGCAGGAATATTCCATTTCTCTCGACTGTTGTGCTCATATACTAAAGTTATTCGGAAGATATAAACTATTAGCGGAAAATGTCACATTTGAGATCTTTAAGAAATACGTGAACTTTTTTTTTTAATCCACGGCTCTCGGTTAATATCCTAGTGAGTATGGAAAAGTAAAAATCCTTCCGTCAAGATACCAAATATTATTAAGAGTTAAAAAAAAAACAGAAATTGTGACAATAAATTGAGGTGTTTAGGAAATATGTGAGGTTGTTTTATGGAAACCCACGCTTCGCGAAAGAAATATTATGGCTGAGTATGGAAAAATTACATTCATTCGTTCAGGCTTTCATGATCATATATCAAAGTTATTTAGTAAATGCAAACTATTATTGAAGTTAAAAAATCAAAATGTCACAAAAAATTAACCTTTTTAAAAATATTATTCAAGAAGTTATTAAACATTAATATTAATATTGTACTAATATTAAATGTTAATATTAATTTAAATATCCTCAAATACACATACATTATTTTTATTATTATTAGCTTTAAAACTATTAGCTTTATCGCATGTATTCGTGATGCTTATATAGATCCAATCAGGATAAAATCATTTTATTATTGCACTGCCTAGGAGATCTATACTAATTTCTCCAGAAACTTCTAAATTCATTGGTAGAATTTTATATTAAAAAAAGTGTCATAATGGTTCCTCTTGTTCATGAATTGGCCAAGGTAAAATAATATACTTATACTGTTTCATTAAAATGAAGCCCAAACTCTTGTAGATACTTCAATATTCGTTCTTTGTTTGATGTAGAGCGCTACGGTCTACTATTTTGCAACACGAGGGCTAATGAGACCGGGGCCTACTTCTGAAAGACGATTCCGAACGGCTATGAACAGCCATGCCACAGTGGGATTCGACCTACCGTCAGCGCTCTAACCATTCGGCTATCGTTCGGCATTTCAATTCTTGTAAACCTGATATTTTTAATGCTTTATTGTTTGATTAGCCCAGGGCAGCGCCGTAGCCAGAAATTATTTTCGGAGGGGAACCGAGGGAGAAAGAAATCTTTATTTGTGAATGATACTTTAGTTGATGAAAGGGAAAGCACAGTATTTCCGGAATACAGTGCTGCATTTCCGGTCAGCGGGCCAGCAAGACTTTTATGGTCTGAGTGATTTTTTTCTAAGAGAATAATTGTACATATTCATGGACAGCTAGGCAGATAGTACACACACAGAGAGACGTGGAACATTGTCTATCTACAAAATGGTCTTTCAAAATTTCGGGGGGGGGGGGACCAGTCCCCCAAATCCCTTAACCTGCCTACGGCCTTGGCCCCTATGGGCTATTGCGCCTAGGAGTTTTGTTTTTAGTAAGTTAAAGAAAAATTAGGAACATGATTCTTTTACAACATTTTAAAGTTACAAAAACAAGAACAAAAATGTTATCAGGAAAACAAACATAAAGTTGTTGATTTAAATATGAATCCTGTTTCGATTACAATAAGCAAATGTGTTATAGCATATTTGCTGATTTAAAAATATGATTTTTAACTAAATTTTCTAAAAATGTTGCATTTGGTTTTAAAAGTATAGTGATAAAATAGTTATGTAAATTTGTAAAATACCAAAAAGTTGAATTCAACCTGAGACCTCATGAGTCACTCTGCAAAATCAGCCAATTAGTTTTATTTAATGTTAACTACCCATTACATTGCCTTTACAAGGTAGTCAATGTTTGACTGATTAATTACAGAAGTAATTAAATCTTAAATTAAAATGCAAATTTTATTCATTGAAGCTGTTACATTCTAGGATAATTTGTATTAAAATGAATTATAAAATAAAATTAAAAATTAGTTTTTCGATTTAGCAAAATTACCAACTTAGTTCAAAAATAAATTATTTTCTTTTACATACTTTATTATAAAATACATGTAGAAAATATTTACTTTGAAGTTAACAAAAGGAAAATAATGACATAATTGAACTATAATTTCATTTTACCCTACCACATAAATCAATGTTAACTATGCTTTCTTCACCCCTCTTCTCAACATACATGGAAAATTTAGTATAAAACATGAAAAATCATATTAAAGAAGTCTCTATTAATTTCGATTAGGTACATTTATTTTCTAGTTCGAAATATACGAAATTTGAACGTCTGCACAATATAAAATATAGACCGGGATGAAAACTTAAACACATGAAATAATATATAAGCGTAGTAATAGTATTTACGTAACGTATACCATTCTAAAAAGGAAGTGTTTAATTAATCATAAAAAAATAAAATATTCATGTTACTATTTTTAGCGTACAATTCCAGTTAACAGATCTGTACACATACGAATATGGCGCTTCTAACATTCTTTATCCTTTCCAAATGGAATTCCTTCACCAACAAGCGGAAATTCCCTTTTCCCGCTGAGATCAGCGCCATCTCGTGGTTTCGTTTTTTTAATATTAGGAATGTTCCTCTCTCTAGACGCTTGTTTCCGACTTGTGTGTAATTTCTGTTCTATTGTTTCAGTGTATATAGTTTTTGCAGCATGTAAATAAACGCGTATAGCCTTTTACACAGCCTCTGTTTTAATACACAACATTATTTTACTTATTTCAAAAACTTTGTAACTGTTTACTTTTTCTTATTATCATGTGTACTGCACAAACAGAACACTTAGTTTTGAATGTACTTTCAACCTTAATGTAGTATTAGCACAAATAAAACAATAGAGTTGCCATTTTACCATCTTTAATAGGGCAGGAAACATCCTGTGAAAAGAAACATACATACCTATGTTTTGGTAAATACTACTGCTATGCAATGTATCTTTCCGACCCCCCCCCTTGTATGCATGGTATTTACTTACATTGGTTAGTATTTCAATTATATTTAATAAACAATAGAGTAATTATATCTTATTAGGCTTCCAAACAATAATTGTATTTTGTAAAATAATTTTTTTAATGAAAAATTAATTCTACAAACCCTAGCCAAAATGCTGCATCTATATAATTTGCAGGCAGAATTCTAGTTTGTCTGTCCCTACTTAATAAGAGTGTAAACCATTTAATTTACTATAACTAACCCCTGTGGGGTTTTGAAAGACCTAACTTTTACTGAAAAGAATCAGAGTTTTTTCTAAATATTATAGCATGTATTTTTATTTCATGTATATATAAGTGTAATATTACATTACTGTATACTACTTAATTTATATATTATGTATACTATATAGTAAAAAAATATATTTCCTCAAAAAATAGAAATGTAATGCTATTTTACGAATTATAAACTGCATAAATTTAAATTACAGGGTTTCTCACAAATTAAATTTTAGCATAAAAAAATATTTGCTTTGAAAATTAAATAATGAATCAATTGTTACTAACTATATATTTAATGTTTGTGTATTTTACGTGATACAAATTATTTCTGTAAATTTTTTAAATAAATACAAAGGAAATAATCTTCAGGTTTTTGTTTTTATTTCGAAACTTATAAAAGATTATGATCTCAAAATATTTTTTTCTAAATATTTAAAAAGGTAATTCAAATTAATATACTATATAATGTAATCTAACTCATGATTACATTAATTCTAGTAATTCGTTTAAAAAAGTAAAATTTGATGTAGAAATTTATTTTTATGAATATATTTAATTTGAATTTTTTATATAAAACATTTGTACCACATAGCTTTACCTTAATTACATACTATATGAATGCAGTTGTAGTAGTTATGGTACCTATTATGTTCTATGTTAGAAACATATTTCAGTTTGTTAAAATACTCTCCCCCAACCCTTTTTATCTTCAGGTCTTTATGTAACTGTAGAATATTTACACAATCAGAGTCTGACTAAGATACTTTTGTGCCCAGGGCACAATCCAATTTTTGTGCCCTCCATCCCCAATGGAAATTTATAGCAACAAGTTATTATCATAATTAAAGTTATATAAAAATTATAACATTGAATTAGCAAACATATTTAAGAGATTAGCATTAAAGTAATATTCAAAATCAAAAATACCAAATTTTCCTTTTATGTAATCATTATTGTCTCTGTTTAGCCATGCTAAAAATTAAGGCCTTTTAAAGACCTAGAGTGACTCATTTTTATTTTTACCTTGTCACACTCACAAGCTCTGTGGTGCAGAAAATAAATAATAATAGAATTAAAAATAATTTAAATTGATGAGATGATTTAATGGTTTATAGTGGTACGTTGCTAATAATCTGTCTTATAAATATGCAATAACCCATAGTATAAAAAGAGCACCATGTTTGTTGAGGGAATTAATTATCAGCTAAATAACAGTAAAATTAAAGTTAATAGGAAATAACAAAGTTCATGTCAAACAAAATTACCTTGTACAATAATTTATTAAAACTTAATGATGATAGCGTAAGTTTGCAATTTTCCCCCTCTTAATATGCGTTTCAAGCACTCGACTAAATTTTTGTGACCAAAGTGCCTATGCGATAATCAGACCCTGCACATAATCATAAATCCCAAGTATGGAAAAAAAAAACCTCGCAACTATAATCTCTATCAAAAATAATACTAACATGTACATGAAACACCAAAGAACTAATTAATAAAAGTTCCATTAGGATTTTTAAAATTCCCTTATTTGATAGTGACAATAAATAAATTTCAGAAATATAGTCTTTCATTTCTCTTAAAAGTGAAATCCATTCTATTTTGCCAAATGTTATTATCATTAAAAAATTAATTTTAAACATATTTCCAAGTTTTAAATGCAAATAATACGTACACTTTTATTTTAAAGACTGATTTACTTTCATTTTAAAATTTAAGTTTTTTTGACTCTTAACAGTTAATTTATTTAATTACAAAACATCACCAAGAAGTAAAGATAATGGTCTAAGGTTTAAAATAGTATGTTAGCTTTGTCCTAATCTAGCTATTAATAAACTAAACTTAACTGAATTATCAAGCCTGAATCATGATCTTAAATAATTTTTGATAATGAACTTCAATATTTGTATGATTAGGACTATGAAAATGTCTAAGTTTAGAAGTTATTGTGCAGTGTAACACATATTTTTTGTTTAATAACCCCCTTTGCTCTCTATTTTTATGCAATTTGTTTTAAACATTTATGAAGAGACTATTTTTGGAAGTAATATTTCAGTTCACTGAATACTTGCTTAAGAAAAGCCTTGTATAGTTTTTATTATCATATGAATTTGATTACTAACAAGAATTTTGTAGCAACCCAATATATACACTACTAGCATATGGCCCGTCATATGATGGGATCAGTAAAATTTTTAATTTTCCAGAATTGTAAAGTACCTTATGAGGCAAGTAACAAAATTAGTTTGTTTTTTGGCTGAGAATTATCTGGTACATGCTCAATTTGTTTATCTTCATACTCTTCTCAAGTCTCCCGGTACTGTAAATGCAGTTTAGTATCACATTCAATTATTTTAGAAAGATAATTAAAAAATTAATAATTTTTCTTAGTTACGTCGAATTTATTGTTGAGTTCTTCCCAATTTTTTTTTTTTGCCACAGTATTTAATAGAAGTAAAAGAATGAAACTATCATTTCCACTACACCCTGGAAGTACATAGAATTTGTTGTTAATACATAGAATTTATTGATAAAATTTTCATTGTGATTAAATAATTATCAATGATTAAATTTAAAATTATCACATATGTACCTAATCTATTATTTAAGCCAAATATAAAAGAAAATTATTCACGTGATTTCTGAGTTCAGTGATGAAACATATGAAAATAATGCAGACAATATTTAAATAATTTAAAATAAGAAATGGCTCAATGAGATGGTTAAAGGAATGGCATAATAATGAAAGAAAAAATTGTTTTTGGAGGGGGGGGATTTCAAACATTTTAATGACAACAGTATTTTTCGCTGTGATATGAAATCAATAGGAGAAGATAAACTTTCCTTGCTTTGAATTTTGCTAATCCTAACTCATCAAGAATCCAATATGGATGCCTCTATCCACTCCAGGTCCAACTGCTTCATAAATTTGAGGACAGGCGGACAGATAACTTAGGCTATTATTATATAGGGGATTAATCTAGTAGACCTCAAAATTTGAAAAGTTCAATGTTAATAGAAGAGGCAGTAATAATCTTATAAAAGGTAAAGAATTGATAAATTTTTCTCTAGGCTATTATCTACAATGACTTAGAGTTAAAAGTTAACGATTTAAATGTAATCATACATTATTTAGCAAATTCAATCAAAAGCATTAACATCAAAAGTTTTTAGAAAATATTTTAGTGAGTTTGAAACTGATAAATTCAGTTAAAATTGCTTTGGCTCATAGCACCAAAGGTGTATCAGTTTCTACAGAAATTTCTAAATATATTTCTAACATTTATATTGAAAATACATAGTCACATACTCAATTTTACCCAAAATAAAAATAAATAAATTTAAAAATTGTTAAAGTAAAATTCACATATACATATTACAAGAATCATTATTTAAAAATTTGAAAGGGAAGAAATGAAAACACTAAAATAAAAACACTATAAAATAGAATTTACAAATTTATTAATACAAAATAGTACAAAATTTACATATATGCACAAAAACGTACATTAAAGCTCTACAAAATACTGAAGTTGATATCACCTGCACGTCACAAAATATAGTGTCCAAATTAGATTTTCTATAATAGAAAAATAAAACAGTTACCAGTCTACAGTCTCATTTTGCTGCTTCTTTGGTGATAGGAATATTTCTTTCTTGAGTCTGGGGTGGTTCAATTGCTTTCTTCGGAGCAGTGATAGTTAACACTCCGTCGGGACTAAGCGATGAAGCCACAGTTTCCATTTCGCATGCATTAGGCAGCATGTATCGGCGTGTAAACTCTCTCGATACAAACCCATGTTCATCACTTTTTTCTTCGTGCTTACCGTGAATAACAACATAATTGTCCACAACTTTAACTTGAAGTTCTTCTGGCTTGAACTGACTCACATTTAAGGATACGTTGAATTCTTTGTCGTCGTTCTTTACTTCTGATCTACCCGATGCAGCAATGTTTGCTTGAGTACGCGGTCTCAATAAATAACCACGGACGTACGATGGAGGCAAGAGATCTTGATCACACAGGTGGGAAGCAAAGCACTGATCCATTATGCGGGAAGGATAATCCCAGGCATCCCACCAATCTCTTCCAATAAGAGCAGGAACAAGAGCTCTGTAAGCCATACTTCTCAGCAAAAGTAGCGAATATTACAAGAACACTGTAGAGAAAGATTATCACAATTCTTTTATCACAAGAACACTGGTTGAAGTGAGCAAGTCACGAGAAATAGGCTAGATTTATTCAGTCAGGCGCTTCTGTGAAACAATCTGCGGCCGTAAGCGGCTTCGCTGCTTTTATTTTATCTTCCCCGCTTCTAGTAGTTTCGAGTCGGCACTAGAGAGAAAATTGCGTCAGAGGAACTAACTTAGATTGCAGGGATGCTAGGAGCTATAGATTATCGCTTTTGGCGACCTTTCAATTTTGAGTTTCATGTTGTTTTGAGCATGGTTTTGTATTGAAAAAGGGGAATTGGCGACCTGGGAATGATGACGGAAATCTAGTAATTTCTACAAGTTTCTGCGAACTTCCGGTCTTTCGGTTTTGAATCAAAGTTTAGGTCTGCATTTAAAATTTTCAAGAACAACTTTTGCTTCGGAGCTGATTTATTTTTGCAGATGTTTGCGTCATATTTTGATGTTTTTAGACGAATTAAAGTGACTTTGTTATTGGAAGCAATATTCTTTATAAAGAATTTGTGATATAGCAGATTAAAAATATAACGTAATGTAGTTTCTTATAAAAAATTACTTCAAAGATAAAATTCTTAATATATAAAATTATTTTATTGCTTTCTTATTTAAAAAAATGAAAAACAAAATTACTTTTCGTATAAAATTTTGATAAATAAACTTTTTCTTCATGCGTTACATAATTTGATCATTAATCTAAGTATTTCACATGTATTTTCTTTGTATAAAATATAAGTATTCATAATGTACATATAAAAAAATTAACTAGCTCTCAATATAGGATATTTTTCTACCGCATATGATCAGTTTTGGAAAATGTTATTTTGTATTTAAATTTAGATTATTTTAAATAGTTACTCATTTTAAATTTAAAAGTTTATATTTTAAATTAAAGGTCTGAAAAAGAAATAAATTAACTTTAGTGTTAGACGTTTTCGTAATGTCTTGATATTAAGTTTCAAGGCATATTTTTAAAAATTAATTTTAAAATATTGCATCGTTTACTTCTTGAGCTGTATAGATTGGAGTAGTATTGTATCTCCTAACAGTATACAGTAGATATTAGAAATACAGTACAATAGATATACAATAGATAAATAGGTATACAATAGATATTAGAAATACAAGAGATACAATAGATATTAGATTTTGAATACAACAGATATTAGAAAACTATAGTTAAAGCTTATAATTAACTAATTATTGCTAAGTATATCTAAGTAGGAACTATTTATTTTGGATATAATTTCTAAATAATTGCCTGTCTAATATGGGAATTAGAGTGTTGATTTTGTATCATTTTAGTCCTATTTTAAAATGGTAATTATTGATACTTTATTCATTATTCTAGCTACAAAAAATCAATATTAAAAAGAAGCATTTATTTAAATATCAAACATATTTAAAAGTCCTTATTTATAATTTTTCATGTGAAATATAACTTTTACTGTTTAAATTTATGGTTGATGGTTTTGTTTTCTATCAGAGAAGAGAAAAAAAATGACAAAATTTTTTACAATAAATATGCCTTTAAAAATCTTCCCGTATAATTACTACTCCCGTAAATTTGTGTAACTTTAATTATTTTCCCTTTTTTGTACTTTTTTTATGATTTATGGCATACTATGAAGCAGCACTGTGCAAATTCTCTTAATTTGCAAGTTACATGATCTTCAATAAACTTTTCAGGACCAAAGAAGGGAAATAATTAAAAAGTCAATCAATTTGTTAATAATTAATGAAGGAAAACGAAAGAAAATAGGAAATTTTGTTAAAAAAGGGAATAAAAATATACAAAATCTCAGTGAGATCTTTGCTTAGGTAAATTATTAAATAGCTTAATTTTTTTGTGTATATTAGTATTTGTTGTTGTGAATTGAAATATATTTTCAAGAGTAGAATTTTTAAGTTTTTAAAATTCAATTTGATATATTTCATGTCAGAGAAAGCAGGCTCGCAGATGTATGTACTACCAAACATAAAAAATATCTGAAGTCCAAAATCTCATAAATGGGGATATGTTTCTTTATCATCCAAATGTTTAACTGCCCTTCAGTCATGCAGTTCTCGGGTTCGAATTCCACTGATGGCATGGATGCTCAAATTCGTCCATAATCGGCTTCAAACAGCCTTATTAGCCCTCCTCAACTATTCTTGTAGATATTTTTCCTTCCTTATTTGAAAGTATTTTTGCAAAAATTACAAAATTATTTAAAATACAAAACTATAAAATAATTAAACACATTTTAACCCTTTAAATTGTTTTAACTCTTTTAAATCAAGTTGAAAGTTATTTAATATCAGTAACTAATCATTTATTTAAAATTTAGTTGAAATGTTTTTCTTGTGTATAATTAAACTTGTTATTTAATACTTCACTAGATCGTTTTGATGTTTTTCGAGCCAGTCGAGGGTCCTGCCCCCTATGGCTACACGGTGCTTTCAGAAGTTAAGAAAGTATTTCATTCAAATACAATGTAAATAATAAATGGTGAAATATTACATTTGTATTTCACTTTTCTGCGAGTTTTCTTGATCCTGAGAAGCTGGACACTATTTAAATTTAAGCGCAATACAACACATAGACTAATCTTGGCGAATAGAAAATGCCGAATATTTAGTTTTTGTTAAATGACTCTTTTTGCCTGATTTTTTATCGCCAATGTTTACATAGATTGTGTATTTGAGAGAAATTTATTTGAGCGATAACTACGCCAAAAGAGTACGTTTGCTTGCAAGCAGTTTCTCTAATGGCTTCGTGAAAATACTAGAAACAGGATGGAATATACAAAAACAGCTGAATCACTCTGAGAGAATTATTCAATGCCTGCTTGATATTGCGAGTAGATTTGGACGCGGTTTTATATAGTATTGCTTCTTTTGTTAAGGTATCCGTCTACGTTAAAAACGTCATTTTTTGCCAAAAATCATAATTTTTTTTTATTTCTCTATTGTAAAATTTCAACTTTTAGGCTTCTAAATCTATTTTTGTTTTGTCTCTACGGCATTTTAAAGAAAAGTTACAGCTGTCAAAACAAAACGGAAGTAGTGATTTCGAAACCGGAAGTCGTGAATTTAAAGCCTTTTAAAAAGAGCATTTTTTGGACAAAACTTTTTAAATTTTCATCAAGATTAGTTTAAACATTTTTCTACTACTTTTAATAATTAGCAACTTGGCAATTAGAAAGTTATAAAGCAAGAAAGTGTGGGTAATTTTAAACATGTATTTTAATTTTTTAATAGTTAAAGTTGCTTCCATAAACTTCAAATGCGTTTTTCTCAGAACGGTATTTTTAATAAAATGTTGAAACTTGAAATATGATTTCTCAAAAAGTTCTTAAAATATTTTGTTGAAAATTATTATGAATGCTTTTGATAGTATTTACTAGTGAATGACCTAAAAGCTTTAAATTTGGATAATTTTTAATGATGTTACACTCATAGTTAGATATAAAGGTAATGAAAATTCGTTAAAAATTCAATGTGTAGGATTTTGAAGGACCAAAATTTTTTACCAAATGTAAATTAAGCAAAGATTTTAGGTGATTCACTAGTCCAGTGTATAAGAAATGTGTTGCATCAAAAAATATTGAAATAATTTAATTTATTAAAAAATTAGACCTTTTGAAAAAACCCGATTTTTTTACTAAATTTTCTTCATTTATTAGAAATTTTATAAAAACTTCTCCAGGAATAAATTTTTTAAGTGCAATTCTCTATGATAATATAAAAAATAAATCTAAAATGTAAAAACATGAACTAGTTTCTACGTTTAAAGAAAAAAGTTCTCCGAACGTAGACGGATACCTTAAATAATTTTCTCTATTCCGTTGAACAGAAACTGATTGAACAAGCCCTTTCTAAAGCAAAAGTGTGGTTATTTGAACTTTTTGAGTTTTAAAAATATTATTGTACAGTGCTGACATTTTTGTTGTGTAACTGATTTTATTTTTTTAATATGTCTGATGATTTTCTGCACCACTTGATTCTGAAAAATCGTTGGGATACTTGGAACTATCCTAGTCGTATCCTGGAATTCTGCTTTCCCACATACCTTCGTGAAGTAGAATTTTTACCTCCTTCTGACGAGCAGGGCTTATTGTTACGATCTCGCCTTCCAGTCAGGACAAACAGAAGTGATAAATGATGATAAAAGATTTCAAGTAGCTTTAAATGTGAGCCAGTTTAAGCCCGAAGAACTAGAAGTGAAAGTGAGAGATAATTACCCGGTTATCCATGGGAAACACGAAGAAAAGATCAATGAACATGGACATATTTCGAGGGATTTCTCACGGAAATACATGTTACCGGTGTAAAGCTCGGCCGAAGGATTGTATCTAATCAATGCACAGATAATAATAATTTTATGTATAAATATAATAATCAATATGATTAAACACTCGGAAAAGGATTTCTTTTCTTATGCAGCTTATTTTTTAACCTTTGACTTTTACTTATTTCTGATCTATCTTTTAATATGAAATTTTTAATTGTTTTGTGTGCTTAAAATCAGGAAATATTTTAAGACTATTAAAAAACAAAAATAATGAATTTTTAATGTTTTAAAATTAACAACCAATTAATATTCAAAAAATAATGTGAATAAACAAAATTTGTATTAATATAAATATAATTTTACTCAATTTTCAACTTTTTTGCCATTAATTGCAAATTAGTATATTATTTACCATAAAAAAGTCAGTTTTTAGTAAAATAAATTGTAAAAGTATTGTAATGATACGAATGCTTCCGGAAATTTTGAGATTATAGAAAAATAATTTGAATAAATAAAAAAATAATTAAAAACAAATCAATATAAAAAAAAAAGACAATGAAATCAAAATAAAAAATAAAGATAAAAAGGGAAAAAAAAAAATGATAGGGAGAAAAAAAAAAAAGAAAAAAAAAAAAAAAGAAAGGAAAAAGAAGGGGGGAGGGAGGGGAGAGAAACATAACAAGGAATTGGGAGAGGAAAAGGGAGAGCAGAAACGGAACTGGGGAGGAGGGAGGGGGAAAGGGGGAGGGAAAGGGGGAAGAGGGAAAAAGGGGGGAGGAGGGGGGGGGAGGGGGAGGAGAGAGAGAACAGGGGAGGGGGGGAGAAAAAGAAAGGGAGAGGGGAAGGGGGAGAGAGGAGAGGGAAAAAGAGGAAATGGGGGAAAAGAAAAAAAACAGGAGAGAAGGAGAAGAAGAAAAAAATAAGATAAAGGAAAAAGGGAAAAAAAGGGAGGGGGGAAGAGTAAAAGAAAACAAAAAAAAAGAAGAGGGGGAGGAAAAAAAATAAACAAATAAAACAATAGTTAATAAAAAAATATAATGAAATATTTCTCCTGTAGGGATAAAAATTATAAAAATAATTTAAAATCAAAAATGAAATAGACAAAGTTTCAGTTATTAAAATATTTTTTTTTAAAATTAAAAAAAAGTTATAATTTTTAATCTTTAACAAGAATAATTAATAAAAAATAGTTATAAAAAAATAAAAATTTTTAGATTTAGAAAAATGCAAATATTTTTTTATGTTTAAATTATATTTAATTCTTTTAAAATTTAATTTTTTTCTAAAAAAATTAAAGTATAAAAAAATTTTATTGTATTGTAAACTTTAAAAATTATTAATAAAAGATTTAATTATATGTTATGATTAAACCATATTTTAATTTTTTTATTGAAAGCTAATTTAATTTTTTATGTTTAAGAATCTATAAAATAAATTTTTAATATTAAAAATAATAAAATGTTTTAATGACTAATAAAAAAAAAAATGTTATTTTTAAATGATTTCATACTTATTTTTTTATTAATTAAAATTTTCACTTCCATATTTTAATTAAGCAATATTAAAAAATTTATTGCATTAAAATGACATTAAATTATTTTAAAGATAATATAAGCAAAAAAATGCAGTTTATATTTCCATTACGATTTTGTTGTTGATAGTCATTTAAAAAATAGACTAATTTTAAAGAAAAGAATTTAAAACTTAATTTTTATAAATTCAAAAAAAGATTTCTATTTGAAAAATAAATTTTTTTAAGAACACTTTATTCAATCTATTTTAATTTTAAAACTCCTTATTTATTAATTTATAACATTAATTTTCATTTAAGTTTATTTAAGAAATTTAATTTACTAACAAAACTATGAGATATACAAAAAAAGATTATTTTCAGTAAAAAATTGATAAAATGTTAAGTGTAAATGAAACACACTACTTCAGCAACATTTTATTATAAAATATTAACAAAAATCAATTTAAAAATGTAAAACACAAATTCTGTACACAGAAAACAAATAAATAGTTTCTAAGTTTAGAATTCAAGATGCAGCATTAACAGACGACTTTTAATTGACTATATAAGAAAAAGAAAATTTTGTCAAAAATGATTACACATTATTTATTCTTATTATTAAAGTGAATAATATTATAATTTATTTATCTAACAAATATTCATGTTAAAGTTTTATTATTTAATTCTATGTTTCTAAATTTTACTTTTTGCTTTAAAAAAATTTATTTGTTTAATTATTTTATAATTTTTTCTGATATACACATCAATCCTTAGCGCCATAATGAATACCGCCAACGAGGAAAAAGTCGCCAAAGCTCGGACGAAGGATTGTATTTAATCACTGTACAGATAATAATAATTTTGTCTATAAATATATTTATCAATATGATTTAACACTCGGAAAAGGGTTTCGTTTCTTATGCAGCTCATTTTTTAATCTTTGACTTATTTCTGATTTATCTTTTAATATGAAATTTTTAATTGTTTTGTGTGCTTAAAATCAGGAAATATTTTAAGACTATTAAAAAAAAATAATGAATTTTTAATGTTTTTAAATTAACAACCAATTAATATTCAGAAAAATAATGTGGATAAACAAAATTTGTATTAGTATAAATATAATTTTACGCAATTTTCAACTTTTTTACCATTAATTGCAACATTAGTATATTATTTCACCATAAAAAAAGTCAGTTACTTTAGTCACGCCCAAAATCCGTTCCCGTTCAAAACGGCAGCCTTCCGGTAACTGCATACGAAGTGGTTGGCGCGATTGGCGTCATTAAAAAATCGCCAAAAATAGGAGGGCGAACCCAGTTCTTAAGTAGACCCGGTTTATAGCTTGAACATATCAAAATATTTCAAAAGTGCAACAACTGGAATTACAATCTATTTCTGCCAGTTAGTTAAAATATATCTTTTTTATAAAATGAAAACACAAATTAGTGTATAATAGTTTTTAAGTTTTAATCAAGATGGCAGCACTGAACAAGCAAAATCTCCCTCCCCGCTTTCTCACATTATAGAGAGATAAGAAAATTTTCCAGTAATTTGATTAATGCCCACTATTTTATTATCGTAATGAATCCCTATACCGACTCATTGGGAATTACGTTATAATTTATTTATCTGACAAGCATTCTGCAAAGTTTATAAAACAACTTACTGTATTTAGTATTTGGATAACAACATTTAGAAATCTAATTTAATAAAAGAAGTTTAAGTGCAGCAATGTTCACTAGATGTCAGCACCAACTGCGATCTTCTTTAAATGTTTATTATTGGGAAAGTCTGAAGTTGATCTGTCACTTCCATACTTACCAGAATTACATCAAATACTTAATAAAATTTATAGCTATTAAAATGCACATTAAAGACTGACTTTTAATTGACTAATATAAGCAAAAAAATATGCTAATTTTGTCAAAGATTTCATTATTGTATTCTGTTGTTGATTATTAGGAAAGTCTGAAGTAGATTTATCACTTCCATACTTACTAGAATTACATCAAATACTTAATAAAATTTATAACCATTAAAATGCACATTAAAGACTGACTTTTAACTGACTAATATAAGCTAAAAAATGCTAATTTTGTCAAAGATTTCATTACTGTATTCTGTTGTTGATTATTGGGAAAGTCTGAAGTAGAGTTTGTCACTTCCATACTTACCAGAAGTACATCAAATACTTAATAAAATTTATAACTATTAAAATGCACATTAGAGACTGACTTTTAATTGACTAATATAAGCAAAAAAAAAAAAAAAATGCTAATTTTGTCAAAGATTTCATTTACTGTATTCTGTTGTTGATTATTGGGAAAGTCTGAAGTAGATTTGTCACTTCCATACTTACCAGAATTACAACAAATACTTAATAAAATTTATAGCTATTAATTTATAGTATTCTGTTGTCGATGAGTCAATACTTTGAAATCCAATATGAGATAATTTGAAATGAAAATGAATTTAAACAATCATCAATATTGTTATGAAATACAAGAAAAAGATTATATCTTACTTTGAGAGAACTTAGGTTTTTGGATTCTAATTTGCAGATTTCCCAATTAAATTTGAATACTCCTTTTGTTGCAGTAGTTAATTTAAACATTAAGTTGGCATTTAAAGTAAGAGTTATTTAAGAAATTAATTTACTAAATTGCACGCACAAATCACAAATAAAATGCAATAGATATTTAGATAAAAATTAGATAAAGACAGTGCAAGTAAATGAACACACTACTGTAACAGCAACCTTTTTATTATAAATATTAACAAAATCAATTATATAAATGTATTACACAGAACAAATAATGCCTGTGTACCCAGAACAAATAAATAGTTTCTAATTTCGAATCAAGATGACAGCACTGAACAAGGAAAACCCCCCTTCCTAGTTTCTCATATTAAAGAAATAAGAAAATTTTCCAGTAATTTGATAAAGGCGCATATTTTCTTACTATACTTACTCATTGTGAATAATATTATAATTTATTTATCTAACAAATATTCTGTAAAGTTTATATAATAACTTACTGTGTTTAATATTTGCATAACAACATTTAGAAATCTAATTTATTAAAAGAAGTATAAGTGTAGTAATGTTCACTAGATGTCAGCACCAACTGCGTTCTTCTTTAAATGTTTATTATTAAGAAAGTCTGAAGGTTTAGATTTGTCACTTCCATACCAGAATTACAGCAAATACTTAATCAAATTTATAACTAGTAAAATGCACATTAAAGACTGATTTTTAATCGGGTAATATAAGAAAAAAAATGCTAATTTTGTCAAAGATTTCATTACTGTATTCTGTTGTTGATGAGTCAATACTTTGAAATACAATATGACATAATTTGAAATGAAAATGGATTTAAATAATCATCAACATTTTTCTGAAATACAAGAAAAAGATTATATCTTACTTTGAAAGGACTTAGGTTTTTGAAAGAACAAGGTTTATTCTAATTTGCAGATTTCCCAATTAAATTTGAATACTCCTTCTGTTGTAGTAGTTAATTTAAACATTAAGGTGGCATTTAAAGTAAGGGTTATTTAAGAAATTAATTTACTAAATTGCACACACAAATCACAAATAAAATGCAATAGATAGTTTAGATAAAAATTAGATAAAGACAGTGCAAGTAAATGAACACACTAATGTAACAACAACATTTTTATTATAAATATTAAAAAAATCAATTATATAAATGTACTATACAGAACAAATAATGGTATCATATTTAAACAAAATCACATTTTAATGTACACAGTTTATGACTAGCATATTAAATAAGTGGTCAAGAGATTCTTAATTTATAATAAAAAAAGAGATGCCATTATCATTTTACCGTCATAAAAGTTCAGTTATCAGTTCACTGCGTTATAGGAATATTTCTTTCTTGCGTTGGCGGTGCTTCCAAGGCTTTCTTAGGTGCAGTAATGGTCAGCACACCGTCAGGACTTAGAGATGATGCCACGGTTTCCATTTCGCATGAGTTGGGGAGCATATATCGTCGAGTAAACTCTCTTGAAACAAACCCATGCTCATCACCTTTCTCTTCATGTTTACCGTGAATTACGATATAGTTATCAACTACTTTAACTTGGAGTTCCTCAGGTTTGAACTGACTCACATTTAAAGAAACTTGAAATTGTTTGTCATCATTCTTCACCTCAGACTGTCCCGAAGATGCGATGTTGGCTTGAGTACGCGGTCGTAACATGTAGCCACGAATGTAAGAGGGAGGTAGAAGATCTTCATCGCAGAGATGAGAAGCGAAACACTGGTCATTAATGCGAGCGGGATAATCCCACATATCCCACCAATCTCTCCCCAAGAGGCCAGGTAGCATTAGAGCTTTGATTGACATATTTCTCGGTGATGATAGCAAAATGGAATACAGTTCAAATGCGAATTTTCGTCGAAAGTGCGAATAACTTTCCAGAAATGTCCACAGAAAATACTTTGCAGATCAACCGGATAATCGCAAAACACCGCAACAGGTAGTTCGCAACAGCAACAGTCGAACACGCCTTGAGAGCAACTAAGCGCCGAATGTTATCGTCATCCCGCCGCAGCTGTGGCTGTTTATATATTTTCTCTCCGTTTTCTAGTATTTTCGCGTAAGCTGTAGAACTTCGTCACAGCAGGGTTACTAGAGTTTGCGATTTATCGCTTTTGGCAAAGCTGAAGCTATGAAATCCGTATCGATTTTAACCGGGAGAAGAAGATATTTGGCGACGATTTGGAAAATCATTAAACAGAGAAATTTCTAGGATTTTCTTTTCGTTTCTTCGGGAGTTTTCGTTGATCGCGCTTTGCGATATTTTTATAAATTTATTTCACATACTCTAAAAATGGGAAATAGAAATATAATTATTATTTTTAACTCTTGTAAGGGTTTATATTTCGTGCCTACTTCTGTTTTTACTTCAAATAATGTTATTTTGAGAACAAAAATGCATTAAATTTAAAATGAAAGGGTATATATAAATGAATAAATAAATAAAAATATTTTAAAATCAAACAATGCACAATTCTTTACGAAGTCAACAGTATATGTGAAAATTTTAATATAATCATGCATATTATTTCAATTGTGCACAATGCGCCAAAAAGTGATCTCCATTAACACTAGATTTACAGATATTGATCATATACCTATTTTTACTGAAGTGAGCCAATTTGATTCATACAAGAAAATTGAAGTTTTTTGCAAAGAAAATAGTTCCAAATTAATTTAAATAAAATGTTTATTATAAAAAAATTCACGGAAAACATTTTTTACATATACAATCTGTTTTTGAAACACATTTTTCTCAAACATTTCTATCACATTTAACACAATGGTTTCTACATCTGTTTCTTTTGCAGGATTTCTGAACTTGACAAATCTTCCTTGCGTCAGTAGCATGAATTTCTGTCATTGGAATGGAAGTGTCCTCGACTTCTTCTCTATATTTACTTCTTAGCTCTTCAGCCAATTGGAAAATGAAATCTTGACTGTTGCCACGGCCTGATAGGACCAATAAATTTCATGCTATGCGATTAACTGTTAAACCATTCTATGAGTCAAATTGGCTCACAAGAGTGAAATAGGTATACCACATTTGATAATTCGAAATGAAGGGGTCTGCAGGGAAGAGGAATGAAAGTTTACATATATTTTATTACTTAACTAAAAACCAACGTATGTTTTTGAAAAGTGATATTAAAGTTTTACATATATATGTAATAATGGGGCGCGTTGCTTAAAATATTTCGGTTTTGGTTTCAAAATTCTATATGTCAGTTCTTTTAAAATGGTGGCGTTCTTCTGGTTTTGGGATTTGCACACGGCACTCTGTCAGTGGGATAGGTTTTTAGAATTCGCGAGAACTTTCTATGTGGCACGATTGGCTGTCTCTTGACGTCAATCATGACGTCGATTCCGCCGAAGGATGGTCGAATAATAAGGGTGCTGCCTTCTCAATCGGAGTTCGTGGGTTCGAATCCCACTATGGCATGGATGTTCGTAGCCGTTCGGAATTGGCTTTAAGCAGTAGGTCCCGGTCTCATTAGCCTTCGTGTTGCAAAAAGTAGACCATAGCGCTCCAAAACCAAATTACGTCGATTCCGGGATTGAAATGTTTTTAAATAGGCGAGCACCAAGGTTCGGAGGTCTATTGGTTGTTGTTCGAATTGTTGCTGTTCGGTGTGATTCTGGCTGTTCGTTGTGATTCTGGTGGTTCGACTTGTTCTTCGATGTGTGTTTTCATTGTAGTGATGTGAGACTAGAATAAACTAATTTAGTCGAAGATGTTGTTGTTGGTAGTGCTTTTGCATGCCACTCCCAATGGAAACGACTACATTCCGTTGATGCTGATGTTGTGACGGCTACGGTCGTCACATATATATATATATATAGTGATCAAATTTTTAATGAGTCAAATTGGCTCGGTCCGTAAATCTAGTGTTAATCCTTCGAAAATTAAATGTAAATCGTTTATCTGAGTGTTTACTGTTTGAATAAAGATGCATATTTTTTTTCTGAAAATTTTTTCATCTGCAAGAGTTTTGTTTTGTATGTAAAACAACAGCGACAACAACAAGCAAGCAAACAAACAAAAAGAAAACAAACAAAAACAGTAGAAATGCATAAAATGTGGTCAACTAATGTGACTTCTTTTGTCTCGAATTTCCGCTTTCCACGAATTTACGGTAACCGGGCAAAATATCTCAACCGAAATATCGCGATTGAAAATTTTGCCTCTCTACATTTATTAAAAAAATTAACATTTTCTTGTCCAAAATATGATATTTTTGTTACAAAATAAAATGATCATAATTGTAGAAAAATATACAGGGTGGACGAATCAGTATCTTAGAAAACATTCAACTTATATATTAAGTTTATGAAAATTAAGTAAATTAAAGTTTCTTTTTAAAGGTTTACTCATCGGAATCGTTCAAGATTGTTTTCACTGGTTCATTTGGTTGAATAATTACGGAGTTGACTAAATTTAAATATATATGTGTAATAAAGGAAAGGGAAAATATTGTAATATAGGAAAAACATATCTAGGAATAAGCCCCTCCAAAACAAAAAGTAATAAGGGAAAACTCTACAAGGAACCTAAGTGTGAGAAACTCCAGCAAACACACAGATATGAGCCACCTGTGGGCCAAGAAGACGCAATTTTAATCCCTTTTTGACGTTACAGAAGTCGTTAATTCAAACTGATTAATCCTCAGATAACACTACAGTCACATAACTTTCGGGAGCGAGACACCTGCAGCCACAAGATAGCGGCCTCACTCTATCTATTCGGGTACACTAAAAACAAAACAAAAAAAGTGCAACGGCCAATGAAGAAGTTCAAGAACACCCAAAATAGGTCCTCGCAAATTCTAAATGGTCAGCCACAAAAAACACCCCCAAAACCCCATAGTGTAGGATTTTATATTTTCAGTAAAGAGTTCAGACATTCGCTATTCCGAGTTCACTTAGTATGGATCATCTTCGGTGTCGAGCAATCAGTTAGACAGTTTCGCTCCCCGACCGTATCTGACTCGACAGTACTTCCTCCAGCAGATGCCTCATGTTCTGGATAGAAATAAAGAATGAGTTTGAAGAAAATCAAAGCCCAGCTATTTATTTAGAGACTAATATTCCAGATATGACATATATATGTAACCTTGCGAAATTATATTCACCGGTACGCAGGGATTTTAGCCTTTATTATTTTTAATTGTCCGGGTTTACTGGGCAGACCTACGTAAATTGCAGTCGCTCCATTAAAACAAAAGCGAAGTCCGTGGTGGAACTTTGACTTTATTTCAGACTAAAATATGAACATCTTTACCCGACAAGAGCAAAGCATCGAATGATGACGACAAACAGATATGAACCAGCGATCAATAAGGCGAATTTTTTTCCAAGAAACTAACAACTTAGTCAGCATTATGTAGCAATTTAGACATTGGAAGAAGTGAACTACCTTACTAAGACAGCTGGAAAAAGGGGCCAGTGGACAGAAAATTAGCTTTTGTTTAGCATTAGTTTTGGAGACATATAAGAAGAATTTAAGGCAGAAAACACTCCTTTTAATGCTTAGATTTTGTGGCTGGGAAATTAGGTATG
>CM063510.1:15977295-15979795 GCA_032207245.1 Pardosa pseudoannulata
TAACCCCTAACCTAAATTGACCACTCGGGCTACAGTTTATTGTCCTCGGAGAAACGGCCTGACAAATTATAATCCTACACGGCCCTAACGGATAATTTAGGAAATTTCCAAATATAAAAGAGATACACGCTGTCGGAGACAGATATTTTTAGAGATATTTTCCCACAAATATTGACCCAGGTGTTACGTGTCTTGTACATATAACTTCATGCTAGCTACCTTCAGTTTGTCCTGTTTCTATGATGAAGTGGGAACCCGTCCTTCAACGTTATCTTAATAAAGGTCTTTAGCTGAAACGGTATCATTTTAAGGCCATAACTGCAACCACCCATCGAGAAGTCTGTCTCATTACATATATATATATATATATATATAATTAATTTTTTAAATGTATACACAAGTACTCTGTATTTTTTGTGCAACTGTGTTAATTTTATTTTGCAGTAGAATTTATTCTTTTATTTTACATAGCCGAATATTAATTTTTGTAAATGCTGAAAGGAGATATTTTGGATTGGCGATATTTTGAACCGACGATATTATGACCACAAACCAAATTTATAATAGTGTAATTCAGTAGAAACGTTTTATCGACTTCTTGTTCACTCCGCTTATCTTGATGGCTCAGGGAGCTTTTTGTATGTAGTAATTAATTTTTAATGGCATGAATAAATGATTGAAAAGAGTTTTGAGTATTCTTCCTTCTGTGTGTTTTAGTGCTTATTGAAATGTATTTCTTGAGAAACTATTTCTGTTTGTTCTGTGAAGTGCAAAATTATTTTTACAACCTTTGCTGACTCTTTAGTCAAGAAATGTATGAACAATTAATTCTGTGGTGTAATGAAATTGTTCCAAGGCGAATTAGAATATTTTAATGATTTCGTAGATGTAGATTCAAAACTTTTCAGACAAAGAACACTGAGGTGATATTTCAACGATGATAGCAAACACAGATTATGAAGATAATTTTTCAGTTTTTAGATGATAATGTGCAATCAAATGCAAGTTCGTCAATATCAGTATTCATCTTTTTACTGAAAACGTATCAAAAGATATCATCAGTGCTTTGTATTAAAAGTAATGGATTCATACATAAATCAAATATTTTAAAAATAAGATAACTCAAATTTTTTAAAAATTATAATTTTTTTTCAGTATTAAATGAAATATGATGATAAATTTATTTTAATCCCGTATTTTTTCAAATTTATTTTTATCACGATTAATGGGTTTTGGTTTGAAGCGCTACTGTCTACTTTTTTTCTGCACAAAGATGAATGAGACCGGTACCTACTGCTTAAAGCCGATTCTATACGGCTACGAACAACCATGCCATGATTTGGATTCTACACACAAACTTTGCTACCGAACAGCTCCCTACCTATTTGGCCGTTGATCAGCTTTTGGCTGTACGTTGATTGGGTGGGATCTGACCCCTTCGTTCTGACCTGTGTTTTTTTTCGGACAAAAATTACAGTAAAAGCGTAATTAGAAGAACTTTGCTCTATAATGCCGGCTTCTGAGGATAGCTAAATTATTAGACCACCGAATGTAACTTACTGTTACATGTATCCAAGTAAATATGGATTTTCTACCCTTTATGATAGGTCAAATTGTGCATTAGATACACACACACATATGTGTGTGTGTGCGTGTGATGGGTAACTTATCACATCGCAAAGGGTGGAGAAGTAGCAGTAGTGACAACTAAAAAGGTATCCGAAAAAATAAACAAAGAGATTTGATAAAGACAAACGGATTTTATTTACGAATCATCTCTTAGTCTTCAGCCGCAATAAATCCGTACATCTCAATTTATAGCTGTATGAGTCAATCAATTAGGATTCTTAATCAGCAGTCATGAGGTGACGCCGGTGACGTAGTTCAAGCGCCATTACTTATGTAAAGCATTTATTTAAGATGATCTTTGGTTTTTTTTCGAGGTAGCCAAGTTGATACAACAAAGATAGTCGCTAAGTTTGCCAGAAAAGAACAGAATCACCCAAAATTAATTTAAGATAGACATTACGGTGGTTAATTTTTAAGGTTACAAAATATCATTACACACACATTTACATACATATTAGACGACCCGACAGACGTTATCCTGTTTTAAATCTGTAAATACAAAAATTGTAAAATGTTTTTAAATAAATTATAAATTGGACCGATTTGATGAAGAGTAAGGAGAAAAATATTAAAAATACTTGAAACCCTCACGCGTACAGTCATCACAAATGTAATTAGATTAAATCAAAATTCCTACATTGCCTGTAAGGGGATTCAATCCTGGGACTTCTCGTACTGAAACCAATTGAGCTGACAACTGTGGCACAGATACATTGGCAGTGAAGGGTTTCAAGCGGCATTATAATAATCTCAATAAGAGCACGATTCTGGAATTTTAATAAAAAACCATTTTCTATCGGAACAAATTATGAATCTAAACCATTCTCGAATCAACTTAATTACATACACAAAATTTCATCAATATCAGTCT
>CM063510.1:15984795-16002295 GCA_032207245.1 Pardosa pseudoannulata
ACAGCCAGAAATCTTAATGGTTTTGTCGAATAGTAAAGGTCTTCGCATTCCAAATTCAGAATCATTTATTTATTCACATTCATACAGCATCTTGATCCTTTTGATGTCATCATCGGAGAGTCCTGCCTTGTTGTACACCTCGGGCATGAATCTGCCATCAATAGCCTCCATGGTCTTGAGTCCAGGTTCTCTGCTGAAAGCTTCACTTCCGTACAGCATAATGGAATCAAAATCGAAGTCTGTCAGGAGTCTTTCTTCGTGTGGCATCAGCGGTTCGAATGCATCTTCAAAGCCTGAAAATAGAAAAAATTGGATGGTGGGCGGAAAAATAAGCAACTCTTCCTAATCGGTGTAGCTACGTATGTAGCTACATTGTAGCCATGCCTGTAGTATAATATGCCGAAGGTAGTATGTCTTTTCCGATATCAATATCGAACTCGTAGCCTTTGAACCGCTCTTTGCAAAAGTAAAATTTACGCCCATTAGAACTGTTATGTAAGCATCAAAGTCAAAATTTCGCATCAATATTTTTTGCAATCCTTTGTATTGTTTAGTCTTTCTATTCAACACTTAAATTTATTAAAAATAAACGTCGGTCTGAAGATGAACAAGGGTGAGGGGTATCTCAGGTGAGGCATCTTGAGCGTCTTACACCCGTCAGAGTGGGTGTAAAAGTCAAATGTTCGTATTAAGATTGATCTTAGTTACTAATCCTTTGTATTATTGAGTCTTTGTATTCAATACTTAAATTTATTAAAAATAAACGTCGGTCTGAAGATGAACAAGGGTGAGAGGTATCTCAGGTGAGGCATCTTGAGCGTCTTACACCCGTCAGAGTGGGTATAAAAGTCAAATGTTCGTATTAAGATTGATCTCAGTTACTAATCCTTTGTATTATTGAGTCTTTGTATTCAATACTTAAATTTATTAAAAATAAACGTCGGCCTGAAGATGAACAAGGGCGAGGGGTATCTCAGGTGAGGCATCTCGAGCGCCTTACAACCGTCAGGGTGGGTGTAAAAATCAAATGTTCGTATTACGATTGATCTCAGTTACCAATCCTTTGTATTATTGAGTCTTTGTATTCAACACTTAAATTTATTAAAAATAAGAATTGATTTAAAGATAAACAGGATGAGGGGTATCTCAGGTGAGGGATCTCGAGCGCTGTACACCCGTCAGTGTGGGTGTAAAAGTCACATGTTCATATTAAGATTGATCTTAGTTACCTATCCTTTGTATTGTCGAGTATTTGTATTCAACACTTAGATGTATTAAAAAAGAGTACCAGTATATTTTAATAGATCAACATTTAATTGACTTTGTGCTAGATACTCCTATATACCATTAAACAAAATTTTGACAACCAACTGTTATGATGGACAACATTTGTAAAACACCCTTTAAAAGAAACTGAACTTTTAAAGATAAAAAAATGTATTTGATAGAATCAGCATTTTACGTTTTTAACAGTTTACATTTTTAATGATTTTGTAAATGTCATTAATAAGATTTTTCTCGAACAGTGATGGAATACAGTGGACACTGATCAGTTTCATTTTATTGTATTTTATTTTGTAATTATATTTTATTCGCTCATTGGCCACCCCCGATATATACTACTAACAGGAAATATAAATTTTGTTGTTTAAAATTTATATTTTCAATTCCTTATTGATTCATTTCTTTAGTTATTCCATTAATATTTGGATGGGAAATTTTGTGTTTATCTTCTCCCTATAACTGCCGTTTCGGAAGACAAAAAGGGATGATTTGTGTGTTGAAGGTATGCATCGCCTCTTCTAAAAATTTATGGCTTTGCCGAATAATTTTTTTTTATGTGATCGGTAAGCCGGCAGTTGTGTGGTCGTTAGCTAGAAAAACGGTTGGAGACCAGTAATCCGTGACGTAATTCCATGTTTATCAGGAGGGGCTAGCGCAACCGGACAATCAGTCAACCATGAGGTTTCTGGAAGTCCCCCGCGAAGCTTATTTACAAATTATAGAAATGAATTCAGAGTGATTAAAGGAATAGTAAAAATTCAAAATTATTCTCAGCGGCATAGCTTAGGTTTCAGTTGCCTGTAGGAGATATAAATTTTGCCGCCTTCTTTCAAAATATGATGCAATTATGATGATAAAATTTATTTGTCGAGAAAAAAAATTAAGCTGCAAAGAGCTATTACTATTCAAATTTAAAATCTAGAATAATAAAAATTCAAAATTATTCTCAGCGGTATAATATAGGTTTCAGTTGATATCAATTGTGTCCCTAACAAATATGATGCAATTATGATAAAAAATTATTGTCGAGAAAAAAAATTAATCTGCAAAGAGCTATTATTATTAAAATTTAAAAACTGGAATAGTAAAAATTCAAAATTATTCTCAGCGGCATAGCTTAGGTTTCAGTTGCCTGTAGGAGATATAAATTTTGCCGCCTTCTTTCAAAATATGATGCAATTATGATAATAAAATTTACTTGTCGAGAAAAAAATTAATCTGCAAAGAGCTATTATTATTAAAATTTAAAAACTGGAATAGTAAAAATTCAAAATTATTCTCAGCGGCATAATGGAGGTTTCAGCTGCTCGTGCGGGATATCAATTTTGCCGTTCCCTAACAAAATATGATGCAATTATGATGATAAAATTTACTTGTCGAGAAAAAATTAAGCTGAAAAGAGATATTATCCAAATTTAAAAACTGGAATAGTAAAAATTCAAAATTACTCTCAGCGCCATAATGTAGGTTTCAGCCGCTCGTGCGGGATATCAATTTTATCTTTCCCTAACAAAATATGATGCAATTATGATGATAAAATTTACTTGCCGAAAAAAAATTAAGCTGCAAAGAGATATTATCAAATTTAAAAACTGGAATAGTAAAAATTCAAAATTATTCTCAGCGGCATAATGGAGGTTTCAGCTGCTCGTGCGGGATATCAATTTTGCCGTTCCCTAACAAAATATGATGCAATTATGATGATAAAATTTACTTGCCGAAAAAAAATTAAGCTGCAAAGAGATATTATCAAATTTAAAAACTGGAATAGTAAAAATTCAAAATTATTCTCAGTGCCATAATGTAGGTTTCAAGCCGCTCGTGCGGGATATCAATTTTGCCGTTCCCTAACAAAATATGATGTAATTATGATGATAAAATTTACTTGCCGAAAAAAAAAATTAAGCTGCAAAGAGATATTATCCAAATTTAAACACTGGAATAGTAAAAATTCAAAATTACTCTCAGCGCCATACTGTAGGTTTCAGCTCGTGTATCAATCTAACAAAATATGATGTTAGCATAATGTAGGTCAGCCGCTCGTGCATATCAATTTATCTTTCCCTAACAAAATATGATGTAATTATGATGATAAAATTTACTTGCCGAAAAAAAATTAAGCTGCAAAGAGATATTATCAAATTTAAAAACTGGAATAGTAAAAATTCAAAATTATTCTCAGCAGCTCAGCGTAGGTTTCAGCCGCTCGCGCTCGTGCGGGATATCAATTTTATCTTTCCCTAACAAAATATGATGTAATTATGATGATAAAATTTACTTGCCGAAAAAAAAATTAAGCTGCAAAGAGATATTATCCAAATTTAAAAACTGGAATAGTAAAAATTCAAAATTACTCTCAGCGCCATACTGTAGGTTTCAGCCGCTCGTGCGGGATATCAATTTTATCTTTCCCTAACAAAATATGATGCAATTATGATGCATAATGTAGGTTTCAGCCGCTCGTGCGGGATATCAATTTTATCTTTCCCTAACAAAATATGATGTAATTATGATGATAAAATTTACTTGCCGAAAACAATTAAGCTGCAAA
This sequence comes from Pardosa pseudoannulata, assembly GCA_032207245.1. NCBI lineage: Eukaryota > Metazoa > Arthropoda > Arachnida > Araneae > Lycosidae > Pardosa > Pardosa pseudoannulata. The sequence continues at coordinate 15,988,631 of CM063510.1, forward strand.
GAGATATTATCCAAATTTAAAAACTGGAATAGTAAAAATTCAAAATTATTCTCAGCGATATAATGTAGGTTTCAGCCGCTCGTGCGGGATATCAATTTTGCCGTTCCCTAACGAAATATGATGTAATTATGATAATAAAATTTACTTGTCAAGAAAAAAATTAAGCTGCAAAGAGCTATTATTATTCAAATTTAAAATCTAGAATAATAAAAATTCAAAATTATTCTCAGCGGTATAATATAGGTTTCAGCCGCTTGCGCGGGATATCAATTTTGCCTCTTAAATTTTATTTATCCTCTTAAATTTTATTTAATTTTATTATTTATATTTCTTTTAAATTATATTTAAAAGAAAAAAATTAAGCTGCAAAGAGCTATTATTATTCAAATTTAAAATCTAGAATAGTAAAAATTCAAAATTATTCTCAGCGGTATAATATAGGTTTCAGCCGCTTGCGCGGGATATCAATTTTGCCTCTCCCTAACAAAATAGGATGCAATTATGATAATAAAATTTACTTGTCGAGAAAAAAATTAAGCTGCAAAGAGCTATTATTATTCAAATTTAAAATCTAGAATAGTAAAAATTCAAAATTATTCTCAGCGATATAATGTAGGTTTCAGCCGCTCGCGCGGGATATCAATTTTGCCTCTCCCTAACAAAATAGGATGCAATTATGATAATAAAATTTACTTGTCGAGAAAAAAAATTAAGCTGCAAAGAGCTATTATTATTCAAATTTAAAATCTAGAATAGTAAAAATTCAAAATTATTCTCAGCGGTATAATGTAGGTTTCAGCCGCTCGCGCGGGATATCAATTTTGCTGCTCCTTAACAAAATAGGATGCATTTATGATGATAAAATTTACTTGTCGAGAAAAAAAATTAAGCTGCAAAGAGCTATTATTATTCAAATTTAAAATCTAGAATAGTAAAAATTCAAAATTTTTCTCAGCGGTACAATGTAGGTTTCAGCCGCTCGCGCGGGATATCAATTTTGCCGCTCCTTAACAAAATAGGATTCAATTATGATGATAAAATTTACTTGTCGAGAAAAAATTAAGCTGCAAAGAGATATTATTATCTAAAATTAAAATCTAGAACCGTAAAAATTTAAAACTATTCTCAGCGGCATAGCGTTGGTTTCTACTGCCCACGAGAGGTATCAATTTTGCCGCCCCCGAACAAAATAGGATGCAATTATGATGATAAAATTTACTTGTCTGTAAAAAATTAAGCTGCAAAGAGATATTGTTATCCAAAATTAAAACCTATGACAGTAAAGATTCAAAATTAGTCTCAGCGGCATAGCGTGGATTTTTCCTATCCACGGGAGGTATCAATTTTGCCGCCCCTTAACCTAATAGGATGCAATTATGATGATTAAATTTACTTCTCGATAAAAAAAATTAAGCTGTAAAGAGATATTAGTTAAAAACTAGAAAAGTAAAAATTCAAAATTATTCTCAGCGCCATAGCTTAGCTTCAGCCGCCCGAATGAGATATGAAATTTGCCGCCTCCTAGCAAAATATGATGTAATTATGATCATAAAATTTAAATATAGAGAAAAAAATTTAGCTGCAAAGAGATATTATCCAAAATTGAAAACCAGAATATTAAAAATTCAAAATTATTCTCAGTGGCATAGCGTAGGTTTCTGTCACTAGCGCGGGATATCAATTTTGCCGCCTCCTAACAAAATGATGAAATTATGATGATATAATTTACTTGTAGATGCAAAATTATGCTGCTAAGAGATATTATTATCCTAGGTTAAAAAGTAGAATAGTAAAGATTTAAAAATTTTCTCAGCGGCATAGCGTGGGTTTCTGCCGCCAGCAGGGGATATTCATTTTGCAGTCCCCTTAACAAAATATGATGCAATTATGATCATTAAATTTACTCGAGAGAGAAAATTAAGCTGCAAAGAGATATTATTATCTGTAATTAAAAACTAGAAAACAAAATTCAACTGTTAATGCACATTTTGAATCTTAGTATTATATATTATCATCTAAAAACATTATTATTAAGAAAGTTTTTGTTGATAAGAAACTATAATAAATATTATTAAAAAATCACTGGCTATTGCAATATGCTAAACATTTTGTTTTCTCACAGAAGAAAATACATTTTATATCTCTTTTCATAAAAATCAATATATTAATATGCGTTCTTGACTCTCTATGCGGTGATAATTCTCAGCCGAAAAAACAAACAAAAAACAAACCAAACCAAAAAAAAAACCACATTTATTTACCTGCCTCATAGGGTACTTTGCAATTCTGGAAAATTAAAAATTTTACTGATCCCGCCATAAGACGGGCTATATGCTAATGTAAAATATTCTCTTATATCTCGAGCATAAGATTGTCTCAAACTTTCGTATTTTAATTCAGAGGGAAAGAAAATTCATCATAAAACCATCCTTTCAAACAACGACCCTTATGCTATTTTTAAAGAAAACTTAATACCTCAACATAACCTGTGAAAATTGCAATTGAAAAGTTGTGTGAAAGATTTAAAAGAAAAATTGCTGAAAACGCTAATTTCTGTTCATTTTTCGACTTATCAATAGTCTCAAGACTCCTCAAAGGTCCTTTGCCTGGAGAGTCTGGATGTAGGATACGTTTTGAGCTGTAACCTGACGCGTGATTCTTTATTCACAGCTGCGAGCGTTATCCCATTCCTTGTTTTATTTTTATCCCCTATTTTCAACGGGGAGCTCCCGGAACGTGTCGAGTGGAGAAGGTTCCTCAGCTACCGTGTGAAAAGAGGGATGGATTGACAGTTTCTTGCTTTAGAATTGGAAATATGTGAAACTAGCGTACCCGTATAGGATATTTTATATTCAAACCGAAATAGGGGAATTAAATTACTAATTTAATCTACTGCAATGTTTTTTTTTTAATGTTGCATATTGTAGGTGAGTTAGGCACTTGTCTATTTATGTTATTCATTTATGTCTATTTATGTCTATTAAATTTTCATGCGACTTAGAGAGCTTTTATAGCAGACATAATTACAGATAGACGTCATTTTTACGATTGCAAAAATTTCAACTCTTTAAAGCATGAGTTTTTTTTCCGAAAAATCGGTAAAAAACGAGTTTTTTTTGACAGAAAAGACATACATAGGTATAGTGTGAGTTATTTTTTCAATTTAGTTGTGGGGTGTGACTAGGGAGTGGGAAAGGGGGTAAAAGTTATAAAAAAATTGTTACACAAAAAATGTAAGCGATTTGATTATATGTTTATTTTGAATTTCGCTCGCGTCAGGTACGAGGAAATGCGTTAAACATTATAACATTAAAACATTGTATGCGGGACTTGTACTAGTAAATTTTCTGACGATTGATACTTGAGCGCAAGACACATACTAGTACGTTTTCTGACGATTGATACTTGAGCTCGAGACACATACTAGTACGTTTTCTGTCGATTGATACTTGAGCGCGAGACACGTACTAGTACGTTTTCTGACGATTGATACTTGAGAGCGGGTCACGTACTAGTACGTTTTCTGACGATTGATACTTGATCGCGGGTCAAGTACTAGTACTTTTTCTGACGATTGATACTTGAGCGCGGGGCACGTACTAGTACGTTTTCTGACGATTGATACTTGATCGCGGGTCAAGTACTAGTACTTTTTCTGATGATCGATACTTGAGCGCGGGGCACGTACTAATACAGGTTAGTGTAACAACATGGTTTGTTTGAGGGTACAAAAATAACGATACATACAGGAAAACAAAACCGAATGTTCTTGTCTACTACATAGATTTTGGAAAAATTTAGACAAATAGAAACTAGTTTTTACATTATTAGTTTTATGATTGCTCTTTTAATTTTTTTATAATGTAAAAATGTTTATGTATAACGTAATTCGAAAAAATTAAAACTATATACTACTATTTTCATTTGATTTTTCATATTTACGATACTATTATAAATTTATCCACTAAAAATATATTTTTTGTTTACAAAAATCTTATGGTTGTTATTTATATATTTCTATTTATATATTTGTTTATATATTTCAATATAAAATACGAAAAGTTGGTTAAAAAATTAAATAATTTTTGATCTATTGAGATTTAACTGAATAACTAAATTTACGAGCAAAACGCCCGCTCCCGGTACAATTCCGCTGCGAAATGTACCCGCACACAATGTGTTAATACAACAATTTCGTTTGGAGCACTAAGGTTTACTTTTTTTGCAACATGAGGGCTAATGTGACCGGGACCTACTGCTTAAAGTCGATTCCGAATGGCTATGATCAACTATGCCACAGTTGGATTCGAACCCACAAACTCCTGTACCTAACATCAACGACCTAATCATTCGCCAGTGTTCGGCCATTAATATAAAAAAAATATTTCTGAAAGAGTAATTGATTAAAAATGCAATTCCAGAAAAATAAAAAATTGAAATAAATACATTTTATAGCTATTCATTTACTTTTTGCTGAAAACTTTTATGAAAAATAATTTTTTATAGCTCTGAATTCATTACACTTTTGAATACAATTCCAATTTAAACAATTGAACTTTTTTTTGTTGAAAAAAGGGAAAGAAAAAAGCTTAAAAAATGGATTTTAAAATTATTGATATTAAAAGAGAAATAAAAAAGTGTAATTCTTAATGTATTCTAATTTTTAAGTGGGGAAAAGAACAGAATTGTGTTTGTAAACAAATGCAACCACGTTCTCTTTTTATTTATGCTGTTCAATAAGTAAGCAGATTTACTTTATTGTCCCGAAAATATTAATGACAGTAAAATATTTTGTGATATAAAATAATTGTTGGCGTTTGCATTGACAAAATATGACGACTGATGAGGCATATGGACTGATGTACCGAAGTTTCACAGTAAACATAAGCTTATTTCGTGGCCCTCGTAATTTATAAGTACCTTTGCTTATAAATTAAATTGCCATTATTTTCAGGCTTGACTTGCTACCTCCATGGGTATCATTTGGGAATTGAATGGCATTGCGACCATGAACCTTTTGTACTTGTCCTACCGGTCATTAATGAACAGGGTGGATATTTGGACGTCTCGAGCCCCGAACCCACAACCCTCTGGTCCGCTGCCTTTGTTGACTGAGCTACCACGAATCAGGGAAGCTAAAAATAGTTTACAGTATTTTAGTTTTCTGAGAACAAATTTTCCTTTTCAACAAAAGTAGAGCGCAATGTTACAAACAAACTATCAAATTTTCGAGTACATGCTATTATTTGTAAAGCAACAATGTTTGGAGAAGAAGATATAATTTATAGCTATAAAGCTATAAATATCTGTATTGAGCCAGATATTTATAAAATAAATTGAATTGGGCGGCTCATATATTTAGAGTGGATGATGATTCTATATTAAAAGAAATTCTTTTACATAAACCCCTAACAAGCAGGGAAAGGGCTAGACCCAGAATGAGATGGATGGAGTCAGTGGAGACAGACTTCCTGACTATCCAGGAAATAAACTAGCGCACAAGTGTCAAAAATAGAATGCGGCGGAATAGAATTCAGAGGAAGGCACTGGCCCACCCTGGCTGACTGGCCAAATATGATGATGAGAATTTTGTTATTTGTATCGACATTTTATAACTTTTCCTACATTTTTCATACATTTCATACATTCATATTTTGATGTTTGCAATTTTTAATTTGCTTATGTTTTTAAGGCACGGTATTTGGAATGTTGCCTAGCACTACTGCTCATGCTGGTACAATTGTACACATACCCGGCAAAAGGAGAAACGAGTTATTCGGCATACTACATCTTACCAAATGCTTAACACCGCTATGTTTCTTTTTTCAACGGGGAGCAACTTCTAAGCTTGTTTTTTAATATTACATTTTCAATTTTAGATTCATTCAGTTTTTCAATGTGTTATAGAGATATACGAAATTTGAACTTTTTGCGTCTTTTGGAGCCTATGTGGCAGCTTCCTATAAAGTTATTTTTACAGTCGAATGTGCTGTAGTGTAGTACATTGTTGTTATTACTTCAAATCCATTATTCTACTTTAAAATAATAACCCAAGTTTGCTTTATATCATCTTTAATATTAATTATAGCAAAATGCCACTGATCTATATTACAAAATACAAATATATTAGTGAGAAGAAAAGATAAGGAAAAATGCTAAAAAATATAAAAAAATAAAAAGTAAAAGAAGCACTCCACGTGCTACACCCAAAAGAAAAATTTCCAAAATCTATGAGCACGCTACATTCTTTTCCTTCCTTCTCAACTACTCCAGCAACCCTATACTTTTTCCATTATCCTGTGCTGATGCGCCCGTTGTTTCATTGTCCTGTACACGATGCGTACTTTCTCGGTTCTGTCCAGATTGACCGTGGACTCCAGGCATGGTACTGAATCGCCCCCTGGCGACCAACCACAACTATCCAAACTTGGTGAAGTTTGAGTGCAGTGGTTTCCACTGGCGACACCACACACCTCCTGGAGTTGCGAAAAATACTTGGGCGTGCAACCCACAATGTGTGAGTGCGGCGAGCAAATCAGTTTCGCAAATTTTATGTAAAACATAGCTGCCCTCTCACAGAATGATTTGAGGCTAAAATGCATACACAATGAATATTCGAGAGTATGCTTTTTTCAAACTTTTAATATAAAGTACTATTTAGAAAATTGCCATTTACCAGATGTTCGTATACTTACCAGGATCTATGTTATCCCAGTTGATGGTGAGATAATCGTCTCTGTCAGACCGATTGTGTTCGTGCTCGAATCCGACAGCGTGCAGAAGTTCGTGTACCACCGTGCCCAGGTCGTGGCACCCGAGTCCTAAGGATAGGTCCTGCGGGCCCCCGATGCGGCCCCAGTGAGAGTAACAACTGTATAAGAGGAAAACATTAACGTTTTACAACAACCTGAGGATAGCAGTGTTACCAAATATCCCATTCCTTGTAATTATTTTTTTAATCGTAATTTAATCCTGGTTGCGTGATTTCGTTTTTTTTTTGTATGCTCCGTGGTTTTTTTTCAGTATGTAAATAATTTTAAAGTTTACGAAATCAAGAAGTATAAAAGGAGGCACTTTACGTTCACTTTTCCCCTGTTGCTGTTTTTTTGCTATTGCCTGGTGATGCCTGTTACTTTTTTCCCCCATCAGGTAAATTGCATAATGCCACACTTGCCAGAATGTTGTTTTTGAAGCGTTAGTTTAGTATTAGTTTAGAACTATTTTGAATGTTTTGTTGAACTGTTTTATTTACATTTTTTTTGAGAAAGGAAAAATAAACTTTGATGTTTTTGAACTTGCTGACCGTTTCCTTTCAAACAAGGGTAATGGGCTCACAGCTTGTTATTGTTGAAGTATAATTTGAAAACTCTGGCTTTGGGATGGAGGGGCAAATATATTTTTTGATAATCAGTTTGAAGAAACTTTTGTAATTTTTTGAAAATATTTTTTATATAGCCATTTGAAGTTTAAAAGAAAACCAATAAGAGTGGTCTCCTATAGACCTCCTATATCGCTGCATAAGAATGCAACTTGGAAAGTTTTGACAACGTACAAGGGTTGGAACTTAAATAGTGGCAACACTGCTGTAAAAACTTTACACAATAAAACCAAAGAATGTCTCGATTAAATTTTTTCCCATTTTCGTCTAGTTTTATTACATACAACAAGAATAGAGCCATTCATCTAGTTGTTCTGTAATTGAAAGCACACAACAACTGATTAATTAGTACTAAAATTTCATTCAGATCTAGCACTTTAATGTAAAGTCCAAATACGCAAGACATAAAAACTAATCACATAATAAGTTTTGCATTAAAATTTTGAATAAAAGTGCTTGTTATACACTAGTTAATACGGTATCATGAACGTATATTCGTCATAATGAATGGGTAAAATTGATAAATATCCATCATACATTATAATGCATGAAATGATGTATGTGTTATTAAAAGGAATGAAATGAAATGAAATTCATCATAAATCAAAATGGAAATAAATGCATTATACATCTGTCCTGAGTTATAATAAATGCTATAGGTGTATACTCATAAGTTTTGGTTCATGCAATAGTTGTATACCTGTTACTATGATGAATGTGATGAAAATACATCTCATTAATTCTAATTGATATAATGGAGATACGTATGTTCGTTATAATGGATGAAAGATGCAATGCTTGAATATCCGTGATAAGTTATAAAGAATCAATAACCATTATAATAAGTTCATTACACTGACCCATTTCCTTTGAAGACTTTGACGTAGTCACGCTCCATTGTTCTTTCTACAAATCGTATGCACGTTTTCGAGGATATGTGGTCCATTCCAGCTTTCAGCGCTTTTCTTTCCTTTTCATCTAGAAATATATTTAGCATATTTTAAGTATACATATGTGGATAAAGAACTTTTTCATATATTCCCATTTAACTGTGTGAGAAATAAATGTTTTAATAGCTATTATTTTATGTTAAAATACATATGAAAAGCATTTTGGGAAACTCAAATTTTAAATTATTTTTGTTCAGCAACTCAACAAATAAGGTTAGGATTTTAAGAGCTAATGGTTAACTTAAACCATTTCAAACGAGTTAGTTATTGCGTGTTCAGGTTTGTTTTAGTTTTGTTAAAATATCTTCGACTCCTTAATTTATTTACACGACACTATATAGGATTGAAAACTTTGAGAAATCGTGTTGTACAGCACCTATCATCTACTACTTAAAAGTGTTTGAATCATAAAGATGCCACTTGCATAAGAATAAGTATCAAATGCAGTTGTGGCTTGTAAGAGTGCTTGAGATGTAAGGAAGCTGCACCAAAATCTGTAGAAAATTTAATTTTTAAGTTGTCGTCGTTCTATACCACCCGTAATGTCGCGATTAGCGTTCAAATAACTTGATGCATTAACTAAACTATTATAACCTTGACACAGTCATAAAGTTGGAACTAAATGCGGTGTTTAATAGAAGAGCCGCATTTGCAGTTGGGTTCTCGGAGACAGAAATCCTTAGATTTGTCGAATACCCAAGATCTACTGTGTATGATGTCACTGTGAAGTTCAGCACCCACCCTCACAAGCTATTTGATGTAAAATTTTTGTTACCTTTTTTGGTATGAATTTGAAAGTATATGCTTAATTTCAAAGAGTGACACATACAAAGTGTACTCACTTAATGACCAATCAATAACATAGGGAATTTCTCCTCCTGACCAGCGTTCGGAATCGCGAGCCACTGCGCTTCTGTCCTGCAGAGAAACAAACAGCATGGATTTTTCAAATCATGCTCAAATTAATGATGAGTAATACATAAAATGAGAAGTATTTTCATAATAACTGATAACAGACTTTTTACTACAAATAATATAAACGAATAACAATGGACAAAATTTAAGACGAAGAAAATTTTTTAGTAGAATTAGTGTTCATCAAAAAAGATTTTCATGAGAATTTAGTGTCTATTAACCCATTAATATCTGAATAGTTTTCTCTAGCTATGTTGTTGCAAACTGTGTATTCTTAAATGCATATTCTCTTGAAGAAGTTATCTTCTACCTTCTCTGAAAGTCAAATGCACTGAGTTGGAAGAGAAACTAACTTACTGGTGTCAGGATTTCTTTCGGTAATCCTTAAAGATAAGGGCACTGTAGCATCACGCTACTGAAAAAGCTATTTTAATTTGTATTTGTATTACGGTTCGCTCTGACGTCAGTTGAATGTGCTCTGCTATCTGGCAGGTCCCCATGCCTCCATTCTCTCCTCCCTAACCTCTACTCTAGAAAAGACAGAGAGAGGGGTGTGGGGGGTCTTCGAGTGACGTCACGAGGGCCAAGCGTAGTTCGGTGTGGAAGAAGACGCTGAGATTTGTTGTCCGGCGGGTTTGGATGAATGAGCCGTGATGAGAATGTACATGATGTAAATATTTGTGTATATCAGAATAAATCCTTCTTTCTTCTCCATCTCGTTTTTGTTCGATGTGCCATCCTCATGAGGCCTTTGAAGGAAAAAAAAAAAAAAAAAAAAAAAAAAAAAAAAAAAAATAAAAATAAAAAATAAAAAAAAAAAAATAAAAAAAAAAAAAAATAAAAAAAAAAAATAAAAAATAAAAAAAAAAAAAAAAAAAAAAATATTATAATATCTAAAATAAACAAAAAAAAATAATTAAATTAAAAAATATAATTATATAAAAATAAATAATAAATAAAAATATAAAAATAATAAAAATGAGGCCTTTGAAGAACCCTACTCGACCACAACGCTACCAAAGTTACCTAGTTTAGAGCTGTGACGCTACAGCACTCATTTGGCAAAAAATGGCTACTTTGGAAACGTTTTACGATAAAATCGTAAAGGCCCTTCATCACTATGGTCTAAGGAAAGCCATTATCCCTGCATGGAGGGGGTATGGTTTATCATGGTCGATGGTGGGAGACGATGAAATGGCCTTGGCAGAGGATGGCTTCGGAAGTGGTTTTTCACCAAACATCAAAAAAATTTTTATAAGTAGTTTTATGGATACTATGTTCATTTTAGAGAGTAAAGTGACAGAGTAATGCAAAAAGTTTCTTACCTTAGAACGTTTCACTCCGAGCATATCGCCCTCGAACATTTCTTGATTAATCATCGGGTCTCTTCTTCCTAATACATATTAAAAAAATTCTACACCTTAGCTTCTTATTTATAAACATATTAATGACTATAGGATAACATGAGTTAACTGCATATCCAACGGATGACTTCGAATAACTTTTTACTAGAATTTCTAACTTTAACACTGGAATTCTCGGATACTTACTAACACCAAAAATTCTAAAAAGTCTTAAAATACTGATGGTCTGAACTTTCGTCTCACCACAATGAAGTTTTTTCATCAGGGAACAATTTATAAGGCAAGAAAACTATATATTAATTGCCTACAATTAAACTACATGACATATTACTATTTTACAAAGCAATAATATGATGATAATAATTTTAATTAGGAAATCTCCTATACATACCAGCTTTTCCCCATGCCATCGTGGCACATGCCAAAAAAGAAACACAAAATATTATTCTCATTTTTAAAACTATTTTTCCGTGATTCCGTACTTCCGTAAGTTGCTATGCCACATACATTGAAATCTCTCTTTGTTATCATATCCGAATATGTGTCTATTATCGTGAGAACTGAACTGCTGATGATATAGTAGTGATAACGTATTAATGAGATATATTTTCGATGTGACTTTCGATTCAAAGAGACGAATAAGAAAATGAACTTAACATTAGTTGCCTTTGAGAAATTAGTTGTCTTATTCATATCGAGAGAATGAAAGATGTTGCAATTGCAACTTCACTGTTGTAATAACATAAAGGTTTGGTCTAAAGTGCTACGGACAAGCTTTTGGCAATACATAGGCTAATTAAAATGGGACTTGCTATTCAAAAATGACTCTATTTTGACACATTTTGATGCAGTTACTTTTCTCAAATGAAATGCCAATCATAGTAAGTTAAATTATTTTCCTCATGGGTGACGTTCGTACATAATTTAAACTTTTAATGGTTTGATTCAGGTTTTCTACACTGGTGTGCAAATCTTAAGCAACAGGTGGGTTTTTTCCCCATAACTCCACGAGAAATCATCTGAGAGACATGAAATTCAGAAATGAGGGAGAGTATTGTGTACGTAAAGGATGACAAAAGCATCGGCGCTGAAAAAGGCATACAATGCATACGGTATGGGATAAAAAAATCAAGCTTTATTGAACGCATAGTATCGTGACTGATGATTGTCTATCCAAGAGGAAGAACAACAAGTAGATGTTCCTTAATAGGGGATATCCCCTCCCCTAACTGCAATGGTTGCTTCGCACAGTCTCCGCATACTCAGAACCAGCTGGTCCAACATTTCTTGCGGTAGTAGTGCTCATTCCGCAATCAGCATCTGTTTGAGTTATTAGGTGTTCTTAGGAGTATGTAAGGGAACTGCAATGCATCTCCCCAAAGCATCCCACACATGTTCGATGGGATTTAAATCAGGGGAGTAAGCTGGCCAATCCATTAGAGTGATATTTTCACTTTCCAGTAGCTCCTCAATAGCAAGAGTCCAATGTGGCTGTGGATTGTCATCCATAAAAATGAGGTCTGGGCCAATGGCACCTCGGAACAGACGCACATAGGAAAGGAGTACCTCCTCACAATAGCGATCCCTGGTTATAGAATCTCTGTCGAAACCATGGAGCTCGGTTTACTCGTTCAGTATAATGCCTCCCCAGACAAGAACTTCAGAACCACCGTAACGGTGTCTTTTCTTGATGTTACTAGGATAAAACGGGGTCCCGACCTCTCTCCAAATCAAAACGCATTGAGAATCGCTTTTGGTACTGAACCGACTCTCATCCGTAAAGAGGACACGAGTCCATTGATCAGTTGTCCAGTTTTTGTGATCTCTGCACAACTGTAAACAGTGACAGAATCATAACTTCTATTTTCCATAATTGAGAGGTTTAGCAGATTGGAAAAGAACACTATGAATAAACAGATTTGGAGTTAGTTTTGAAATAAATCTAATTATTCCTTTCATTTTTGTATGTTTAAAAGCAAAATGTCTTTCCTATTATCTAAAAGACGGCTATAAAGATTTTCTCCAAAAACAAAGCAACTGAAACAAATCTAAAAAAATTTTTATTATTTTCTAAAGGAAAATTTGAAATTTATGCCCTTTTCTTCGGATTTACAAGTACACGCATATGTATATAACGACTTATATACGGAATTTGCTATTTATATTATGACTTACTGCATATTTAATTATAGCCATTATTTTAAACTTCAAATTTTTAATTTTTAACTTCATTCACATATAATTTAAGCATTTTATATCAGGTTTACCGTAAAGATGCAATGATATTAATTACAGTCTGTATCGGTTATATGGTCAGCTGAGAGGTCCAGAAAAATCAGACCATACAAGCTGGGTGACCATATATGAGGTACAGTACAACCCTATTGTGCATATACCATGAATTTTTAATCCATAACAGAAGAGCCTTATCCACATTCCCATGAGGTGACAAGCGCTGACGTTTTCTTTCTTGATCACCGATTTCCAACACTTGAGGACCAAAGTTTAGCAGCTAAAATGTTGTTTAATGTCGTCCGGGTAATCGAATTTCCTTTGGCGAAAGTACCCTTTAAAAGATTAGATTTTTAAAAATTTTTAATCAATTCATTTTTGGCAGCAAATGATAAATTCTTTCTTTTCGAAGACATCATTAAAAAATGAACGTTCTTATTCGTGAAGTGATGATCCAAATGCAACAAAATTTTCCTTTGCTTGTTTCGCCTCAATTTCTACTTAAGCAGGTAGAGATAACTTCACCCAATAAACAGTCCACCTCTTGAATTCAGGTCCTCTCCGATTTCGCACTGACTTCTTGAAAAAAAAAATGGAAACTCGTTGAAAACATGAAATGACCATATAACCAGTAACAAGAAAAGAAAATGACTGTATAAGCAGTGCACTTTAACACAAGTTTCCTTTTAAGTTAGACCGGACTTCAGAAAACATACAATATAAGCGGGTGACCTTATAAGCGGATGACCATACAGCTGGTACTGACTGTATATATGTGAATGAAATTATATTACTTAAATGTTTTTTTGATATCTTGCTCTCAAGA
>CM063510.1:16007295-16029795 GCA_032207245.1 Pardosa pseudoannulata
GGAATTATGGTCTGGGAATGTTTATCCTGGTATGGACTAGGACCCTTGTTCCCCATTCACGGTAAGCTCAACGCCGATGCCTACTGCACTATTTTGGATGGCAATGTGCCTCCTACGTTGTGGCAGTTTTATGGGTTGGACCCCTGTTACTTTCAGGACGACAATGCCAGTTATCATGTTTCGAGGTTAACCGAGGCTTGATATTATGCCAATGGAGTTCATCGAATGGACTGGCCTGCCCAGAGCTCAAACCTGAACCTTGTCAAAAACCTGTGGGACGAGTTGGATCGCCGAATTAAGGGGTGCACTACCCTTCCAAAATCGGTGAAGGAACTTGTATGTCTACTCCAAGCCAAGTGGAAGACAATACCCCTAGCTGTAATACAAAGACTTGTGGAAAATATGCCCCGGAGAGTTCACGCTGTTATTGCCTCTCGTGGAGGCTCTACCAACTATGGATTTTGAATAAAGGTACTTTTTTTTTTCTATCACAGGTGTTCAAATACTTATTGGTAGACAGTGTATGCAACTACCAATATATAATTGTAATATAAAATAATATCACTGATTTATTACACGAGATTCTTCATTAAATACTAAAACAGTAAATTTTAATTAAAAATCACAATAATTAAAATATATACTTATGATTACAATTATATATGAGTATATACAAACATATGCATAAGCTTATGTATATTTATCTAATATAATTTCTCAGAATTATTATACAATTTTCTTCATTGAAATTTAGGACATGCATTGATTCATTCACAAATCCTAAGAAGATTTAAAGTTTCAAATGTCTTTCAGTCCGAATATATTATTATGAATATACCTCAAGAGGCTCGATCGATGTAAAAGAAAATAAATAATAATGCGCATTCCAAAATCCCATTTGACCTAGATTTTTGTCTTGAGAGAAATAAGTTCAGAGTCGTATTCAAAGAAAAAGAATATGGTTTATAGAAAGAATCGTAGAGAATTATGATTCACTATGAATCTGAAAAGCTATTTCTTATCTGTTAATAAATTGAATATAAATATATTTGTGATTTAATGCTGTTGTTGTTGCTTATTGTTACTGTAAAAACACATAAGCAGAAAAGCAATATGCTACAGGACATATTGACGTAAAGGGTTTAATGCTGTTATTGCGTAATCTTATTGTGAAAACACATAAGTAGAAAAGCAAAATGTTACAAGACATAGGATTTCGTACAAAAGTGAACTAATGAAATATTAATGTAATTGGTTTAATGCTGTTATTATTGAGTTTTTTTTATTGTGAAAATGCATAAGTAGAAAAGCAATGTTACATGACATAGGATTTCTTACAAAAGTGAGCTAAAGGAATATTGATGTAAAGGGTTTAATGCTGTTATTGAGTATTCTTATTGTAAAATCACATAAGTAGAAAAGCAATATGTTACACGACATAGGATTTCGTACAAAAGTGAACTAATGGAATATTGATGTAAATGGTTTAATGCTGTTATTATTGAGTATTCTTATTGTGAAAACACATAAGTAGAAAAGCAATATGTTACACGACATAGGATTTCGTACAAAAGTGAACTAATGTAATTTTAATGTAAATGGTTTAATGATGTTATTGAGTTTTCTTATTGTGAAAACACAGTAGAAAAGCAATATGTTACACAACATATGATATCGCACAAAAATGAACTAATGAAATATTTATATAAATTCTTTGATGTTGTTACGTTACGTATTCTTATTCTAAAATAACATGAGTAGGAAAGCAATATGTTATCCGACATAGGATTTCTTGCAAAATTGAAGTAAAGAAATATAAATATAAATGGTTCAATGCTGTTATCGCTGAGTATGTCTTATTGTGAAAATTTATCACTGGAAAATAACACTTTAGGTGATAGATGGTTTCAAACCAAAAATAAATATTGAAATATTAAAATCTTTCCAAAATATTAATGTATTATAAGTAAAAGTATTACTGTTATGTTAAATATTCCTATTCTAAAACTGTAACGCGATAAAAAGTTTCGTTTCAAAATATTAATGTAATATTAATAAGTAAAAATATTGCTGTTATCGTTGAGCATTCCTATTCTAAACTTGTGACAAGGTAAAAGTTTTCATTTGAAAATTTTAATGTAATATTAATAAGTAAAAATACTGCTGTTATGTTAAATATTCCTATTCTAAAACTGTAACGTGATAAAAAGTTTCGTTTCAAAATGTTAATGTGATATTAATATAAGTAAAAATATTGCTGTTATCATTGAGCATTCCTATTCTAAACTTGTGACAAGGTAAAAGTTTTCATTTGAAAATATTAATAAGTAAAAATATTGCTGTTATCGTTGAGTAATTCCTATTCTAAACTTGTGACAAGGTAAAAGTTTTCATTTGAAAATATTAATAAGTAAAAATATTGCTGTTATCGTTGAGTAATTCCTATTCTAAACTTGTGACAAGGTAAAAGTTTTCATTTGAAAATTTTAATGTAATATTAATAAGTAAAAATATTGCTGTTATCGTTGAGTAATTCCTATTGTAAACTTTTCACACGAAGAACGATTTTGTATAAGAACATATTTTAATATTAATATATAAGAAAAATTATTGCTGCTATCATTGAGTATTCCTGCACAATAGGAAAATAGCACGTTTCACAAAAGAGTATTTCCAATAAAAGTAAAGGAGACATTGTATTTTTCTATCTGAAAATTCTTAGAACAGCCTATTTTTGAGTCAACATAAATTAAAAAGTTCTGAACTGTTTGGAATTAAGTTTTTTTTCAAATCATTAATAAGATTATAATTTTATAAAAATATTTAGATTTTTTCATGAAGCAATATTTTAAAAAATAAACACAAAATATGCACACCAAGAGAAAAAATAAAACTCAATTTACTCACAAAATACTTTGATAATTTGTAAATTAGAAACTAATCTTTTATTTCAAATGAAAGTTAATTATCTTTTCTATTCTATGATCCCCAATTAAATTAATACTTACAATCTATTTTATTTTATAAATTTTTAATTTCTTAACAGTTTTTAAAGTTTTCACAGTTTAAACTGATACCTTTAAAGTTTACAGAATGAAAAAACATTTTTTAATTGATATGAAAATTTAGTTTCTAATATACATATTTGAAAATTTATCTTGTGAGTAAGTGAATTTCATCTTTATCTTTTGGTGTATATTTTGTAAGTTACTTTTATAAATACAATAGAACCTCGATTATCCGAACCTTGATTAACCGAAACTCTCCGTTAACGGAAATTAGTTTCTTTTCACCCTTTTTTGACTTTCTATTATCATCCAAATTTTCTCTTTACAAACATACATTTTTAAAGTTTTCTTTCTTCCCACATGCCTTTTGTGTGCAAGTCGTCCTTTCCAAATTACGAGTTGTCGTATAGTTCTCGTTTATACTTGAGTATTAACCTGTGATCAAATGTATAGTGGTATTTATTTTGATTGCGTTGTGCAAAAGTATTTTAGTGCTAAATTTAAACACAGGTTCTGATAAACTACTAACATAAGATATGAAAATAAACTAAAAGCTAAATTAAAAGCCTCTGAAACAAGCTTAAAATAAAAAAAGCAAATTTATTATAATGATATATAAACATCTATGTACACACAAAATGATTCTATCTTCATAAAATATGTTTTATCAACACCTTCAAAATTAGGTACCACTCTAAATTAGTTCTGACAATAATTTTTCATCACTTAAGTAATTATGTAAATATAAGAGAGAGGACCTAATCTCAATTTCAAAATGTATGTAAAAGGGGGTACCTTTGTGAGTTAATATGTTGTGCCCGGAATACTGCTGTTTGAGGACTGATCAGGATTGGGTATGTATGGATCTTCCGTCGGTCTGGTCAAGGGCGTCCTTCTGAGTGTTTGGGGGTGCGGCCGTAATATTTGATACAGGAACACTTCCCGTCGGACTTGTCTCCTTGACTGGACTCTCGAACACGTTTTGTCGGACTTCTCTCCTCGTCTGGACTCCCGAACACCTTCTCTTTTTTTAGATTTTTCTTATTTTATTAATTTCATCCTTGTCCCCTCTTCCTTCTTATCGTCCAATCGGGATAGTTGTAAGAATAAATTTGGTTTGCTTAAACCCCGCCTTGAGACCGCCAACGTGGAAAACCTTATCCCTTCTAATTGGGCACTGTCCCTTAGGGACTCATAAATAACTCCACAAAGGTACATTCTTATTTAATGTCAAGTACGGAGACGGGATTCTAATCTGGGACTGGGATCAGAACCCCGTCCGAGACCACCGTACAAGACAACAATATCGGTAGAATATAATTTTATGGTCCTCTGTCCTTTAAAAAAGATGTGATGAGGTCAGATTTAGATCCCGAGCATTTTATTTCTTGTATGAATGAATCAATTATATTACTGATCTAAATCACCTCATCACACGAATGCAGATAAATATTTTGGAATTCCCTTTTTTAGAATTCCTTCTAGCAAACACAATTCTCGGTATGAGTATACTCTTCTCCATTTTCAAACATCCCTATTCTAAACAAAAACACCCCATTTCGAAGTTTGGAAGGGAATACTGCCGAGTCCCAGACCAATCGGATGTTATTGCACCAATGGCGATACTGCATATTAAATTAGATAATTATTGATGAATTCTCGATTATCTGAAGTAGGTTTAGTCCCAATTACTTCGGATAATCTAGATTCTACTGTATACTACTACAAAAGACAAAACTAAATAAGGTTTCTAAAATTAGGGTGCTATAAAAGAACTCCAATAAAGTTAATTCTAAAAGGAGTAGAACGTTTTATTTTATGAAGAATCGAGAAAAGAGATTTTAATAGTAAAGATTTTAAATCTTGAAAGGTACTATGTTTCCTTAATTAATAGAATGTCAGTATAAATATAAATCATGTATTGCTGTTATGGTTAGGTATTTTTACAAACCCGTACACTAGAAATGCAACATTCTGCACAAGAAAATTCGTACGAAAATATATGTAATTAGCATATAGCCCGTCATATGACGGGATCAGTAATTTTTTTTATTTTCCATAATTCTAACTTACCTTATGAGTCAGGTAAAAAAGAGTTTGTTTTTTGGCTGAGAATTATCTGGTACATGCTCAATAATTAATCTTCATACTCCTCTGAAGTCTCTTGATACTATGAATGCAGTTTAGAATCACAGGGATTTCATTTATAAAGCCATTTCAAAGTTTTATTAGCTACGTCGAACTTATGGTATATAAAATTTTCATTGCAATAAAAAATAATCGATGATTAAATTTAAAATTATCACATATGTACCTAATCTAATATTTAGTCAAATATAAAACAAAATTATTTACGTAACACCTAAGTTCAGTGATAAAACGTATGAAAATAATGCAGGCGATATTTAAGTAATTTAAAATAAGAAATGATTAAATGAGATCATTAGAGAAATGACGTCATAATGATAGAAAAAAAATGTTATTTTCACCTATTTATTATGTGATAAATTTAATCGTCTGCTCTTAACTAGGGAAAATATGACTTGGAATTATGGCATGAAACCCTCGAAAAGGGGGAAGGGGTGGATTTCGAACGTTTTAAAGACGACAGCATATTTTCCTGTGATATGAAGCGTATTTATACCAACTTATTTTAGAATCGGATCGATAGTTTAAGAGAAGATAAACTTTACTCGCTTTGAATTTTCTAACCCTGACTCATTAAGAATGCTCTTAACCGGGAAAAATATGGCTTGAAATAATGGCATTAAACGATCGAATAGGGGGAGGGGAAGGGGGGATTTCGAACATTTTTGAACCTGCTTTGAATTTTGCTAACTTTAACTCATCAAGAATCCAATATAGATGCCTTTATCCCTTCCAGGTACAACCGCTTCATAAATTCGAGGACAGACGGACAGATAAGATAGGCTATTATTATATGGGGGATATATTAATACATAAATGGATTAATGTTGTTATCACTGAATATTTCTTCGTTTATAAATGCATGCGAGTAGAAAATCACCTCACACGAAAGAAATTTTTATGTAAAAATGATTAGTTAAATACTAATGTATACGGCTTTAACACTAGTATTGTCAAATATTCACGTTCTAGAAACAGGTAAAGTAAGAAAACAACAAGTTACACGAAATATGGATTCGTACAAAAAATTTCATTTATTATTTAAAATTTTTCAATCGTTTCTCCAACGTGTAATAATATTTTCGATTCACAACTTTTAAAAGTACATTGTATAAACAGATTATTCTTCGTTGAAGCTCTCTCTTCGGGTGAAGCTCTCTGAAGCCCAGTTCATTTGTAGATATATATTATCTGCTGTAGAATGCAAATGATAGATTGTTTTGTGAACGGTGAGTAAATGCGTGTTAAAATTTTACCCTTTGGTGTTGTTTGCACTGATATCAGAGCTCTCTGAAAAATAAATGTTTTAGTTACATTTTTATAAATATTAAAACCCTTCTACATAAATACATGAAATATCAGTATCAATATCTACTTCTATTTATCTATACATAAAACACGGAGGTATGCGGTACCAAATTCGACAATATTTCTACATTGCGAAAAGCATCAGTTGCAAAGACCGGATGTAAACATTAACGACCCTTCGCAATTTGCAAAGAGTGTGTTATAAGTTATGTTATTCTTTGAATACGAATTGTATGTAACAAAGTTTTTTATGTTAATTAAAAATTAAGTAATGGTTATAGAGATTTATCATGTATTCTTAACATGGGCAAGGTTGACTCAACTTTCAATCCCTTCAGTGGGTAAACAAGCTGAGGACCAAGCATGCTTGGGAACTAAACAGTAGGGATTCTGTGTAAGTCAATGAAACCCCTATATATGTCTCCAAAGTGTACACCCAGATAGCATGCAAGCTTGATTTTTTCTGGATAATATTTTCTCTTAACAAATTTGACGCGACAAACTTCAGCAAAACTCCTGCAAATTAGGCTGAACGATGGACGAATGGTTAGGGTGCTGGCCTTCGGAACCGGAGTTCGTGGGTTCGAATCCCAATGGGGCATGGATGTTTGTAGCCGTTTGGAATCGGCTTTAAGTAGTAGGTCCCGGTCTCATTAGCCCACGTGTTGCAAAAAGTAGACCATAGCACTCCAAACCAAACCAAACCTGCAAATTAGACGGAGCGTAAAGCGATCACTCCTTTGCGAGGTTTTTTCCAACCTTGGTTTGCAATGAACTTGCTGCAAGTTTGATATGACAAGTTTGCGGCAAACTCGCACGACAAGTGTATTGTAACTTGCAAGACAAGTTTACAAGTTTGATATGACAAGTTTGCGGCAAACTTGCACGACAAGTGTACTGTAACTTGCATGACAAGTTTGCTGCAAGTTGGAGGTATGGTGACTTCGAAGTTTGCGTAGACTTGCTGCAGTCTTGTTTCAAACTTGCAGACTTGTCATGCTAAACTTGCTGCAAGTTTGCAGGCTTGCAAAGCAAGACTGCTGCAAGTTTGCTGCAAACTAAATTTGCTTTCTGGGCACGGGCACGCCAAACTGAAACGTCGAAGCACAGCAACCCCAAGGAAACAGTGATCAATGAGATGAGAGTGCACAGGGCTACCACTGCCACCGAGAGAGAGGAGGTGCCTCGAAAAGTTAACCACATAACCAGGACATATACTTCACACCCCAGGTCCCTTGGTCTCGAAAATGATGATTGGCAAAACAAGCCCTGGCCCTCAAGCTGGGCTTCTGCTCCTAGGAGTTTAGTTTTAACGTGTCTTGACTAAGTTTGTTTATTACTTCATTGACCAAGAGAAAATAACATGTGTATGTGATTTATATTAACCATGACATATTGGTTTTGCAGCATTACGGTTTTCACTTTTCCTACTCTAGGGCTAATAAGGCCGGGACCTACAGCTTAAAGCCGAATTTTGTACAGATACGACAATTCATGCCAAAAGTACTATTCGAACCCACGAACTGCTGTCACAAAAAGCAGCTCCGTACCCATTTGGCCATCATTCGGACCATGATGTTTTAGAAACAACTTGTTACACAAACTTTAACAATGATTATAATTTTTTTTGTTCGAGTTACAGGTATCCGTTAGCAACACATATTTATGATGGCAGGTAATAGTAACATTTCTTAACTCTCTTATTTTTAATTGAGTTATTCCACAAAGGAAAATATAAAACTAATAGCCGCCATCTTGGTCGCACAATAGCTAGTATATACTCAGTGGTACAAACTTCGTCGGGGTACAATGCGCTCTGCACTCTCCAGATTTTTTTGTTTATTAAAGTTTTAATCTTTAATATCCTTTTAAATAAAGTGAAGAAAAATAATTAACAGAGATCTGTATCAAAATATGTATTTTTTATTCATTTCCTTTACAATTCTTTACATTTTTTATTTCACTTACTTCATCGTCAGGAAGCAAAGTTTGGATATTAACACATTATGTGCGGGTACATTTCGCCGGGAGCTTGCGTTTTGAGCATAAATTTAGTTATTTAGTTAAATCTCAAAAGATCGAAAAGTATTTAATTTTTTAACTAACTTTTCGAATTTTATATTGAAATATATAAATAAATATATAATTAGAAATATATAAATAACAACCTTAAGATTTTTGTAAACAAAAAAATTTTTTAGCGGATAAATTTATAATAGTATCGTAAATATAAAAAATCAAATAGAAATAGTAGTATATAGTTTTAATTTTTTCCCTTTCTGTGGTTCCGCAGCGACTGATGTAAAAACTAGTTTTTATTTGTCTAAATTTTTCCAGAATCTATGTAGTAGACAAGAACATTTGGCTTCGTTTTCCTGTATATACCGTTATTTTTGTACCTACAAATAAACCATGTTGTTACACTAACCCGTACTAGTAGGTGTCCCGCGCTCAAGTATCAATAGTCAGAAAACGTACTAGTACGTGTCCCGTATACAATGTGTTAAGTTTTATCGCGAAATTTGGCGATATTTTTGAGACATTTGAATTTGCATTTATGACATTATTTGCATTTTTTATATTTTGAACGACATCTTTCAATGTGAGAAAATTCCTCACCACTTTAGTTTTGCTTTCATATTTTTATTATGATCGGTACAAATGCTCTATCCTAATAACTTTTGTTGTATCAACATATTAATACTTGTAAGAAAAACTTTATACTCATTCACCAATTAGAATTTTTTCTCTTCTAAAGCAAACAGCTAATATTTGAGATAACATTTCATTTTAGTGCTGAGAGGGAGTTTTAAAATGTAAAAAAAAAGTAAAATATAAAAAATTATTATAAAACAAAACTTTTTTTAATAACAAAAACGATAAAAAATGGACTAAAAACTGAAAATTTTGTTTCGGTTTTTGTTATACCATTTGCAAATAGATGGAGATACTAATTTAAAATCTCTGCAATTGAGATTCAAAGGACGCTGAACAACTTTTTGAATTTACCAAACTGATTTTCCTTTTTTCTCCGATCTAATTTTTTTATTATTTAATATTGTATTATCGTCTGAACTGAATCTATATGCTAAATTTTAGATCTCTAGCTGGCCAGGAAGGTAATTAAAATTTGATTTAAAATATCAACTTCTATACAAATGAAGTTAAGTAAAAGCGTTTAAAAAGCCTTCAGGTAGAAATTATAAAACAACACTTTTGTTTAACAGGAAAGCGATAAAAAATGGACTAAAAAGGGAGAATTTTGTTACCGTTTTTAGTTATGCTGCTTGCAAATAGATGGAGTTACTAGTTTAAAATCTCTGCAATTGAGATTCAAAGGAAGCTGAACAATTTTTGAATTTATCAAACTGATTTTCCTTTTTTCTCCGATCTAATTTTTTTTATGATTGAATATTGTATTGTCGTCTGAACTGAATCTATATGCTTAATTTCATATCTTTAGCTATCCAAGAGGGTAATTAAAACTTTATTTAAAATATCAACTGCTATACAAATGAAGTTAAGTAAAATCGTTTAAAAATATTCAGGATATATCATACTTGAGTGAGGACTGTGTATTGGCGTACACTCGGATATAAAACGATCCGGGTGCTTCACGCTCATATGTAGCAGGGATGATGATGTAATAACCAGGTATTACTTGGAATCGGCCAAACACTTCTCTGTAATTGACGTACGGTCCTGAGTTTCCATATTCTTCTAAATGGAGGAAATCTTGAACCGTCTGCTTTACTGGCTCTGTTACCTGACGAAAAGAAAATATCTCACAGGATCTCACAGGAAGAATTAACAACTGAACTCCCTGGCCAAGCCCTCTAGTTCAGGAGTTACTGATAATAATACGCAAATACTAGTGACATTGAGTTGGCATGACATAACATCCTGCTCAGTGAGTTTATAGCACTATGCAGGAGCAAACTGGAAGGTGAACATAACTAGTCATTTCTTATGGATTTGGCGCGTCAGAATATGAAAATGACAAGAAAAAAAATCTGATTAGTTTTACCTTATTAAACTAGATTGGTTAAGTTATGATTAGTTCTAACGTCCATTTTGGAGAATTGTCATGTAGGAAACGTAAGTAAGCGAAGTTATTTTTCGTATTATGCTTTAGGTACTGACTGTAGTTTAGCTAAGAAACATTCTCAACTCAACAAATATTTTAATGAACAAACCTAATAATATGTTACAGAAAACATAAATCTTAAACACAATTATCTCTACGTCGAAATGAGCACACGAAGTTGTGCGTACATGGCGAGAGAGGAGAAGAGCAGTTAGAATCTTTCAGGAAGATTTCGCAACAGAACTTCCTGGGCCAAGCCCTCTAGTTCTGTAGTTACGAGTAATGGTATTGCATTAAACTATGAATATTAAATTGGCTTGACATGGGTGGAACAAGACATGGACTGCTTGACAAGAGGTAGAACACCAGTCCGCTGGCTTTAATACGGTCAAGGTAGGCGTTCCCGGGAAAGCCGATCACGTAACCTTAGGGAGAGACAGTTTCAGTTGCAGTGGCTTCAGCCTAATCAGTGGCTCTACCGAAACGGTGGCTTCTGACGTCTGTGCGGTTAGCGGAAACCGCCACAATACTGTCAATATCCTGGGAAATCTTTTCATTTGAATCACCAAGAAAGTTGGTCAGTTCTAACTGGTAACAACTGGAGTAACACAATCTCTCATTTGTGTTCTTTATGCTAGACTCAATAAGTGTCCACGAGTGATATTTGTTTCGTTTTTGTCAGTGAACATTCTATCTTCTTTTACATTTTCATGGTTTTTATTGTTTCTTTATAACTTAGTAATTATATTTTTTGTCTAAAAAATTTCCCATATTGTGTGAATTGTTCTGACAACCTGTTACTATGTTTGTGATTAAGCAACTTTTTCTAGTCAGAAGCCAACCACCATGCTACTGATCGAAGTACCATATTACAGTTATTTTTGTTGCTGTATCGGATATCAAGGTAAATCATTGGTACTTATTGTTTACAATACTAGCTGCCACTTGGTATGTCAATAAGTATTGTAATAGAGCAATTTGCCGCAACGTTACGAACTACTATAATGCCCTTCCCATTCATTTTTATGTTTACAACAGCCAATAAACACACAATAAATGCCCTTTCATTTGAAACTAAAGGCAGAATTGTCATAACTTGAGATGTGACCTACTGCGTGAAATCGCCTTATAGACATTTTTAACAAATCTAGTAAAAGTTTTTGCAAATTTCTCCTTGCTATCATGAATTGTGTATTTCATTGTTATACATATTCTATTTGAAATACAAGAGCTAAAATTTAGCAATAGGGTAATATTTTATTCCTTTAGAATTATAAATAGCTCAATTTGAACGCTTTTACAAAAAATTAATAAAATTTCTGAATAGTAAAATGCGGAACATTCTTCTCCGACCTTAAACCCAATACTTATTACAAGTATTTTTTTAAATACTATATTTCCTTATAAAGAATATAAAGTCAATATATTAAAATCTTCATTTTCATTTAGTTTCATTCTTGTTCGTTGGGAATCCCCTACATAATAATAGCCTAAGTTATCTGTCCGTTTGTCCTCGAATTTATGAAGCGGTTGGACCTGAAATGGATAGAGGCATCCATATTGGATTCTTGATGAGTTAGGGATATCAACTTTCGAAATCCATCCCTTCCCCCCTTTTCGAGTCTTTTATGCTATTATTTGCTCTATTTTCCCCATTTAAGAGCAAGCGATTAAATGTATCAATTTATCATATAATAAATAGGTAAAAACAACATTTTTCTCTAACATTATGAAGTTATTCTTTAACCACCTCATTTAATCATTTCTTATTTTAAATTATTTAAATATCGTCTACATTATTTTCATACGTTTTATCACTGAACTTAGATATTACGTAAATAATTTTCTTTTATATTTGGCTTAAATAATAGATTAGGTTGTGATAATTTTAAATTTAATCATCGATTATTTTTTGTTGCAATGAAAATTTTATCACCGGTATTAACAACAAATTTTATCTACCTCCAGGGTGTAGTGGAAATGATAGTTTCTTTACTTTACTTCCATTAATTACTGTGGCAAAAAATTGGGATAAACTTAACGATAATTTCGACATAGCTAAGAAAACTATCATCTTGAATTATCTTTCTAACTGAATTTGACGTAATTCTAAACTGCATTCACTGAATCGGGAGACTTTAAAGGAGTATGAAGATTAAAAAATTATTGAGCGTGTACGTGATAATTCTCAACCAAACAACAAACCATTTTTTCACCTGCCTCATAAGGTACTTTATAATACTGGAAAATTGAAAATTTTACTGATCCCGTCAAATGACGGGCTATATGCTAGTGTTTTAATAAGTGCCTAGGTACTCGAAGAAAAATTCGACAATTAACTAGTATTCTCAGTTTAGAATGAATGTTTTAGATAAAAGTGTATAAATGAAGTCAGCAACTTTTCTAAAAGTTTGCTTGTCATTGAAATCACCACTGGCATAAAATACAAAACCAATCATTTTAACAAAAATATTGATACATTAAATTACATACAATTTCTTATATCCCACAAATGTTTGTTTGGCTTACTTCGTATCACCTGGTAATACGTTCCTTACATTTAGAACTAAAGAGAAATCCAATTTCATTGTAACAGCTGTATGACGTGATTATCATTTTTACATTTGTTCCTCGGTGGTTGTTTCTCAAAAGTTTTTTTTTATCTTTGCTTTTGTTTCTTAGTTATTTCTCCTAAATCAATACGCATTAATAACGATGGCTTTCAAGGAAGCTTTAATAAATACAAAATAATTGGCCTTCCTCTCGTTAAAGAGAAACTTCTTACAGGAGGTTTGCTTTAAATATTTAACGACTCACATCGAGCGGAAATGGGGAGACGGAATAAGTGAGTGAAATGGAAGAATATCGCCTAAGCCCTACCATCCGTAAGAGAAATATTGTAATTTCGCACTTTTAGTCCACATCATCGTATAGTTCGCGGGTGCGGTTTTTAACGTGTCCACTCATTTGCTCTCTATCCTGAGGTTGATGGTTCTATCCCCGGCGACGACCACAACCTGCAAATTTTTCTAAAATTAAGTTTTTATGTTTAATTGCCTAATTAATTGTTATTTGCTATTTTTTAGTGGTGAAGTACCGTTTTCTTTATTTTTTGGCTTATTTTATTTTAATTTTTTCATTTTCCAATATTTTGGATATCGTATCATTCCGCTACTTTGCTCTCATATATTTTTGTTTACTTAATGTATTGTCTTGTTTTATGTTTATAAAAATCCAAAAAACTGTAAAAAATGCTTAATAAAAATTTTAAAATTTTATAAAAACCAAAAATATATCTCTTTTTGTTAGTGCTGTCACTTTTTGTTTATTTTTATTTGCCGTGCCAAGTTGCAATTTTTTAATGTCCCTATTTTTTATTATTGTACTACCTATTTTATATATTTTCTGAGCTTCATGTTGTTGAATCTATGTATTGCTGTTAACGATACCGAATGGTCATTGTCAAGGTTACAGTCTAATTATCCTCTAATTAGACAACGCGTTGTTTACTCATAATTTTTTATGAGAACGTCCTCACCTCCTCGCTTCCTTGTGAGCTGGAGTGTACTAAATTTTGTTTCGATCACTTTTTGGTTAGAGGCCTAAATTTATGTTTTGATCTGCTTACGTTCGGAGGTTAAAGTGAAGACCTTACACCTCGCTAGGTACTCCGTTAAACCCAATTTCCTTGATCTTGACCTTGGGTGCGATTTTTTATTTAAAAGATTTCATAAATCATCAGATAGTCCGCACTATTAGATAGTCCGCGGACAGTAGGGCAAAAATATATATTTTAGTATGACAATATTAAATCATGTTAATAATAAAAACCTAAGTACAGTAAAATGCCGAAAAGTCTGGATTAGACTCAATTAATTCCACCTTTACAATTTGAAATCCTTTCTTCTGCCATAGCCTCGGAGACGAATTTTAACGGAAGAAATAAAGCGGCCTACATTTCTCTGTTCGAGAACCCAGCTATGAAAATGGTTTTGTAATGCAGGCCATTGTATTTTTCCACGACGGTTGGATCGCTTTCTTCTAATACTTTTAATGTTTCCTTTTGCTTGTGCCAATTTCTTTCTGCTTTCTAGTTGATCTCAATGTTGATCTTTTAATTACTTTCAGCTTGAAATCAGCAGCAAAACTGCGACGATGTTTAAAAGACATAATAAATAACCATTATTACCGCAAATCAAAACTTTGAAAACAAAACACTTTATTACGAGTGATCCTCGTGGAGAAAAGACTTTCCATCCTCAACCTTCGATCTTCAAGCCATCCACTCGGTGTTGCCAATCGGAGCAGTAAATAGTGACTATCGATATTTTCCAGTATTCCAGGACACTATTTAAGATTGCCCTACTTGCTACTACCGATTCGTTCTACTTTTTATGGGTTGTATTTTTTGTTTCATGGTTTATTACCGATACGATACGATGTTTATTACTGATACGATACGCTTTGCATCTCGTGAGTCGTGCTTTTGTTTACATTTCATCTGCTGTTCTCGCGACGTGCTTTCCCCTCCCTTTTCCGATTTTGATGATTTGAGGAATAAACAACCAGCAGATAGTCCACGTCTGAAGAAATTTGCTTTTTAAACACAGACAGTCCGCTCGGACAATACGTGCGAAATTATCGTACTATCATCCCTGGCTAAGAACCGTAATTTTTTTCGTTCCGCTTCATTTAAAAAAAATATATATCCCTTCAGTTCCAGTTTTCATTACTCCAAAAATAACGGTTTTTGGTACAGTTCCAAATGAATGATTTTATTTTATATATATTCTTATTTGTAATAAAAATATAATTTATCGTAAACAAAAAATGTAATTCTATTAAAGCGTACCAATTTAAAAAAAATCTTCTAAATTTTAATATTTAGAAGATTTTTTTTTAAATTGGTATGCTATGTGAATTGATACAATTACCTTACGAGTGGTGAAGAGAGAACGGCAAACATTGGCACTGTTATCCATTATCGAAATCGCATTCGATAACTGAACATTCATCTGAATTAAATCTATCTTCTACAAGTAGTTCCATGCGAAATTTATGCAGAAAAGTTCTAATCAATATCAAAACAGAAAAACGAGAAGCAATATACATGTATAAATTTAATCGTCTGTTCTTAACCGGGTAAAATAGGGCTTGAAATAATAGCATTAAACGCTCGAAAAGAAGGGAAAAGCATGATTTCGAACCTTTTAAAGACGACAGTATTTTTCGCTGTGATATGAAGCATATTTATACGAATTTTAGAATTGGATCGATAGTTTAGGAGAAGATAAATTTTACTCTCTTTCAATTTTATTAACCCTAACTCATCCAAAATCCAATATCGATGCCTCCATCCACTCCAGGTCCAACCGCTTCATAAATTCGAGGACAGGAGGACAGGCTATTATTATGTAGAGGATATAGCTTTATAACATATATAGCACATATATCATTCAACACATATATAGCGTTTACAGACTAATCGACTGTCAGAAATTGCATCCTTTACACATAAAAAACACCTTTGCACCTTTACACTATAAAAAAGTTTAACTTATTTCGCAAGATCTAGTAAGCACATTTATTTATTTATTTATTTTATAAGACAAAGCTATTTTCCGTGGGTTTACCTTATATACGACGAATGCTATCTGGAGCATTTTCCTGTTCGGGTGGCGAACGCATCTCCTCCTCAGCTGCATCAAAGAGATGATGATGTTGTACTTATGGTCGTGCTTTCCGTTGGGTTTGGCTATTAAAAACGCAATAAATAAAGGTTAAAAGATTGAACCAAAAAACGGAACATTAAAAACAGAGGCAATTATTATGGGAAAATCTGAAACAGAGCAATCACATGTAATGCATTAAATTTTTATTTCTAAAATCATAGATGCAAATATACACACACGCACAATTGAAACTCTATTATATGAATTTCTGTATTTTACGAAATTCTTTGTAAAATAACCTCAAAATGACGAAGTGCATTATCTATTTAACGAACTTTTTCATGTGATCGAATGTTTTTTCTTTCTGTTTCTTAAAATATTTCTGCACATTTTCTATTTAAACTTACTTTTAACACATTTACTTGTTATAGTAAATATGATAACAGTATAAAATTAATTCATTTTAATATACAAATTTTAAACTGAAAATACCGTATTCTCGAACAATGTTTTGCTTTTCTTCGTTTTTCAGCGTATTTCTTTTTGACGGGTAAAATAAATGAGACAAAGTGTGATTAATTACTTTTTGATAACATTTAATGTTTATGAATTAACACACTGTTGACCGGCAATTTTACTGAAAATTTTTCTCCTGTCACCGGCTATTATTTCGTAATTGGATGTGGAAGTAACGGACAATCACTGGGTCAATCAGATAAAGCATCCTCGTATAATTCATTGAAAGATTCTTCATTACGTTCCGTCATCGTTTTTAAAAATTCTTTTTTAATTATTAAATATTTTTTACAACAAAAGATTTAACGGGTCTTATAAGCGAGAGACACAGCTTGTGTTATAGTGACCAACAATTGCACTGTATGGTCGTCAACAGAGAAAAAAACAGCGATGCGAAAAAAAAAAAAACGCGTCATGAGTTTACTCGTGACCGGTCAGCAACGTTTGGCCATAAAAACACGAGTTAACTCGTGACCGGTCAACAATATGTTAAATATACTTTATGTACTTTCAAACGCGATACTCTATTTAAAGGATTTTACATTAAACGAACCTTTTTCGGAATTTATAAATCCGTAATGTAGAGGTCTCACTGTAATCGTCCGTTGTACACCCAAATCTTTTAGTTTTTTCTCTATTTAGGAAAGAGAGTTTTTAATTGATTATATGTCTCATTTTAAACAAATGTTTTTTACTCAGTAGTACTTGCCTATTTGGCATTTGCTCAATATTTTCAAAGCTGTTACTTATTTAGCACCCCCGGGAAGCACGTGTAGCTTAAGGTATTTTAAGGACACGAGTACATCATCCCCACTACTTCCTCATAATTTAGAATCAGGGACAAATCAGAAGAACTCCAGGTTTAGCCTGACACTTCGAGGCATCGTTTGAGAACTTGGAGAACATTGCGATCATGAACCTACTTTACGTGTTCCAGTCGCGATTAATGAACACGGTGGATCTTGGGACAGTTCAAGCCTCGATCCCATTACGAGATTGCTACCAACTCAGATATTACGAATCTTTTAAAAGAATGTAATACTCGATGATAATAGTTGTAATTTCGTTTTGCGTTTCCGTTAACCAAAATCATCAAAAGATTTCTTTACGTAAGTCTCACAATCTACGTAGGTGAGACCAAAAATAGCAAATATATGTAAATATATATATTTTTTGGTCTCTTTTCTGATTGAACTGATAGCTATGTTAAAAATAGAGACTAACAGTATCTATTCTGGCCTTTCTTAATATAATATAAGATAATATGATTTGTTTACATATTTTAAAGATAGGAATGTTACCGAAAAATAATAAAATGTTTTATAAAGATTCATCATTTTTTTTTGAAAACAAGCGCACATACATTTAAGTGTTTTATAATCTAATTTTGCTATAAACGTTTGAGTAAACGAATCCATGAAACCACGTTTAAAAATTCTGGTTCGAATGTGATCGGTTAGCTTAAGAATTTTTATTTTTTTTCCCTATGTGGTTGAAACACAATTTTCCAAATACAAACTCGTATAATTTGTCATTTATTCCTTTTTGTATGAATTCATAAGCAGCTTGTTGATGTCTCTTTAATAAAGGTCAAAGATTAATAATTATTTTAATTAAGGGCAAGGATTGTGGAGTACTTGTAGAGTACCAGCTTGGGTATAGCTTGAGTATCTAAAGCAAAGATCCATTTCCCTTGTCAAAGCCGTGGGGAAACATCGAACTTCTAGGAATATAATAATACAATATATATAATTATGTAATTACCTTGATAATGATTAAAGATGTCTTATCAGTTTGGTGACAAAATCTCTAAATTAGAAGTTGAATGCAGCTAACTACATGCAAGCTGAATTATTAAAGCCTATACTGGAAGTCCAAATTTACTACATGTACCGAGGTACTTTCCCACGGCGGTCAGCACGTGTATGCACAGCTGTGGAAGAAATTTCCAAGAATTTAGGTGCAGCTGTTGACTTTGAGTTTTAGGGACCCCTGAGGGGTAGTTATAGATCATGGAATGGCACAAGCGTAACGGGCAAGCTCTCACAGAGATGTAACCGTGAGTTATGGGGGCAGGGGCTAAAAAATAATGTTAGCTTTCACAAAAGGGGCTATTTTAATGAGCCAGCCCACCTGCACGACCGAAGAGGGTGCAGATGTGGAAAATTGCACCAACAAGCGATTTGCAAAGAAAAAAAAGGGGTATTAAAACCGAGGTGATGAGTTGGGAAAGTGAAGAAAAAGGAGTCCAAGTTGGGATTCAAGAGTAGCTGGACATCGAAATCCCGTGCTTGCACGCCAGCATCAACGTCCTGTACACCTGAACTCCCGGACCGACATACATCATGAGGAAAGCGTTTGCCTGCTCCCATGTAATTACTGGAGGTAAACAGATTTAACATATTCATGATGGTTATTTAGGCCTCAGTTAGTAATTCAATATTTATGATTAAGGAGTAACGTATAACAAAAGAGAATTGTAATAATTATTATGTATTAATGAATATAAAATCCAAATAATTGCTGGTTATGTATATGGTAATTAAGTAAATGTAGTAATTTGTAAATAGTGTACAGATTAAATGTTTTAGTCCAAATATAAGGTATTATATTTTTACTGTGTTTCCCCTTGTAAACGAACACTGGTGTTAGTGTTGTAAGTACATTACAACACTACAAATGAAGCTAAATTTAAGTTTAACCCTCTCACTGCTTATTTTTTTTTTATCAAAATAGGTTCAAAAATTGCTTATTTTTTTATTACGTATTTCAAATCTGTACACATTTTAAAGTTAAAATATACAAAAAAATTTTGTAAAAGAGTTTTTCAGAATAATGAAATTGAAGAAAAATGATATAAAAGCTAAATTTTGAAAATTAATCTTGGTTAAATTATCATTTATTTTATAAAATACAAAATGAAAACGTATATACTAATTAAAAAATGCAAAAGACTTACAAAACATTCATTAGAAATGAAGTCTTGTATGTTAAATTTCGAAACAAGGCTCGAGGCAAAGCCCTACCTCGCTATTCTTGCACCAAATTCGCGTTTCTTTTCGAAGTTTTGTTCCACCTTCAGTTATTTTAACAACAGACAGCACACTATCTACAAGGCTCTTTCTTGATGGGATTTGGGTGTATATGGCTTGCAAACTATCGAGCAGTTTGTTTCATAGGTCTGTTACTCTCATGTACTGTTGGTCTCTTTTACTATTATTTGAAACATAACATCGTCAAAATAAAGTTCAAAATAGTCCAAAATAGTTGCATTATTTGCCATAGTGAAATTTAGTCCGGGATTTCCAAGGAAAGTAAATGAAACAGGAGCTGGTGGAATATTTTGCATATTAATTTTGCACCGCTATCGAATATTTTTAATAGAAAATGAATTTTCAGATTCATCACTATCCGCAGAGGAATCCGAGAAATTCTCATCAGTTTCGCTACAACTATCTTCAATATACTTGAAATCAGAGTCAGAAGTGCTATTAGTGTCGGAATATTTGTCGGAAGTATAGGTTATATCACTCGCGAAATGCTTCCTGCCAGACATCTTTAAGCTATAAAAAGCGAGCTCAAAATGCTACGAAAAATTCTGCTATATTTCACAGAAATATGGACAATTAAAGTCATCTGCTAGTTTACAGCTAAATAAACAGTTAAAAATCACAGTAAATCCAAAATGAAAGAATAAACGGGGAAAGAGTGGGTTACACAGTTAAATAAACGGCTAAAATATATGCCCGCGGAAATCGCGGGTTGCGTAAATTTTGCTACATCTATGTTGTCCGTGGAAATCGCGGGATGCGCAGCGAGAGGGTTAAGAACACGAATTATCCCAAGAATAAGCGGACTATACAAATTTCAATCAAGTTTACCTGATATCGTTAGTAAGTACTGGGGATTAGTTGCATAGTTCACCAGATTGTTTCGAGAACCACCACAACTTTTGCCTTCCTCCCATCGACCGTAGATGGATTTAATGATAGATGCAGGATGAGATCCAACCTAAAATAATAATAATAATAATAAACAATAAAGTGTTAGGAAACTAATAAGATTTTTGTTTTGAATTTTAAAAATTTGTTGAGATTTATTGAAAGCACATTTTTTTAAATATTAGTCTTAACCTTATATCCATTTAGAAGGATTTATTTGCATTGATGTAACATTTCAATTCTGTTGTTTGGCATAAACTCAAAAGATAAGCTAGAATGAAAAATGAATATCAGAATATTCCAGCTAGGAGAGGGTTATCAGCATTATCGGCCTCTGTCAGCCTGAGACACATCTCAAAAATAATAGACTAAATGCTCAAGGGAATCAATAGATTAAACAGAATCGATACACGTCAAGAGTTATGATCGAATATGTTTGGATTGTACAGAAAACGATCAATATTTTGTTACTAAAGCTAACTAGATAGATCGATACCAATTGATTGATAACTAATTCGGAACAGCTAGCAATAAATATATATGCCAATAGAGAAATTTGAACTGGTGGATTCCAATATCAGAATGCATATCTTTAACTAGGACATGTATTTAAGGCCATCTACCTGCAAGTATAAGTGAAGATTTGGTTTAGTATGGAGTGGTAAATAGTTTTATTACTACAAGAGTGTGAATTGAACCGGAACTCTTTCTTAAAGCCAAATCAAAACAACTACAAAAATCTATGCCAGGAATAGAATTCCAACCCGTGATCTTCGATATCGAAACGAAGCACCTTCCACATTTGACCTCACCCGGAGTTATGAGTAAAGAGAATTTTGATGTCATAGAGCTTAATTTACTAAATAGCAAGGTATTGCATTCTTTAAAGTTTATAGTAGATGAATCATCTTTCGTATAAACCCATTGCATCAAAACAGTCTTCAATTGTGAGGAGACATGGATGAATTCTTTTCTTATGAACACTTCTTCCTTATTCTTGTTGTAAATTCTGGCAAAAACGATACAATGACGAACTAGAGAAAAAGACTAAATCATTATTAGTGTGTTCTACTATAGGGTTAAATAAATTAGAACATACTATTTTAAATTTGCTCCGAAAGGCAGCAGTAGATTTTGGACAATAGTGCATAGTTTCAGAGTCCCAGAGATTACTTTTTAGTTAAAATATACCAACATATTAAACATAAAAAATAGTAGTAACAGTCGTAAACCTTTATTTATTTATTAGAAATTGTCGCATATATATGAAAAATATCAATGTAATAAGGTTAAAACGCTGCCGATTTCAAACTTTTTACTTTTTTGAATATATATATGTATATATATATATATATATATATATATATATATATATATATATATATATATACATATGTGTGTGTGTGTGTGTGTGTGTGTGTGTGTGTGTGTGTGTGTCGTAAGAGAGTATTCGACGGGGTTATTAGAGTAAAAGACAGAAACAAGATACCATTTTAGTCACGAAAGACCTTAATCACCAGCGCGTCGTGTGGACGGGTTCTCACTTCATCATAGGGACGAGACATACTGAGTGTATATATATATATATATGTAATCCAATATTATAAAAGTGCTGGACATATTACAGCCTTACTGGACATATTATTCTTACTTGCCCGGGCTATTGGGCAAGAAGAAACCTAATCAGCTCGCAGTAATAAACATGCAGTCGGCCGACATTGAAGAGAACGGTAGAAGTCTAATTAAAACTTTATTTTAGAGCTGCTAAAAAGGACATCTTTACTAGCCAACGACAGACAAGAGAAAGATACAAAAATCAC
>CM063510.1:16034795-16069795 GCA_032207245.1 Pardosa pseudoannulata
TTTTTATATATGAAATCAAATGTGTCTTCCATGCCTTAACTACTTTCAGAGTGACATACACATACATAACGCACACACACACACACACACACACATATATATATATGCATATATATATATATGTATATATATATATATATATGCATATATATATGTATATATACATATATATACATATATATATATATATATATATATATTTATATATGTATATATACATATATATATACATATATATATACATATATATATATATATACATATATATATATATATATATATATATATATGTATATGTATATATATATGTATTTATATGCATATATATATATATGTATATATACATATATATTATATATATATTATATATATATACATATATATATACATATATATATATGCATATATATAATATATATATATATATATACATACACACATATATATATATATATATATATATATATATATATATATATATATATATATATATATATATATATATATATATATATATATATATATATGCATACATATAATGCGCGTTTGGGCAAAAGTATCCAGAAAACTTTGGATTTTACACATTTTTCTGAATTTCTAAACAAATAACAAATAATTATCGAATTGCTCTCCAATAGTGATTTTGTAAACGACCCATTTCTGCAATCCGTGCGTATGATGAACGAATTTTAAAAAAATTTGAAAGGTTTAAAAATAACTGATAGAAAAACAAATATACGATAGCTAATTACAAGTGTATCAGAAACCGGAATGTTTGACAGAAAAGTAAAAAAAAGGTGACTCATTGCTAAGAATTATACACGATCTCTACAAAGTCCAATGGAAGAGAAAAATGTTTTACTATCGCCGTATCAATGTAAAATAATTTGCTCTGACTAATCTCGTGACTTCGGTGTCAAGAAAATGCCCTGAGCTGAAATTCTCTCTTATTGCTTATAACTTTTACGTAATCCCGGCTTAACCAGGAAAGTATATAACCAAAAGTTAAATTTATAAACAATTTTTTTTCAAATAATTTTGCAAAGAAATTAAACTATTCGTTGCTGTTGTTGGTGTAGGTACTTGATCCCTAGACATTCGAGTAGGAGTTAATTTTAGATTAAGTCCTACACATATGTATTGTAATTGATTATTGATTAGCTATAGCCTACTATGGTTAGACTAGTATTTAATAAGTTCTGCTACTCTTCGGAAATAGCGTTTCTCCCATAAATTAATGTTTGAAGTTTTATCGTAAATTACTTAAACTAGGTGAGAAAATATTGCCGCATAAAGAAGCTTAGCCAACGAGCTCAGTGGCCGACGAATGGGTCAAAGCACGCGATCCAGACTTGAAGTTTTGTGGGTTCTATGAAAATGTTTATAGAAAATGATTTTGACTAAGTACATATAATGGTTCTATAATTTATTATGATGATATAGAAAGCATATAGAAAATGATTTTAAAACCCTAATACAATATAATGGTTCGGTATAAATATTATGTAATATAAAGAAATACGTTTATAAAAATGATTTTAAAATAAGTACAATATAATGGTTCGGTATAATTATTTATGTATATAAAGAAACGCATACGTTTATAGAAATGATTTTAAAACCCTAAGTACAATATAATGGTTCGGTATAATTATTGCCGCATATACGTATATAGAAACGCATACGTTTATAGAAAATGATTTTAAAACCCTAAGTACAATATAATGGTTCGGTATAATTATTGCCGCATGTATGTATATAGAAACGCATACGTTTATAGAAAATGATTTTAAAACCCTAAGTACAATATAATGGTTCGGTATAATTATTGCCGCATGTAGGTATAAAGAAACGCATACGTTTATAGAAAATGATTTTAAAACCCTAAGTACAATATAATGGTTCGGTATAATTATTGCCGCACGTAGGTATAAGAAACGCATACGTTTATAGAAAATGATTTTAAAACCCTAAGTAAAATATAATGGTTCGGTATAATTATTGCCGCGTGTAGGTATAAAGAAACGCATACGTTTATAGAAAATGATTTTAAAACCCTAAGTACAATATAATGGTTCGGTATAATTATTGCCGCATGTATGTATAAAAGAAACGCATACGTTTATAGAAAATGATTTTAAAACCCTAAGTACAATATAATGGTTCGGTATAATTATTGCCGCATGTAGGTATAAGAAACGCATACGTTTATAGAAAATGATTTTAAAACCCTAAGTACAATATAATGGTTCGGTATAATTATTGCCGCATGTAGGTATATAGAAACGCATACGTTTATAGAAAATGATTTTAAAACCCTAAGTACAATATAATGGTTCGGTATAATTATTGCCGCATGTATGTATATAGAAACGCATACGTTTATAGAAAATGATTTTAAAACCCTAAGTACAATATAATGGTTCGGTATAATTATTGCCGCATGTAGGTATATAGAAACGCATACGTTTATAGAAAATGATTTTATAAGTACAATATAATGGTTCGGTATAATTATTGCCGCATGTATGTATATAGAAACGCATACGTTTATAGAAAATGATTTTAAAACCCTAAGTACAATATAATGGTTCGGTATAATTATTGCCGCATGTATGTATATAGAAACGCATACGTTTATAGAAAATGATTTTAAAACCCTAAGTACAATATAATGGTTCGGTATAATTATTGCCGCATGTATGTATATAGAAACGCATACGTTTATAGAAAATGATTTTAAAACCCTAAGTACAATATAATGGTTCGGTATAATTATTGCCGCATGTATGTATATAGAAACGCATACGTTTATAGAAAATGATTTTAAAACCCTAAGTACAATATAATGGTTCGGTATAATTATTGCCGCATGTAGGTATAAAGAAACGCATACGTTTATAGAAAATGATTTTAAAACCCTAAGTACAATATAATGGTTCGGTATAATTATTGCCGCATGTAGGTATAAAGAAACGCATACGTTTATAGAAAATGATTTTAAAACCCTAAGTACAATATAATGGTTCGGTATAATTATTGCCGCATGTATGTATATAGAAACGCATACGTTTATAGAAAATGATTTTAAAACCCTAAGTACAATATAATGGTTCGGTATAATTATTGCCGCATGTAGGTATATAGAAACGCATACGTTTATAGAAAATGATTTTAAAACCCTAAGTACAATATAATGGTTCGGTATAATTATTGCCGCATGTAGGTATATAGAAACGCATACGTTTATAGAAAATGATTTTAAAACCCTAAGTACAATATAATGGTTCGGTATAATTATTGCCGCATGTATGTATATAGAAACGCATACGTTTATAGAAAATGATTTTAAAACCCTAAGTACAATATAATGGTTCGGTATAATTATTGCCGCATGTAGGTATATAGAAACGCATACGTTTATAGAAAATGATTTTAAAACCCTAAGTACAATATAATGGTTCGGTATAATTATTGCCGCATGGATGTATATAGAAACGCATACGTTTATAGAAAATGATTTTAAAACCCTAAGTACAATATAATGGTTCGGTATAATTATTGCCGCATGTAGGTATATAGAAACGCATACGTTTATAGAAAATGATTTTAAAACCCTAAGTACAATATAATGGTTCGGTATAATTATTGCAGCATAGACATATATAGAAACGCATACGTTTATAGAAAATGATTATAAAACAGTAAGTTCAATATAAAGGTTGGGTATAACTTATTTTACCCTAGGATATTTAACGTGGGTGTAATGTTGCTGAATCAATGAGATTCTAAATTCAAACATTTGCAAATTTAATACAATAACACTCCGCTTTCTGCTGTGGCTTTTTTTTTTTTCAAAACAGTTCACATCTCTTCACTTCCTTATTTTGTACCCATATACAAATCCAATGCTAATATCCCACCTTGTTATTAGGTGAAAAAATATATTCAGAGAAATAAAGTAATTAAAAGGTTACTTTTATTAAAATATTAATTAAAAAAAAAGATTTTAGTTGTACGGGATATGTGCGGTTATGGATCTCTATAGTGCATATAATGGCTTTTGCAGTTTGGAAAGCAGGAACCAATCAGAAGACCCCAAGGCGTGACCTGTCACCTCCATAGGTATCGTTTGAACTTGGAGCACATTTTGACCTATAGTGTATATATAGAATAATGGCTCTTGCAGTTTGGGAAGCAGGGACCAATCAGAAGACCCTAAGGCGTGACCTGTCACCTCCATAGGTATCGTTTGAACTTGGAGCACATTTTGACCATCAAACTATTTTGTATGACCCATTAATGAACACGACACTCTTCGAGACTCGAACTCACAACCATCTGATTATGGTCTTGATATTTCTGTTGACTGACCTAGTTTGGTTCCATTAAAATTATTAAGATATTAAATTATTAAATTATTAGTTAAATTATTAATCAAATAATATTAAGATGATGAAATACTCAAGCATCCAGTTTAAAATATATTAATCGCTTTGAGGGAGAGGAAAGAAAAAGTATGTATAAAAATATTTCAAAGAATATTGACATCATTATGACAAAAGAATAATCCTGGGAATAATATTGTTTAAGTCGTATGACATTTTAACTTGCGAATGTTTCGACGATAGTGTAATTTCGTAAACAGATATGGACGAAATATCCTTATTCTGATATCACCCAGATCACGTCGACGGCAATGATTGAGTTTTGTTGTTTTATATTTATGACTCCCATCGTCTGGCAAAATCCCCGATTACTGTTTTCCCGTGATTTGTTATCGATTGATTCCAGAAACATGTTTTTATATGACTACCGTTTTGCTTCAAGATGTAGACGTCGCTGTCAGATTATTGACTTTTGTCACGAATGCAGTGCCTCTGTCAATTTTATTTATTAAGGGAGCACGACGCCTTCTCAATTTTCTTTTTGTTATTTTATTTATTGTAGTAGACATAGTAAATGTTTTTTGTTTTATAAACCAACTAGCTATGTGCCCGTGCTTTGCTACGGAGACTCTTGTATATTACTTACTTATTTCAAGATTTGTTTTCCTAAATTAATTTGTAAATTCTCGATAGAGCAGTTCTAGTCATGCGCGAATAAACATCGTTGTTTCTGTTATATGTATAATATAACCATATACAATTCTTATAATTCATTAAATTGCATTAGGCCAGTGTTAAGCTTATATATTACGTTTGAAAAATGATATTTTTTTCGTATATTAATTAGTAAACTCTACGCAATTCAGTTTAAGTCAAGTCATTGGTGAATAAATATAGTTATTTCTATTATATGTATAATATAGTCATATTCTCAAGATATTTAATTTAATATAGACCAGTGTTTTAAGCTTTAGTACGTTTAGTTAGTAAGTTTAGTTTAAATAAAATAATAATAGAATTATGTAAGTTCCATTTCTCTCTAGTATTCCTATTTTCTTATAACAATATTTACATATTGTTGCCGCATTTAGAAACAGAAATTGTGGTTCGTGAATTAACGTTAGCGGCGACCAAGAATAGAATTTGAAATGAAGGGAATTCCCGACAATGGTGAAGAATATGTTAACGTATAAGTCAATATAGATCATACAGAAGTTTTGATTTTGTTTTGGTTTTGAAGTGCTAAGGTCTACTTTTTACAACACGATCATATAGAAGTTGGTTACCAATTAAGTAAGTATATTAAAAATTCAATTTTGAACCATTTCAATCGAGATATTTTAATGAAAGGATTGATGACTTTCCCTATCGAATAAAAATATCAGATCAGTTAGATTACTAGGATTAGTTATTATTAAAAAATAATCTAAAATTATATTTCGAACCTGTCATTCCACTGTCCATTCCATTCAGTGTCGTTACCCCATGGATTTCGTATCCGAATAAGAAAGGCTTCCGAACCTGTGCTTAGTTTTACCTGTAATTTAGAATACAGATATTTACATCCAGCTGGAAAACACAGAAATGGTTAATGCATAACACATTTCAAGAAATTATTTGTTTGCCATACATACGAATTAAATGAAGGCTGTAGTA
This sequence comes from Pardosa pseudoannulata, assembly GCA_032207245.1. NCBI lineage: Eukaryota > Metazoa > Arthropoda > Arachnida > Araneae > Lycosidae > Pardosa > Pardosa pseudoannulata. Next base: position 16,040,840 of record CM063510.1, read on the forward strand.
AAAGTTAAAAACTAATTTATATGATTAGAGGGTGCTAGGAACTCACGAGTTTTACTAAATGATCCAAATAGAACAGATAAGTCTGTAAGTGATGTATATTTAAAAATATAAATAACATTTTAAAATAAAAAATATTACTTAAGGAGGACTACGGTATAAGGAAATAAATATTATTACATTTTAGAAGATGACATTTTGAAGTATAGCATTTTACTTTTCCAACCTCAAAGTAACTGAGTAATTCTGTTTCTGAAGTTCATAAAAATGAACACTTTGGTAAAATATTTTTGTTTAAATGGTAAAATTTAAATCTCTCTTGTAAGTGGTAGAGCAAAATAGGGCCAAAATTGATACCCCGGAAATAAATCTATCAATAATATTAGATTAGATCTTTAAAAACAGTTATAAACTCAACTGGAATAAAATTTATACCTAACCTTGCTATTTTAAATAAAAAGTAATGTTCAACGAATCGAGAACTACATATTTCGAAGAAAAAAAATTTCTAGTATCAGGCATAAATGCCATGAAAGCTCGCATGCAGCTTTCATTGAATAGTTTTTCTGGATATGGGAGTCTGTAGATGGGTGTTTATTTTGATTATCTGCAGCATTCTAGTCTTACGTTTTGACGCGGCTATCCTCTTCAACGTTCGTCTATCCTAGTCAGTTAACTTCCACTTTTGCCCAATCTGCTTTGCAGAGGACATAAATCTTCACAAAGTAGACCTTAAAACACTCATAAAGGTTAGCTGTTCTAGGATTGGATGCTCCAGCTATGCAGACTCCAAAAATAATACCTCTTTTCACGCTGGACAAGTCATACATAATGATCCTTTTCATGGGAACATAATTTTCTCATACAATTTTCACGATAGCAACTGTTCGACTGATACTGTCCCTTTCGCTACCCCCTAGTGCGACATGCGGAGAAGCTGTAGTAGATGGTCAAAGTACGACTAAATTTAAAATGGAATTTCATATTTATTCAACTGTATATTTAAGTACAGTAAAGGCTAACATTGTTCATGCGTTATATAGAGTGGTGAAGCCTTGTATTAAATACTAAATAATGTAGATTTTAGAGAACATAAAATTTAAACTTAGCCATATAGAGGGTAGTGTTATAATGCACATACCGTTGCAACCGCACTGATAGTGTAAGCATGTCCTGACACCAAACCATTCGAGTCTGCTTTGTTGGATTCTTTCCAATCCCCCTAAAAGATGAGAAGTTTGTTAATTTTATTTCCATGAAAAATACAAAGAAAGAAATTAGTTTAATTTTAATTACACAAAATAGAGAAAATTGAGTAAAATATCTAAAGCATTAACTATGGAAGAGGAAAATTCAAACTAAAGATTCTACCGATATTACATCCCGTAAAATCACTTGTTTAAATTCGCTGATGTTACACACATGGTAACATAATGTGTAAAACTTCAGTGAATGTATCTGTCATGAATACTCCTGGTATATATTTAAGTATCTGGTTCGAAATTGCAATGATGTAGAAGTTGGATACACACTTAATGGTCAAACCGGCATCAGTTGTAAATATTAGCTTTACAATAACACAGAAATATTTTATTTTTACAAACTTTAGAGTCTATGTTTTGTCTATGTTCTCTAAAACTGCGAAATTAATACAGAGAAACGGTAAAACGGTAAAATATTTTCAAAAGGTAAAATAACGGTACGAACGGTTAAATATTTTCAAATAATTTACATTTCGAAGGCTAATCTCTTCTTCGTTGCATATTTCTCACTCCGTTCATGCCATTTTTTATATGTCAGTTACTGAATCATGGGTTATCGGAATCTGTCCGTTATGCTCCTTTAAGTTCTTTTATATCGTTACGTTTATGCCACATAATGAATATGTTGGCACATAATGAACCATTCTCTGCAGTCTCAGTTGTACAGTCAAGTCTGCTACAAGGCGATTAATACTTACCGCGTCATATAGAAACCGTGTTATTTGAATTCCACAACTAATAGAATACAGAAAATGCGTTCTATGGAAATTGCGTTAGAAAAAACTCTTATTACAAATTAAATGGATTCATACCGCGTTATACAGAATATGAAAAATAGATTGTATTTTTTTCCAATGTGGGAATGTTTGCCTTTATTCCCGCAATTTATTTACTATTTTATTATAAGAGCACCATGTAGGCGGTCAACATTATTCGTTATAAAGGAACGATATAAAGGACAACGTAACTTTACGCGGGATATGAAGATGCGTGAGATAGACGAACATTTTAACATGTTTACTGACCGGGCGGCATTGATTATACTTAAATCAGATATATATATATATATATATATATATATATATATATATATATATATATATATACACTGCATCTCGATACATTCAGTAAGTTTTGCATAATGTGCAATAGATTTATACTTTTCGCAAATGAAAATTAAGTCTTGCTGAACGGACTGATAAAGTAGTAAAAAGGAGTAAGGATTATTTCGTTCTCAACATACTTTCCTGGAGCAGGTAATGAAGGCACCGTTAGAAGAGGCTTGTAAGAGGTAACTGTAGAGATGAGGAGGAGCAGAGTCCATAGTATACATTTCGGCCAAGCCTCCTGTAAGATCGACTAATGCATCCATGGATTGTCCTCCTTCTAAGGCTTCATATGAGCCATGGAGCCTGAAATTGGAATTTAAGGATTTCAGTGTTAATTTTAAAAGCTCATCAGTAATCCCAAAAAATCTTAAAAGCTTATTAGTCTTAAAAGCTATCTGTAAAAAATAAGATCATGTATTCGAGGTGGCTAAGGTGTTTTGAAACATACTCTAGTGAGGTGGGTTAGGTAACAAAACAAAAAATTGTCAAACTTTCTACCTAAATTTTGTTTTTATTCGAAAAACAAAGTCAAATGTTAAAAATTTATATGCATTTAACCTGTTTTCATTTTTTAGTAAAGGAGTTAATAATTAGTAAATGTTAATAACTATCTTTGTTTCATGTTTTCAGATTCTCCAGAGATATTTAGAATGTAACAGCTTTCTCTTAAAACGATCAAGTATTAAGCCACTTTGTTTATTATATATTAAGGATTTTCGTGGTGATTGTCTACAAAATTCTTTAAGAAGTTAAGATTTTTATGAAGTTGGAAAACACATGTGTTGAATTTACTCCATCTCTAAAGGGGACAATTTTCAGGCATAGATGATGTCTACTGATTTTGAGGACTTACAACTTCGAAACCAATGAAATCTGTTCATTGTCAGGTGAGAGTCCTTAATCAATTTCGGGCACTGCAGTCAAAGTACTAGAAAGTGATCGTACAACTAGGCTGTTAAACGAGTACTTGAAACCCTTCGCATCTCTTCTACTCATGATTTGGTCTCATTAGCCCTCGTACTGCAAAAATTAGACCGTAGCACTCCAAACCAAACCAAACCAAACCATCTACTTATGATTTACTGTAGGAAACTTAAGTAAGAAAATGCAGCTACTGAGGGGATTCCAAGGGAATTACAGAGCTATCTTTATTCTCCTTACAAGTCTATGTGAATTTTGCATGAAGTGTATATATTACATATAAAAATAATATTCTTGTGCTTTAAGGTTTCTGGATTCTTTTGGGTATTTCCCAGAAATATAAAAAGTTACTTTATACCAGATGTTTTCAATCTATTTTGGAGCACTATTTCGATTTTAGAAGAAAAATTATTATTTTTTTTTCTAATTTTACTGTTTATAAGTTTGTTTAAAACAACTAAAGAGATAATAAAAGTTTGTATTTATAAATCAAATAAACACCATTTGGTTTTCTTTGAATATTTTATATAAATATATAGGACATGTATACAAGCAATCATAATTGTATTAATACATATAAGCACATGAACTCATACAATCAAGCACACACACACACACACACACACACACATATATATATATATATATACTTAATGTTATAGTTAATATAATACTTTATATATATATATATATATATATATATATATATATAATATATATAATAATATACATATTATACATACATACATACATACATACATACATACATATATACATACATACATGCATACATATATATACACCTACATACATACACACACATATATACACACATACATACACACATACATATATATATATATATATACATACATATATATATATATATATATATATATATATATATATACATACTTAAGCAATAAATTCTTTGTCTTTATATAATTTATTAACAGGAATGAAAATTCACAAGCGTTCTTACTTGGCATAGGCTTTTTCTATCAAAGAGACCCAAAATTCCCTGGGTTCGGAACTCCGAGAATAGATCAACTTTTTCTTTTTTGTTGGCAACAAATCATCCACGAACACTGTGATCCAGTGTCCAAATCTCCAAAATCTGAAAGTTACGATGCCTTTGTACCCTTGACCACTTAGAGGCTGATTCGGAGGTATAACCTAAAGGGAGTTAGATTTTACAATTACATTTGGGTTCAAGAACTGTTTTAATAAAAAAGCAGTAAACAAGTTATGTTTACGAAACAAATTATTTATCATAACAAGTTATTCATCTTATTTATCGTTGTGAATTAGTTAAGGATATTAGGAAAAAGCTTTTCCCTAATAATTATTTATCTGTAAATTAATTTAATTTGAGTAACTCGCCTAAGTCTAGGCGAGGTTTAATGTTTATCATTTTTTTGTTAATTTGTCTATTGATGGCTAATTTGTTATATTTTATTTGATCGTTTTGTTTTGTTTGTTATTTAATGATTGTAATTGTTGTTTACCACTGTTTAACTTTTGTAAAAAATTTGAATTTGATGTAATTTTTTCTGGTTAAATAAAAAAAGAGAAAGTCTTGAACACTGGAAAGGTTTTCTGGTTTGGCGGTTTCGCTTCTCGGTTAGGATTTATCAGAAATCAGTTTAGTTATCTATTTTGTTATATATTGTCTGGTTCAGGGTTACTATCCTGGTGACTTGGTATCATTTTCCCGTATGGAGTAAGCTGGAACGGGTTCCATAATAAGTAACTTACGGAACAAGTTATGTTTTAAATGGCTTTCATGAATTTTCTTTAAGAGTTACAAACACTAAATGTGAACTTTGAGGAGGAATTCAAAGTTTAACCTTGAAAAAAGTATTCTATTTTATAGGGATTTCACCGACAAAGAACTTTTAAAAAGACACATATTTCTAGGTAGATTGGGCTTTAAAATATTGAATTGTTATCTAAATTTATCTATAATCCATCTTTTATCCATATTATATTTTACCTTAAAAGTCTCTTTAGTCAGAAAGCTATTTTTTCTTAGTTGAATGTAATTCGTATTGTTATAGCTGCAGAAAATTTTTGAAAAGTTTATTTTAAAGAAAGAAAAGGCAGTAATACACACACTTTCATTTAAAAATAATTAATTGAACATTAAAGTTATATCGATCCTTTGGAAGTTTATACTTTCAATTTACAAAACGTCTCCAAGACGTAAGGATCACGTTTTAGGGTTAAACAATTATCTGGTTACCTAAAGCTTTATTTATTACCAATATATTTGTTACGATCACGAGGCTCATAACAAAGTTCAGCAGAATTAATAGCTTACGGCAGAGAAAAGAAAAACAGATTTGATGATGATATTAAAAAGACAACTTGCTTTTTATTAAAAAACATAAGACCATCGAAAGGAAAACACAAGTTCTCATAGTTTACGTTGGAAGGCAACCTGATGGTTATGTTGCAACCTAAAGGCCCCTTCACACTATGGTCCACTGCAAACCATCACCACCGTCTGGAGAGTGTATGTTTTATCGTGGTCGATGGTGTAAACGATAAAATAGCCTTGGCGGGCGATGGCTTCGGAGGCGGTTTTCTACTAAAATCAAAGGCAGCTAGATGCGCAACTAAAGTGCGCAGTAGACCCTACGGATAAATCCACGCTCTCGGCTCATTTAGTGGCCCAGCGTGTGGATGCAATCCGTGAAACATCATTCAAAGTCACCATATGGAAGTGGTGAACAATTGGCCATAGTGTGGAGGCTACATAATAACTCCCCTATCGGCAAACATGTGTCGGGTTATATACTTCCTCGGTCACATTGAAAAAAAATGTGAATGTTAATTATTGCCAAAACAAAGGTTCCGAGGAAGAATAACTAAACAGTGACGCCACAGTTTAACCGGGGAAAATAAATTGAAAGGAACTGAAATGAGTCCCGGTTACACTGTACAATACACTGTTAGTAATCACACGGATTTACCAAATTACGCTCAGTAAAAAGGGAAGAGAACAGGTAATTACCTCATATTTAACAATGTTTTCAAAATGAAATTTAAGGAATTAAAATGGGTAAAAAGTAGAAAATAATGAAAAGATGTATAACAATATTTATACTAAGATAAGTAAGATATAGCAGCAAATAGCACAGCAGATATTTACCTTTTCCATAAGATCAGGTCTTTGAGCAACAGCTGCAATAGAAGAGAGAAACCAACAGTCCGCCAAAATGCCCTGTACGATATCGTGACGACTCACACCGTCGACTAACAGTTGAGGTTGCAAAGTAAGCTCCTAAAATCGATAATAAATATCATACTTGAAATCAAAATTGATTCTAAAAAAGAATGAATTTTTGAACTGATAACTAACTTCATTCTAAATTTCAGTTATAATAGTTTATTAGGAAGGAGAAAACTGACTTTAGGACTATTGCATAATTTTTCATTTATTATGGAAAACTTTTTCCTATTTTATTAACTGGTCTTTTAAACATATATAAAATTGAACTAACCTTGCCCAGTGTTGTTTAGACTATATTTATTGACATCAGAAGTCTCGGGATCTTTAAATATTAAAATTTTTAGATTTTTAAAAAATTATTTATAGATTAAGCTGGATATATTTATGCAAATTTTGATACGATTAATTTTATCATACCTTAAATAGAACTAAAGTCATATAGAATTAAATTATTTGCATCCTTTGTCCTGTTCACATATAAACTGATTTTCTTGATTTCATATATTTTAGTTTGCTTACATGATCTCATATATACCATTTCTAATATCTTCATGAAATTTCATGTACTGATTGTAAGTGTATATTTAATTCTAATTATTCATTAAATAATTTAAGTATCATGATATTTTTAAATTGTGAATTTTTATAATTAAAATTAACATATTAAAAAATACTATACCTATTACATCTAAATTAATTTGTATAGGTGTCATATGCATGTATGGATTTTAAATGATGTGTACTATAATATAATACAATATATCTGAGAAAGAAATTGTGTTATAAATGTGAAATATATTTCCTATATCGCTAGACTATGCCTTATTTTTACATTCTAATATTGAAAGTCATTTGCAGTAAGAATGTAACATATATTGAATATAGGATTGCAAATATTTTCCTATATCGTCAGACTATGCCTTATTTTTGCATTCTATTATAGGAAGTGTAAAAGCTCATTATGAAATTACCTTTCCAAATAATGTACATACTTTTTAACTTTGTAAACTTTTAAATAAAAACCATACACATAAGTGTAGATAGATGGGAAAGGAACAAGTCAAAAAAGAGTCATAGTGATTAAAATATGCTAAGAAAACTAAGCATGTTCCTATTTATATTTATAAATAGCCCTGAGACTAAGTAAGTGCATTTTTCTTTATAAATATGAAAAGGGAATAAATAACTTATTCACTTGTTATTTTGTAGTAATAAACTACTTAGTAAATGTGGAATGGTCAAATAAGAGGATGAAATTATCCTCATTTATTGCTACAGAGATCTTGGTAAATATATGCACCACTAGCGTGTGTTTGTTAAAGAGGCCATAGGTTACCTTGGAGAAGCAATGAGCTGTCATAAGATTTCTTTTAGATAAAGGAAAGAATTTGAGGTATACCATTAAAAAACAATGTACTGTATTGAAAGTACCATTGTGAAAAGATATGAAATGTTTAACAATCAAAAACGAGCTGTGCGAATTGGCTCTACTCGCAACTTGCAGTGCTCTACCAGACTGCTCTAACATTGGATAAATGCCTCAATGGAAATGACAGTAAGGTGAAAAAGTAATAAACTTACAATACTTTTGTTTTCATTACCTATTCTCTTTAATCATAGTCCTTATGTTCTTGTATTGTGTTCAAAATTATGTGCATTGCTTGCTGAAACCCCTTTGTAATTTAACTTCTATTCTTGGAGATATTTAGTTCATTTTGTGTCAAATTACATTCTTGAAATGTATGGACTTACGTGAGGCCTCATCCAAACTATCTGCGGATCTCTAGGCCTCCTGGTATGGTAGAGACTTGCCTCGGATGGAGGAAAGTCATTATCCAAAAACAAACCTTCCTCTTCGGACATTAAACTGCCATTCTGGTAGTTAGGATACGCCATGTCATCCACAATGGCCACACCTGCAGTCTAAGTGAAACAAATATATTTATAGAATCAAAGATATACAGCCAATCAGATATCTGTTGTTACTTTCTCATACGTGATTAATCACGTGACTAATCGTACGTACAACAGATAGTTACACATATGCATGTATATACAGACATATACATGAGATATAAAAAAAGACCTATTTTACAGACTTTTACCATTTTTTACTGTTCTGGGTAAACATATAAATTCCAATTTTCTTCCAATACAATGAAAATTACTCTTACAAAGGAAATTCGAGTAAACAAAAATAGAATAAATGTATATAAATTTATAAAAATACTGGTCTTGTTTACTTATTCAAATACTGCATGATATAGACGGTTTCATGGAAACATGACAAAAAGCACCATAAGATTTCTTTTATTAATTTCATATATATGTTTTCCATTATCTTACAATACTTCAACCTCATCAGAAAAACGTATTATTCTTTCTTTTCAAAAGTTGCCACACCACAAAAGAAAAATTAAAATAAAGCTAATGACAAACAATAATATTTTTTAATCAAATATTAAAATCATTGATGTACGCAACAACTGGAAATAGACTAAATACATCATAATAAAAACCAAATAAACGAAAAATCTAAAAGTTCTTTTCCTGACTTTTAACTCTGCAAGGTTTTGGATCAAATTATTTAAATCAATTTATCTAATACATGTTTGATAATCAATGTAGCTAAACTATTTTGCATGCACTTGTTGTCATTTCAGTCAAATCTAATAAAAAATAATAAATAATTATGTTTCATTATTTTTTAATAAAAAAATAGTGGAAAAATAATATTAAAAAAAATAGATCTTTACAAATTCAAGTCAAAATGCGACCCCAAAATTCAGCCGTCCTGGACACTTTGTTCAACCATAGAGCTACTTTTACTTATATTACTACTGTTCCCAAATATTCATAAAACGAAAAATTTATGTTCTAAAAAGCATTTAATTTTAAGTTTGGTTATAATTTTGTTACATGTTGTGCAATAATTGTATTCATTAAAGTATGATAAAAACTGAAAATCTCTTTTTGCTTCTAATTCTTAATTATATTTTATGATTTTATGAGATAGAAGTATTGTATTTTCATCTACATCTCTTCCATCTGAAAGCCCACTGTTGCTTTATAAGAGCTTAATGGGCAAATTTGCATTTATCCCTGATTGATTATTTTACTGTTCAATAACTGTCAACTCTTTCTAGGATTTTATAAAAATATTATAAACAAAAACTTGTCAAACGTCAAATTCTATCCATCAACTATCCATTCATAAGCAATCCAATATTTTTTCGTATACCTCAGATCATCAGATATTGGAAAAAAAATTTTTTTTAACACTTGATTTACCACACCAAACATTAAATTAATAATTCATGAAATTTATAGCCACCAAATTTCACGCTCTTATTTGGATAATAGATTTACGATTTTTCCTTTCACAGCAGAAAAATTGAAATCGCAGGTATTTACTTATTAGAGTTCAAACACAAAACATGACAAATGATAACCCTGACAAAGGAAAATAAAATTCTCCATATTGTTGCTTCAAGGAGATTTCTTTCTGTGAAATCAATAGTAATCTCTCAAAAACATTCATATATAGGGAAGCAACTCTGAAATGATTAAAGCACATATTTGTCGATACGCTTGACATGTTGTCCGGGCAACCTTTGAAAATACAGGTCTATTAACAAATACTTCATTGGATAGGACGCTTCTTCACAACTACCCACTGAATAGCATCGATTGCCTGATTCGATTACAATGATCAATAACAAGTTTCTGAACATTCTATACTCTTTGTGTAACCGTACTGCAGTGGAGTAGGTCCTCGACAACCAAATCTGTTGGTGGCAATTCAGAATTTTTAATGAATGGTCAGTTTTATGGTTAGTGGCTTTTAGATTGAATTGTAATGAATAATACAGTACCTGGACATATACAAAAAGTAAATAAGCTTAACCACAAAACTGATAAAATTTTACTAGAACACAAACTCTTGCAAATTTTGAAAATTCACACAAACTGTTATTTATAAACTAGCAATTTATCACATATATAACATCAAATATATATCAGAATTCAGACTTATTTTTTTCGTCTTTCTACGCTGTTAAAATTTGATAAAACAAGACTATCTTTCTGGAATGAAAGATAATTGGAAACGTTTTGTTGTAAAATTGAAGCACTAGTTAAAGAGAAAAAGTTTTCTTGTCGCATATAGGGCTTTAAATTTTCGTATCATTCTAGACAGATTTAATAGCCCTAAAAGTGCTATTTTTTATAATGTTTCGTTTAAAATAATAAAGGTATGAATTTTTGTTATAATTTCCAACTTATTCCGCTGTTATCTTAAGCTGTTGAAGTTAATATATAAATACAGATTCTAGAGCTACATACAAAAAGGAAACGAGTGAATTAAAATGAATAAAAAGGGCATGCTTTCTACTAATAAAAAAGCAAAGTCTTTGTTCTAGAAAATTGTAAAAATATGAAAGCATAATTAAGGTACGAATTCAAGCCAGTATTTTAAAATTACTAACAAACAGCTGTTTTATTGCCGCAGTGGAGAACTAAACACAAATGCCACTTAGTTCTGATTTGCCTCCCTGTTGAAGAATTATTTTGATTATGGCTATGAAACAGGTTTTAAGACTTTCTAACAAAGAGTTACAGTTCAACAACGCCAGCTCGAAACTGACCTAGAGGTGAAAGCAAAGAGAGTGACCCTCCTTCGACCCTATTGGTCAAGAGGGGTTGCTAACCGCCCTCTTCGGCTCAGGCAACGCTGCTCAACGAACTTTTTCGAGAGATCTGCAGGCCCCCTTGAAGAGAGAGCAAGGAAGAAGGAGTGTGAAGCTTAATTTCTTCTGCATCCGTTTTTGCACCATTTCTTTTTTACACCAAGACGCCATGTTTGGCATATCTTCGACCGAGTGTGGTTCCATTGGCATAATGGCCTAAACAGCATTTTTATTTCCTATTTACACCTTTATTTATATTCAAAATAAACAAAATTCAACAAGAGAAATTAGTTTTTTTTCTCAATTTTGTATTTTTTTACTAGTACTCCACTTATACATGAGGCTGGCCTAGACGCTCTGTCAGCCTCATCTCTATAGATACTAAAATATTTGCTACTCCAGGTCAATTAGTGATCAGACATTTTATCTCAAGAAACCTGTTTCTTACCACATACATAGCAACGAAAGTCCTGAATAAATATTACTTAAGGAGAAACTAATACATAAAAATAAAAACTAAACAGTATAAAAATGTAAATAATACTTACAAATACTTACAAAAACAACAATTGTTTCAATAAAATCATACAAGTAAAATGATAGATTGGTTAAAAAAAATTAATGGGATGAGCGGATCTGGTTTTGATTGACACAAAGTTCTTTAAAGTTTGGTTAAATTGAAGAAAGTTTTATTATCAAGTTATGCTCTTACATATTTCGGCTTTTAGTATTCATTAAATATACACTGAAAAACCATTTGCATCTATAAAAATTGTTGGAAATGGTAAGAAGACAGACAGAAACTTTCTGATAATTATGTATACTCTCTTTTCAAACGACAGCGGAATTCTGATACTGAGTCTATTTTATAAAATGATGATATTGAATGGTCTGATGTCAGTTCAATAAATGTTTCATAATCATCTGAATGAAAACAAGGATTTTTCGATAATGGAAAAGGAATTTTTGGCATAATGGCCTAAATAGCATTTTTATTTCCTATTTACATCTTTATATTCAAAATAAACAAAATTCAGCAGGAGGAATTGGTTTATTTTTATTTATTTTTTATTTTTTTTTTTCAAATTTTGTATTTTCTTAGAGTACTCCACTTAAACGTGCGGCTGGCCTAGACGCTCTGTCTACCTCATCTTAATAGACTTCCACATTTTCTGCATTAATCTCTTTGATATCATGTTTATACTGTACTGTGTCAGTTTTAATACTTGTAAATTTACGAAAATCAGTGCTCTTTCAAAGGTAGATAAGCCCATGATTCAATTTTAGATCTATTATCTTTTAGAATACAACACACGGTCTCGTTATAACAGAAATAAGGGATTTATTGTGTAAATAAGACAGGGTCGTAGCCAGAAATTATGTTCGGAGGGGGACATTGTTTTTTGTGAAGGATACTTCAATAAAACTACAGGTTTTCTTATGTATGTACGGTAATGAATTTCGTAATACAGTGTAATTTTAAAATATCAAAATAATTTTAAAATGATATAATAAACAAATTTATAGCCTTAAATGAGTCATGTAATAACTACATAATGAATTTAATAGTAAAATTAACATTGAAAATATATAAACTATACATGGTATTAAATTCTAATATTTATAACAGAAATATAACTAAAGAGAAAGAATAATTTTGAAAAAAATGAAATGTTCAAATTTTTACTTGTATATTAAAATATGATCTATTTGAAATTTTCGCCAAAATATTTTCACAATTTCTTCCGATTGTGCAACAATATTGTGACGAGATGCCAACAGTGCTGGTCAGTATGTTCTTACATGTCGAATCCAATTTGCACCTATTCCTTAATTCAACATTACTATTCTAAGCCCATTGTTACCTATGTACAGCTAGGCAGATGACACACCCACACACATGGTCCCTTTTCTTTCCACGAAATGGACTTTAAGAATTTCGGAAGGGGACCGGTCCCCGAAATCCCCCCCTTGCCTACGGCCTTGAAATGAGATGTCGCTCTCATTCACTATGACGCTCTCATTTCAAATGTGAACTAAATTTTTTTAAATGTTCCTTATGGCATTGTCAACCAGGTACAGAGAAAATCTAATCCCAATATTTAAAAATAAACTTTCTAAATCAATTGATTTACACTGATACGAACAATTTAAGTAACATTTTTTAAAATCTTTTTATCATATACGTTTGTATTCACCAAATGTATCCAATTATGTCAAAATAAAACCAAACCAAGAGGAAATTGGTATAGAGCCAGTTCTTTTCATAACGATCTTTTATTCGATTCGGCCAGTACTGCATGCAACAGAAACTAATAATTCCATCTTAAACAAAGATAAATTTATATCAGATAACCCACTGTCGCTAACACTAGGAAATGAACAGGTCTTCTAAGAAACATTAGTTTTTTCTCAGCCAAAAGGAAAACTAACTGGTAAAGTGCCAATGTTTATGTTCCGGCTGTAATGGGATAATAAAACATTATCTTGATGCTTCTTGTTTCTTCTAACTATGCTGGAATCGCACGCACTCACTCAAGTCGGATAATTGTTAGAAATACTTATATATAAAAACTAGCATATAGCCCGTCATATGACGGGATTAGTAAAATTTTTAATTTTCTGGAATTGTAAAGTACCCTATGAGGCAGGTAAAAAAAATGGTTTGTTTTTTGGCTGGGAATTATATGGTACAAGCTCAATAATTTTTGTTTATCTTCATACGCCTCTAAAGTCTCCCGATACTGTGAATGCAGTTTAGCATCACGTTGAATTCATTTAGTCAAACCGTGTGGTTATGTATAAAAAACAAACACACAAAAGGACAAACTTCTTATTTTGAAAAATATTATAGGTCTTTTTAAAATAAAAATTTCAATAATAATAAGATAATTAAAACGAGATGTTATGTTTGTATTTATTTCTCAATCCGTTTTATATACCAAATTACGCTATTTGGTATAAAACATGACTTATAGCAGAGCTAATAATAAATGTGTTAATGTATTTACACATTTCCTAGTAGCGTGAATTATCCTTAATTTAATCAAGTTAAAAATATATATCATGAATCTTTGATAACTAAAGCCTATTTTAAAGTTCACGTTGCAAAAACTTCTCAAAGTTGATTTTAAAAATTGTTAATTTTTGTTTTGGTATTGTGTATAATGTCGTTTATCATGTTTTCTGTAAAAAGCATTCTTTTACATTGAAAACTCAGCAAATTATAAACAAAACGCTTGGTGAAAGTGAAACCATTTGTATAAAACTTTAATTTTTTCCAAGAATACTTGCTATCCTTATAAAAATGAACACACATTATTACAAGAAACCTCCTAAGCACGTGCTAAATTTTCAACATTTTACAGACATTCGTTTTTACAAGGTTGTCCAAAGTATATTCGTTTTTTTTCTTTTTTTTTCTTTTTTTTTAATTTCTTGGCAGTCCCCTGTGAGGTTTCGAAGAAACATTTTCGCTGTAATATATGACGTCTACCATGCTCTTTAAACTCGTAAGATTTTAGGATAATTCCTCGTGTATATTTCTAGATATCCAACAAAACGTCTAAGATCCCTTGGACATACTATAATGTAGTACAGACCAACAGTAGACAAATGGTGGCCCACGGATCACCAGTGGTCCATGAAAAACTTTTGACGGTCCATAGAACAAGCAGAAGGTTATTTATTGTAAAATGCAACACAACTAACAGATAGTTCCATTAACATTCAGAGTAAAAAATGAAAACTAACATCTTTGTCAAGATCTCATTTTTGGCTTTCTATAGAAATGAATACCCATTGCTGACTAAGAAAGAATTGAAAATTTTAATTCAATTTTCAACGACGTATTTGCGTGAAAAAACATTTTCCTCCATCACAGCAATTGAAACTCGATATATTTCTGGGCTTGAAATAAACGCAGTTGTCCGTCTCACACTGACGTCGTTGGAGCCAAAACTCTTCATACGGAAGGTCGATCATATATCAAACTATATCAAACTATAAAGGTGTTATGCATAAGTCAAGCTTTTTTTTTGTAAATTAAGATATAACTTTTTTGCTCTTAATACGTGCATTTTGTATTAATAAAATAAAAGTTTTTGATTATCCCCTATATAATAATAGGGTAGTTCCTCTGAGACAGAAGGTAATTAAGAAAAGTTTTAATATTTAACCTATAAAGCTTTAATATTTAACATATAAAGTTTTAATATATTATTAATAACTTTATAATATAACTAAGATTCTTGAAAAAAATTAATCAACGATTAACTTCAATACTAGAACGCCTGGACACTTGCATTTGCTATTGCCTAGACTGTCGAAGATATTTATGTATATATATATATACACACACACACATTCTCTATATAATAAAAGCCTAAGTTATAGCTTAAGTTATCTGTCCGTTTGTCCTCGAATTTATGAAGCGGTTGTACCCGGAATGGATAGACACATTCATATTGGATTCTTGGTCCCTTACTCTAGACGTTGCGAATCGGCTAGCACGTTCGTTGTGACGTCACTTTGAGGTCAGCTTGCGGACATTATGCGAAGAAACGATCAAGCTGAGTTTAAAGTGAGGTCACAATGAACGCGCAAACAGATTATCAACGTCCTGAGTAGGGTTATCAACGTCAGATTATCAACGTCCTTGATGAGTTAGGGTTAGCAACTTTCGAAATCCACCCCGTCCCCCTTTTTCTATCATTTAATGCCATTATGTCAAGCCCTATTTTCCCCGGTTAAGAGAAGGCGATTAAATTTATCAATTTGTCACGTAATAAATAGGTAAAAATAACACTTTTTTCTAGCTTTATGACGTCATTCCTTTAACCATCTCATTTAATCACTTCTTATTTTAAATTATTTAAATATCGTCTACATTATTTTCATACGTTTTATCACTGAACTTAGATATTACGTAAATAATTTTTTTAATATTTGTCTTAAATAATATTATGTACATGTGATAATTTTAAATTTAATCGTCGATTATTTTTTGTTGCAATGAAAATTTTATCACCGGTATTAACAACAAATTCTGTCTACCTCCAGGGTGCAGTGGAAATGATAGTTTCATTCCTTTACTTCGATTAATTACTGCGGCAAAAAAAAAAGAAATAAAAATTGGGAAGAACTTAGCGATAATTTCGAAGTAGCTAAGAAAACTTATCTTTCTAAAGGAATTCAATGTGACAAATTATTGAGCATGTACCAGATAATTCTCAGCCGAAAAACAAATCATAGTTTTACCTGCCTCATAGGGTACTGTACAATTCTGGAAAATTAAAAATTTTACCGATCCCGTGATATGATGGGCTACATGCTAGTTATTTATAAATATATTTACTGGCTTTTTATTTTAAATTCATATAATTGGATATAAAAAATAATGATATATATGTAATTATTATCTATGTAATATTATATATATGCCAAATAAAATATTAGGTATGTAATAGTCCTTGATGTTCTAACATTTGCTAATCCCTGGTTTAAACTACATATTCTAAAGTTTTGTAGACTGACAAAGACTGTTACTAGGTAAACATTTACTTATTCAAATTACGTTGCTTTTTCAAAATGTTTTATTTCTAATAGTAAATTTAGAATATTCATTAAAAATAAAATAAAAATAAAAAATTGTCTACGCACCTGCCCGGCTTCTGGTTTAATTGTAAGGGGTTGGGAGACTGTCATACTGTGAGGTAGAAAAAAAATGAAATTTTTTTATTATTTAAGAAAAAACAAATAAATCTCATAAACAATTAAATCTCATATAAATATATCTAGGCTTTAATTTTTACAAATAAAGAAACATTCGAAACTGATTAAAAATAAAATAAAAATGTCGTATTTTTTTAGTATTCATTGTACAGTTCGAGTTTAGCATGATAAATTCTTTAAAGTGATAAGGTATTTGCTACAATAATTACTGACAGCTTTATATTATCATTTGACATGATAATATTTTATTTTTAACTCTTATTTATTTTATTTAAATGGATAACATTCATTTTGAAAAAGCAACGAAATTTGCGAATAAATGGTCTTTGTTTTTTAAATGATTTTATATAAGACTCAACGCTTCACACCCAGCCCTTCATATGAGTAATTCAATTTCGATAAAAAATTATAGCTATACCGCAAGAGATAAGTGTGTACGAGAAGGTAAAATCTTTGTGATGGAATATTGTTTTATTTACGTTGGTTTTGCATTTTATGCTAGATAAACGTAGTAATAACAATTATAAAAAACCCTCGCAAGGCTATTAACCCTTTGAAGGACACTAATATAAACTTTTTAGGATTTAATAAAATTAGTTTATAAATGTTACCTATGAACCTTATAAATGTAAAATATACGAAAAAATGTGCATTCATTGGGAGGAAGAAATGTTAGAGGCCTGATTTAAATGCAAAACTATCCCTTTGTACTGTGTGAAGATAACACCTTTTATTAAATTTTTATTAACGTGGGAGTGCAATGAATAATTATAATTAAAAGTGTGGAATTTAAAAATAGCTAAACAGTTTTTAAGTATTATTTAAATAATATAGGTATTTGGGGTCACAAGGAAGATAAATCGAATTTCTGAATTTTCTGGGTAAAGCAAGTTTAAAATTGCATATTCAAATTTAAAAATGAATTAAGTGTAATGTTTTTATCTGCTGTAAGTTTGAAATGTCATAAACATAGAAAATTAAAAAAAATTGTTTCATATGTCTTTAAAAAGTAGAAAAAAGAAATTTTTAACATGTGGATTCGCTTCAAAACCACCGTTTGTTAAAGGGTTAAAGAATATGATAGTTATATACCAATAAATAATCCCAGTAATAAGTATACACATATGCAATGTATATAAATACCAGGGTTTCGAACCGAAACTGAACCGAAAACCGAAAACCGGAAAAAACCGTTATTTTGGTCAGAACGAAAACCGGAACTGAACCGAAAAAAATATCGGTTTATTTCGGTTCGATATATCTTTCAGTCATTTTGTTACTGTTACCAACTTATCAATATTTTCTAATTTAACGTCAACTTTATAATTACATATCCGCACTTGTATAAGATTGCAATGGTGGTTTTGGCAGCTCCAGCTACACAAGTTAGTGTTGAAATTTATTCTCCGAGACAACAGAAGTAATCTCAGTGAAACCACGTTAGAAGATACATTAATAATTAGAGGCAATTTTCATATGTTAAATAAATAATATATTTTTTACATAATTATTGCAAGGCCAAGTGCACGATGTGAGAGTCAAACGACGAATGTGGGTAATCATGAACCTAGTTGTCAAATGCGATTTTGATAATGGATAACAATGCCAATGCTCGCCGCTCTTATCGTACCTGCTGTTTGTATCAATTCACATAGTGTACCAATTAAAAAAAGAATAAAATCTTCTAAATTTTGATAGAATTACATTTTTTGTTTATGATAGAATTATATTTTTAGTACAAATAAGAATATACATAAAATGAAATTATATTTTTAGTACATATTCATTTGGAACTGAAACGAAAACATTTATTTTTGGCGGAGCAAAAACCGGAACTGAACCGAAAACCATTATTTTTGGCGGAGCGAAAACCGGAACTGAACCGATATTAATTTTTTAGTTGAACCGGAACGAAAACCGGAACAAAAAAAATTACGGTTCGAAGCCCTGATAAATACCCAGAAGCTTGTTCCTGAATGTTTGAGACCTGCTTGAATAGGCTGAGACCTGCTCTTTGGTACCAGTATTCATAGGTTCAAAATCACAGCTAGCATGGATGTACGAAGCCGTTCAGAATCGGCTCTCAGCAGTAGGTCCCGGTCTTATTAGTCTTCGTTTATCAAAACAGTAGACCATAGCGTTCCGAACCAAACCAACCCAGAAGTTTATGTATTCCTGTTACTTTTATATAATATAGTTAAATGCTGTGTACAGTGCATTCAAAATGTAGGAATGGCCAAAAGCTTGTTCTATTTGAATTTAATATTAACTTATTTTCTGGATTGTAGCAATTGAAATATATTTTTTGTGTTATGTTTATTAAATACATTGTGTGCAGGTACATTTCGCAGTGGAATTGTACCAAGAGCGGGCTTTTGCGCTTAAATTTAGTTATTCAGGTAAATCTCAATAGATCGAAAATTATTTAATTTTTTAACCAACTTTTCGTATTTTATATTGAAATATATAAACAAATATATAAATAGACAAATAAACAAATATATATATATATATATATATATATATATATATATATACATATACATATATACATATATAAATATATACATATACATATATACATATATAATATAAATATACATATATATAATATTTTCGCAAGGATAAATAAAAAGTAATTTTAAATCTAAATTGATTTTTTTAATGTACCTTCCCTTTTTGGGGTTCCGCATCGACTGATGTAAAAACTAGTTTTTATTTGTCTAAATTTTTCCAGAATCTAAGTAGTAGACAAGAACATTCGGCTTCCTTTTCCTGTATATACCGTTATTTTTGTACTTACAAACAAACCATGTTGTTACACTAAACCGTACTAGCACGTGATCCTCGCTTAAGTATCAGTCGGAACAAAACGTACTAGTACTTGCCCCGCATACAATGTGTTAATTTTTCTTCTTCAGTTTAGGTGGTTTTACCACTCTTAGATTTTGCCGCAGTAGGTAGTCAACTTTCTTACATCACGTCTAGAATTGGCCCTGCTACACCCCACCATGTCATCAGTGGAATAAGAATTCTAGGACATCGGTGCCGAAAAACAGAGCCCTACGTTATCAGTCGTTGTCTGGTCAGTGTGACTGAACAGTGAAAATTTTGAAATATTTACAATAGTTTATAAAACACGAAGGAACTCTAAAGAAAGTGGAAAAGATTAACATGACACTTATTTCCGATTAGCTTTATAATTTGACGAGAAAATCTATTAAGTCTATATAGGGGTAATGAGTAGAAATAAACGCATTTCACTTCAGCTTAAGCCATAACGGAAGAGCGGAAGCAAAGGTTTGGTTTGGTTTGGTTTGGAGCGCTACGGTCTACTGTTTTGCACACGAGGGCTAATGAGACCGGGACCTACTACTTAAAGCCGATTCCGAACGGCTACGAACATCCATGCCATAGTGGGATTTGAACCCACGAACTCTGGTACCGAAGGCCAGCACCCTAACCAATCGGCCATCGTTCGGCGCGGAAGCAAAGGGCTCCTTTCTTTTGTAATATGTGCAGCATAAATTAACAAGTTAGACTTGTTCGTACTAAAGCAAAAGAGTACTAATTAATTATGAGTATATTTTCTCAAATGCTGTGTATTGAATTTATTTAAACATTTATAAAAGCCATAAACTACAAAACCGTTCAAAATTATTGAGCGCATTTCATGTTTGAAAAAGAAAAGAATAAAATGAGTTGCCTACATCTAATACATTTTTAAATATTTCCACATGAACACTCCCTGAGTCATGCAGATATTCAATTTCAAACGTTTTGAAGCATTTCAGCAAGTATTCCTACAATGACTTTAGTGATTGGGCTTTTTAGGTCATTTATATCCAGATATAGAGTTGCGCACACACTGTTCTTAATATAACCCAAAAAGAAAAATCAAGAGGTGTATTGAAGAATGGGCCTTTTCTATCTTATACGTTTTCTTTGTCTGCAAATTGTTAGTACCAGGGTTGGAAAAAAATCATGATTAAAAAAAATCAGATTTATTTGATTTAAATAAGATTTTTTGATTTAAATCAGATTTCTTTAATTTTTTTCTGAATACTAATTTTAATTGTTGTTTTTATGTTTTTTGCAATATACATAGAATAGTTTGTTATAAGTAACATCTTATCTATCTAGTATATTCTACACACTGATTACCTAAAATTAAATGCATAAATTTTAATCTAAATACATTTCATTATTTTGTCATTGGATTGTGCAAATTAAATAAGATGTAAATTTAAAGAACAAATTAAACATTCCTTTAATGCAAACTATTTATTTAAAAAAAACAAATCATTATTATTTCAATATTTTTTAAGCACCGAATTATGGATTTAATTGTTTCAATAAAAACACTAGCTTGGATGCTTTTTCCACTCCTAATCGGTTATGAAGGCTAGAATGAACAATACCAAAAGAAGAAAACTGTCTTTCCATTCCAGCAGATGAAGCCACGGCTGTTGTTATTGGGTAGACAAACTGGATTTCAAGTTCTGTAATACTCTCTTTACCTCTCATTGCATAAAATGAATTCCTCCAGTCATAATCAATCGTTGTACTACCCCTACTACATACTTTCTGATAACAACCCCTAAATTCTTGGAAAGCACATGCTATCTATTTACACTTATTTACTTATTGGTATTACTGTGCTGACTGATTCCCTGTTATCCTTTCTTTGGAATATAGGTTTTAAAAGAAGGGAAAAAAATGATTTAAATAAATGATTAAAAAAAATCAACTGATTTAATCATGCCAATCCTGGTCAGTACCAACGTTTAATAGAGTTCTTACTTGGAGGATAACTGTTTGAGAACACTATACGAACGTCTTTGAACAGTTACAATAGATTTACTTTCATGAAGCAACAAAATGCAAATTTCTTTTCCCTGTATGCTAGCTATTTGCAGACTGATGGAATTAATAAATTTTACTCGCGAAATGCTGTCGAACTACCTACTGATTTAAGTTATTCTATGTTTAAAGTTTTCTACTGCAAAACTGTCTTACATTTTCTTTTCAAGAAAATAATTAACATACACATACATCATTTTGCTTTCTTCTTACGACACGAAATGCTTTCAATTTTGTATAACCCTGTTTATCTCTTGTAAATTTTTACTAGACTTTATTAAAGGCTGATATAATATTTTATTAAGAAGGAATATCCAGCAAGTCATCGTATTTCCAAAGTACTTTTGAAGAATATCGTGTTACTTACAGAAGAAAATAAATCATTCTTATATCGAATCCATAGAAAGTGATCAGAAGCAAAATTCGAGGTACAAGACACTGACTAAATGATAACTCTTAAAAATTATTTTTGATATCGTATTTTATAATAAGCAATTATTCATTGATGTGGAAGGGGATATTGGGGGTTGCAAAGTTTTTATGTACATTATTAGTTTAAAGTTATAAAACTTGTTATACGTACACATTAGAGATTAACTAAATGAGCCGTGCTGAAAATTCTATAAAAATTAAATAATTATCTTTGGAAATTTGAATTTTGGAAATTTTTGTTAGCTTCTGAAATGTTCTCAATGCTTTGATTGTCATTTTCTTCTTTTGATTTATTATAACATAAAAATATAATTTTTGTGTTTATTTATTTCAATGAACATTACAGTTATAATTTTTTTTATATCTGAGCGTTATCTTTTCATTAAAATTTAGATTTTTCTAAATAGGAATTTAGTTTAAATTTAAATGAAGTTGAGCCCTAGAACACAAATTTGTTTTAATTTATATTAGAAGTATTAGGTAAAATATTTTGGACAATATGAAAAATTACGTCGCTAGAAGCATTTAAAAATATCAAAACATTTCTACAAATTGAATTATAAAATACTTTATTTTAGCGTTATTAAATTAGTTATCCATTAAGCTTATGTGTAAAATATTTTAAGAATTCAAATTAATAATTTGCAAAGCGTTTGTTTAAATTATTCACTTACATCTACGAAACTTAACGCACATCCCCTATATAATAATACCCTAAATTGTCTGTCCATCTGTCCGTCTGTTTGCGAACTTATGAAGTGTTTGTACTTGGATAGAGGCATCCATATTGTATTTTTGATGAGTTAATGTTAGCAAAATTCAAACCGAGTTTGAAAACGTTTGAAATCCACCCCTTTCCCCGTTTTCGAGTGTTTAATGCCATTATTTCAAGCTTTGTTGTACCCAGTTAAGAGCAGAACATTAAATTTATCAATTATTTACACAATAAATAGGTAAAAATGACATTTTTTTCTAGCATTATAACGTCATTCCTTTAACCATCTCCTTTAATCATTTCTTAATTTAAATTATTTAAATATCGTCGGCATTATTTTCATACTTTTTATCACTGAACTTAGATATTACATAAATAATTTTCTTTTATATTTGTATTAAATAATAGATTACGTACACAAGTGATAATTTTAAATATAATCATCGATTAATTTTTGTTGCAATGAAAATTTTATCACCGGTATTAACAACAAATTCTTTTCATAAAAGTCTAGGAATCTATTTAACGTACTAATAAATATCTAGCGTTTAAGTTATATATTTTTGAACATTAAGAAGTTTGTTCGTTTGTGTGTTTGTTTTTCATACATAACCACACAATTTGCAATCGATTCGCTCAATTTTGGACATCATTCATATATATCGCCAAATAATCACTGTCAATATTAAAACCTCTGCTCTCCATCCTGTCACTTAATATGACAAGATAAATTAAAGTTGGCAACTAACATGCGGTCAGTAAAGATAAACAAATTATTGAGCGTGTACCAGATAATTATCAGCCAAAAAAACAAACCATTTTTTAACTGCCCTATAGGGTACTTTACAATCCTACAAAATTAAAAATTTTAACGATCTCGTCATATGACGGACTATATGCTAGTGTACAGTAATAATTAACATGTTCACCAAACACTTTTGATATGCATTAAAATAAATCTTGGTATATATTTTAAAAGGTGACTAACGATGTTTTAGATTATTGGAAGGTCCAACCGCTTCATAAATTCGAGGACAGATAACTTAAGCTATTATTATATAGGGGATTAAATAATAGATTATGTACACATGTGCTAATTTTAAATTGAGCTGATTATTTTTTGTTGAATGAGAATTTTATCACCGGTATTAACAACAAAGTTTAGGAGTCTATTTCACGGACTAATAAATATCTAGCGTTTAAGTTATATATCTTTGAAAATTAAGAAGTTTGTTCATTTGTATGTTTGTTTTTTATACATAACCACATGGTTTGCAATCGATTCGCTCAATTTTGGACATCATATATACCGACAAATAATCACTGCCAATAATAAAAACTTTGCTTTCCATCCTGTCACGTAATATGACAAGATAAATTAAAGTTGGCAACTAACTTATGGTCAGTAAAGATAAACAATTTATCGATCATGTGCCAGATAATTCTCGTCCAAAAAACAAACCATTTTTTTACCTGCCTTATAGAGTACTTTACAATTCTACAAAATTAAAAATTTTACCTATCCTGTCATATGACGTGTTATATGTTAGTGTACAGTAATAACTAACCACTTTGAAAGGCTTCTTAAAACCCGTTATTACATTTTAAAAAGTTTATTCGTAATAAAATTCTTGGTGAATTTTAAAATGCTCCTAGCTACTTAAATTTTCAGATTCTTACAAAATGTTCACCAAACACTTTTGATATGCATTAAAATAAATCTTGGTATATATTTTAAAAGGTGACTAACGATGTTTTAGATTATTGGAATTATAAGTTTGAATTATTCCCGGAAGTTTAACCTACAAATAAAAAAATACATCGCTTGAATAAGCTGTTGATTACCATTATTCTTTTAGCTGGCATGTATTAGAATTTTTTTGCTGAAAGTAAAATGAACATTTTACAGGATTTAGTTGAAAATATGACGAACAAGAGCGTATTATGTGTGATGAGGCGATTTAGATCAGTAATATAATTGATTAATTAATACAAGAAGTAAAATGTTTGGGATCTAAATCTGACCTCATCACATCTTTTGTAAAGAGGAGAGGATCCTAAAATATATTCAACGTATTTTTTCATAATGTGCAGGATCCTCGTGCGGGGTTCTGATCCCAGTCCCAGTTTAGAATCATGTCTCCGTACATGACACTAAATAAGAATGTTCCTTTGTGGAGTTATTTATGAGTCCGTAAGGGACAGTGCCCAATTTGAAGGAATAAGGTTTTTAAGGTTTTTAATTAGATTTATACAACTCTCCCGATTGGACGAAAAGAAGTAAGAGGAGACAAAGATGAAAATAATATAAAATAAGAAAAAGTCTAGAAAGAGGAGGTGTTGTTCGGCAGTCGAGTCGAGGAGACAAGTCCGACTGTCAGTGTTCGAGAAGTCGAGAAGTTCGACTGTCAGAGTTCGAAGGTCGAGAGTTCGACGGCAAGTGTTCAGGACTCGAGGACAGAGTACGGGGATCAAAGGAGTAGAGTCCAAGAAAGACCTCGACATCTCGCAACGACCAGAAGTTTCCAGCTCATCCGCTTTTCAGTAACACCCCAAGTTATTTAGAAGGCCCCAGACCAGAAGTGAATTTGGAGTCAACTTTGTCGTCTCATCAATTGAGATAACACGCAAAGTATCTACGTCATTTCACAAGAGCGTCCGACCAGAGTACCGCCTTGGCACACCATATAGACCCACAAAGGTACTTATTTTAAGTATTTGAAATTGAGATTAGGTCCTCTCTCTTATATATATAGTTAGCTAAGTGATTGAAAATTATTATTGTCAAATCTAAATTAGTGTGGTACCTAATTGATCATGTTGAAAAGTAGATCTTATGAAACGTAATCAAAATCTTGTATATTAGTAATGTATATATAGTTGTAATAAATTGACTTATTTTTTATTCTAAAGCTGATTTCAGTCACTGTTAATTTAGCGTATTAGTTTATTTTTTCTTTTAAGTCTATAGTCTTAGAACCCGTGGTTGAATTTAAACTTAAAATAGCGACACAACGCAACCCAAATAATATTTAGTCTTTCTGACTAAAAGAAATAAATAAGCACTTTAAATTTGATCATAGGTGAATACCTAAGTTTAAACAAGAGATACACGACATTATGTATTTGTAGAACTTACCTGAAAGCCATTTTGATCCTTGTTCCTGATAGGGAAGTTGGATTCCGAATCTTCATCCGACAAATCCGGCGAAGGAGGCCGACGGCGAGGATTTTGCTGTGCCTTTTCCCATTCCTCCAGAGAGGCTTGCGAGTCTGAGTCTCCGTCGACGCTAGCACCGCAGCCCATCGACGAAGGGAAACCAAGACTTTGCTCTGAAGATGAAAAATATAGTTAGGACTCTGATCCAGGGGCGTACGCAAGGGGTTTAGGGGTTTAAACACCCCCCTTGAGCTCAGACAAAATGGCAAAAATAAAAATTTTAGTAGAAATTATGCGGGCTATTAATTTTTTGAATTATGAACTCTCCCTTCAAAAAATTCTGCTCAAGCCACTGCTCTGATCTACCACTATTCCTGAGTGCATAACAAAGGAGAATAAACCAGAGATTCGTGCTGCAATCCTTCCATACATTATATTTGTTTTATTCCACATTTTTAATCCTAATTTTTCCTAACGATCGCGCTATGTAAGTGGAATGTTTTAATGCAACAATGGATAAAAGCCTCTTTACTAAAAAAGTTTTTTGCTGTGTTTATGAAGTAAATTATTTCATTGTAAGCTATAACACTTACTTATTCAAGTATAAAACATGTATATTGTTCCTAAATTCAATGTTTTAAATTGTGTTTTTTACATTAAAAAATTGATTTTTTATGGCCTTATAAAAAAAAACTGTGCATTAAGGGGTTAAAGAGGATTGTATAGGGAAATTTGAGTAGAAAGAATAAAAAAATACTTTTAAACATTTTTCAGCCTAAAGCATGGGTGAGTACATTTGAGGACAATAAGAGCTGTAATTTAAGGTTACATAAAGAGCCACACTATAATTATATGATATTAAATGCATAAAATTAAATTAAATTAATATTGTTATATATATTTAACACCAGTGATTTCCAAAATATACATATACACATACATATGCTCCCCCCCATATATATATATATATATATATATATATATATATATATATATATATATATATATATATATGTATATATATATATATATATGTATATATATATATATATATATATATATATATATATATATATATATATATATATATATGTATATATATGTATATAAGAACGTGTGAAATATTTATTTTCAAATTTTAATAATTAATATAAAATATAATAACTGCTCACTATTAAAAAGGCTAAGATTTAACGAAGGGTTCTGAAGAAATCTTTGAAATTTGGTATACAGTTTTAAAAAATTGTTCTCAGCCAATCTCTGACATTACATATAATAGAAATTTTTTTAAAATTAAATATCTTTAAGTATTAAAATATTCTTGAGAATCAGGATGTATATTTATTATTCACTGTTACAAAGGAAAAAGGAATTATCATTACATAGAAAAAATATTTTTCGCATATATAAATTTCAGAATGTGTGTGTTAAGTATTTGAATGTTTATAGATTCAATTTGAATGTTTGTAGATGTACACATACGGGCATACATATATAAATAAATTTAAGAATAAAAGTTGTTTTCTAATATATAAAAGCATTTAGAATGTCTATTATTACTTCAATATTTGTATATTGTATTCTAATCTTGCATGCACACATATGTATACATACATACAAATACATATGGTTTGGTTTGGAGCGCTACGGTCTGCTGTTTTGAAACACGAGGACTAATGAGACCGGGACCTACTGCTTAAAGCTGATTCCAAACGGCTATGAACATCCATGCCACAATGGCATTCAAAGCCACAAAACTCTGGTTCCAAAGATCAGAGAGATATATTAGTAAAGTATATTTATTATTTATTGTTAGAAACAAAAAGGAAATCATCATTAAAAAAATTTGTTAGTATGTAAAAAATTTCGGTATATTTATTTAGCATCTTATTTTGCGTAAAAAACAAATCATTCACATTAAGTGGATTTTAATTTTCTTTTCTTTTTTCAAACATTAAGACCTTTTAAAAGTAAGTATGTCCTAATGACATTTTAGCGCTTAAACAGCCCATCTTAAAAAAAAAAATATTTAAAGTGGGGATTAAGTTAAATTTTGATTAAAAACATTTCCATAAATGTTATAAGTTTGTTTTTTAATTGTTTATCGCTTTAAAATCCCGAGTTCAAATTATAAAATAAAAATGACTTTTTTTTTATTTACACTGTTTACATAAAAGTGTTATTTCTAAAGGACATAAAATAGTAAAATGTCGTTAACTCGTCTTTAGAATTTAAGAATAACTCAATTTTAGAATAACTCAAAGAAACTTTAAAAAATTAGATATTAAAAAAATACTTTTGATGTAAATTCGTATAAAAATATTAAAAAATTTCCATAGTTGTTATTAAATTTTTAAAGCTTAAGTCATAAAACCTATTTTACTTTTCATAGGATTCCAGAATCACACGATATACTCAGAGTAAAAATTAAGTAAAGTTATGAGCAAAAACGTTTACATAAAGCTATAAATTGGTTTTTCATTGCTTATTACCATAAAATCACAAATGTAAATTCTAAAATAAAAAACATTTTTTATTTATATTATTTATGTAAATGGGTTACTTATAAGAAATATAAAAAAAAGTAAAATTACAATCACTTGCCGCTAGATTTTTAGAGTAACTCAAAGTGGCTTACAAAATAACATATATTTATTTAAATAATTGGTATGTGAAGTTGCCATACATTTTTCATTGGTTATTAATGGACCTTTAGAAATAAAATCATAAAATCCCTTTACCTTTTATAGGATTTCAGAACCACACAATATACTCAAAGTCAAGATTAAGTAAAATTATGACAAAAAACGTTTACATAAAGCTATAAGTTTGTTTTGT
>CM063510.1:16074795-16082295 GCA_032207245.1 Pardosa pseudoannulata
TCTGAAAGATTACGCCTGTCTTATTAAAACCTTATACACGATACGAAGAAACTGACAAGCGTGTCACGTGATTGTTTCGTACTGTAGACAAATAAAAATTTTCGGCTGGTTTCATAATTTCAAAATATTCTATGCACATTTTTCATTGCAATGTCTACAAAATCTTAGTTGATATTCAAATGTTTTGTTCGTTCTGAATATTTTTAAAAATTATTTAACCTATAATGTGCATTTCGATTGTTGTGGTGTAGTACATTGCTGTTGTTACTTCAAATCCATTAATAACCCAGGTTTGCTTTATATAGTCTTTAATATTAATTATAGTAAAATGCCACTGATCTGTATTACAAAATTCAAATATAGAGCAAAAGATAAGGAAATATATATAACAAAATAAAAAGTAAAAGAAGCATTCCACGTGCTACACCTGAAAAAAATTGCCAAAGTCCAAGAGCACGCTGCATTCTTTTTCTTCTTTCTGAACTACTCCAGCAACCCTATACTTTATCCATTATCCTGTGCTGATGCGTACGTTGCTCCATTGTCCTGTGCACAATGCGTCCTTTCTCGGCTCTGTCCAGATTGACCGGAACTCCAGGCATGGTCCTGAATCGTCTCCTGACGACCAATCACAATTCTCGAAACTTGGTGAAGTTAAAGTGCAATCTTTTCCACAGACCACACCACATGCCTCCTGGAGTCGCGAAAAAATACCTGGGTATGCAACCCACAACGTGTGAGTGCGGCGAGCAAATCAGTTTCTCAAACCTTATGTAAAACACAGCTACACTCTCACATCGATAATATTCCTTATTACACGACAACTTGAAAAGGCACAGCCAAGTACTTCTAGCTGCAACTTCAACCAGTTTTGCAGGGAATAGGTTTGCTATTATGTCAAAGTAGTCAATCCAAATCCGACTTTCCTCATTAGCGTTGAATACCATACTACCGTTGGTGGTTATACGAACACTACCTGAAAGGAAAGAAAAAGGAGGGAGGGGAACTGGCATTTGCGGTCCTCTTATATATGACATTCCATACTACGACCTCCCTGGCATTCCATATGTTATTTTTTCTCTACTTTTGGAATAAAAATTATCTCTTATCATTTCATCACCTCATCATACATGATATAGCGACCATCTTGAAATCTGTACTCATATGATACTCTCTCTGATTAGCTGATTTGGTTCGACTAATTTCGACTTTTCCTTACCGGATGAGAGGAGCTAAACTTGAAGACCAACCACCCTATTTAACATACACTTCACCCAACTTAGCCGAAGGGTGGCTGAATGGTTAGGACGCTGATCTTCAGTACCAGAGTTCGTGGGTGTGAGAGTGCAGCTATGTTTGACATAAGGTTTGCGAAACTGATTTGCTCGCCGCACTCACACGTTGTGGGTTGAATTCCCAAGTTTTTTTCGTGACTCCAGGAAGCGTGTGGTGTGGCCAGTGCAAATAATTGCACTTAAACTTCACCAAGTTTTGGAGAATTGGGATTGGTCTCCAGGAGGCGATTCAGGACCTTCCTTGGAGTCCCGGTCCTTCTGGGCAGAGCCGGGAAAGGACGCATTGTAAAATGGACAATGGAACAACGAACACATCAGCACAGGATAATGAAAAGTATAGGGTTGCCTGAGAGAAAGGAGGAAGGAAAAGAATGCAGCGTTCTCTTGGACATTGGAAATTTTTCTTTGAGGCGTAGCACGTGGAGTGCTTCTTTTACTTTTTATTTATATATATATTTTTTTGCATATTTTCTTGTCGTTTGTTCTAATTTTGAACATTGTAATATAGATCAGTGGTATTATACTATAATTAAAGGCAATATAAAGCAACTTTGGGTTATAAAGGACTTTGAAATAACAATGCAATGTACTACACCACAACAGTGAGTTCAAATCCTACTATAGCAGGGATATTCGAGTCAGCTTTAAGCATTATATCCCGGCTTCATTACCCCTCTTGTTGCAGAAAAGTAGACAGTATCACTCCAAACCAAACCACCCAACTGTATATCAAAAGTTTCTCTTGAAATGGCTGCCAGTGCGTACACGGTAGTGTGCTACAGTTCTAATATGAGACAAAAATGCAAATTAAATTAGTAATTTATTTCTAAATTTCTTAAACTTCTAAAATTTTACGATTAGTTTATCTTGAAAAAAAATCTTAATTGGAAGAAGTATAATGTCATGAAATAAGCATGGAACAAACATGCACTCAAGAGCCAAAACATTATGACCACCCCTACATTTTGCAATGAACTAGTCTGGATGACGTGGAAGGCACGTGATCAGGAAGTGGTATTCAACTGCTGCTGGAGAGTCTGAAGAATCATTCTTTTACTTACTTCTGTGTGTCATGGGAAAGGCTGCGGATCTAAGTGATTTTGATAGAGGGCAGATTGTAATGGCTCGAAGGATCGGAACGAGTATTTTTAAAACTGCAGGACTCGTGGGTTGTTAGCGATCTACAGTTGTTAGTATTTATGCAAAGTGGATGAATGACGGCGAAACCAGCAGCAGACGGCATAGTGGTGGACGTCCACACGCTATCAAAGAAAAAGGTCATCGGAGACTGTCTGGAATGTTGAAGCAAAACCGGAGCCAGGCAGTGGCTCATCTGACAAACCAATACAATGCAGGCCAAGTAGAATAGTATCGGTGCACACTGTTCAGCGGACACTGTTGGATATGGGGCTACGCCGCAAACGTTCCACTCGTGTGCCTTTGCTGAGCAAGTGTCATAGTCAACTGCGCCTACTCAGGGCGCGAGAACATCGCGACTGGTCCATGGATCAGTGGGAGAGAGTTGCCTGGTCAGATGAATCACGGTTTGTCCTTCATCTTGCCGATGGCCGTGTCAGGATACTCCGTCTTCCAGGCGAACAGTTGCTCTCTCAATGTACAGTAGGTCAGACACAGGCCTGTGGTGGCGGTTTTATGCTTTGAGGGAATTCTTTTGGGCATCTCTGGGACCCGTGGTTGTGGTAGAGCAGACCATAAATGCTACAGGGTGTCAGAACATTATTGCGGACCAGTTACACCCTTACATGGCTTTGGTTTTCCAGCGGGAAATGGAATGTTCCAACATGGCAACTTCCCGTGTCACAAGGCTAAAATTGTGTTGGAGTGGTTTCAGGAACATGATGCTAACATCCAGTTAATGTCCTGGCAACCTAACTCACCGGATCTCAATCCGATAGAACACATTTGGATGTCATGGGACGGCAGCTCAGAGTTCAAAGACCACCAAATAGCAATATCTCGGATTGGCGTAACCGTTGCTTAAACATCTAGTACAATCTGTCTCCGGCCATCTACCAAGGACTTGTGGCATCCATGCCAAGGCTGGTTGAAGCTGCGTTGCGCCAACTCGTTATTGACAGGTGGTCATAATGTTTTTTCTCTTGAGTGTATGTACCAAATCTGTACCCATGTCTGTTTTCTGATTGAAAGGGCTACAATCTACTAATTTGCTACAGAAGAGCTGATTAGACTGATATACTGAACGCCAGAACTCTGTCCCCGAAAAGTAATACCTTAACCATCGGGACATAGATCGGCGTACCTACGTTGTATCAAGCTACATGTCACTTCTGGCATGAGTTGACGTAGACGTTTTTATCATTCATTCTTGATCTAAATAGCTTCAAAAAATTACTAAAGCGCTTCAATTCAGTTCAAATCTTTTAATATTTATCTTTCTATATGATGTTGGTTGTTTGGTTAGAGGTATCTACTGATTCAGTAGATACAGTAGATAATCAATAATTCTGCATCATTTAATCAGTAGGTACTACACTGTCTACCAATAAGTATTTGGACAATTGTGATAGAAAAAAAAACTAACTTTATTCAAAATCAATAGTTGGTAGAGCCTCTAAGAGAAGCAATTAGAGCGTGAACCCTCCGGGGCATACTCTCCACAAGTCTTTGTATTATAGCTAGTGGTATTGTCTTCCACTCGGCTTGGAGTATACCTACAAGTTCCTTCACCGATTTTGAACGGGTGGTCACCCCTTAATTCGGAGATACAACTCGTCCCAGAGGTTCTCGATAGGGTTGAGGTCTGGGGTCTGGTCAGGCCAGTCTATTCGATAAACTCC
This sequence comes from Pardosa pseudoannulata, assembly GCA_032207245.1. Taxonomy (NCBI): domain Eukaryota; kingdom Metazoa; phylum Arthropoda; class Arachnida; order Araneae; family Lycosidae; genus Pardosa; species Pardosa pseudoannulata. Next base: position 16,078,910 of record CM063510.1, read on the forward strand.
ATTGGCACCATACCTAGCCATGGTTAACCTCGAAACATGGCAACTGGCATTGTAGTCCTGAAAGTAACAGGGGTCCAATCCGTAAAACTGCTACAACGTAGGAAGTACATTGTCATTCAAAATAGTGCAGTAGGCATCGGCGTTGAGCTTACCATGAATGGGGACGAAAGGTCCCAGTCCATACCAGGAGAAACACCCCTAGACCATAATTCAACCTTGTTTTATAAATAACTGAAGATGATTTGCAGTTTTAGAATGACAATTATTTGACTATTGCCAATAATTGTGTGATTTAAAAAATATTCCTATATTAAAATATATATAAAAAGGCTTTTTAAAGATTTTTAAACTTTATATAAAAATTCGTTCGTTTGGTGGGATTTGAACCACTTCTTTCACTCCTCAGTGCTAGGAACTTTATCAACGAGCCAAACACACAGTAGCCAATCAAATTGCTGGGAGACACGCACACACAGATTTTAAAATTTATATAAACGGTGTTGATAAAAACATACCCGGACTGTAGTACAATGTTATGCCAAAATTTCAAGCCAATATTTTCAGACATTTTGGGTAACGGTAAAACATTTACATTTTTATTTATTAGATTTATTCCCAATGTAACAATATTATGATTTTTCATTCTTATTCTATGTTCTGCTAAATTTCTTGTATTTAATTAAGTTACAGTGTGACAATACTGTTAGTGATAAAACTGTAAGATCCGAACGATGGCCGATGGGTTAGAGTGCTGGCTTTCGGTACCGGAGTTCGTGGGTTCGAATCCCACTGTGGCATGGATGTTCGTAGCCGTTTGGAATCGGCTTTAAGCTGTAGTTCCCGGTCTTATTAACGCTAATGTTGCAAAAAAGTAGCACTCCCAACTAAACTTAAGATCAAATAAAGCTCCAAAACCTTCATAAGAATAAGCTGTTAATGTCAGACAAGTTTTAAAACATTTTTTACATAGTCCTGAGTTACCAATCAATAAAACGATGCGTCATAAGAAAATATATTCTTAACATGCCATCTCCAGTTTTTTTAAATTTGCAAACACTTTCCTCTGAATAAATCGGCTTTTGCTATAAGTCGAATGTTAGGATTAAATCGATTCAACATTCAGTGACGTACTCTAGATGTCTCTTTCAATTCTTTTGATGCTTCACGGAAATTAGATTTCCCTGAAAACATCTTCGCTTCAACACAGATCTGTTATTAAATTTAATATCAGTTTCTTTATATTTCTAGCCCATAAAACATGTATACCGTAAGCCTTTGTTTGTCCGACAAAAAACTGCCTTTAGTTTCTAAAATAAAAGCACGAGGGAAAAACCAAGAACATTTCTCTTTATGACTTCGCGTGGGGTATAATGGTGTTTTTTCTTATAGCTACTGTTCTTATTTACTTTCTTTTACTTTTCTCGCATTATATAGCAGCCTAACTTTTAAAGGACGATCAATAGATTACATCATCGTGCATTACCCTACATATAGTACAAACATAAAGATGTCTTGGTTCCGGGTAACTGAAACTGGTAAGTATGATCAATATACCCCATCATCATGTCTTATTCCGAATATAGAAAAAATATTCCAAGAAACTGAGACTATTGACTTCAAATTACTTAACAGAATTCGGAATAGTTTGGAGTAATTATAAAACTCATTATAAGCAAGAAAATTGTAAGAATGATGCATTTAGGACTCTTAAAATATCTTGTTTGGGTTATTTTGATTTGATTGCACTTTGCACTCTATAAAACGAAAATAATGCGGTATAATATAATAAACATACAATGAAGTTCTGCCGAACGATGGCCGATTGGTCAGGGTGCTGGTCTGCGGTACCGGAGTTCGTGGGTTCGAATTCCTCTGTGGCGTGGATGTTTGTAGGAGTTCTGAATCGGCTTTTAGCTGTAGGTCCCGGTCTCATTAACCCTATTGTTGCAAAGAAGTAGACCGAAGCACTCCGCACCAAACCAAACCAAGAAAGTCATGTGGTCTCCATATCAGATTTTGTAAAAATAATTCTGTAGAAACAAAAAATATAATAATTTTGTCTGCATATAATTATTTAGATTTTTTTTTAAATATTGACAGCAAGTATAGTAGTTCGTAATTTTAATTTATTAAACACTTTATACAAGCACTGTAACTTTTAAGAAATTATATTCAGCCATTTTTCGCATTCAGTCATCAAGCCATAATATCCTAGGTTTTATTAAACTTAGTTAAATTTAAGTCATTTTAAGAAATTTGTTTTGCAAATATTTCATAAAATTTTATATTGTAAATTGTAAGAATTATCCATTTAGGACTCTTACATCTTGTTTAGCTTATCCTGATTTGATCACACTTTGAACTTAATAAAACGAAAATAATGAGATATAATATAATAAACATACAAGGAAGTCGTGTGGTCTCAATATCAGATTTTAAAAAAATAATTCTGAAGAAACAAAAAATTTAATAATTTTTTCTGCATATAATTATTTAGATTTTTTTAAATATTGACAGAAAATATAGTAGTTCTTAATTTCAATTTCTTAAACAGTTTATACAAGCACTGTAACTTTCAAGAAATTATATTTAGCCATTTTTAGCATTCCTAGGTTTTATTAAACTTAGTTAAATTTAAGTCATTTTAAGAATTTTTTTTTGCAAATATTTCATAAAAATTTATATGCTTCACTTACTTTATTACCTATAAATATAGTTTGAACAATGAATTATGAGCAGAAAATAAGTGATGGTCTACAAAACATACAAAGATGCTTTTCGATAGATAAATTTAAATACATTACCCTACATATAGTGCAAATATAAAGATGTCTTGGTTCCGGGTAACTGAAACTAAGTATGATCAATATACCCTGTCATCATGTCTTATTCCGAATATAGAAAATATATTCCAAGAAATTGAGACTATTGACTTCAAATTACTTAATAGAATTCTTAATAGTTTCAGTAATTAAAAAAAAACACATTATAAGCAAGAAAATTATAATGTATTTAGGACTCTTATATCTTGCTTAGCTTATTCTGATTTGATTGCCCTTTGCACTCTATAAAACGAAAATAATGAGGTATATAATAAGCATACAAGAAAGTCATGCTGTCTCCATATCAGATTTAAAAAAAATAATTCTGAAGGAACAAAAAATTTAATAATTTTTTCTACATATAGTTGTTTAGATTTTCTTAAATAATAGTTCGTCATTTTAATTTCTTAAACACTTTATACAGGCACTGTAATTTTTATTAAATTATATTCAGCCATTTTTCGCATTCAGACATTAACTCATAAGATTCTAGTTTTTATTAAACTTAATTAAACCCTTATTGCACAGTTTTTTTAAAGGCAGGCCAAAAAATATCAATTTTTT
>CM063510.1:16087295-16092295 GCA_032207245.1 Pardosa pseudoannulata
ATCCGGTCCCTGTTTTAGGTGACACAATGAAAAATAAGGTGCTTCTGGACCAGTGGCGTGCGGTCCATATGTGCAGGGTGTGCACTGCACACCCTGGCAAAATTATGAGGGACAATACTTTTCTGTACTTATGTCTACCTATCTTTATATGGTATATAACAAATCTTATTTGTAATATATTCAAACATTATGTTGATTTGCTTGCTTGTATTCCAGTAGTGCGTGCGGTACTAGGTGCTGCAGCACATAGCGCGCAAACGAACATAGGAAGTTCTGATGTGCACGCACTGCTCATTAAATTGAAAATCACGCTTTATATGTATGGGCTACTGGAGAAGAACAGCATACTATGGCACTGAGGTAAGTGCAGCTATTTTTCCTGCACTTACCATTCAGAATCATCATAAGGTGCGGTTTATTAAGCGTTGTATTAGAGCGGGGACTTAGTGCTGAAGCGATTTTGGTTGATTAACTGGCCATACGATTTTGTAGATGGTTAATGTTTAAATTTATATATTGTAAGATTTTGTTTTCATGGAAATATAAAAGAAGTATTTCATCAATATAAAGGGAAATGTTTTAGTGTGGTAAATTAATTTCGGTGATGTATTCTATTTATTGAAATAATTAGTTGAAAAACAATGTTGTTTTGCTTTAAAGAAACGAATTTTAACAGAACAGTCCAAATTTTACCACTCATTGTGTCTTACAGACAGTATATAAGTTATATCTGTAACACCATATCCCTGGTTTTGTTTTTAAAAATTGTCAAGATGTTTTTCGCAGAATATATGATTTCCAAATGTTAAAAACAATTAATAAATATAATTTAATCCATTGACCGAACAAGAAACAGTTTGCTCTATTGTGCCAGCGTGCAGTGAAATCCTCTGCACGTGGAATAGACTTTCGGTTTGTCGGCACCAATGAGCATCCGGATGAGGCACCGCAGCGGCGGGCGCCATGTGGTGCTACGTTTGCTGAACATATAAGTTTTTCGTGGAAGCCCGAAGCGTTGCTTTTTCGACGCTGATATGACACCATACAACAAAAGACATGATTTTTGCTTCAGTGCTAGTAGAATTCTCATAAGTTTAGCTGTTTTTATAGTTATAACTTGACTACTCGTAGGTAAATATTTTATTTATTGTATTCTTTAAATTTATATTCATAATAAATAACCCGTTTCAGAATGGAGAACTCAGATGTCTCAATAATTAAGGATTTATTGGAAAAATCATGTTCTCTGCACACCCTGCATGAAAACCTACCGCACGCCACTGCTGTGGACTAATATATTTATTTACACCTCTGCTATATACATCATTTCATAAATATACAAAAAAATTTCCGATCACAGGTATGTGACTAGATACTCGTAGGCCTGAGTAGAGACGTGTAATATCTAAGATCAGACTCTGCCGAAATATTGATGATCCGACAGAAGAAACAATTTGGTAGTTCTCGCGAAAGTTCACTGAAGTAATGGTAGAATATCAAAGCACAGTTAGAATTCCGAAGGGAAATATGCAAGCAATCCTGAAGAGGATTATATTAAAAAAGAAAACCCAATGCACAGGGTATCGTTTCAATCTCAGCAAGAGATATGTCCCAAGACAGGATTTCGCTAAATAAAACTCTCCGATGGAGAGACTGGTCGAGGCGACCTCCGAGTTAGCCGATGTAGGCTACTCCTTAAAGAAAAGATCCCAAGGTGTGATTATAGAAAAAAAAACTCTCCGCTAGAGAGACTGGTCAAGGCGACCTCTGAATTAGCTGGTTGCTAGCTAACTAATTTCTTCTCTAAAAAACAAATCTTCTCACGTCTGTTTCTAGGGGAGGGGCCTCTAAGAGAGAGGTCTCAACCACAATTTCATTATTGATAATCTAGCGATGACATCACCTTCGAACAACAGGATTGGTCTGGGTTAAACAAACATCGGCCGCATACCCAGGGGTCCCTGGAATTCTTAACGGCTAGATCCAAGTCGCGGAAATCCTTTTGTATTTCGAATATCATATTTTTGGCTGTCAGTGAAGGTGCCGGGTTTCTGGTATATTGTTCCTCAACTATAGGGCACAACAGTGTAGACATCGTGGTGCCGGGGAACACAATCCCTTTGTATCCACACAAGCGAAGTCTACCTCTCAAATCAAAGTTCTTTGATGTCGACACACCGCTAATCCAGCAGTTACAGTATTCGTTAGAATAAAAAATTTAAGTTACAAGTCATCTTTTAAATATTGAAGACTTTAAGAATAATAAATGATATAAAAACCATTACCGAACAAAAAATTTTAAAGAGCAATAAAACTATTAGAAGTTTTTAAACATTTTAAATTTTATAAGATGATAAAGATATAGTTTAATAAATTTTTGTCTTACGTGTAATTCTTGTTATTGAGTGGTAGAACTTAAAATTCTATGTGACGTTGCGTGATTATATTTTTAAGAACAACAATATTTAACTTTAAATTAATTAAAAAAAATTTATAGTTTTTGAAAGCAAATTAGGATTTTTTTACCAGTATAAATTTAAAAAGGGGTAATGCTTTCTCATGAGGCTTTTTCTATACATTTTACTTCTAAATCACTAGTATTGCTTGTTTAAATAGATCTTTAAATTCTAACCGCTCAGAAATCTGAATTTTCAGGAAAATTCAAAGCACGGAAAAATATTTGTTATACATCAACTACTCATTCAGTCGACAAGATATTATTCTAAAATATTGGAACTATTTTTAATAGCAAAAATGCAAAGTTAAGTGTACCGAAGTACTTTCCCACTATAATCAGCACGTGCATACACAGCTGTGGAAGAAATTTCCAAGAAGAATGTAGGTGCAGCTGTTGAATTCGAATTTTAGTGTGGACCCCTGCGGAACAGTTATAGATCACGGAATGGTCCAAGTGTAACGGTCAAGTCCAGACAGGAATGTCGCCGTGAGATATGGGGGGCAGGGGTTATGCAATGTCAGCTTTTACAAAAGGGGCTATTTTAAAGAGTCCAACTCCACACCCGAAGGGGATGCAGATGTGGGGGATATTTCACCAACAAATGGTTGGGAGAGAGAAAAAAAGGGGAGTTGAACCGAGATGAAGAGGTAAAATAGAAAGTTGGGAAAGCAGTCGATGTCGTGATTCAAGAGTTGCTGGACATCGAAATCCCGTACACGCACCTACGTCCAGCCTGTTGACAGCCCCAGCCTGCTTCCCTGTAATTACTGGAGGTAAACTTAATAATATTCATAATTGTTACCTTGCGTCTCAGAATCTTTTGATTAAGGAATAACGTATATAAACAAAAAGAAAATTGTAATGAATTGCTGGACAGTGATGAATGTCGAGTAATGAATGTTATATATATTAATCCAGAAATAATATCTGTAAATAATTACCGTACATAATAAATGTTTTAGTTCAAATATAAGGTATTATATTTTTACTGTGTTTCCCCTTTGAGAACGAACACTAGTGTTTCTGTTAAGTACAATACAACATTAAGAATAAAAACGGATTACTAAATCACAAACAGCTTGTAAATGAGTAAAAGCTATATGATTTTTAAATATTTTTTTCCCAGTGATTTATATAATTATACGACAATTTATATGTGTACAAAGATTTATAAGTCTAAGAAAGCTATCTTCCTATTTGCTTTATAAACCAAATACCAAATAAATTTATAGTACCCAAATTCAATAAATTCTTTTATACGAAACTTGAAGCGATAAACAACTTTGAAGATAACATCAACAACATTGAAAACCTCAAATATAGCCTTTAAGCCAAAATAGTATAAGTGAGAGAAAGTAAAAATAGCTAATACTTTAAGTTATATAAAAAAGCTTAAGTTATTTTCTTTTTAATTTTTTAAAAGAAAAATACTTATTTAATATCTATGCTCGAATTTTTTACCACATTTTCTCGTGTATTGTATCACACCTTGATCATTTAGTGAGTTGCGTGACAGCAGATAATACGAAAACTTAAGCCATTTTATCATTTATGATCACCTTCTGTAAGAAAGTATCTTCAGTAAAAAATGATATATTTATTATTGATTCATTTACTCGGAGTATTCCTTCAAAATCATTATTCTGTCCTATACTAAGTCTTCAGTTCTAACGTAGCTGCCAACATTTGCTATCAGCTTCTTGAAAATTTCATTCAATCACAATTTAATATCATCATGATATTTCAGAAATCTACTTAGGAGTCAATGATAAGTGATTTAAGCAACACATCTTCCTCATTTCGTTTACACTTTATAGATTTTAAAAATTATTCACAGTTTATCGAACTCTAATATCACAAACTTTATATATTAGGTTAAAAAGAAAGTACAGTGGACTCAGCTTAATGTGATCAGTTTGGGACATTGTGATTTTGATAACAATAAACGATATGCATAATTAGATAAATTTTCCCCCCCTTTATTACGAACTAAATTATGAGCACAAAATATTTATGTACTGTATATTTTTTTTAAAACATAAGAATTGTATACATAATTTAAAAAGTTGACTGTCCATTGTTCACTGTCTACAATTTTTTCAAAAAAGCTCATTCATAAATTGTTCTTAATCATAATCAACCTGTCATAACAATTTAGAATTTCGATCTTTTCCTTTAATGTTAAATCATTTCGCTTTCTGGATTCCATATCGACAAGCTGCATGGAGGCGAGCAAAGAATAAAATGTGAATACACTCCTTCTCAGTTCCGATAAGAATATGTTGCCTTCTGCTTATCTGATAACCACTGGCCACCATCAGGGTGTGCATATTTCTCAAAAATTCCAGGGTCGGGTAATAAAACAACACTCCTTTTTTCATTCCCCATTTCCCTAGGTGGAAGAGGGAGAATTCTTGAAAATTCGAACAACATCGAAGGGAAAGAAAACAATAGGTTACCTCTGAATACATAGGGAATATTCCTTTGCCAGTTAAAATTTGCCAGTTAAACGATATGGGCGAAAACGGAACTCTAATTCCGA
>CM063510.1:16099795-16114795 GCA_032207245.1 Pardosa pseudoannulata
TAAAACTAATTTATTGCTAAATAGATTTAAAGTTAGTAAAAAAATAGGTATGGGCTCATTCTATTTAATAGATTAGAAGGTCATAATAATTTATTAAAATTAAAATTTTTTTTAATAAAGTCGGTTATTTTTGCATTTCAAGTGTTATTCCATATTTTTAAAAATATTCTACCTTATAGAATGTATTCTTTTGGATCGAATAATCAAAAGAGGAAGGAAGAAGTTTTTATCAAATTTCCATAAACTTCTTAAAAAGTTAAGTCAGTTTCCTGGAAATACATCCGAGAATTCGAAACATGAGGAAATCGATATTTAGGCCACGGGCTTAATTACTGTTACTGTTTTTCGTAGCGAATTTAGGTCGAAAATAAGTGCCTACTGTAATGCAAATTGCTAGATTATTTATATTTTTTTTTATTGCGTATAGCAAATTTTTGTTCAAGCGAAAATCAATCCCTTAAAAACGTTAGTACACTGTTGCTCACTTATTATAGATGAAAAGATGAAAGATAAAAATACGTTTCTGAGTTATTATGTTTCAAATGGTACTTTTAGATAATGCAGAGAAAAATTCTTTTGTTCCGGAAAATCTGTATAAATTCAATGAGAAATATAATAGGTTCTGAAAGGCTGGGGTATGTTTGACCACAAATGCATTTAGTTTAACAAAATATACTTTGTTTTTATGTGATAAAATTATAATTATCTTAGCTGTATTCCTAAACTTTGCTATGGAGATACTTGTTTAGGTATTTTTATTTCAAAGAATCACATTTTTATATTTTTGCCTAACTTCTTTAGTATTAAAAAAATATAGATATATATTTAGCGGCTCCGCTTTCATGTCCCTCGTCTAAAGTTGGAAATTTAATATTAAAAAATATATACATATTAAAAATATAATAAATATATTATATTTAAAAATATAATATTATATATAGATATATATATTATATATATATATAATATTTATTATTTTTTAATTTATAATTTTATATAATATAAATAAATATTATTTTATATTATAAATATATTTTTATTATATATTATCAAATATATGTTAAGCGAAAATCAATTTATACTAAATAAATGGATGCTCACATTATTATAAAAAAGAAAATATAGAAATACCTGTTATAAATCTACCTGTGAAACAAAAAGCAAAATATTTATTTCTGATAAAATTCAAAACAAACAGTTCAGGACACAAATTTTATTTAAATGAAAAAACCACATCAACGTGATTAAAATTTATGTTTTTATGAATTTATATCAAAGAATTAGTTCTAAACTTTTATTAGATACCAAAGTTCTCAAAATTATTGTAGAGATTTTTATAAAAAAATATATTTTGCCTCCGCTTTACAGGAAATTAAAAAAAATTTTATATCCTCTGAGGTGATATTTATAAATATATGTATAATACATAAATATATAATAATATACAAATATATATGTATATATATATATATTATACATAAATATATATATATATATATACTTATGGTTTTAATAATATTGCATATAGTGGAGGATTTTCCTTGACGAATGTGTACGTCAAGTTTACGGAGGACCAAACCAGGCCCCAACTTTCTGCTAGAAAACCCTTTTTAAATCTTACCTGTTATTTACATCAACCCGGACATACTGGGCTGACAAGAGTCTAGCTAAACTTCTGTCCTGAAGAAACACAACAGTTGTATTGGCCAAACATAATTTTTATTTCATCCGATCAAAATAGGACAAAATCCAGAGGCATCTGAACCAGACGGTGTGAGAACACCAACCTTTAGCGAGAGAGGACCCTTGATCACAAATACCATCTGAAGTTTAAGTGTCGTGGGAATATGCTGAACCAACAGTTAATTGCTTAAAGAGAGTAACCTTTGATTAGAGACATATGCCAAAGTGTGGCGTTCCAGATGACTATTATTGCTGACGTTACAGATTTTTCCTAAAAGTCTCAAAACTATATTTTAAAGGCCTCGGTGTCGAGTTGATTAGCCCAGTGAAATTTTAAAACGGTCACATGAAATTTAACATCCTCTGAGGTGTCAGATTTGATATAAGATAGTTATGTAAGGAAAGTACAGTGGGTAAACATGTGATTTTAAATCATATTGCACAAAATTTTGCACGGATTTATGTATATATATATATTTATTATATATATATATATATAATTAGTCTGTAAATTTAAAATATAAAATTATTATGTTAAATATATTTTTAAATAAATTTATAGAATAAATGTTTGAATTAAAATTTTAACATTAATGTCTGAATATTAAAAGAAAAGGCGATATTTTTTTGTACATTATAGTTATAATAACATACTATATATTATATATATGTATATATATATATATATATATATATATTTATATATATATATATATATTATATATATATATATATATATATATATATATATATATATATATAATGTATTATATAAATATGTTATAAATAAATTATATAAATATTAAAAATAATTTGTAAATATTTTATATATATATATATATATTATATATATATATATAACATATAAATATATTATATATATATATATATAAATAATAATATATATATTTTATTTTATATATATTTATATATAAAGTACTCAACAATAGCGTAATATTCCATATTATTTTTATTTATTTAAACTACTCAACACGTCTGCCGTGGACAAAGCAGTGTCTGCTTTCTCTCTTTTTATAATATTTTCTCTGAATAATAAAGATACGTTATATTAAAAGAATCCTCATTAATAACTTAAAAACTTATATATTTAAAACACACACACACACACACACACATATATATATATATATATATATATATATATATATATATATATATATATATATATATATATATATATATATATATATATATATAATATACATGTATATACTATTAAGTTTGATATTATCTTTCACTAAATTGTATGTTAAGTTAAAAAAATAATGATATAATGAGAATTGACTTCGAGACAAAATCCTTGCTACGGTCGTGTGTCTGAATAGTAGATTAGTTGAAGAAAGGGCAAGACAGGACACTTTATAAAAGTCTAATTATAAGGAACAAAAACGTATTGGTGATATTGAAGAGTTATCTATGAAATTATTAAATGGAATTACTAAAGTTTAAATGGGAGATTACTTACGTCAGGATCGAAGCCCAAGATATCACCTTGAAAGAGGTCAGGGTTGTGTAAAGCTAACCTGCTTCTCTCTGTAGAAAAAAGAAAAAACACTAAAATTCGCTACCATCCTTTAATATAGCTACGTAAGGAATTTTTCTAATAGAGATTTTAATTTCAATTATTTATTCAGCATGTCAACAGAAGATTAATTTATGCAACAATAAACATGGTAAAAATAGTATACACACTGCAAGAAATACAGAGAATTTCTTTGCGCATGAGCTAAATACTGACTGACTTCAGAAGGAAAACATCGAATGTGTTAATGAGAATTTTAAACAACTCAGTGACACGAACGATTTTTGCAAAACATGATGTAGAGAAAGCAACTTTTAATTGTCTCTTAATAACTAGCGTTTCATCTGAATCGTAATCGAAAGAGTCAGTTTGACCGATGCTCTTACTGAAACAAACAAGTAAGAAATAAATGAAATTTGTAAAGATCTCTCGGAACTTTATATCTCTAATGTTTTTCCTTTTCGTTTTTATTTGCAATATGTAAGAAAAATTAAAAAGCTTGCCCTGTTTAGAATTTCAATAATTTCTATTTAAAAACATCACTTTTTTATAACCTTTATTCTCGAACAGTTTATTTAAGTCAGAATGACCCATTGCATGGTTTTAGGTATAATAGTTATAAACACGGAGTAGTTATAAATATCTACTCAATATAACGTAAAATTCATTAAAAGGTTTCCACGACTAACTGCTAATTGCTGTTTACTATACAGAAAAAAATCTTCTTTGTTCCAATTATTAAAAATTACTAATTATTAAATGAAATGTATTTAAAAACCTTGGAAATAAGATGAAATTAAAATGTTGTAAAGCTATAAATCCCCCCCCTCTCTCTATATATATATATATTATATATATATATATATATATATATATATATATATATATATATATATATATATATATATATATATATATATATATATATCTGTAATAAGATGGCACGATGGGTGGTTGCAGTCATATCCCATAAAATGACACGGTTTTAGTTAAAGACCTTTATTAACAGATTGTTGAAGGACGGGTTCCCACTTTATTATAGGGAAGGACATACTTCGGGGTTAGCTAACATAATATTAGAAGTAAAAGGCCCTTAACACCTAGGTCAACATCTCAGTCAAAAACTGCAGGAAAATTTCTAGGAAAATCTGCCTCCGATAGCGTGCATCTTCTTTTTGTTTGGAAATTTCCTAAATTGTCCGCTAGGGCAATGTAGAATTATAATTGGTTAGACACCTTATTTGAGGGCGTAAACTGTAGCCCCAGTGGTCAATTTAGGTTAGGGGTTAAAAAAGGAAAAGCAAAAGAACACCGGATTTTTTGCCCTTGACTCAAGATTTGAAAACCTCTGAGAATTTTTTCGGGGTGTCTTAGGGGTTTTATGTAAGATGCCTAGATTAGTTTCTTGATCTATTTTATTTTTCCTTACACACACACACACACACACACACACACACACACACACACACACACACACACACACACACATATATATATATATATATATATATATATATATATATATATATATACACATTATCTCTCTATATACACAGATAACATTGCATGTTTTAAAGGACACTATAGAGATTCATCACTTAAGCAAACAAATTATATTTCTAATAGCAGCCATCAAAGTTTTATTTATTGACACTGATCATTTCAAGGATTTAATTTAATATTTTATAAGCATTTTAAATTAAGTCATTCAATTGACATTTTGAGCTCAATTCAGTCTATTTACAGATCACCGTAAAGTCATTTTATATATAACATGGTATTATTTCTCAAACGCGAGGAAAGTTTTTAAAGAAAAAAAATCCATACCTCTGTCTGAAAGAGCAGAAGCAGCAGTTGCTACAAGAACGATTGCAAGGAATGCCCTCATGCTGGATTAGTTGGCTGTGCAAAGAATGAACACTGAAATTTGGTTAGCCGTAAAGTATTTATAGATAAATGTGGCAGGTTTAACTACTTTTATCGGGCAATGAATCTGGAACATACTCACTTGGGAACGTATGCATCTGCTTGCAAAAAAAATCCCTGACGTTACATTTTTCCTGGATGAGTCTTATCAATTTTTACCTTAAAACGTATCCGGTAGATTAGATGATCTTCACTATTCTATATTATGTCATTGCCTATTGTATAATATCATACCATTATTTGTTATATAATATAATGTCTGTTTTTATAGACGTTTATTCCTAGACAAGTAGGCTTGCTGATAAATGCAAATTTGTGTAGTCCATTATAAGGCGATTTCACACAGTAGGGCAAATTCTCAAATTATGACAATTCTGGCTTTAGTTTCAAAAGGAAGGGCAGTGTATTATTTGTTTATTGGCTGTTGTAAACATGAAAATGAATGGGAAGGGCATTATAATAGTTCGTGACGTTGCGACAAATTGCCTTATTCTTTATAAACAGAGAGATTATTTTATTAACAATTCTAACTCCTAAAAAATGATGAATGCACTTGGTGCTACTGGCATATTATAAATTTGTCAAAGAGTGAATATCAGGTATTGTTAATTTTGCGTTAGCGATTCAGTAATAATTTTCAAACCATATATAAAATCTCTACAAAGTTCATTATTACTTATGTCTATTAACAAGCATTTTCAGTGGAAAAAAATTATATATAAGTCTAGTATGATGATGCACAGAAGAGAAATAATTTTATGCTTCTCATTAGCATTGAAATTTTCACCATTCTATATAAGTACATTAATTATTTTTATTTGTTTTCAAGTATCAGCTATAATGTATATAAATATGCAATATTACTTCTACTGAAAATAACTGAAAAAACTTTAAGTTTATGAGTAGAAGAAATCTATTAAAAATATCGTATTTACTAGTTTATGTAATGCCTCTGTTTTTTACAAGAAAAAATGGTGAAAAATTGTACCCAGTGTTTAAGGCGTCTCTAAAACTTGACATACAAGAGACTTTCTGTATTGTAAATCTTTTGCTTCGTGCATCCAATGAATCTAGCTCCAACATTCTTTCATTGTCATCATAAATATGACGCCATTCTTAATGAAGTCCATCATACTTGTTATGAATTATCTGAGATTATTCGGAAAGTTTAGGTTACTATAACGTTGAGAGCTGAAATGAGATCTCTCACACCTCACATTTTTTATAAGGTGTTATAGGATAGTATTTTATTCATTTTTTTACTCTATTAAAAACAGAATACTGTGTGACAAGATGGAGAAGAGATCTTATTATACGGTACATTTAAGTTCCAAGTAGAGCAACGAACAATAGGTATTAGAAACTGGGCTTGAAAATTTCACTATTTGTAACAATAAGTTACATTCGGTTCAGCTCCCCGTGGGTTTTCGTCGGGGACATGCCGGGGCAGGACCGGTTTGAACTGCAGAGAAACTTCGGACTATTTAACTCGGACATCGTCAGTCTATTTAACTCGGACATTTCAAGGTGTGTCGAAGCGGAAACACTTTGTAGTATAGTGTTAAAAACCCAGACAGAAAGCCGCTTCGGCCTGAGCTTTAACAAAACCTCTTTGTGAAATCAATGGGGGTGTAGCGACGTCAAATATTACTATAATGTTGAGAACTAAAATGAGATCTCTCACACCTCACATTTTTTATAAGGTGTTATAGGAAAGTGTTTTATTAATTTTTCTTTATCCTATTAAAAACAAAATATTGTGGGACAAGACGGAGAAGAGATCTAATTATAGTGCACATTTAAGTTACAAGCAGTGCAAAGAGCAATAGGTGTTAGAAACTGGGCTTCAATCTGGATAGTCTAAGCTTAAAGCTAATAATTAGCATTACTAGCAGAGTTGTATAAAATAATTGCTATAGGAAGAATATACGATAGCAGTAATACTTCTATTGACAAAGATATTTACCTCTTTATTTACTTTCTATTTTTAATACACTTATATTCTAAAGTTTTTCTATGCATAACAAGCATCTTGAGTTTTTGTCCAAATCTTTTGGAAAAATGTACGCGTTATACATGAGCAATACGGCGTACCAAAAGGGTGTTTCAAAAATGACCGGTA
Organism: Pardosa pseudoannulata; assembly: GCA_032207245.1. Taxonomy (NCBI): domain Eukaryota; kingdom Metazoa; phylum Arthropoda; class Arachnida; order Araneae; family Lycosidae; genus Pardosa; species Pardosa pseudoannulata. The sequence goes on from CM063510.1 coordinate 16,107,070, forward strand.
TATTTGAAAAATCAATAAAAACTAAACGGACATTGATAGAAATACACAGTTTATTGCAATATGCTTGGGATAATAGTAAATTTTTAGGCAGACAAACTTTCAAAATTAGTTACAATATTCCACAACAGATGGCGCTGCAGTCTGGAAAAATCTAAACTACGATATTATTCTGTGGGGACTCTTAAAAGACCAGGTGTACCGCCACTATCCAGAAACAATTGAATAACTGGAACAGTACATCTGTTCTACATGAGAAGCCATCTCGTCACAGAAGTTTACACGGGTTTCTGATAATTTCGTTCTGAAAATAAGCCATATTATTGTTGCGCATGGTGGATATCTGGAAAATATCGTAATTTAGATTTTTCCAGACTGCAGCGTCATCTGTTGTGGAATATTGTAACTAATTTTAAAAGTTTGTCTGTCAGAAAATTTACTATTGTCCCAAGCATATTGTAATAAACTGTGTATTTCTATCACTGTCCGTTTAGTTTTTATTGATTTTTCAAATATACTGGTCATTTTTGAAACACTCCGTATGTGAGTTCGCAACCTGTCCCACGGTGCGAAATAATTTTTATGATTTGGTCATGTCCTATAAAATTTACCTACTCCTGATCTGGACCCTCATAAGTAGCTTTCTATGTGACTATCTTGACACTGTAAAATGTAAGTGGCCACATCTACATTCCGCCGCAGTAAAGCCACATTCCAAATTTATGTAATTTAAAAAACCACCTTCAGGACCTTCAAAATGGTAAGGCAACTGGATTGCCTGTGTTGAGCCTTCTAATCCAGAGATTACTAACAGTAAGCAGAAAATGATTTAAAAAAAAAAAAAAAAAAAAAAAAAAAAAAAAAAAAAAACCGCATTGTAGTTGCACAATATTAAGAACAAAAATTTTTAAATTGTATTGTTATGTAATCTACACAACTCTGAAGGGATATGTAGAGACAGAAAATAAACAGCATATATGATTGACAGGAAAAAATGCAAAATAATTATTTCAAAATTTTAATAATAAAAATAGTGTACTTTTAATTAATCCATTTTTCATATAGCATTTCATCCCTTGTCTGTTTATTTACACAGATAATTTAATTTTTCTGACATTAAAAAATATAACGAAAAACTCCACTTTAAACCATCTAATGTTCGAGACTTCTAACAGGAATCTACAGTTCTAAAATTATTGAGGCAGTGACAATAGCTCTATTTCCTTCTCTGCGTAATAGTCTCTGTAAATTAGCTTTTAACCTTAATCCCTTGCCTGTGATTCCCGAACTCAGTTCGGGGAACGTAAATGTCCCAATTTTGGAATCCCGACCTGAGTTCGGCCAAGAGAATAAACGGTATTTCAATTCCATAAACCCGAATTCGGTTCGTCCAATGCATAATATTTAATTTGCAATTTTCTCAATAGATAGAGATACTTTCCAGCGAAAAGTTCGACAGGTTCATGCCATCTGTGTCCTTGTCTCGGATATTATAAAGGATTTGTGAAATTCAAAGGAATCTGATTGACATGGAATTCATGACAGTTGATGTAGATAACAATATTGTTTAATTAATTTCTTGTATTTATCCAGAAAATTATGTCATTTGATTTATTTTTCTGTAGTTTGAGCACAAATTACTGTAATCCATTAACATTCCCCATATATGTGAAAATATTAGAAATAGTAGTTATTTTGTTTAAAATTTTGCTTTATTTAAAAATAATCTATTTATAACATTTTGATGATAATAACTAACAAAATTAAAGGAATGTTTTAATTTTTGGTACGATTTTCTCAAATGTATTCCACAGGCAAAGGAAACCACGAAAACCTTGTATGAAATCGTTAAAACTTGGCATAAAACTTGTAAAAAGTGTTCTCAGCCATTATTTGAATTGACGATAAGGTCAAGTATATAATAAGTATACGTTTATACTTATTATAAACGTATTTTTATTCTATCTTTTAATTAAGATCTTGCCTTTAATCTTTGAAACACTTCGTAAAGTTTGAAAAAACTTTTCGTAGCCATTGCGATGATGATTGGTCAAGTGCGAAGGATATTTTTATTATTTTATACCGTAGAATGATTAAAATGAAAAATTAAAAAAAACAACAATATTGAATTCTATATCGAGCAAAGAATCAAATTTTAGTACGGTACAAACAAGGTAATCTTCAAGAAGTCATTCTTAGTTTTCTGTAGAAATATGATATCAGATATGAAGCACTCACGTGTGCATTGGTAATCCAGTGGTGGAAATAAATCTTATCATATATTTACTATTTTTATATTGTGGTTTCCTTTTGCCCTCTAGAACAATTTTAACAATCAAAAGAAAGAAAATATTCCAGCCTAAATATTTTACATAAACTTTTTGAATATCAATTGTGTTGGATTTTTTAATATATTCTGTAAGAAAATTTAAATTTAAGTTTTATAAAATTCTATAGATGTTGTTGTTGTTTTAAATCCCACTTAGACGAGCCAAGCACGTGGACCAGAGGCCACAAGAAATAAGGTGAGGGGGAGCACCATTTCGTTTGACGAACATCGTTAGGATGAAAGAACGTCTTAGCTCAGATGGGTAATTTAGAAGAAGAGACGGAAGAGATTAATTTAGCAGAAGACCCTCAGGCGGGGCCTAATTACCCCAAAGATACCGTTTGAGAACTTGGAGTACATAGTGACCAAGAACCTATTTTACGTGCCCAGTCACCATTAACGAACATGACTGATCTTAGGCCGGTTCTGCACCCGCAACCCTCCATTTTTAAGATCATTGTCTTTACCGACTAAGCTACCACAGCTCTCTATACATGTAAATACTTTTTTCAAATATCTTTTACTCATCACACGGATGTAGGTGAAGTGGAAGGTAGGATTTCGGCTTACGATTGTTAATAAGACGTTAATACGATAGTTCAGACGATATTTAAGATAAAAAATCAGTGCTTTTAAAATAAGACCTTAAAGCAAATCAGAGAAATCTTTATTACGTTATAATCTTTCGTGGTGTTTTGTACATCAGGATGTTTCCCACAGAGTGTTTCTTTTACCGTTACAGTTAGTCGGTTGTCACAACAAACAAAATAGAAGTGCGTAGATTCCTCGAATTTCTAATCTTGAGCTAGGTTATCACTCGTTATAAATGTTATCGGAGACAGGTGTACGACTCTGATTCAATACATGAATAGGAAGTAAAATTCGTATTTTGTTCTTTCTCGACGCAGTACTCAACAACCGTTGTGCTTGGCACACTGATGTGTCGCGTGGAATATTTATGTAAGTCCCTTTTTGCAGCCTTTCTGTGGGTGGAACGCAGCTCATGCTGTTTACATTGAATCCAGCAACACACCTTTTCCGTTATTATTATCATCAATATTATTTGAAATTTGAAATTTATCGCATAGTTCCCTTTCCTTCATATGTATAGAAATTAATACGTTTCCCAAACATTTTTTATTCATCACATGGATGTGGAGGAAATGGAAGATAGGTGTTGTACTTGCGAGAGTTTTTGCACAGCTACACTAATGTTAAACCCTTTGTACTCCGTTATAGCCGTATTTGCGACATTAAAAATGCTAATATTAAATCCACTGTCGCGGCTATGGCGACATAGTGAGCATACTCAATAATGATCTAATACTATACTTCATTTTATGCGATTCCATTTTTCTTTTCCATCACAGGTATGTACTTGTAACTAATATAGTGTTGGAGTTATTAGTATCCTCTCTGAGTTATTTGGCTGGAGAGCAAAGGGTTAAATATTATATCATATTAAAGTTTCTGAAAAGCGTATTTCAGATATGATCTCTAAGCAGAAATTTGTTAGAAACCTGTAACAATCTCAATTACGTTATAATCTTCCTTCGTGTTTTGTACATCAGGATGTTTCGCACCGTTTTTCTTTTTACATATACCGTTAATCGGTAGTCACAAAAAACCTTCCAGAAGTGCATAGATTGTTTGAATCCCTAATCTTGAGCAAGGTAATCGATCTCTAACAAGTGTAATTGAAGATTCAAGTATATGGTACTCATTCAATATGCAAGTAGGAGGAAGAATAAATTTGTTGCCCTCAGTTAAGGCTGTTCTCAACAACCACTGTTGTTCGCACATTAGTGTGTGCAAGCCGATCTTGGAGTGAGTATTTTGCTGGATCCCTACCATGAATGGATCCAACCATTCACATGTTCTTTATGCTAACTTCAAAAACACTACTTTCTGTTATCATTATTATTTTTTTATTTTCCATTTCTTTCGGTTATCCCTCTTGTAACAAACTAATGAACTGTTGCATACAAAAAAAGTTTTTTTTATGAATCATGGTTAGGAAGACCTTTTATTTATATTAGTGATCAGATATTTTCAACTCTAAATTTTCAAGCGAGGTACTAGGATGCCTTTTTTGAGCACTTTGAGTCAGTTTGCCAGAGATGTCATAACAGTGGAATCACACTCTAGGGCAGAGATGGATAAACTTTTTCGGCCGCCAAAAATCGAAAGAAAATAAGTTTGGCGGGGCAAGATAAATTTTTCTAAAATTTTAAAAACAATATACAAGTACCTAACGGTTTAAATACGTTAATGAGATGAATGAAATTCCGATTTCATTTTTAAAATTTCTTTATACTGAGGTTCGAAGCGAGAAGTACTGATTTTAAGGAACGATGCTAAATGCTCATCTGTCAGTCTATTTCTAAAATTATTTTTTCTAAGTTTTAAAGTTGAAAACACTTGTTCACATATAAAAAGCGAATATACCGCTGATCTTCTGGGCGTGAGATAATAAATTTGGGATATAATATTCAAGCAAAGTAGAAAAGGAGATGGATATATAATGTATAAATATATATTTCTTTTAATTTGCCTCCGACCGGCAATTTAAAATTCTATCCGCGGGTCGAATAAAATCTTCCGGCGGGCCGTAGTTTTCCATCCCTGATCTAAAGTAATCCTTGTGCAAGTTGAAAGTCGGGCTTTTCTATCGGTCATAAGTTTTTTAATATTGAATCACTTTATAAATAAAAACTTACGAGATATTTAAATTCTCGTACAAAATTAGAAAATAATCTTTCTTGACAGATTACAACAAATGCAGAAGAATATAGAAGAATTTAAAATATGTTATATAACAATCCATTAGATTTAAAACATTCTACTAAGAAGATAAGCCTATTGTGTATATAGTATAAAACCGTCCGGCGGGCCGGAGTTGGCCCATCCCTGATCTTGGATTAAGCTTGTTGCCGCACAAAAATATCCGGGACTCTTTTAAGGCAAAATGGGATGAAGACATTTAACTTTAAAATTGTTTCAAAATGTTTTAACAATTTGTTTCTGACACTGAGGTGTCACTTAAAAGATTAATGAAAGCAATTTCAGTCGGAATCAGGTGGCAACTCCAATAATGAAAATTTTTTGGTTAGAAAGTTTCTATGTGTTCTATGTTCCTTTATGAATATACTTTGTTTCATCATAAAAATTACCAAGAACACTAGATATTTTTATCAATTTCTTTTTATTAAAGAAAAACTACTTTTGAACTCCAGGTGTTCTGAGTATACAGTTTCTGCTTATCTACATTTCTCGCAGTCTCCACTCGCTTAACAGTTGTACATCTTGTTGACTCTCTGGATGTCACTCCTTGTCATTCCTTGCTTGTCATAAGGTTCGAGGAGCCTCATTCCGTTCTTGGCTACCATGGTCTTAGATACACGATCCCTGGAGAAAGCGAAGTTGCCGTACAACATGATGGAATCGTGGTCAAATGGAGTCAAGAGGAGATTCTGGTTGGGGGCCAACAGAGCGAACTGGGATTCCATACCTAGAAGTTGTTATAAAACAATATAATTAAGTTTTTTGCTGACCCAATGCTGCCTTCTGAATTCCAAAATTTAGTTATACAAAGTCATCTCTGTCATTCAGTTAAGACGACAAACTGTTGTTTTTGTTATAAGAATAAAAAGTAATATTTTGAATACAAAGCAGGTATACATAAGTATAGAAATTATCTTGCTTGAATACTTCAATACCGTATATAATAATAGCCTAAGTTATCTGTTTGTCTGTCCTCGAATTTATGAAGCGGTTCGTTCTGGAATGAATAGAGACATCCATATTGGATTCATGATGAGTTAGGCTTAGCAAATTTCAAAGCAAATTTTTATCACTTTCGAGATCCACCCCTTCCCACCTTTTCGAGCGTTTATGACATTATTGGAAGCCCTATTTTCACCGGTTAAGAGCAGGCGATTGTATTTCTCAATTTATCACGTGATAAATTGGTAAAACTAACATTTTTTTCGTACTTGGAGAATGACTATTTGAGAAGTCTAAACGAAAACGTCTTTGAACAGTTACAATGGATTTACTTTCACGAAGCAACAAAACGCAAATTTCTATTCCCTGTGTAATAGCTATTTTCAGACTGATGCAATTAATAAATTTTACTCGCGAAATGCTGTCGGACTACCTACTGACCTAAGTTATTTAATGCTAAAGTTTTGTAGTGTAAAACTGTCTTACATTTTCTTTTCAAGAAAACAAGTAGCATACACATATCTCATTTTGTTTTCTTCTTACGACACGAAATGCTTTCAATTTTGTACAACCATGTTTATCTTTTGTAAATTTTTATTAAACTTTATTACAGGCTGATATTATATTTTACTAGGAAGGAAAATCCTTTAAGTCATCATACTTCCAAAGTACTTTTGAAGAGTATCCTGCTACTTACAGAAGAAAATAAATAATTCTTGTGTAGAATTCATGGAAAGTGATCAGAAGCAAAATTCAAGGTACATGACACTAAATGACTAGATGAAAACTCTTAAAAATTATTTTTGATATCGTATTTTATAATAAGCAATATTTCATTGATGTGGAAGGGGACATTGGGGATTGCAAAGGTTTTATGTACATTAGTTATAGGGCTTAAAGTTATAAAAACTTGTTACACGTACACATTAGAGATTAACTAAATGAGCCATGCTGAAAATTCTATAAAAATTAAATAATTATCTTTAAAAATTTGAATTTTGTAAATTTTTGTTAGCTTCTGAAATATTCGCAATTATTTTATCATTTGATTTTATTATTTGATTATCATTTACTTCTTTTGCTTTATTGTATCATAAAAATATAATTTTTGTGTTTATGTATTTCAATGAACATTACAGTTATAAAAATTTTCTATATCTGAGCATTATTTTTTCACTAAAATCCAGATTTTTCTAAATAGGAATTTAGTTTAAATTTAAATGAAGTTGAGCCTTAGAACACAAATTTGTTTTAATTTTTATTAGAAGTATTCGGTAAAATATTTTGAAAAATATGAAATTACGTCGCTAGAAGCATTTAAAAAATATCAAAACATTTCTACATATTGAATTATAAAATACTTTATTTTAGCGTTATTAAATTAGTTGTACATTAAAATCTACATATAAAAGATTTTAAGAATTTAAATTAATAATTGGAAAGCGTTTGTTTAAATCATTCAGTTACATCTACGAAATTTAACACACATTCCCTATATAATAATACCATAAGTTGACTGTCCACGAATTTATGAAGCGGCTGTACTTGGAATGAATAGAGGCATCCATATTGTATTTTTGATGAGTTAGGGTTAGCAAAATTCAAACCGAGTTTGGAAATGTTTGAAATCTACCCTTCCCCCATTTTCGAGTGTTTAATGCCATTATTTCAAGC
>CM063510.1:16122295-16159795 GCA_032207245.1 Pardosa pseudoannulata
AGGTCAGGGTTGTGCAAAGCTAACCTGCTTCTTTCTGCAGATGAAAAAAATCTTAATGATTTATTAAAGAAACGTAAACACTTCTTAAAAACAGAATGATTAATTTAATTTATTTATTAAACATCTCATTGAGAATTTTTATTCTAGGAAATAATGCAAATCTGAAAAAAATCCGTATATACTTAAAAAAATAAGCAGAGTGTCACAGTCCTTAAATTGCTAAATAGCATAAAAATTATAGAAAAGATTTATAATGCTAAAACAGTTTTTTCCTGGAATTATTGATGTAAAATAAAAAATCACTTTTTAACGCTTGAACCGTCGTAATTTTGGCTGAAACTTTGGGTGTAGTCAAGATATAGAAATATAAAATCGTCGTTTTAACGTAAGAATATCTATTTTTAAAGCAATTAATTCTATGAGAATAGATATTATGCTTCCATAGCAGCAGAATATCTATGCTATGAGACTAGACATTCTGCTTCTTTCTGAAGATGAAAAAAGAGAAATCTTGGTGATTTGTTAAAGAAACGTAAACATTTCTTAACAACAGAATGATTAATTTCATTTATTTATTAAACACCTCATTGAAATTTTTCTAAGAAATTATTGAAATCTAAAAAAAAAAAAATCAGTATATACACTGGAAAATATAAGCAAAGTGTCAGAGTCATTAAATTGCTAAATAGCATAAAATATCATAGAGAAGGTTAAAAATGTTAAAATAATTTTTTCCGGGTATTATTGATGTAAAAAAATCACTTTTTAACGCTTGAACCGTAGTAAACCTCGGGTGTAGTGAAGATATAGTAACAGAAAAACGTTGTTTCAACTCAAGAATGTCTATTCTCATAATAATTAATGCTTTGACAGTAATACTATTCTTACATAGATTTAAAAAGGAAATTATAAAATTTGATAATTAACAAAAATATTAGTCAAGTTTAATTAAGTATTTTTACGTTAGATATGTAAATATCACTTTTGCAGTGTTAATTAATACTATGTACCTACTAAAAATAAAATATTAGCTATTTAATAAAATACTAATAAATATGTTTTAGAAAGGAATGTTTTCACCTCTTGGTTTGAAAAAGGGAAAAGAAGAAATAACAGATATATATATAATATATATATATATATATATATATATATATATATATATATAATATATATATATATATATATATATATATATATATATGTATATACTTATAAAATTTATATATATGTATATTAATATATTATATGTATATTTTTTTATATATAATATGTATATATATGTATATATATATATTATATATATATATATATAAAAAATAAATATATATACAGAATCCAAAATAATTTTTTCTGGCTACCTATAAGTTGTCTGTCCGTTTTAGTTTCACTTTGAGTAATAAAATATTATTTTATTTAATAAGACACATTGTAAGATCTACATGGTTGTTTCATGAAATATTTAAAAAAAAATCCTTCATTGAAGCCGTTTTAATTGAAAATTGTTTCAAAATGCAAGTTTTAATCCCAGGAACATGTTATGAAAGACCTTAATTGGTCAAAAACGCAGTGTGTTTACAGTTTATAGCAAACCAGGGAATTTTCAATCACTTTCTCTTCTCTAAGGGCCCATATAACATTAGACGAATGTACACCCTGACAATTATTTTGTGCTGCATTCGGGTGAAATTAACGTTTAATAGAGTATTTTACCCTAATTTTCACATAAAATAGTGGTTATTAAGCATCAACGTCATGCTTGATATAGGCCTTAGAGACAAAACCAAAATTAGTTGAATGAAGACGTATACATCCTGTCACATTTAGAAGAAATCTCAGGAATTTCATAGTTATTTTCTGAATATATTTCTTACGATAGCATATAGTCAGAATGCTAGACAATAGACTGAGGGCTACAAGCATTTCAGAAAAATATTTTTTTCAGAGCAACAGTTACATACACGTTTAACGAAGGAACCAAAATAGATTTCTGATAGTTTCTGTTTTTTACAAAATTATATAGAATAAACTATATTCTTTACACTTACAAAGTTTAATCATTGCTGTCGTTAGTAAATATTACTGTTTATTGTTGGCATTTTTAATTAACTGGGTAGGTGTATTAGCTATCTCAGCGACTCACAAATTATATACCTGCCATAAAAGGTACATCGCATGTGTTTTATCCCAAAGATATAAAATTGTCACAAAAGAACAGTCTTCAAAATAGATGTTATCTTTTTGAGTTTGCCTGTAATTTTTTTTACAATTATGCGTTTTTTTTATGTGACGGAACATTAGTTTATATATAAAAATCCTACATAAATTCGACTTTGTTTGGAAATTCAAACGTACTAATCATTATACTCTAATTTAGATTACCTTTTTAGTAAGTAGCTTAAATTGCTTGAATAGTAGTTATTATTGTCGAACCAAAGTGAGAGCATTAGAAATTAAACAGGGAAATTAACAGGAAACTTTATTACAGAAATCAATTTTACTGCAATAAAAACTAATATGAGAAAAAATGAAAAGTTTCTACTCAATGGAATTTCTGAAATGAACTTTTAGCTATGTTTTAAGTTTTACTTCTAGTGATGAGTTATAGTAGATGAATTAGAAATTTAACAGAAATCTTAAGACAAAATTTAAGTTATAATTTTACTGTTGACTGCTAATTTTTGTTTTAGTTTACGAATTTTCTTCTTTTACTTAAAATTTAAACGTATTAAGCCTTATATTCTAATTTAGATTGTTTTTTAGTAAATAGCTTAAATGGTTTGAATAGTAATTATTATTGTTGAACCAAAGTGGATGAACTAGAAATTAAACGGGGAAATTAACAGAAAATTTCATTACAAAAATCAGTTTTACTTCCGTTAAAATTAATATGAGAAAAAATGAAAAGTTTCTACTCGATGGAATTTCTGAAATGAACTTTTAGCTATATTCTTTGTTTTACATCTAGTGATAAGTTACAGTAGATGAATTAAAAATTTAACAGAAAGTTTAAGACAAAATTTAAGTTATAATTTTACTGCTGACGGCTAATTTTTGTTTTAGTTTACGAATTTTCTTCTTTTACTTAAAATTCAAACGTATTAAGCATTATACTCTAATTTAGATTGCTTTTTTAGAAAATAGCTTAAATTGTTTGAATAGTAATTATTATTGTTGAACCAAACTGGAGGAACTAGAAATTAAACAGGGAAATCAACAGGAAATTTTATTACAGAAATCAGGTTATATGAGAAAAATCAGTAATATGAGAATCAGTAATATGATAAAAAATGAATAGTTTGTACTCGATGAAGTTTTGAAATAAACTTTTAGCTATGTTTCAGGTTTAACATCTAGTGATAAGAGTTACAGTAGATGATTCAGAAATTTAACACTAGAACGGCCAAGGCGGTCATTTTGACCGCAAATGCACTTTAATATCGCATATCTCTCTTTTGTTTTTTACCTATTGATGTTAAAATTCTTGACTTTTCTTAAATATTCATTGGTAATACACACAAAAAAAATTCATTCAAATATGTTCGTTATTTTTTAAAAAAATATATTGTATACCTAGAGCGGTCAGAAACCGTCAAAATGACCGCGGTCAGAAAAACAAAAGGAATAAGGTGGTTTTTAGACAAAGAATGCAAGTATCTGAGAAGAGGTAGCTGGAGCCCGGTTTCTTCGAAGAACCCCTCGAAAACTGTTCGTTTGCTAAATACATTGCATGAAAATTTAAATGTATCAGCTAATATCGTTAAGATTGCCAATGAAGAGTAAAAGAATGTAATATGTTCTATTTTCTTGAAAGTTCCTTTTAAAATGTATGCTTCCATTGTAATTTGTCTTTAAACTTATTTTATCAGGTGTTTTTAAAATTATTTTAATTTAAAATATGTTTTTAATTTTTTGAAAGACTGCCCAAAAGCGCCGTTAACGGCCGTTCTAGATATATTGAAACAGTGGCCTTCGGAGTATTAACAGAAAGCTTAGAACAAAATTTAAGCTATAATTTTACTTCTGACAGCTAATTTTCGTTTTAACTTACGAATTTTCTTCTTTTACTTTAAGTTCTACATAGATAAAAAGTAAAAAAAATATGATTGATTTTATAGGAAGTTATCTCTATGAATAAAAGTTTTGTTACATTATAGGTTATAGATAAAGTGATGAGAGAATTGTTGTAAAGGAATTTGACAGAGAACTTAAGAATAAATCCCATATTGTTATAGTAATTATGCTTTTTGATGCTATGGAAAATAAAAGAAAAAAAGTAAGTTAAAATGTTTTATAGAAAGGAGATGTCCGAAACAAAATACTTAATGTGTTTGTTTTAGATCGAGTCATAGGAATTATAGTATAGAAATTAGAAATTTAATAGGAGGTTTGTGAGAAAGTTTTATTAGAGGAAAAATCCCTTCCCCTGAAATAAAGAAAAGTAAAAAATAAAAGTCTTTTATATAAAGTGATCTCTGAAACGACATTTTGGCTGTGCTTTAGTATGAGAATTATACAAGAGCTAGATATTTAACAGGAGACTTAAAGGGAAATTTTATTGCAGAAAATATTCACCCTACTGCAGTAAAAAATTAAAATGAGTTATAAAACAGTTTTGCAGGAAGGAATTTCTGAAACGAAATTTTTATTGTTTTCTAGGTTTTACATCGAGTGATGAGAGTTACAACAGATGAATTAGAACTTTTATACAAAGCTTAAGATTACTTATTACGCTGTAATTGAAAAAAAATCAACTCTGCTTCAATAAGGAGTTAAATAAAATTTATATCAGTAGATTTTAAACCTGGCAATAAGCGGAAGCTAAAATGTTTTGTGCTATCATTAGCATTAATATTTGACATTAGAATTAATATAAGAGAATAACAAGGTATAATTCATGACTTAACCAATGAAAATATATTTTCGATAGTTAAAGTTATTTACAGGTTCATCAAAGTTTTATTTAACTCACAGACCATTTCAATCAGTGCATTGCAACTGAATCCCGGTCAATGTGGTGAATGTTTTACAATCAATCATTGAATAAAAAATTTGATTTTAAGGTACAGTCTATTTACAGGTCATGATAAAGGCCTTTTGCTTAAAACATGACATGATTTTAAACTCAAAAACATATTTGATGTAAAAACATCCATACCTCTGTCTGAAAGAGCAGAAGCTGTAGCTGCTACAAGAACGATTGCAAGAAAAGCCCTCATGATGGATTAACTGATTGTGCAAAGAATGAACACTTAGATCTCGTTTAATGTAAAGTATTTATAGATAAATGAATGTGGCAGGTACAGCTTTTATCTGAAAAAAATATCTGGAAAATACTCACTTGAGAATTGATACATCTGCTTGCAAAACAAAATTTTGACGTTATATTATTGCTGGATTAGTGTTATCGATTATTGACACAGAACATATTCCATAGAATAGATTATCGTCATTATATTTGATAGTATGTTATTGCCTATTATAAAATACAAAGGCATGTGAGTTAGGTTTAGTCTGTAGCACTAGTTTTTTTTTATTTTGTACACGGCGAATGAAGGGAAATCACTGCTTAAGCCGATTCAGAGTTATCGTGAACATTCATGTCATCAGCGGTTTTCGAATACACGACCCAAGAGTAGCACGATACCCATTCGTCTATAATTCAGTAGTGACACAGAAATAGTTTTTCAAAGTGCTATATACAAATTCAAATACAGGTCATCAATACTGATGACCATTTAAAAGTTTTGTTGACGATAGAAATTACTAAATTGGAAGTCCAGCAACATGAAATACAGTAGAAGGAAAAACTACATCATTCTTTAAATAGAGTACATTTTTTCTGTCTTATAATATGCATATTAAAATATTTTTATTTCTTTCTAAGTATCTTCAAAAATTTATATGAATATGTATGTAAAAATAGCGATTCCTAATAAAAAATAACTATTTTTAAATTTAGCTTTATGGGCAGAAGAATCTATTAAAAACATGCCTATTTAAATTTGCAACCTATAGTACAGAACCGAATAATTTTTATAATCTTGTCATGTTCTAAGAAAATCAAACAGCTATTGATCTGGGATTTTAAAAGCTCCATGCTAAGTAAGCTCATTGATACTAGAGAACGGAAGTTACAACACATGTCGTCAATAAAACATTTCTCTTTTTAATGTATCTCAGAGAGCCACATCATAGTTGCATATTATTAGATACAAAATATCAAATTTAATTCATATGTTTGCATATATATTTTCAACAACACTTGAATGCCACGTAAAAATACAATAAGTAGGATTAATAGAAATAAAATGCAATATTAAAAATAATAGCAAAACCTCGATCCATCGTTTTTTCAAGGGTACTGAAATTGAAAACGATGAATGTGAGAAACGATTTATCTGGGAAATGAATATGGAAATTCCGTAAATTTTGTTGCAGTGAATAAACTAAATAATCATATCCATAATTGAAGTACTTAAATATTTCCACCGATACATAACCAATTAAGCCCGAGTCATTGCTGGCGAATGAACTTTATTAGGAATTTGGCATGAGTAAATACCTCGAATATGGGGGTCCGTGAACCTAAGTTTACATAAGATTTCTATTGTATTGCTCTAAATTGGCAAGATATTCGCTCGTTAGCGATGTATTTGCCATATAATTTTTGTCACCAAATTTGTTACAAAGGTCACTAAGATGACGATGGTATTGCCGCCATTTGGGATCTCGTATCTTCCAGAAGGTTTCGTGCTCTAAAAGTCTTTGACCCTATAATAGGGGGGGAGGTATACACCTCGTCAGTTATGTCACTTTCAGAGAGTCGCTCAAATTAAATCTGTATTAAAGAGCTCACCAGTTGAGGTGGGAGAGTACATCACACCCGTTGCATTGTAGTTCCTATTTTGAACTCCTATATTGTGTTCCTATTTTGAACTAGGATTATACCTTATTAGTAATACTGAGCTGTTTTACTGTTTATGTAAAGAACATATTAATTTTTAGAGCACTCATTTTCATTATGATAATCTATTTTTCATTCAGTATTCTGTTCTGTTTAGAATATTTTTTCTCAAACTAATAATAAGGTTTTAATTTTATAAGAATATTTAGTTTTCTTATACGAAGCAACACATTTTTTAAAGCACAAAATATGTATAACTTTTGAAATTTATAAATTAGAAAATTTTTTTTTATCAAATAGCAGTTTATTATCTCTTTTATTCTCCGAGCCTCAATTATAGTAATAAGAGCAGGAAACTTTAGTTTAATGCGCGATAAAGACTAAATGTGAGTTACTTTTAACCGTCTGACTGCTACGAAGTGCTATCGCACTTGTCTTGTGCTGTGTCAAAAATGCATAGAAGTGTGATCGCACTGCTGTATTTTACTATAATTTTTCACACTACAGATTAAGTCTTATTTTCCTCCCAATTAATGGGAAAATTATAGTAACCTACATCACCACTTCGTCCCTTCCACTCATTTTTGACAAAATATATGAGAAGAGTGATAGCTCTTCGCCGCTCTCAAACAGTTAAAGTTTTAGGTTTACAGAATAAAAGAGATATTTTACTTCAGTTTAATATAAAAATTTAGTTTCTAATACACATACTTCGAAATCTATTTTGCGTGTAATTCAGTTTCATTTTTTCATTTCATGAATATATTCTATGGTATTTTTTAAAATGTACACTTGACATGGCAAAGATATATATTATTTTTCAACCGAAGCGTAAAATTAAAATAACTGATGTGGACATCACATGATTTCCTTTGTTGTCTATTATATTACATATCTTTTTTATTTTACATAATGCGCCATAATACATTTATACAGTATACATTTATGCCATTACACATTTTCTTCAAGATTTAAAGTTTATTTCGTTTTTCAAGGTATCCATGTTGTTTGAATAGAGCTTAAGTGGTGCCATCTGGTGGAAATCCTAAGTGGTAATAATAGTTCAGCATTTTACAGTAATCGTTTCTGAGTTATGATCAAACAAAAGAACTAGACGTTATAATAGCAATAAATACAAAATTTCGAAGTTCTATAACTGATCGTTCTGATGCATACGCAGTACGTACAGATGTCAACACTAAACCAGTCATAACCAGTTCAGGAATGGTCAAAAGGAGAATTAAATTTTTCTAATAAAAATTTTATTGCACGTTTATACAGATGTAACACATAAAATAGTCAAAATTAACTAAGTAAAGGTCAAAGTAAAATATTTTGTTGAAATTTGAGATCTAAAATTTATTGTGTTTACTAAACTTCCCTTTGTTTTGTAGAATGAAATAAAAAAATTTGAAGTAAAACATTTTATTTTATAATGAATAAGAAGTCTTGAAATGCACTAAGTCCTTAATTCCAAAAAGTTTCTGTTGTATTTTGTCTCTAAAAGTCCATTCAATATGTGAACACGTCAGCTTGTAACAATATGGGTGAATATCTTAATCCTAAGTTATTAGGGACTATAGTGAAACAAATATGAAATAAAAATTTTAATACTGCAGTCCATCCAGTGTATTTTAAATGTCATGGGATGTAATTTCTAAAAAAAGAAAAACTTCATAAAAGGATATTTATTTAGTATCACACATAATTACAGTTTGCAAATAAAGCTTTACATTAGATAAGCTCACGTACCTGACGAAAATGTATATTTACGTGCAAGTCTTGAGGAATAATAAAATGTCGGACAAAATGACAAAATTATAAATACTAGTGCATTCTTGGGAATCTAGTTGTTTATAGGTCTGATATATATCTTCTCTGGAAAGGAAAACTCGTCCAGAGAAAACATAGTTCTACTAACTATTTTCAGTAGTCCTTAAAAAAGAACGCCAGGTATTAATGGCTTTAAAAATGTTTTTCATTTGCTTTAGTCTTATTATAAATAGATCAGCTATGTTCAGAGAAGAATTATTATTTCACCTCTACGTTTGGTCCCGTACACAAATTAATGTAATTTTCCACAACGTTTTTTAAGCGTAAGAAAAATATGGTACTTATATTTCTAACTGGTTAGATTGTTATTTTTTCTACTTCTGTAGAATGACCAATTCCACCCAACTAGTCATCACCATTTGAAACCCCATTTGGTGAATATAAGTGAGACTTCCTGATCAGATAGAAATCTTTTTGCCACCAAAACGATCTCAAAATATTCCTAACAACTAAAAATCTCATTTAAAAATTTCTTCTCAATTCAACAAAACTATATTTCAGGAAAAACATAATTCTGTTTACTTCCTTTGTACAGAAATTTATACGTTTCCCAGACGCCTTTTACTCATAAGAACTTAGAGAAATCGGGAAGTAGGCTTTGTACTTGGTATAGTTCTTGCACACCGTAACTAATATTTAAATATTACATTATCTTCAGTTTTAAGAAATATTTCATTTTCATTTGAAATGTGACCTATACACAGATATCTGTCAGAAAGCTGTAACAATCTCAATTACATTATAATCTCCCGTCATGTTTTGTACATCAGGATGTTTCCCACCGAGTGTTTCTTTTACCGTTACAATTAGTCGGTTGTCAAAACAAACATCCTAGAAGTATTCTTCGAATCTCTAATCTCGAGTTACGTTATTACTCCTTAATAAATGTTATCGGATACTCAGGTGTAAGGCGTTGATTTACTACATGAATAGGAATCAATATTTGTATTTTGCCCTCTCTTAATGCAGTGCTTCCACAACCGTTATACTTGACACACTGATGTGTCGAGTAGAATATTGTATATAAGAAACTTTCTGAAGTCTTTTCGTAGGTGGAACACAGCTCATGCTGCTTGCACTGAATCAAGCAAAACTCTTTTTTCGTTATTATTATTGAAATTTGAAGTTTATTGCATAGTTCCCTTTCCTTCCTGTACTCAGAAATTAATACGTTTCCGAAACATCTTTTATTCATCACACGGATGTGGAGGAAATGAGAGGTAGGGTTTGCACTTGCGATATTTCTTGAGCAGCTACACTGATGTTTAAATATTATATCATTATAAATGCCCTTGTGTAGCAAAATAGTAGATTATAGTTCTCCAAACCAGACCAAACCAAACCAATCATCATAAAATTTCTAATAGCATATTTACTTCAGATATGACCTCTACTCAGATATTTGCTAGAAACATGTAACAATCTCAATTTATAATCTTCTACCGTGTTTTGTACATCAGGAAGTTTCCCACCGGGTGTTTCTTTCGCCGTTACAATTAGTCGATTGTCACAACAAGCATCCTAGAAGTGCGTAGATTCCTTGAATCTCTAATCTTGAATAAGGTTATCACTCCGTAATAAATGTTATCGGAGACTCAGGTGTACGACTCTAATTCAATAGGAATCGGAAGAAAACGGGAATAGGAAGCAAAAATAAATTTGTATTTTGCCCTGTCTCAATTCAGTGCTCAACATATTCTATTCGGGTCATAATGATTGGAAAAGAGATTCGATGTGAGCACCGTACTGCAGTCTTTGCGTGGGTAGAACACATATATATCTGTTTATACTGCCTGCTAAATCCTTCATTTTTTGTAATTATTACTAGCCCTCTTCTCTATCTGAAAATGCGTTTAAGGTAGGTATGAAAAGCTTTCTTATTTATTAGTGATCATGTATTTTTCGCATCTAATATTTCAAATGATATCATAGACTATCTTTTTGAGCACTTTAAGTCACACAGGTTTCCCAGAATGAGCCAACGATTACTTGAAATGACTTGGAGCGGTGAGATTATGGTTCAGGTTTAAACTGTCATGTCACAAAAATTTCCAGCTCTCTATTACCGTCAAGCTAGATAAATGTCTAGCGATGCTCGAAACAAAGTGTATTACTTCTAGTTATGTGTTCGACGCTCGGGCTATCCCTGCTCGTCGAGGGTGAGAGGTCAAGAGTATTTAGTCATTCTAAATTTGTAAGTAACACTCTTCTCATATCATCACCCTGAAGCATCGCTTGAACCTGTGGGTACACGTTTGATTCTGGACAACGAAGAGAGTCTGATTCATCGTGAGTAGCATTCGGATACATCTCCAATCATTGAGAACCAACATGGAAGGTTCTTTGGCTGTATTGCTTCCTCGATTGGTATGTGATATGACTGTAAGTACAGATCTTGAGTGTTAAATCTTTTCAGTGAAAGAGGTAAATTGCATTTTTAATCGAAAATGCCATTGAACAAAAATAATGGCTTTTCTATAAACGTGTTTTTAGAAGGTAGTTAGTTATACTGATATTGAAATTAGACCATGGTACATCAGACTCTTCAGAATAAATAATCATTTTGCTGATTAAAAAAGCTAATAGTATCAAGGAAATGTTTATATGTATTAATTACTATTGATACAATGAATAAATGCAGAGTTTTGACAACCAAAGAACCTCCTGAGGCTCGTAAATCACAATCTGTCTACCGAAACCTGACTTCGATCAATGAATCCGAATTATTTAAGTGGAATTCTAAGAAAACTGGAAAAAGGTTTATAATATCGGGAATGTATGATTTCCAATTCTAATGTTGGAATGGTTAATCTCTGCTGTAGTGAATTCTAAAATCTCGATCTAGTAAATAGTCGTAGAGAAAAAAGTTGACTACAGATTTCCTCGCTGGAGAACCAGCAAGAACAGCCTAATTACATAAACACTTGAAGTGTATATCTGTAACAAATGATAAAACAAAGCAGGAAATAAAGCGTTTTAGAATGATATTAACGCGGGTATTGGCATTTTATTTTGTAATAAACGTATTTTATAAAATTACACAGTATTTAAAATCCTGGTAAAAATTGCATACAACCCACACAAACGCACACATATATGTATGCATACATACAAACACATATATCGGATGATTTAAAAGTAATCATTATCTTTAAAATTGAATAAATTGAACACTATATCTAATAAACATAAGAAAATGGTTTGAAAGAAAATGATGGAAACTATACCGAGTTCTTTAGGACAGAAGTAAAATATTCAACGAGTAATTCCTCTACCTCTGGATGAGATGACTTTACCGATTGTATGCCTTCGGATTATGAAAAGCAGTTAATAGTTTAGAAGAGCATCTGCACGAGTTACTGGTGGCCAAAGTGGTATACCCAAAAATGCTGCTCTTAGTACAGAAAACGCTTTTCTGTTAAGCTGTTTATGAAGAATGCGAAAGCTAACAATGCAGTATCTTTGGAATATAGTCACATAGATGACATGATAAGGAGAGTTTTACGCTCACCCATCGGAAGACATACAGCAGCAACTATGATGACCGTGCCGCGACAGTAATCCATAAATGGCTACAAAACCACGCTGACTTATGAGAATGACACGATAAGGATAATTATCCTCTGACCTAGCCGAAGCCATACAGAAACTGATAACATAGTTGCCACGACGTACCCACAACACCACAAAGATGTTGCTGACCTACGCGAGGTTCCGTCTTGGCTCGAGAATTAATGTGGTCAACCCCAGTAAGGAACAAGCTCTACAGAGGCAAGTTCGGGACTACCAGGGAAGGCGAAGAATAAAGATCACTCAGGTGAACCCCGGGCTCGTGACATCTGTGTATACCTAAAGGAGATATACCTCTGAGGTTGTCTCTCATTTGGCACTACCCGGGGGGCACGTACGGCTTGAAGCTCGTGGCCGCGGACGCGAGAGACTTTTCCCTCCAGAATGACACGATAAAGAATGTTTGCGAATTTTGCATTGATCCTGATTTAGAAATTTTAAGTTATAGGTTCTTTGGTGTCCCATGCAAGAATTGTACGTCGCAAAATAGCATACGTTTACCATGCCAAAAGGAATGTTTTTTACTACCTGAACTTTGTGATTACTCCACTCAGTTCTCTGCTGCTGGATGACGAACAGGATTAAGGTACTAGTAATTAATATTCAAATTATAAGTCACAAGTAGTAAATAAAGAATTATTGCCTACAGTACTTATGTTGCTACTTTCTGATCGTCAACAGAGCTACTGTAACAATTTTTTTTATTTCGTTATATGAAAACCTGGATTGATTCCCACTTGGTTAAGTGCAAGCCTTAACTTATTTTCTGTCGAATTTTAAAGTTTATTCTGATTTTAGTATCACCCGGTATTTGTGGTGTGTTATAAAAGACTGAACTTTTACTATAACATTTGTATTATTAATATTAGAACATTTTAAGTACTACCTTTTTCAAAATAATCATATTTAATGGCAATAAGACCATTCTTAAAGATTTTTCCAGTTTTTGAAAGCCTCACAGACTGCAATTTCTGGTATGCTATGCAGGTCTCTGTTACATCCTCCAAAATGTTCTCTATGGTTTGCAAATAATGTCTCTTTTAGTGGTTTTAAATTTGGGAGAGAAGAAAAAGTCTGCTGGATGATGTTTTGGCAGCTAACTGAGGATGAGGAGCAACACGTGAGACAGTGCATTCTCATAATGCAGCTGTAAAGTATAGTTTTTCTACAATTCAGACATCTTTGGATGCACAGAATCCCTCAAACGATCTAAAATTTTGTGGTATAACTGTTTTTTACCACCTGAGCAGGGGTTCAATCTCATGATCGCAAATCCCTTACCAATCAAAAAGACATAACTGATATCACTTTGATCTTTTAATGAATTTAATTATCCTCACTAATTGATATTCTGTCCTTTTCTAAACCCTTAAATTAATCATAGAACTGTATGCGAGAAACACAGTCTCCCCATGAATTCTTAGATAAAGAAGTGAAATATCTTTGCTAAGGCTTAATTTATAAGGACATTTCCCTCCAACGTTATTCTTCAAGCTGTCTCATTGCCACTTTGTAATTTTACTTTTTGAATATGCTTACTCCAGCATCAGTAGCTCGTTGACAAACAGACGAGCATAAGATTATTTTTTAAACTTGCCATTAGGTAATCTCGGTAATCAATATTCAATCTTTTTTCTGGTTGACATGCTGTTATAAATGCTCGGTCTTGTTTTAATATCCCTCACATAGGGGTAATCTATAGATTTACATATTAAAGTTTGTTTAAGAATTAAATAACTCTTATTTAATTGGTATAGACTTTATGGGTCACTTACAAAAGTAAAAAACTGAGACGAACACAATCGTAGATCAGCTCCATCTTTTAAATATTTATTTATTTATGTTGTTGTTGTTACTTATGCCCCTTGGGCAAGACAAGGACGTGAGCCATAGGCTACTCGAATTAAGATAAGGAATGGGCCTTTTTCTTTTTATGAAGAACACCGCTAGGGGAAAAGAACTGCTTTAGCTCAAAGTGGGCACTCATAATTTAGAATCAGAGGCCAAGCATTAGACTCCCAGGCTTGGCCTGCCACTTTCAGAGGTATCCTTTGAGAAATTGGAGGACATTGTGACCACGAACATACTTTAGTGCCCCAATCACCATTAACAAACACTGCAGATCTTAGGCTGGCTCGAGCTCCGAACCTACACAATCTTTCAGTTATGAGATCGCTGTCTTTGCCCACTGACTTACCGTGTCTCATATTTATTTACGAAAATAGTATATTTTAAACAGCAAGAACTTAGAGCAGAATATTTCCGCTTGTATTCGAAACAAAACAAATGAAGGGCCACTACACAATGTAAAAGTTAAATTATGTGTTAAGCTGTTTTGCTGAAGAGAAAGTTAGAAATGTTATAATATGTGCCATTGTGAGTTGACATTAGGATCTGGCGGTGATATCTGTTATCTAAATTGCTGGAGAACAATAAAAAAAAAGAACTTAAAACACAATTTGAATTTATTGAAGTTTTGAATTAATCTTTTTTGTTCCAAGGTTCGTCGCACCAGTACATCTTTCTCACTCGCTTGATGTCGCTGGCACTCAGGCCGGGCTTATCGTACGTCTCGTAAAGTCGTACCCCTGTTTTGGCAACCATTGTGTTAGACACCCCGTCCTTAGAAAAGGCGGTGTTTCCGTATAACATGACGGAATTATAGTCGAAAGTATCCAGGAGTGTGTTCTGGTGTCTTCCCAGCTTGGTGAACTGATCCTCGAAACCTTGTAAAAAATGACCAAATATTAGTAAACAGTTCCTCGGGTGAATAAAATATAAACTTTGCATACGTTTAAACTCATATATATGTTTGAAATGTACCAGTAAATGTTCACGCTATTTTTAAGTTGAACATTGTCAACTCCAAGTAATAATAAATAGATTTGTAGAGGTACGGATATGGAATGTAAGTATAGGGAAATTTTTTTTCTTTGAAGCTCACTGTTTTTCTTTGTATACATATATATTAATGCCAATGTCATTTTTAAGTGCAAAAGCATTCAAAAATTTTTCTAACGAAATCGTGTAACAAAAATTGGACCATTTCCATTTTACGTATTACCATTACCTATATTTAAAATTGACACAGTAGATTAAAAATCCTTTTGTTTTTCGATATAGAGTATAGAAAAAAAATTTGGGGAGGGACCAGATGATCTAGCTGCTTAGATTTCTTTCCTTCGATAAATCTAATATTTTGAAACTTTCCATAAGTTGGGCACGGCATTGAGCTTTATATTGAAGTCTTCTCAAACCTGACTTGAGTAGTCTGTTTCTAGCGTGTATTCGATTCTTCATCCCATTCCATCATCTAAACGTCGGTGGTGATTCGATTTATTGTTTACATTTGATTTTAACCGATTGCTTCAAAGCCACACTTTGGGCCAGATTCAAGTCGAGCGCGTTTCTCGTTTCTCACCCTCCGTCCGCAAACTTGTGGAGATAAGCAAGTTTCGGGTTTGGGTTTGTTTGGTTTAGAGAGCTACGGTGTACTTTTACAACACTAGGGCTAATGAGACCTGGACTTACTACTTAAAGCGGATTTCGAGCTGCATCCAACATCCATGCCTCAGTGGTATTCAAAGCTACAGGAGTGCTTGAATTCGAATCCCACAGCAGCATGGATGTTCATTGACGTTTGGAATCGGCCTTGGGAATTTGGGAACGGCCTTTGGAATCGGTTTGGAATTTGGACCAAGAACCACTGCTTAAGCAGTGGTTGTCACTCTCATTAGCCCTCGTGTTGCAAATGAAGACCATAGCTCACGAACCAAACTCAATCAAACCCGAAACTTGCTTATCTGCCTAAATTTGAGGATTTAGGGTGAGTTAAGCGCTTGACTTGAATTTGGCCATATGCAATTTTGTTAAGTGACTGAGTGAATGAAATGCAAGACACCTGCACCCACTTTAGCTTAAACTAACTGGTGCGCTAAATTTTATCATAAATGACTTAAGCTGCTATTTTGAAAATTTCAAGCATTTTGCATGTGAATAACTTATGCTTAAATTCGGAATACGCAAGAAAATAATGCACTGGGAACATGTTTACTTTGCAACTATACAGTTAAATAATAATACCTTTCTTGATGTTGTCCCAGTAGATGGTAAGAAAATCGTCTCTATCCGATCTGTTTTGCTCATGGTAAAATCCAAGAGCGTGTCCCAACTCATGGACTATGGTTCCTTTAAAGATGCAGCCTGGACCCAATGAAACTGGTTGCTGTCCACGATCGATCATTCCAACATGGGAATAGCAGCTGCAAAATAAAATTATTTTCCTTTAGGTAAAATAATCTGACGTGGACACTACATGATTTCCCTCTACGCGTATTAAACTATCCTCATTTTTGGCTGCCCTGAATTTAAATTTATTTTATTTGATTATGATGGATCCTCTTATTCTTTAATAAAATGAGCAATTACACAGCTCATAAAAATTAGTTTTTAATAACATTCACAATTTATATGGTATTAATTCAGGAGATGAGTTATATTCAAAAAGGAACGCTATACATGAGTACATTAATCAGTGGATCTCATGTATTTCCATCAGTAGGTTTAAATATTTATTTTATTGAGATTTTTCTTTATATTCATTGCAAATTGCAATATAAAAGTAATAGTGAACAACCAGATGTTAGGATAGTCCTAAATATAACATTGCAACATTTTACGGCTAATCATTTTTGATTTATTCCCGACAACATCAATACACAATATATTGAAATCTTTCGAAATAATTATATGAAAAAATGAATGGTTATTTTTGTTCCGCTAAAAATCTCGTGAAAAAAGGTGTTATAAACTTAATAAGGAAAAAATGAAAGGCTATCGTGTGAATCAGAAAATATATGGTAAAAAATCTTTAAAGTTAAAATGGGGTTTCTCATAACATATACCTTTACCATTGCTTGCATGATTACTCTTTAACTATTGCATATACTTTTACAAAATCCCTTAAAATCTTCAATATGAATCTAAATATTTTTATACTGGAATTCTATTTTCTATTAATAGGTAATTGTGCTTGATGTGTCAAGTTAAGATCCTATTTTTATTCTAATGCTTTTTTATTTCTTCCAGCCTTGAAGTTATCCAAAAGGATAAAAGGGAAATGTTATGTATTTTCTCTTTCCCGGGGATTCTTGCAAACCTGTGGAATGCAAATATTCATTTTTATAAACTGTGAAGGAAGTTGGTTAGTATCCTTTCAGTACTTTGTTTTGAGGGGGGGAGTCTGGTGAATGTTCCTTTGTTCCTTTTGATCATGTGTTTTCCGTTTCAGCATTTATCCCCTGAAAAGTCTAAGGGACGACATTTAGACGATTGTAGGCTATAGTAGAGAGAGGTGCTTCATTAGCTGTACAAATGTGTAAATAATGTAAATAGAAATAAAACCTTTATTTTCTTACGAAAAGTTTTCTCTGCAGTCGTAGTCATTAGGAGATTTTTTAAGTAACACCACTCAACTGATACCAAAATATTTGCTACTCTAGGTCAATAGTGCTCAAACTTTTTATCTCAAGGAACCCGTTTCTTACCACACACATTGCAACGAAAGTCTTGAATAAATATTACTAAAGAAAAAACTAAGGGTTTATTAATACTAGTAATACATAAACATAAAAACTAAGCAGAATAAAAGCATAAATAATATTTACAAATACTTACAAAAGCAACAATTGTTTTAATGAAATCATACAAGTAAAATGATACATTAGTAAAAAAATACTGGAATGAGTGGCTTTGTTTTGACTGACACAAAGTTCTTTAAAGTTTGGTTAAATTGAAGAAAGTTTTATTCTCCCGTTATGCTCTTATATTTCGGCGTTTAGTATTCATTAACACTAGATTGCCCGAGATTTCTTGTATACCTATATTGCCCAAAAACAGTCAAAATGATTGCATTGTGAAAAAATAACAAATATGTAAAGAAATTTGTTTAAAATTAATTTTTAATATTTCTTATATTATTTACAATTAAACAACAAGTTATTAGTAAATATTAACAATAAAAAAATTTACTTTAATTAAAAAAAATAATTTATGCATTATTATTTGTACATTTTATGCAAATGAAAGTGGAAATCTTTTTATGTGTACATCTTCCGCAAACATACTTTTGACATTTTTCACATATATTATTTGTTTTGTTGTTGTGGCAATGTCGTACTTGACAAAATTTGCGTTTGTGAGAATGGGTTGCATTTGATGATGTTGCAGTTGATCTTTGTGGGTCTTCATGTTCTGATAAATTTTTCTGTCTTGCAACTCTATATTCGTTGGAAAGATGTTCTGCTAATTGAAATAAGAACTCTTTCCGTTCTATTTGTATTCCTGTCGTTTCTTTGTAAATGATCCAAGCATTTATGGCAGCCAAATCTAAAATATTGAAAAATATTTGGAGGGGCTATCTATGAGAACTAGCTTTTACTGTATACTTTCTGTTTCACTCGCTGGTTGTTACGCGCGAAGATCGGACGTATGTCGTTCCGTAGTACTTGTAAATAAAAGGTTCTATTTTTGCATGAGTGAGATTGTATTATCCACTTCTTCACTTCAACAAAATAAACAACTTGTTAGAACAACATTTTATAAAGATTCGAATAACTAGTACTACTTTAGCTTATTGAGCAACTGACACTTATCAAGTATACGCACAAATCGACAATTTATCATGCATCGGTATGTTACCATAATCGAAAAAGAAAATTGTTATTTCAATACAAAGCCGGACAGGTCATATAAGAAATTTACTCAATTCAATAAATAAAAATCTTTTGATTATTGAAAATTTCCCAAGCAGTCAAAATGACTGCTTCTGGGCAATATAGGTATATATTCGGAAATAAAGGAGGGCGGAAATAACTACAATTATTCATAAACCCATTTATATGTTATAGAAAAAGTCACCAAATTCTAAGAAACTGTGTCATTATATTTCATAATTGTTTTTCTAATTGAAATTAAAAACAGTCAAAATGACTGCCTTGGGCAATCTAGTGTTAAATATACGCTGAAAACCCAGTTGCATTTATAGAAGTAGTTGGAAATGGTAACAAGACAGACAGAAACTCTTTGATTTTTTATCCAACGCAGCAGGCATGCAGACATTATCCTAACTCTTTAACAAGGCTGCGAACCTGTTAATCATTTAGCATCGACCGAGGAGGACGTGTAGTTTAAGGTATGTTCTGGACGCGAGTAACATTACCCTCGCTTGGTCCTCGTAATTTAAAAGCATGGACCAAGAAGACAATTCCCAGGCTTGGCCTGCCACCCTCAGAGATATCGTTTGAAAACCTGGAGGACTTTGTGACCACGAACATATTTTACTTGCCCCAGTCACCTTTAGCGAACATAGCGGATCCTAGATTGTCTCCAGCCCCGAACCCGCAACCTTTCAGTTGCGAGAATGCTGCCTTTGCCGACTGAGCTACCGCGATACTTTCTGATAATTATGTATATTCTCTTTTCAAACGACAGCGAAATTCTGATACTGAGTCTATTTTATAAAATGATGATATTGAACTGTCTGATGTCAGTTCAATATATTTTCATAATTATCGAAACGAAAAAAATAATTCCTCGATTATGAAAAATGAATTTTTGATCCATAATTATTTTTTAATAATTTCATTAGGAAAGTGTTGTTACACAGAATCATTGAGGGAGTCAAGATGTTGGGTTACATTCTCATAATTCTTAGTTTCTACATGATTTTTTCGCTGAGAAAGGTCATTTCATTGGTGAAAAATTGCCAAGTTTATGGCTGCGGAAAATTAACGAATAAATTTACAGATTTTCTTTAAAATTTCGATATTGTGTTAAAATTTCTCGAGAAATCCGTAAAGGTGCATTGCAGAACCCTACGGTGCAGTGGTACACACGTAGAAATCCTACACTAGACCTTTAGAGTTAAAGATCCTTTAAAAATTCTAATGCTTTCGGTTGCGAATGAAGAACTTATTTGAGGGTACAGCACGTCATCACATAAGCTGAAGCCTCCTCCGCTAATCGCTTTATTTTCAATTATACCTTAAACCTCACGCACAAAACGAAAACGGACAGAAAAAATAGCACGTGAACTCAACAGTCATTAACATTTATTATTTTCGAAGCTTGCAGGTATATTGAAATATAATAAACCCTTTTTAGCACACTAGCACGTAAATTAAATGCAAGTTTTTTTTTATTATTACATTGCTTGATGCAATGCTTCTCGTGAAAGCGAAGGAACTTTTATGAAGGAAACAAAAAACAGAAAGAGTCATGCATAATCACCTGAAGAGTGATTTATCGACACAGAGCAAAATAGCACAACCGCGCTTTTATGTTTCAATGTAGCTTTAGAAATGGGCTTTGGCACTAAAATGGAAATTGTTGCTTTGTTCATTTCGACATATTTCTCTCTACTAAACAGAATGTTCGCAGCTGATACATATTACTTTTAAAAGGGAAGTTGGCTTTCGAAATTAATTAATTTTATTTTTGACAATTATGATTGAAAATTTAATATATTAACAGTATATTTATGAGGAACTACTTATAATTTCAATGTAAAACCTTATAATTTTAAAACTTTTTAGACTGGTTTTTCGGAATCGTGTTTAAGCAGTAGGTTATGAAGCAAAACAGTAGACAATTTCGCTCAAAACCAAACCAAAACCAAAGACTTATAATAAAATAGAAACAAATAAAAGTTTTTAAATTTAATAAAAATTCTGAAGTACGTGAAATGAGAGAGTCAAGTACAATAATTTTTGAAAAGAAGTATGGTTTCATGCGGACAAAAGCTACCTGTTCATACAAAATGATATCCAGTTAGAATTTCCTTGTTAGTTAATATTAATAAACAGTTATTAATCTCTTACTTACCCCTGACCAGAAAATAACCTGATGTAGTTCCTTTCCAGTGTTCTTTTCTTGAAACGAACGCATGATACTTCTTCGTAGTGCTTCATGGCATCCAGGATTATGGCCTTGTGTTCGTCTGTGAAAGAAAACCAAATCACCATCTAAATCAAACACTTGGACAAAATTGTCTAATTAAAAATTAAATTAAAATATTGGTAATAATTTATATTTTTTCGTAAAATACCCCATTCAAATAAGCTTAAAAAAAGGAAACAAAACGATATATACAAAATTTGTATGATAGTTTCGTGGATTTGGTTTGGTTTGGAGAGCTATGGTCTAGTATTTGCGACCAATCAACAAGAGGGTTAATGAGATGGGGGACCTACTTCTTAAAGCCGATTTCGAAAGGCTACGAACATCCATGCCTCAATGAGATTCGAACCCACGAACTCCGGTACCAAGGTCAAGGTAATTAGTTTTTACGGAGTACCTAGCAGTGAATAAAAGCACTACTTCAACCTCCGAATGAATAATGATCAAAAACATAATTTATTACTTCAATAAAAACGAGAATGCCAAACAAGAATTTAATACGCTTACAGCGGCTTCCGAAAAACGAAAGAAAAATGCTGTAATGTGAGGAAATCGTTCACATAACAATGTATATGCGAAAAACAAAGCGTTGAATGATTAAAAATAATCATTCTGTACTTTGAACAATGACAAAACAACAAAAATAACAGTAAGTAATCGAAAATGCATTCGGCCAGAGCACAGAAAGGTAAGGATCAACTCCCTGACCATTCGCTATTGTTCAGCGACCGTTTCGTGGGCTTAATATTTCAAGGATTTTTATTCCATATCATTATTTGTTGCTACAAATCAAATTATTTTCTCAAATATAAAATCGTCTCAAATATTTTATCCTCCAAATAGTCTTAAAGCAGCTCAGAACTGTTAAACATTAGGTCCCACGATTTTGTTACTACTTTTTCGGTTTTCCATAACTTTTTTTTTATTTCACACTAAAATGTATAAGATTTGTTTTGCAGAAATCTATTATACATATCTTTAATAAAATAATCTTAAATATTTATAAAAATTATAAAAGTATTTTTTAAAATATATATTTATAACTTGATTTTTTTCTTCTGTAACAATGTTCTAACTTGTGCGCATGCTAACAAGAAATATTTTGCACACAAATGTTAAATTTTAAGTTTTTAATGGAAAACATACTTCTAAAATTGATTCTACGTAAAAAATTATAAGTCTAAGCATATTTTATATATTTTTAAACATGTTTATAATTTTACTCTTTTTTAAGGGGTAATTTTGACGTGTACATTCCTTTCTTCTGTATCGGTTTTAAATTGGACGAGGTGTTTTCCAAACCCCTACTGTTTTTAGATTTTCTAGAAGTTTTTGGACTTATGGAGTTGGTTTGATTTTAGTCATGCCAACTAGGGATCAGCAACAGCAGCACATTCCTCTCGAAAGCAAAAATTATTACTCTTATAGCAATAATTTTGTTCACTTACAAGAAAACATCCTTATATTCAAGTGCTGAAAACTTTGAGGGAAAATATTAAATAGGTTTTGTGAAATCTTGCACACAACATTAAAAATTTGCATTCTGAGAAAAAATGAGCTGAAAGTACTAAGTAAACAACTGCCAAATCCACTGCTAATCACATAAATATCTAAAGTGTCTTTTATATTTTTAATCATAACAAGTAATCAAAATCAACCCTAACTTTTTACTTTTTTTGCCATTAGGACTACTACATGATGGATGTTACTAGCTCTCTGCTGTTAGGCATCTGCAATGCAAGATTTAAAAAAAACATCAGCTTAGAATGATGGTGATTAAAGCTGCATGCCTTGAAATGGTGTCCTTAATGAAGATTATTCTCTCAGTTATGCTGTACATCATGAATACGAAATGTTCTAGTGCAATATTTCTAGCACACCGCTACATGAAGAAATAGTCAAGGAAATTTATGTGTTCTGTTAAAATGATTAAGATTTTTAAAACTAAGTGGTATTTTCATGTTGTCTTTTTAAATTCCTAGATCATCTCAATCATTTTTTTTTTGAAAAATTGAAAATTTTGAAGATTTAAGGGTTTTGAGACACTTCTATTAAATTAAAAAAAGATAAGATCTAAAATTTTAGATTTTTCAAATAATTTATGTAAATGTCGTCACCTAAGGAATATCTTTTTCTGTTCAATCTAGGAAAAAAACAGATGTTTTGTTTTGTTTTGTTTTCCCCACTCGTGTCTCCGAGTGTAAAAATAAGCAATCGGTATTTCGGTGAGGTAAATAACTGAAAAATGAGATAGTTTTTGAAGACATCATTATTTAAATTTATCATTTTTTTAAAAACTTCATCTCCCAGATAGAGAGCAAAACTCCTTTCGAAATCACGAGTTAGACAACACTGATCTAAATTTCTCTCACCAAAGGAGAAAAAAATGACTAACAAATCGTCTAAAACCTAATAGAAAAAATTAAATTACAATCTTACTGTGTAATAAAACAAATAAAAAATTATTTTCTAATCTTCTACCACCGAACGCAGGTATAAAATACCATATAATTGAACACCAATGACCGGAATGTTTTTTTTTTATTTATCTATCATTCAACGAAAAAATTTAGTATCTGGCCTAACATCTAATGAAAAAAAATACTCAATTTCTACCTTCTGAAAATAAAAAAACTAGTTATTTTTGAAGTCCTATATAATCAAACGTTCAGATATTACATATGTAATGTACAGTATTTACTTGTGTATAACGAGTACTTATTTTAACAATTTAAGGAACTTTTACAGCATCGTATACACACACATATATAATGTATATACATATACGCACACACACACGTATATATATATATATATATATATATATATATATATATATATATATATATATATATATATATATATATATATATATATATGCAGGTATGCTATGTACCGGGTGATCCAAGAGTAAGAAAATTTTTTAAATACGAGTAATTTGACAAAGATTAAAGGTAAAAAAAGGGTGCGGTTCTCACAAAATAAAAATAAACAAAATTGGAAGATAAAAAACAACCCTAACTTAGGCATCGGCAAAGCAAGATGCGATTTAAAAAGTGCATCTGCTTGGAATAATGGTGGTTAAAGCTGCATGCCTTGAAATAGTGTCCTTAATGAAGATTATCCGCTTAGTTATACTGTATATCATGACTACAAAAGGTTCTAGTGCAATATTGGTGGCACACCACTACTAAGATTTTTGTGGGAACAAAAATGATTGAAAATTTTTAAACTATAAATTTTTTGAAATTCATGCAAGAAGATGTCCCTCAGCAAAATGCGTCCGCCACAATGTAAGAAATGTTTTTTTTTATTTAGTTCTGCGGATGATATGGAGCATTACTTGACAGCTGGGTAGTGTCCTCTGGGTAGTTATAAATGAGAGACAACCTCAGGGGTATACCCCCTTTAGGTATATACGGGTATCACGCGACCGGAGTCCACCTCAGTGATCTGGGTCTTCAGTTATTTCTGGTAGACAAGCTTACTTTGTGGCGTTTGCTGATTACCGGGTTTGACAACATTAACACGGACCATGATGGAAATCTCGTAGGTCTGCAACAGCTCAATAGCTGTTGTGGTAGCTGTCGTGACCTCTGGTATTCAGTATAAATGCTGCTGTATGTCGTCGTGATGGGTCAGCGTAAGAATTTATTTATTTTTTTTTTACAATTAGGCTATTGAATGAAAAAACATGCATTAAACACTTATAAGTCAGCTAGAAATCGATTTTCAACATGTGAGTCATGTATTAGTCAAATAAAGAATTATAGTCCCACCTAAATTTTGATAGGTAGCAGAGGTAATCTAGCATTATTCTATTTAAAAAAACCCACTTCTTTTCTATTCGATGGATTCAAACTGCATCTTTTAATTTTTACTTCTTGTCGAAATATCCAAATCTAGAGATTTTATTCACTTTTGTATCACCAGATGTATGCACAATATATTTGGACATACATTTTAAGTGCAGAGTAACACCCATACGCACACACTCACTCATATACTCATACATTCGCAACCGCGCACACTTACAGGGTGTTTCAAAAATGACCGGTATATTTGAAAAATCTATAAAAACTAAACGGACAATGATAGAAATACACAGTTTGTTGCAATATGCTTGGAACAATAGTAAGTTTTCAGGCAGACAAACTTTCAAAATTAGTTTATTCCACAATACATGGTGCTGCATTCTGGAAAAAATCTAAACTACGTTATTTTCCCTATATCAACTAGTCTCAGTAATAATAATGCGTATTCTCAGAACGAAATTATCAGAAACCCGTGTAAAAGTCTCAGGCGGTATGGCTTCACATGCAGAACAGATGTACTGATCCAGTTATTCAATTGTTTCTGGATAGTGGCGGTACACCTGGTCTTTTAAAAGTCCCTACAGAATAAAATCGTAGTTTAGATTTTTTCCAGACTGCATCACCATCTGTTGTGGAATATTGTAATTTTGATAGTTTGTCTGCCTGAAAATTTACTATTTTTCCAAGCATATTGTAATAAATAAACTGTGTATTTCTATCACTGTACGTTTAGTTTTTATTGATATTTTAAAACAATATTTTATTGATTTTCAAATAATCATTTTTGAAATACCCTGTAATCCCCCCCACACACAAAATAAATGTAAGCTTATAAAATATTTTACCATGGTTTTATTTGATTGATATATGTAATGAAAGAAACTTCACCATCAGCGGTCAAAAAAAATTGAAAACTATGCATTGCAGGAGGTTTTATAATATATTTAACACATATTCACCAATTAACTGATATCTTTTGTTTCATAATAGCATTTCATGATACCTTTTGAAATGCTATTATGAAACAAACAGTATGTACCCAAAAGCTGCAGTTTAATCGTTCTTAAAGTGTAACGGAAATTGTTCATACAAGTGGAAAAGTATTGTTAAATTTACCGAGTGACGGATCGATTTCGTACGCAACATCACCCGCGGGCCATCGGAGCTGGAATCCTGGAATGACGTTACGATCCTGTCGGGAAGAAAAATATATTAAGTGCGAGAGATCGAAAAATTTAATTAAACGGGGCCCCAATCCCGAAAATTAAATGCCCTAGATCTTTTAAAGAGAGAGGGGGAGAGAATTTTCCCCGGAAGTACACCGTGTATTTAACGCTATTCGCTCCTTAAGCAAATAAGAATCACGGTCCAGTAATATATTCTGTTTGTCTTCTACCGCACGACATATGGGTGTTTCATTTTAGATGAAGTTAGTATTCAGAATATTAAACAAGATTACGCTTTCGGAGATCTTTTCCGTTATAACATGTGTTAACCTAAAATAGAGCTCCAGATTTCCTGCTCTTTTTCTTTACCGGAAACACAATAGTTTTCCTGGGATTCCCAAGAATAGAAAAAAATTTCTAGCAAATCTAAAAACTAGTTAATTTTAATTTGTGGCTATAACAGGGGTGACCAAACTCTTTGATAGTCCGAGCCATTTTTCAAAATGTAAAATTTTTCGCGAGCCGCAATTAAATACGTATTTAAAAGATATGCAAAGTCCAGAAGTGGGAGGGTTTTGATTAAATGAAAACGAGGAAGACTGCCCCACACACCATTTTAGATATGGAACCATTAGTGAAAATACCTGTATGTGAATTAACCTGTATGTATTGTAGTCATCAAAGAATTATAGAAAACTTGAAGTCTCATGAGTAAGGGAAAAAATCACCTATTTTAGAGGAGATTTCGTTATTTGTTAAAGGTCTGCCGTTTTCAAAGATAATTGTAGTAGTTTTGTTTGAAGACGGGAACATTTTAATGAGATATGAATTGAAGAGATACCGGATAAAGTAAAGAAAGACTTTAGATAAAGTAAAGAAAGACTTTGAGGGGATCTAAAACATTGTGGGGATAGGAAATGAAAATGTATGCTGATACTTAAATATTATATAAATATATATATATATATATATATATATATATATATATATATATATATATATATATAATATATATATATATAATATATATATATATATATATATATGTGTGTGTGTGTGTGTGTACATACATACATACACACACATACTCACACGCACATATATATAAATAAATATATAATATATATATATATATATATATATATATATATGCGTGTGTGTGTGTGTGTGTAAGGAAAAGTAAAGTAGATCATGAAACTAATGTTGATTTTTTGTAATAATGCCCTTATTAAGGCCTGAGAAAATTCTCAGGTGCTTTCAAATCTTAAGTCAAGGGCAAAAAACTTCCCGTCTCCTTTTTTCCCCTTTTTTAACCCCTAACCTAAGTTGGCCGCTAGGGCTAGTAATCACGCCTTTAAAATAAGGGGTCTAACCAATTATAATTTTATACCGCCCAAGAGGCCTATATAGGAAATTCCACAACAAAAAGAAGATGCAAGCTGTTAGAGGCAGATTTTCAGATATTTTCCCAGGGATTTTGACTTAGGTTTTTACACAGATGTTCTCTTAAGTGTTGCATATCCTTTTAGATAGAACTTATGTTAGCTGCTCGGTCAGTTTGTCTCGAAGGTAGTGAAGTGGGAGACCATCCATCAACGTTCTGCTAACAAAGGTCTTTGACTAAAACGCTGTCATTTTTATGGGAACCAACTACCTGCCGTGAAGTCCGTCATACAACACACACACACACCTATATATATGTATATATATATATATATATATATATATATATATATATATATATATATATATATATATATATATATATAATTAATAAGCACATCACTGTTTAAAGACTCAACCGGTTTGTGTTTTCTGTTTTGAGAAGAATACAATCGTTAGACCTTGCAAATTGTGTATTTTATTAAAGTAACTGAGGTGTTAAAGTTTCAATTATAAGTAATGATTTCTATACTTACATCAAATTCCACATCCAACATGTCTCCTCCAAACAGGTCAGGATTCTGCATCGGATCTAAATAAAAACTTAAAGTTTATATTTTATTTACACGTGTAACATATTTATGTACATGTGTAATCAAGTACTATATACTGTAATTATTTGGAGAACTATTTCTTTTATAAGAACTGAAAAGTTAGGTTTGCACAAGGTTTTAAATCTTAAAACTACTTAAATTTAGAAATTGTTTAAACCAACAGCAAACTTTCAGCTGGGTGTAATTTGGATAAAATTTGATATTTCTTTTCTTTTAATTATGAAATATAAATAAGAATATATAGCAAGTAAAGTTTTTTTTTAATATCTATGATATTCCATGGATTATAACTATTATCGAAATATGTGATAAAATTATTACTCATATCTATTTACAAATTTTTCCCCTCAAAATCTCTTGCATTTTAGGAATATTTGAAACATTCGAGGAAAATTTTCTTTTCTGTACAAGTACTATGTATTTATCTCATAGTAATCAAAACTTAGTTCAAATTAATATCCTTCGAAACGTTTAATGTTATCCTTGGAAACGTCCTGTTAATTTTTACAATTTTTACTTGAACTGTAAGATACAATTAGTACAGGCAAAATATATATTTTACAATTATTACTTTACTCTCTTAATTTTTTTTTCTGCAAATGTTAACGATAAGAATTAAGTTTTGTTCCTAGGTCGAAAAGATATTTTATAAATAGTAATGGACCCATTATGTGTAAAAGGAATGTGGAGGTAGGAATTTTTATAAAGCAAATTTTCAAAGAGTTAAACATTTAGTCTTTGTATACCCGTGTTACATATTTGCAACATACCAAAAAGTTATCTGATTAGGACACTGTTCACATAGCATAACTTCATTCAATTTCATCAGTTTTAAATTCTTAAACTATCTTTTACATTCTACTGCATGCGAAGAAATAGTATAGCATAATTGAGAATGGAACAAACACATAACTTTAAACTGATGAGGCATTTTAGTTGCACATCTGCAACATACCAAATATTAATGTGATTAGGACATTGTTAACGTAGTATAGCTTCATTTAATTTCGTCAGTTTTAAATTCATAAAATATCTTTTACATTTTAATGCGTGCGAAGGAATAGTATCTCATACTTGACACATCCTTGAATACTGATAAGGCAATACAAACATAAAGTTAATAAAAAACATGTAGCATTTCTAGACAGTTTATTTCGCATTTTATTTTAATCGTTGCACATTCAAGTTTAAAATTTAGTTTTGTATCTCATGGTAACTAATTTCTCTAAGGACACGGAGTTAATATCCGTTATATTGTGATTTTTCGTTTTTTAGAGTGTAGAAAGCGTCCAAATTGATAGGTACACTACTAGATGTTAGAATAGTCTTAAATAGAACAATCGAAATTAATATCGTGGAATTTGGTTACCTCAGATTGTACACAATTTCAAAGTGGAACATGAAAGTGTACTCTTAATAATCCTACCATTGATTACTTCGTCTCCAAAAACGAAATCTGCTTTTATAAATAGTAAAAAGCCTATTGTGTTTAAGTATACGGTGTCTTCTGCTTTGAGAAAATATATAGATTGTACAAGTGTTTCTACTGATTTAGATAAAGATGTTTGTGAATTTTTACAAGCTTCTACTTGAACAAGAATTTACAATTTTAACAATCAACAGTTAATAATTTTTTGTTATGCCTAGCAGAGTTAACATCATGTATTGAGAACTTTGTTATATACAGTGAGAATGTCAATCAAAGGGAGGGGGATGCATAACTAGAATTTAAATAGTGCTAAAAATAAAAATTTTAGCAGTCTATGGTTAATCATTTTTGAGGTATCATTAATATTCTTTCTATAGAGAGGACGGTACATAACTATCTGCTTCTAAAGCCGTAAATAGAAAGTTTTAACTTCCTATGGCTACTAGTTTTTGAGTCATTCTAGTTACGCATCTACGTTCAGACAGTAGTTTAGTTGACTAGTTAACAGTAGACAGTAGACTAGTTGCTCAAATTAGATTTTTAAAGTGTCAGAGTCAGAATTCTCTTGTGATACATACACATGTAACATTGAAACTTGATTAAGGCATGGCCAAAATGAGTATTTCTGTTAACATCTTGAATACCGAAATTTATCACGATCACGACACTTTCCTAATTTTGTTTCCTTATTTCGACACATTCCTTATTTCTAGTTACGCACGTACGTCCAGACAGTAGTCTAGTTGACGGTAGACAGTAGACTAGTTGTTAAAATTAGATATTTAAAGTTTCAGAGTCAGAATTCTCTTGTGTTACATGCAGATGTAACATTGAAACTTGATTAAGGCATGGCCAAAATGAGTATTTCTGTTAACATCTTGAGTAATGATATTTATCCCGATCACAACACTTTCTTTATTTTGTTTCCTTATTTCGACAAATTCCTTATTTCTAGTTACGCACGTACGTCCAGACAGTAGTCTAGTTGACGGTAGACAGTAGACTAGTTGTTAAAATTAGATATTTAAAGTTTCAGAGTCAGAATTCTCTTGTGTTACATGCAGATGTAACATTGAAACTTGATTAAGGCATGGCCAAAATGAGTATTTCTGTTAACATCTTGAGTAATGATATTTATCCCGATCACAACACTTTCCTTATTTTGTTTCCTTATTTCGACACATTCCTTATTTCTAGTTACGCACGTATGTCCAGACAATAGTCTAGTTGTCGGTAGACAGTAGCCTGGTTGCTCAAATTAGATATTTAAAGTTTCAGAGTCAGAATTCTCTTGTGTTACATACAGATGTAACATTGAAACTTGGCATTGCCAAAATGAGTATTTCTGTTAACATCTTGAATACCGAAATTTATCACGATCACGACACTTTCCTTATTTTGTTTCCTTATTTCGACACATTCCTTATTTCTAGTTACGCACGTATGTCCAGACAATAGTCTAGTTGTCGGTAGACAGTAGCCTGGTTGCTCAAATTAGATATTTAAAGTTTCAGAGTCAGAATTCTCTTGTGTTACATACAGATGTAACATTGAAACTTGGCATTGCCAAAATGAGTATTTCTGTTAACATCTTGAATACCGAAATTTATCACGATCACGACACTTTCCTAATTTTGTTTCCTTATTTCGACACATTCCTTATTTCTAGTTACGCACGTACGTCCAGACAGTAGTCTAGTTGTCGGTAGACAGTAGCCTGGTTGCTCAAATTAGATATTTAAAGTTTCAGAGTCAGAATTCTCTTGTGTTACATGCAGATGTAACATTGAAACAAGTCATGGCCAAAATGAGTATTTCTGTTAACATCTTCGAAACCGAAATTTATCACCATCAAGACACTTTCCTTATTTCGTACATCAAAGGAAAAAAGGCTTCATCGTATATTTAAAACGTAATAATGAGGTATGATACATAAATCCTCACCTGGTGAATCCTCCATTGGCCGGGCCACCACGACCCCTAAAATCAGCAATGTCCAGAGCATGGTCGATTCTTGCTCCCCTTTCACACAACACAAGAACTAAGTTATCGCTCTTGAGGAATATTAATTCGTATTTTTATCTATATATTGAGATTTATTTTTTTGCATCCTTTTGATGAGAATTCCAGCAGCTGCCGAATAGAAAATCAGTCCTGCTGATTCTGGATTCTAAGTAACAACAGATAAAAAAGTTCTCTTGGACTTGATATCGAAACTGGTGTGATATCCGACATTTGTTATTCACTTTGTACTTAAGGCTTAGATAAATGTAAAACCCCAATATTTGAGGAAATATTTTTCTTGGTATAATTACCATATTTTCTTGGTTATTTTACCATATTTTCGTGCCAATGATGAGTACAAATATGAATGATGAACAAATATGAATGATGATATATGTGAATGATGAACACAATAGAATCACAGAAATTTTTGCTGTAAATTAATTTTTGAATAATAATAATAGCAATTCTTTTTTACTAAATTATACTCAAAGCTTCATTATTATTTTAGGGAAGAATTTGGAAAATTTTTCTTTTAGATATAATGAATCTCGTTATCGTGTTCCATGTTTACATATTGATGCTGATATGCAAATTAAGCTCAAGCAGTAAAGATCCACAGCAGTTTTTTTTTTTTTTTTTTTTTTTTTTTTTTTTTTTTGTAAAATAACTGTGTGACAAATCCTATACTATAATACGAGGAATGGTTGTCAAGTCGAAAATCGCCCCAGAATTAATAAACTGTAGTAAACTTGGGGATCTGGGGTTTTTGGTCACGAGGAATCGATTGGCATCGGTTTTGACGCCCTAACTTCACGTAGTTCGGCGCTACAGATAGGGCCGGGTTCGAACCCCGGTGCGGGCAAACTTTTTTCTCATGCGTCCAAACCAAGTGAAAATTGGTACCCGGGGGTTTTTGACCACGAGGAATCGATTGGCTGTAGTTCTGACGAATTAATAATAATAATAATAAAAGTCTTTATTGATTTGCCTTTATTCCTTGATATCGGTTTCCATTTTTATTTTCTATCAACTCTAAATATTAAATTAATGTAGCAAAGTATATATAACACATACACGATATAGTAAAAAAAAAATAATGCAAACAAAAATTTTGAAAACCAACCACAAAAAATTAAACAATAATGCTTCACTAACGTGCCGAAACAACCTCGCCGTTCAATTTCCAAAGCCACACTAAACACAGAGCATATAACTTATCAAAGTCCGTCGCCGCGTTAGTGCGTCGTCGGCATACCAGGAGGTGCCGCTCTGACGCGCCAGTGCGTCGGTGGCAGCGAACGTGTTAAGGAACTGATTTCGATTTCAAATCACCGTCAACAAAGTTCGACATTTCAACATTCATCAGATTTCAAGCTACATTTTCAACATGCAGAACGCACCTCTACATGAAATGCTTCAATGAGCCGGAATTTTGGAACAACAAGCGATCAACTCAATTATACCCGCAAATGGACAACTAGAAGATACCGTCATTGTCAGAATGCTTCTCCATTCAACACACTTCAATCTTTACACTGCTCACTTTGTACCATTTCTTTAATTGTATAATTTTTTGTTATCAATTACATTTTATTTTCTATGACTTTTCAAACTTTACTTTTGTATAGAATA
The DNA here is from genome assembly GCA_032207245.1 of Pardosa pseudoannulata. Lineage (NCBI taxonomy): Eukaryota > Metazoa > Arthropoda > Arachnida > Araneae > Lycosidae > Pardosa > Pardosa pseudoannulata. The sequence continues at coordinate 16,155,610 of CM063510.1, forward strand.
GTTCCCTTTCCAAACAACTTTGTTTAGAATATTTTACAATGGTGCACTTTAACCGGTTATCTTTTCACTAATGGTTTCACAAATTTTCTTATGGCATGTATTGTTTTGATAAATCACAATTGAAAATTTAAATCTTCGAGTTAGCTTCGATACCTGTTTTCTCCGAGTGGAGCTCGGTCACCAGGTACTATGATAAATGCAAAAACTAATTACTGTATGGTACTCAACGTTTTATTGTGTGTTTTATAGATTATGGGAATAATTTTACTTTTAGATATAATGATCCTTTTGAAGGCTTATATGCTAATGATTGACAAATTAGTCTAGAGCACAATATATTAGAAGGAATATTTACTGTATGTTTATTATGTCATAACCATGGTAAATTTAAAAATTAATTATTGAAGTTTTATTGCGTATAATGTCATAAAAAATAATATTTCTTTTAGATATGAACTTTAGCTATATTAAATGTATCAATACATAGTTTAGCATAAATTTTTGTAGTAAACTTATTGTGATAATTCTCATTATTGTAAATATGAATTATTAAATGACAATCTTCTGTGACGTGTTATATCTTGGATTGATTTTTTATAATCATTATTCTATGCTTATATACTAGGATAGTCAAATTAGACTCGAAAGCAACACATTTGCAGAAATTTTTACGAGTTCTTAAAATTAGGCCTAAAAGAAAATCATTCTTTCAAATTATCACACACGTTGAGTATAATTCAATAATTAGTTTTTACAATTATAAATATACCACAATTAATTACGAAAATTTATTAGAAATTTTAAAATTTATTTCCACTAATTTGGAGAAGAAAAGCTAGCTTTGTCTCCTAGCATAAAATGCAAACCCAACATAAGTAGGCCACAAATAAATTTCATTTAATCTGCTTTTACAAGCCACTAAATTCTCTCTAGCTGAGAATACAACTCTCTGGAATCTGCGAAAGAGATGTCTTTCTTACTATTTGTGACTTATTCACGTTGAATTTGTAAATTTTGCTATATTCCAGGGCTCCGAACCTCAGTAACTATTCTAGTTTTCTGTTCAGTGTCAGTTTTTGTTCGTCAAAAACAAATTCCATATTTCTGTTTTAGTTTTGGGTGAATAACTTTATTTTATCTGTATTTTTATTTGTATTTAGAAACATTCTATCAAGTTTTAGAAAATTTCATTCTTTCTTTAATTAATATATTTTAAAAAAGCTTTGGTGTTTTTTATATTTTATTCAATTTTAATGTTATCGAACAAAAACATGGATAAGTTTCAAAATAAATGATAACCAGGTATATAATCAGTATATAGAACAAATCGATTTTAAAAATTAATTCATAGGTAATTCACGTTATCATAAAATGGGTATCAAATGATTATTATGTGATTTTAAGTACGAGAAACAAGACGAAATGTTGAAGTTAACTACAGTTACAAAGTTATGAAATTTGTTACAGCGAAAGCATGAAGTTAGTTGAACCGAAGGACTTGACTCAAGTACGTAGCATCAAAGGAGATGGTTGCAGTAAAGAAATGATGAACATGTATCGGACGAAATAAACCGGTATTTTATTTTCGGTTCAGCTCTAGTTTTTGCACACAACTAGAATATTTTTTTTTCGGATTTTAATTCTATTCATCTTTGAAGGCCATCAATATTTAGACACAAATATTGATGGACTAAAGGTATTACTTAACAAAGTATATTATACTTTACGTTATGTATACGTTATTAAAAGTATTACGTAATCGTAAGCATTGTATCACTTTAGGCTACGAAGGGTTCTAAAAACTAATTTATTTAATTTATAATTAACACACCTGAAAATTAAATATATGTTGAAATACATTTATGGTGAGGGTTTTATAGTAAATCCTAATTTTAAGATTTATTGATTACTAATTGTTTAAAAATTAACGTCATTTAAACGTTCCATGCGCAACTCTTTTAGATAGAATAACGTTATTATAATTTATATAATATGTTTTAGATCTTAGACTAAAACTATATAGTAATTGCAAAAAAATGCAACAAGAAAAATAATAACAAATAAAATATTTGTTTTTCCTTTATAAAATGTGTACATAAAAATTCTTCAAAATGGATAATTTTTAACTGTGGTAAAAATATTAAATTTATTTATCGTTTATTTTATGCACTCCAAAATAAATAGTTAACAACTATCGAAGGTATAAAATAAGAAATGCAAATCGAGAAAAATTCATAAAATTACGTTGGTTTAGAGCGTTACTGTTTTGCACACGAGAGCTAATGAGACCGGGACCTACTGCTTAAAGCCTATCCCGAACAGCTACTAACATCCATGCCATAGTAGGATTCAAACCCACGAACTCCGGTACCGACGGTCAACGCTCTAACCAATCAGCCGGCGTTAATAATATTAGAAAATATGTGTTATAAAATAAGTTGTTATTAGGTACCTATAAATTAAATTACAAGGAGTGTTTTAAAAATTAGTAAAAAGTCCATCAAAATATTTTTTTAATTATCGTCGGATTTAATAAAAGCTTTTAATCTAATCAATATATTTATACTGCAATTTACATATACACTAAGTTTCTCAACTCTAAGTTAATACTTTGTAAACTGTGCAAAACTTACCATTCCTTGATAATTATTTTTTATCAGACCTAACGAGACGTATAAGTTTCTAGACTTTATATTAAGACTTTAGTTTGTTAATACATAAAATATGTTGCCCTCTTACTCTCCTAACATTTTTAAGTTAATCTTTTATCAATGCAACCGATTTCGATATTTCAGTTGCAAACCGTTTCTTGTACTGTTATGAGATAAGTGATATCACCAGGCTTGATTATGTAACCCTCAGGTTTGTTACTTTAAGTAGGTGTTAAAAGAACATAAATTACTGTTAACACTGTGGACGTTTAAAATAAAACTTTTTTTCCCGTATAATTAGTATTCTATATGTATACATCTTAAACGAGGAGAGTAAGAAAAATGGTATTTTGCTGGCTGTTAAAGGATTTTGCATGATATAAATTTAGCTTATTATTTCATTCGGAATAAGTTTTTTCTTAATTACAATATAAAATAGAATTATAAACATTGTAAAGGATTTTGAAAGTTAGTTTGTAGTGTTAAAAATACCTCTCACTTTAAAACCACACACATGCGGGCATATATATATATATATATATATATATATATATATATATATATATATATATATATATATATATATATACAGAAAGAGAGAGAGAGAGATAGATATACCTATAGATATACGTATATAGAAAGATAAATTTAGCTACCTAGCTAGGAAGATAAATAGATTTTGATAAATATAGGTAGAGAGAAGTTTAGATTTAGCTAGCTAGCTAGATGGATAGATTTAGATATAAGGATATAAGTGAATAGACAAAAAATTAGCATGATAGATACAGATAGATAGATACAATAGATAGACAGAGAAATAGATAAATAAAGTAGATAGATTGATTGATAGGTAGATAGAAAGATAGATTTAGATAGATAGATATAATAATAGATTTAGCTAGATAGATAGATAGAACCTGTTTATTTATAATAGTACCCTACATATTTTTCATTAATCTCCACTGTTGCCGGATCTGAATCTACATGACTTTTCCTACGGTGTATATATATATATATATATATATATATATATATATATATATATATATATATATATATATATATATATATATATATATATATATATATATATATATATATATATATATATATATATATATATATATATATATATATATATATATATATATATATATATTATATATATATATATATATATGTGTGTGTGTGTGTGTGTGTGTGTGTGTGTGTGTGTGTATATACATATGTGTGTATATAGATTCATACACACACATATATATATATATATATATATATATATATATATATATATATATGTGTGTGTGTCTGTGTATGAATCTATATACACATACATATGTATATATATACACACAACACACACACATATATATATATATATATATATATACGTACATACATTGATACATACATATATATACATACATACATACATATATATTTATATATACATATATATGCTATATATATTTATGTACAGGAGAGGTTTGGGGTTGTTAGCCGCCTGTGTGCAAGAAAGCAGTTGGACTCCTTCT